>JAZGTN010000153.1:1200000-1800000 GCA_037783415.1 Leptasterias polaris | reverse complement strand
CACGTCGTAGTCATCCAATTTTCTCGTAAACACCTATTGTTGGTGTTCAGCAGGCGGCTGTTGACGGGGCCGTGGATTGGCCCTTTTCAGTGGGAGTGCGGCCTTTCGGTTTCGCGTTTTATCAATGGTTCAGGTTTACTTTTGTAGCGTTTCTCTGTGTAGTTTAGCGATTTGTTTTCCTCGTTGGTTTGGTTCAGTTGTGGAGGTAACAATCCTTAATGCTTGATAAACTATTTGCTGCCACGAATCTATTTTCTTCATTGAAATCGGGCATGGGGGGATTGTGTTTGTTTTTGAAAGTGGTTAGGAGTTCGAAGCTGGATTCTGCAGTTTTGCACGTCGGATTTGTTTACAGTCTTCAGATTTGTTGTACAATGCATGCTACAAATCGGGTAAAAGAAATCTGCACCCCCCCCCCCCCGAAAAAGGTGCGGTGACACGCCTAGATTGTTGGATTGCATCATTGAAACGTTCACAGGTTTTTTTTACACAGTGACGTTTTGACAAGGCCACGGCAGAACGATATCAATGACGATACAAAAAAAGCGCAAACTTGGGTGTTTTACCACCGGATCGCTGTCGAGACACGCACCCTCAAGGAGCGTGCTCGACCAGACCCAGGGGACCCATACTTTCCCGGACGTGCTGCTCAGAGTGCTAGAGCTGCTCGCTTCTCACATCCCTGGATTTGACGCCATTTCTTTCTTGGTGTTTTGCACGTAGCACCAGTCAACCCTTCGAGGCTAGTGTCATGTGTTTTTACACGTTCAAAGTCCGTTGCTATAGATTATACAGATCAGCAGGTGCCCCCCCCCCCCCCGACATCTTGGATGATGACGTAGGTTGTCTGGTGATACAACGCATGAGTGTTTGTGTAAATAGACATTATGGTGAAACAACATCGCAACCAAAACGTACCATGTGAAGGAGTTATTCACCTTTAACACGGTTTTTACATGATGCTGATACCATTGTCTAGTTACCTGTTTGTGAAATACTGATTCGCATTGTACACGCAACAGGGGCCAGACTATAAATCCCTTCAGGCCTCGATTTATCAAGGTCTATCTGTTACAAAACAAAGAATATGATTATAATTAGTAATTACGAACTAATATTTAAAAACCCTAGTTTCAATCTGAAAGCTTAGGGCCTATTGATTATAAAGTACATCAGCACCAATCCTCTGGAGAAATATTTTCATGTGGACATTGTCAAAAGTCGATAAAATAGCATTTTCGAAGACCCCCAATATATTAGTCACCGTTGCTTACTAGTACTTCGAATGTTGCAACATTAGGCCTATATGCCTATAGTTGTTTTATCTAAAACACAATCAATGACAAAACTGTCAAAATTTCCCCTCGTCCTGAACGAACCTATTATACAAGTACATGATTGAGCAAGTTTGGTTGATGGGTATATTTGAGTTGACTGGCTGTATGGTTTGGTAGGCCTATTTAATATAGTCTAATTGGATCAACCTAGCCCGAAGCACTGTTTCTCTATAGTCGAATTCGCAAGTTACGTCACAATAATTAATGAGTAATTTAACGCTAGTGGTAGATTTTGTTCAATGTGTCAACAATTTATCTCCGAATGCAGTGAGATAATTAAATAATAAATGCACTATAAAAGATAGAAAAACTAATAAAAAGCCTATCCATTTTTTTGCAAAATAATCGAAAAAGAAAATGGCGTGCCAGCGAACCAGTTTCGTCAATGGAATCAAATCGTATGCTCAACATAATATTATACGTGCGCGCATGCCTGATTTAAATCGCAATTTAACGAATGAATGACACCTAACTTGATTGTTCTAATGTTTAGATTCCAAAGTTTGGATAGTCGCAAGATATGAGTTATTTAGTCAAACCTGTCATTTTCAACACGTGCGTATTTACACATTTTATTTACAAGTTGTTTCTTCGTTCGAACATTCTTCAGCTTGTTCTTGGGTTTTTTACGCTGAGAATTGTTTACACTGCAGTCGTCAAATATCCAGCCAATCACAGCGTGTTGTTTGTTGGCCGCTCGATGGAACGGACTGGGATCCAATGGTTTCGCTGTTGACCTTTGCCCCGTGTTGTGTGGGAGCAATTTTATTTTATCAAAACTCTAATAAGGAAAGGGTCATTTCTGGAAAAGGTTTTGAATCTGATTCATGGCTACGGAACGTCGGTTGAAGGTGATTCTGAACGTTGGGACTGATGGTGACAGGGAAGCGGGGTCATGAAGAAAAGGGGAGTAAATAGTCCCCCACAGTGGCGTAACCAGAAGCGGGGGAGGGGGGGGGGGGCAAGAGCAGGGTCCCCATGCCCAGAACCACTTGCCCAACCCCCAACCCAAGAGATCGGGGGGTAGCTCAAACAAATGATTCGACACATTAAATAGCCGCTCATCTGCCCCTCAGTTTAAAATGTTGACTTTATAAGTTAGAATGACCCCTCTTTTTACATTTAGTAGTTTTGTTGAGTGCTGGATAAGTCTGGATGAGTACAAAATCATAAATGTTTTACTGTTATCTCACTCTTATTATTCTAACCACAGATTTCATTAAAGCCTGTAAGCAGACCGTTTTCTGATTACGGAGTAGCCTCAGATTCATTCTTATCATAATCGCTGCACCCAAAGCAAAGAAAAACTTGCTAAGCAAAGAAAACTTGCAAAGCATAGTCTAATCTTGCTGAGCAGATACAGGTTACCAGACAAAATTCCATAAAGTTGACATTGTTTTGCGACTGGTGCCTCACTCATTTTTTTTTCTTTCTAAGTAAATAAATTTACTTTCTGATTAACATGCAGCTTTTCAAGTTGTAGGCCTGAGCAGATGCGACACAATTTCATTATCTGTTTGCTTTAAGCACATTTTCATTTTTTTAATGCTGTTATCACAACAATTAGCAGTAAACTGAGAAAAGTTCTGTTGAAGACACATAGGCCTACAAATAAGTATCTTGCTTCTCACATACAAATAGCAATACATTTCAACGCCAAATTAAATATTCATTAAAATGTTGTTTTCTTTCCTTTTCTTTCGTCTCGATAAAAAACTACATGGAGCTATAGCGGCCCTACCGTTGTATTCAAATCTGATTGTCTGCGGTTCGTGGAGCAAAACAAATATTGAAACATGACCATAGTGTGAGACATTGAATATGAATCAATTATTGAAAGGAATCAACATTTTACGAACTTTGTTCAGACAGTCGATAAAGAAACCTTAGTGGCCGCCAGTAACTTCACACAAACGCCCCAGATTCAAATCAACGCTTAGTGAGACAAATAGCGACTGTTTTATGTATGGGTTCTCACAAGTCATGATTAGAAAGATGATGTGTCCTTATTATAGTGTTGATACCATAATGATATCAGAAATAACTCAGTGCACGTTAAGGTTTGAAACATTTCTCTATGTTTATCATTACTTTGAGTATAGCTCTTCAAAGGATTTATGCTCGTGAGTTTGTTTATTTGTTTTTTTGATGTTTTTGTTGGGTTTTTTTCTTTTGGGGAATGGAGTTAAGATAACACGAAACCTTAAACACTCGTCGGTTATCTGAGGCTTTTACCGTTTAAATTTTAACGCGCTCTCTTGAAGCCCTGAAACTGCAATGCATATCTCAAAAGCTTTAAACTAAACTTGGAATCTAAGTCTAAATTACTTGTCCTTGCCCCCGAATAAATAAAAAACCCGTTGAAGCTTGTTTTATCAACCGACCAGAAACTGAGGGAAGATATAGAGGCACTTCTTATGTCGCAATATGATCCCGAGGTCGTGTTTTTTTTCAATGGATCGAAGTAGGGATTAAGGTTGTTTATTTATGGAGACAATTAGGAATAATCAATACCTATCTTCTGAAAACGCACAAGGGTCTCGTGTACTTTTTTGTTAGCTTTTGTGTTCATTCATCACGTAAAGCTGTTGATCTGTCTGGACAATATTGAGAAAAGAATATGCGATGCTTTCTATTGCAAATTGTGTATTTTTGGGCTGCTACCTGTAGTTCCTACAAGAATGGTGCATTTTTTTTTTCTTCAAATAAATCTAGGTTTAACATGGATTGCATGCGGGCGTCAATTAATACGTTGGAAAAACTATGTCTTTCTTTTTCACGTGAAACTTTTTGACTTTTTCATCAGTTTGATTTTGGTTTTCCCTGAGCTAACCCACCTGGCAATTGTTCTGTTGCTTTAACTCGTTTCAATTAGTTGTGTCTGATCCGTAACAATTACCAACTTTACAATATGGTCCAATCAACATTATTAATGATGAAAATTTGAAGGTGTACATATTTGTACACCTTCAAATTAACACCTTCAATTATCGAATCAAATTTGTTGAAGAAGCGCGGGGTGTTTTGGAATTGTTTACCTCCACTCCGCGGTGACCTACATTTAACACAAGCTCGCTCATGATAGGCCATATAGGGCGATGGGTTCAAATACCAGCTCAAGTGCAATCGAACTCAAAAAAGGTCAGTTAATCATTGCAATTCTAAAGAATTACTAAACTTATATCATGTTATCTGAAAAAGGTTCATGCGACTGGCCGGTATTTTTGGAAGGTTAACGATCAACACAAAAGTGTTGATAAAATAGTGACCACTTGGATGGAAAGCAAACACTCCACCTAAATACTAATTTATCTTTTTTTGAGATTTGACCGACCACAGGTCTGGGTCAAATTGGGGGCCGGGGTAAAACTTTTTAAAACTTGAATTTACGGCTTTAAGAAAATGTTAAGGTGTGTAAAACCAAAGTCGAATGACAGAGAAACACTTTTTTTATGAGGGCCCATACATGCCACATTGGTTTCATTTAAGGAGATTTCTGCGATATCCGTGTTTTTTTATAAGACTTAACAGATAACTGTTTCACCGCTGATGGAAATTTTGGGGATCCTATCCAAAAAGTGGTATTTCAATGGTCCCGCTGTCTGGAAATGCGCTCGCGATATCAAACTATAGGTCTTCGAATTTATTCTCCTGCGAGATTCTTCACTCAATCTCAATTCCCGATGTTTATTGTTCGTTTGTCATGAATCATAACATGAAAAGCCTTTGTGTGTGATTCACTGATCATTTCAAAGACATCCGTAGGCACAATCAGTCACATGACTCTTTGTATGTTAATTATACCTTTCTGAAATAATTCGTTATCACTCTTTATTTTTATTTTATAAAAAAATTAATTTGGCCGAAGTGAGTGTACATGGGTTCAGCAGATGGACTATGCCTTTAAGTTTTAGACGACTTTCATTTTCTGCCTCCTGTGACTGCAGGACCTTATAATGTTTGTCAGCCAGCTTTTTCTCAAATCGTTGTAATTGTTTTGTATACAAGTACTAATGGATTGAAATTTGGAACTATGGGCGACTCGGATCAATGTCACTGTATGGTCAGCTCGACCTCTTAGACTGAGTAACTGTCTTTAAACGTTCTAACTGGAAGTGTTGGCAAGCAGACCTTTCAAGGAATAACACTTATGGAAAGAACAAACAAAATCCATGTTATTGTTAACTTTGTTAAAGGCACTGAACATGTTTGGTAATTATCAAAGACCAGTATTGTCACTCGGTGTATCCCAACATATGCATAAAATAACAAACCTGTGAAAATTTGGGCTGAATCGGTCATCGAAGTTGCAAGAAAATAAAGAAAGAAAAAACACCCTTGTTGCACAATTTTGTGTGCTTTCAGATGCTAATAAAAGGCTTCATGCATGAAGTCTTTTATTATTTTAGTGAGAAGTTACCTCTTTCTCAAAAACTACGTTACTTCAGAGGGAGTGGTTTCTCACAATGTTTTATACTATCAACAGCTCTCCGTTGCTGGTTACCAAGTAAGTTTTTATGCTAATATATATTTTGAGTAATTACCAAACGTGTTCAGTGCCTTTAAATAGAGCTTTTTACCATGTCATCTGTTTTAACACCAATCCGAGGCATAGATAATACTTTTTTATATTGATAACTTTCAAAGTATCATCACCGAGAGAAGGACGATCGGACAATTTTTTTTATATTTTTTTTTTAGTGTCACTTCTTGTTCGTTATCTGTGTGTCGATCATTTATCATTATAGCCTTGACCATTGCAATACAATGCAATGAAGATCAGTTTAATACAAAGGTCATCAAGTTATCTGGTATAATACGCAGCAAGCTGCAAAGGTCATTGTGAAAGTTCAAGACATCTGCTTTCAAGATGGGAAACAAGGACAACGTATAACCTTGGTTTTGGAACCGTTCGATTGTTTTAATCCTGTATTATGAATGTATACAATAAAACTAACCTGTGAAAACTTCATTTCAAAAGGTGGTCGCGTATTTGAGATATCGCCGAAAATCCGGAGCGAATAATGTCCATGCAGGAAGAATAATCCCTATGTATTAGGAATACACAATCTGAGAAGCGTTTCTGACAGAAACGTTTCTCATATTCAAATTTGGGGGCATAAACAACTGAAATATTTCTACATAACCACAAAACTTCGAATTGAAATGTTTCTCAAAATGCTTTAGGGCCTACTATCGAAAGCTGCTGTAGGTATCTAACCAATAGGTTTGTATTGCCATTAATTTTAAAAGTGATTACCAAACGTGTCCTTCCCTTAATTTTTTTGTTATATATAGGTTCTAAATGCATTACTCACCTTCAAACTTGGATCAATTGTTTAGAACTGAAAATGTAAATCTTTCAAACTGATTTTGAAACTGAATGCCATCTGATAATGCACTGACTCTCTGATGTAAGATGATGAGGTGTTTTTTATTTTATTGTGGACAAAATGGCTGAAGGGAAGGGCGGAACTTTCAACTTTCCGCGGAGGGGGGGGGGCAGGCTTATGGTGGTGTCATCAACGTTAACACATCCATCCAGTTTTGACAAAACAGGTTTAGTGTATTAACACACACACACATACGACCTTACCATCGCATCATGATGTTGCAACGCCGTAATTTCATGATATCTTTATACGGAAACACCTCTGAAAAATGTTTACCCTCTTCATCACGTCATTTCGCAATAGTTATCAAAACCCCCAAATTATGGCGAAGCTATTAATTTATCATATCACGCCCCCTAGCTAGTTTTGCTGTTACTTGAGGAAGACTTGAATGGGCTGATGGGAGCCCACTCGGAGCCCGAACCCATTGTTGAAACCGCAAAATAGTCACAATGGACGTGTGGGGTTGCTCTGTCTTTTTAAACATTTAAATAAGTAATTTTACAGGCCCAGGTTATTTGAATGACAAATAATAAATAAAATCCAGTCCTAGTTTGCCAATCGAATACTCTGTTCATAATTAATGCAGATAATTAAGTCATTTTATAATTTCTTTAAAACACGCTGACAGCATTGGTAGTATCATAGGCAACATTATAAATAATAACCCTTTGTGGAAGATCAATTGGTCATTCATTGAGTCACCGGACAACTAGAGAAAAGTACGGACCCTTGTTTCACTGTATTCAAAACTTTTAATTAATTTCTGAAAAACTATAGCATTTTCAAAAAGAAATATTTCAATTGAAGTTTGAAATTATCATTATATATGTATAGTTATGTGCAAATCTGTAAACATTTATTCAATCTAACCAATGTCTTGTTATGAACTTTTAAAAAGACACGTTTTGGGAAGTGTGAAGTGTATATGCTCAAACAAACTAAAGAGTTTGTTTTTTGGGGGACTTGAAAATAATGGTTTTGATATTTTCACCGAAATGACCTGGGTCACTTCGGGCCGTCAACAGCTGTGTAGAATTTGAGTGTAGGACGACCCGAAGCGCAAGGCGGTCGAAGGGTTGGTTGTGCCGGCATACGCACGTAGGGCCAGGTTTACCCAATTTTCCCGGAAACCCACCGGTGGACCGAAGCTCACAAACAGATGAGTGTGTTTTGAACGGGGTGACAAAACCGGTTTCTGAAAACCCTTTCCTTGGAACTTACGCCAATGTTCAACCATAAATCAAAGAAACACTATGGTTGTTGAACCAAGATGGTTTTTGTAGTACCTAAAAGTGCATTGTCGACGTGCTGTTGTGTGTGTAGGCCCCCAACCCCATTTTAATACCAATCTTACTTTGTCTTATTTTTGTTATGATTCCCAACAGTTCGAGCTTTCAATATCTAAATCAAGGAACGGCAAGGGCATCAAGAATTAGGCTTTGTTACGATTTTTTTATTTGTTTGTTTATTTTTGTCTTCTTTTTGGGGGGGGGGGCCAAGCAATTTTGACAAAGTGTAAGCAGTCGGAAACACGAGATGCTATCACACAAACCACTTGCTATAACTTTATACTTTGTCATTATTTCCTCTTTCTATGACCTGGAATTTCATCCTTGCTCTATGTTCATATGCATTCTTCTTAATTAAATCATGATTAAATAGGCCCCTATACCACAACTTTTGCAATAAGTCTAGCTGCTTATGTCGTCCTGATTTTGGTATGAATACAATGGGCAACCCTCTGACGGTACTGAGTGTCAATGACATTCGTCGAATTAAATGGAGCAATCCCCCGAACGCGGCTTTTCCAGTTATTGTTTATCCCCACAAATGTACACGAACTTATTACTTGACGTCAGACACGTAGGCCCTCTTTTTGCCCAAGAACAAAGTGCTGACTCCCATTGGTCAAAATTAACATCTAACCTTTATTCATTAGCTACCTCTCAGATACAGGAATCCATTACTGTGATTGGTCAACGTAAGGGCATTCTATTCTAAGTAAAACCGATTTAACTCCGCCTTTTTCACCAAATAAGGAATAATTGATTAGACGAGGTAGTGCGAGTATAAATAGCCCACGTCCAGCTGTAAATTTCTTGCAGCCGATCAGCTGGTTGGAGAGTGTGTTCTTTCTCTATGGTTGAAACGGGGCTTGCTGGAGTGATTTTACAACAAATTTTCACTGATTTTCACGTGCTTTCCCAGTTACATTGTCGAATTGTACTGAAATTCTGTATCCAACAAATTCATATCATCTATTCAGTTGAAACATTAACTGCTTTTCGACGTGTAAACCGTTACTAAAATCATTCATTTTACTCGGCGTTCTTGTCTGCTGGATGGCGTTATGGATTTGCCATTGAATTCCAACAACTGTCATCATCAGCCAGGTGCCTTCAAGATTTTGCAGAAAATTCTCCATAAAGTTGGCGAGAGGATTGACAGTCGAGAAAACCAGAGGTGTCCAGAGCCTAACTTTGTCATAGAGACGGTTCGGGGGTGCTCAAACGGTTATTTAGGTGAGTTTTTCAGAAGCTTTTGCATGCGTTTTGTGGTTATATTTTTGTACATGACATGCACAGTGCACATGTGTGCTTTGTCAGACGAAGCAGACGACCGGGGATTGCCCAATACGTGGGCAGGTCGTGACTCAATCCGGTGGTAGCGCCATTGTCTGAATTTGACTAACGGGGATTTCGCAATTTTTTTCTTTTCTTTTCATCTTAAAAAAGGGTGGGAATTCCACTGAGATTGAGTAACGCTGTGTGTGTGTGGGTGTCATAGGCTAAGTGAAATGTGAAATACCATTACTAAATTATAGATTCATTACGTAATGTGTGCGTACACATTCGTAATTCGTATCCTGTTATTTTTAGTGTTTGGCGGAAATATCGTATGTTCTTCCTTCCTTCCTCATACTTTTTTTATAATTCTTGCCTTTTTTATAACGTGGCTCTGTGGTTCACCAAACTTTGGATTTGGTTTGTCAAACTATGTTTAGTCGATATTATTTGGAGAATTCACCACGTCAGTCAGTGCATGCAAGGAAATGACTTTTTTTAAAGTTTTTTAAGTTGGAAAGGTTCTCAGTCAGTGCCCTGTGCTGTGGCCATTTTGTGATTGTGTAAAAAAAAATAAAAAATGAAATAGAAAATAATAATTCTTGTGAGATTATTGGAATATTGGCATTCAATTGGCTGTGTTATTTGGCAAATGTCAGACTTCGAATTTTTATCAGTCTGCTAAAATCGTGGTAAAAACAAAATTGCACAGAAAAGTGGCGGAAAGTTTTTGAGAACCTTGCAGTATGTGGGGGTGCCTGGAGTGTTGAATTTCCTGAAAACTGAATAATACCATTTACTGTCGGACTATTTGAAGTTTTTACAATGTCGGCATAACTTAAATCTAGTAATACTATAGTATGAGTGTTTAAAAATAATTTTAACATTGACTAACTGGATTTTGGGGTGTTTTGAGGTAATTGGCCGATGATTACTAAAATTGCTGAACTCTAACATACGATTATTTCAAGCCCAAGTGCAAAGCGTCGCCCCATGCGTTTTTTTGAATTGACATATTTGGTAGTTAAATAATTGTAATCTTTAAAAAATTAAGTCGATAAAGAACTGTTGTCGAGTCATGAGGCAAACTTCAACGCATGATTGAAATTTATCTGTAAAAACCTCTCAGACATTGTGTAAATTGAGGGTCGTTTTTAATGTGGGACTGGGACATTGTCCTATGATACCAGAGTACAATATCCAACACAATCCCATTCGCTTAGATAATTAAGACAATTGTTGCTATCCTGAAACGCCTATTGGACAAGGGCCTGCCCTGCCCCTCGATCCTCCCATTCAACAAACAAGACCTGTGTGGGCCAAATATCGTATGATGTCAAAGTACATTTGCTGAAGTGTTGGAACCAATGATCGGTATTTCGCTTTACATGTATACGCTTTTTTCTATTTGTGCATTGCTATTTCACTGAAATTATTTTTAGTGTTTAAAGGCTTAAGTGCACAATACTTGTTTTGGTTTTTTTCTCTTTTTTTTTAACCATGTCGAAATGGGTTTAATTTGAAGAAATCTCAAATGAATATCATTCAAATGTATCCTTATTCATTTTATTCATTGACTATTTTCTTACCATCCAGTGAACGATTTCCCTTGTATAGCAGAGCAAATTGCTACACAAAATGTATGAGTTGCTACTCAATATTAGCATTCAGTGTGCACAAAACAAGATCAGTCTAAATATTTTGCTTTTTCAAAATTGCTGGATGAAATCGTTCCCTGCCATCCCTTGTTGATACAAAAGGATCCGCACGTATATTGCATTTCCTTTCCTTTTAACATTTTTAACAAAATACTTGCGTATGAATACCCGCTTTCGACAAAAACAAATAAAACTCACAACATTTTCTAGAATGAAATCCATATTTTAAATACTGTTTGTCACGACCCAGAGAATACTTTAGTTTTAGCCTGCAAAATGTCTCATTTAAAAAGACGGAACACTACACTACCCCATGATAATAGTGTAAGATCCCCGTTTCCTCTTTGTGGACCTTACTTTGGATGGCATCCCTGGGATTTATGGATGGGGGAAAATGATAATGATGCTCTCAATGCCTCGCTGCGATAGGCAGACAAATGCAGATGCTGTTGCCAGGCACTGCTGATTGGTTTGGAGGCAGTGTTCACGTCCTGTTAGTTAGAAGACTCGACTGTTGACAGTGTGCAGCAGCTGTATGACCCTTGTTAATATTGATCCAATTATCGCTTGCCTGGATACTGTGTAGCACATGTGATTTTATGTCTGGGTTAAAGTGGAATTCTCTTGAATTACAGTATGCATATTTGCATAATTAACAAATTTGCATAATTATCTCCCTACTGTCGCTTTCCATTACCATTGGTTTTTGTGTCATTTCACAAAATGTTGTATGCGGGTTTCAGAACTTCCCGCATTCTCTAAAATTCTATAAAAAGTAAAGTAATTCAACTGTACTTAAAAGTTTGTTTGCCTTTGCAAAATTAAATTAAAACAAAATCGTAATAGAATGCACATTCTGTAGTGATCCTTCAGTGCTATTTAGTGGCCATGTGTAACTGCTGTGCCCAACTACAGGAAACACCTGAACAGATCAGTATAAAAAGTGTGATTCAATTGTTCTGAGTTTGATTTAATCCACTTACAGTGCCCCAGGAAAATGGGGCTTCCAAATTTACTTACTGGACAAGGTCAAAGTTCCTTTTTTCGTTTCTATTGTTGAACTTTTCAGCTAGGGTTTATCCTTTAATGTTCAGTGTGAACTGTCTATCCATGTATTAAAATGCTTTTTTATTGCCTGCTCAAACATCGTATCCTTAATGAAAAGTTACAAACAAGAATGTCTTGCCAATTTTTGTTTATGGAAATACTTAAGGGGTTCTGGACTTCTGGTGAGACAAGAAGTTAATCGTTATCAAATCAGTAGAACATGATCTTACTATTTGTAAAGAAATAGTTTTCAGGGTGACCCATCCAGAGAGTCCATTGAAGTGTCTATTGAAGCATCCAAAATCTGAAATCAATATTTGCAAGACCAGTCTGCAGTTTGCTTGACCACCCCCCTTCCCCCCAGGCTAGAATTTTGTAAATAACTGAAAATTACCTCTGAGTTGTAAAGCACTAAACAACTCAGCACTGCAGAGGGCTGATTGGTCAGCTAAGTTATGGTAGAAATTGACCCTTTGGTAAATAGGTTAGGTCAACAAAAAAAGTGACCTGGCTTGGGGTTGTTTCTAAATTGACAAAGACAGTATGGCTGACTCTAAGAAAAGAGAGGGCGCAAACAACTTAAAACACTCTGAAGAAAATTACAAACCCTATTATTCGAGAAACGAAGTTAGAATTGGTACGAACATTAGATCTTCATTTTAAATTCATGGTATTAAATACACGCTCATTTCAACCCTCAAATTTATTTATTGATTTGTTTATTTTTTTTTTTAACTGACATCAATACAAACTCAATACTTATTTCATAGTTGACTCATTTTTTTGGTGATGATTGGTATTGGTACTACTACAAAGTACTAGTGTCAGTCTGTGTGTGTTTTTCAAAGCCTGTTCCATTTCAAATTTGAGGTACTTTGCAATTGTTTTTACATTTTAGTTGGTGGTTTTCGTGCAAATTGCCTTCTTTATCAGTAACTCAAAGATCTGCATAACAAAAATAAAACAATTAAGAGGGAGCAATGAATTTAGCTCAAGATAAGGAATTTTGCTGTTAGTGTTACCTTATTGCATGGGGATGTGCACTGTATGATGGAATCTATTTGGATTTCTACAGCATGCAAGTTAGCTTTCAGTTTGGGTAATGAACAACACTTTAACCACAGTTGGTAGTAGGCCAACCAACAGGATACCACCAACTTCCCACAAAATCCGTTTGTGGTTAGTTTTGTAATAGTTGTGAAATCGCCTTCAACTGAGTGTAGTATGGAAGATCCTGCCTTGCTAAACAGTGTGGTATAGTGCACATGTGTGATTGTTAGTCACATCATGTACATGTAGGCACTCACATGCAAGCTCTCACATGGCCTGACCTGTGCAATCACATGACTGATGAGTGATCAATCAATTGCATCATAATACTATTACTATTCAGTCGATTTGAGTGCATTGCACTTGTGTGTGTAACATCTAGCTCTGAAAGTTGGCTTGATGCATTCGGTCCTTGACACTTTACAGCCAGGTTGGGGTGTTTTTTTTGGAGTGAAATATATGAATGGTGATTCACAATGGTTGTTCATTATAACTTGGGCAGAGTATTTCAAAATGAACTTGATGGTAAGTCTTTTTGTGCTTTAGATATGAATTTTACCTTGTTTATCAGGAGTGTGAAGTTGTAAGTCTTCATAAGTATTGTTCATTCTTTAACTTTTTTCTTATGTTTTCAATTACAAAATATTTAACATGTGTTTCTGCCTATGTTTTAATCCCATGCAGATTCAGACACAATGGATGTCTATGACAATGGAGTGGATGACTTGCAAGAAGTGAAGATGAGTCAGTTTGTTGCGTCCATGCTCCTGGATTGTCTTCGAGCTGCCCGAGAGAAGAAGCAGCCGAGCAAGCTCCTCGTCCCAGAAGATCTACCCCAGAGAGTAGCCGATGACATCATGCGTATGTCACTAGACGAGCCTTGCGGTGTTCGCGGATGCACTATCTCGGTCATCTTCGAGGATGGAGAGCTCTGCGAGCGTGTTGGGAAGATCACTGTTGATCCAGCCACTGTCACGACATTTGAGATTGTACTGGTGCTCTCGAAAGAAACCCCAAGGTGGCTTATCAGTAAACTTCAAACTTATCTCAGAAACTCATCCGAGAAACCCACGGTAGTGAAGTCCTCTTATAAACTCATAAAGAGGAAACTATACCGCAGAGAGTCGCACATATACGTACGAGAGGGATTGTAGTACGAGAGGGATTGTAGCTTATGGAAAGCTTGACGGCCCTTATCAAAACTAAATAGCTCTCAACCAAATGAATGTGTGTGTAATCGTTTAAGCCTATACAGTTTCTCCTGTGCATGATCCAAAAAGAAAACACTTTAAGTGGAGCTATTTGGGTGAGTGAGTAAAACAGCAAGTGACGCCAACAATTATCATTGAACTCTGGCTGTTTGAGATTTGTTTGTGTTATTATTATACGATACCAACTCATGTGCAGTTAAAAGACTGAAATCTATGATAAAGTAATACCAGTGTCTTCCCTTCAGGTTTTATTAAACCTGCAAGAGGATTACAGAATTTTTTTTTCTATGTTTGTATTTTGACATACGGTGAGGGAACTGTTTTTTTTTGTTTCTTTCTTGTTCAGCCATTTGTCATCATCAATCACTTGTTTGGTGCTTTTTAATCAGTCCTCTTTCCGAGGAAATGATTGAAGTTTATATTGCAATATTTTTTAGCGTCCCCAATAGTGGTAATTCTTTCACAGGG
This sequence comes from Leptasterias polaris, assembly GCA_037783415.1. Lineage (NCBI taxonomy): Eukaryota > Metazoa > Echinodermata > Asteroidea > Forcipulatida > Asteriidae > Leptasterias > Leptasterias polaris. Next base: position 1,785,269 of record JAZGTN010000153.1, on the reverse strand, counting down.
TTGAGCCCGGAGGTAGTGTTCGTTCGTACTAATAACATTTTAACCTGATATCCGTATAAAGAACACAATATTAAATACATTTAATACTCCACTTGCTGTAACATAGGTTACCAACACCAGTAAGAATGCAGTGTGATGCATACTACCTCGACTGGTCCCAATCCCATACTAATTTTCACTTGAGAAGTTAATTTTATTTGGAAATATTTCACCGTTGTGCATCTCCATGGAGTAAGCACAACAACAAAATGTATTTTGTCAAGAAATGTAATTGATGGAAAGCTGAAATTCACCATCCTACTGAGTTGTTTTGGTTTTTTGAGTTTTCTTCTTCTGTACGAATCACTTCACAACACATGTAAGTTTTCACTCTTTTTCACTTTTTTGAAACTAATACACTTCGTAACATGTAAGTTTTCACTCTTTTTCACTTTTTTATTCTTCTTATTGTTTATTAACAAAGAGAATATTAGTCTGATACAATTATATGCAAACCTTTAAATAATATGGTTAAATAATATGGTTTTGTTCATTTTTTTTTGTCTGCCAAACATGATGTAGACTAACAAATTAGTAGCAATTCATTTCATATCATAAACTCACTTGAAATGAGGATCAACTAATTGTTTTAGTCACATAGGCCTGAAATTAATGTTCGTTCCAGTTTAATAAGTTGAGTGCCAACAGAAAATATTATTTTTTCTTTCAATTAATATTTTTATGAATTACTTTCTTTTTGTGGCACTGCTTTTCAAAAGGTCAGTTTTTTGTACGGTTTGTCATTGTTTTGTTTCTGTTCAAGTTTCGTTTGTCTGTCTGTTTTTTTTTCTTTTTTCATAAAAAAAAAAAAAAGTTGTCGTACAAAGTTATTTTGATTCAAACATTGCTGCCATTTACTGTGAAGTCAACAATTGTATTCAGTAACTTTGTGATAAATGTAAAGGGTTGCCCAGAGTGTTAATTGGTTGTATTGTCATGGTAGTACAGAGAAAGCAGTCTTCTCACGATGTATACAATCAACATTTTCAAAGATGTTCAAAACCACCTCATCCTTCGTGATACTTTCTGTACAACTGTGACAATATTGAAGACCATGGGACACCCTCTAAAGAAAGCCAAGAAAACTGCTGCATTTGTTTCGTAGCTACTGTAGTTTATGAAGAAGAAAAATATGTTAGCATAGTTCAATAGGTCTGGAAGTTTTTGCAGAGATGCACAGCCACAATCGTGGGTACACTTTTTTGTTACAAAGACACCAAATGAACAACATATAAATACTGAGTAACTTTTTGCAGATCTTGTATTTGACAAACTCATTGGCACAGTGATTGCTAATTGATATACAAATAACATTGAGATAACTGCTACCAGTGGTTTTAAAACTGTTGTTCATAAAATGGACACGGGAAAAATGTGTACCCATGATCGTGGCTGTGCACAGAGGCAACTTGCATCCATTTCTTTTTATCTTGACATTGGCGATCTGGAAAAATGTATATATAAAAATCAAACGGAGCTTGCCACTTTCTCCACAAAGGTAATGGCGCTCATTAAAATGCAATCCAGGCCTGGTGTGTTAATGTAAGAGAGATAAAGATTTGCTGGTCAAATTATCATTTCTTCCTGTACACGACTTATCCAGGCACGGCCCAATTTCATAGAGCTGCTTGACTGCATAAAAAGTAGCTAAGCACAAAATAGGTGTGCTTACCAGAAAAAGGTTACCAGCCAAAATACAATCTCACGTGTTCCATTTGTGATTGGTTTCCTGTTCCTTTTTGCTTAGCAGAAAATTGTTGAGCAACATTTCCTGCTTCAGCAGTTATATGAAATTGGGCCCTGCGGTTGCGCAAACAGGACTCTTATGTGCAATCAATATTAAATACTTGATCATTTTGTAGAAATAATGAAGTTACATTTTGTAAATGACAAAACCAAAAACACTCCCTTATCCACTCATGTGCAGTGATGTCGTAACTGGCTGTTATGAACTATCCAAAAAGCCAGTTGTAAATTGTGTATGCAATGTTTTGTCATTTAATGTTAGTTCAAGAAGTGCAAATTTTATGGGCTTATGTGATGTCATTAAGTGATTCACTATTTGGGATGCTTTGTGCACCAATAAAATCCTAATTAACCAAACACAGAGAATTTATTAAGTATTAATGAGAAATTGATTATTCTGCCATTTTACCACAACTAAAAAGCCACATTATTTCAATTAAATGAAACATTGTGCTTGAAGGTGCTGGCACCTCTTTTCCCCTTCCATTGTTGTACAATTATCACCACAGTAATAATTTAACACTTTCCTAAAGAATCATACATTTACTGCCAAAGAATTATGTTTTTATTTTGTTCATGGAAATTTGTCATTGAACCATTCACATCCCAATAGTATACATTTAAATGTGTCGGACTCATTGCTGAAAAATATAACCATGTTATTCATTCGAGTATTTCAACTGATGTCCTTACCAGTAGGCAGTCAGTCATGTGACCATTCCCATGTTACAACCTTATTATTATTTTCAATCTATAGTGTGATCCCATTGATTAATATTATTAATGCAAGTTCTATTTAAATAAAGAGATTCAGATGTTTATATTGTGATGAATAAAATACATTTTTCATAAAAAACTAATTACTGGTTTTGTTCAGTTTTTAATGTCAATGATGTTCAATCTCATTGTAAATTATCATTATACTTTTATGATGGCATAACCTTCCTAGTATTGTTCACTGTGTTCAACAGCTATATAATGAACATTGGAAGTTTTCATAACATTGAGGGCCAGACTGATTTATCCTTACAACCTCGGTTTGGTTACATTGGATGGAATGGGGATTAACAAGGTCGATGCTTTATGACAAAATATCAAATTCTACAATCCAGGGCCCAATTTCATAAAGCTGCTTAAGCACAAAAAGTAGCTAAGCACAACCAAATGTTGCTTACCAGAATAAGGTTACCAGCCAAACTACCATGTCTCATGTACAATTTTTCGACTGGTATCCTGCTTATTTCTGCTTGGCAGACAATTGTTAAGCAAAATTTTCTGCTGAAGCGTCTCTTTGAAATTGGGCCCAGAGGATTGTATGCGGAAGTACTGGGCTTGATTTCAAACTAGAGCTCGTGCTTTCTGATTTTCTGCAAAAATAAGCGGGAAACCAGATACATGTATACCTTAAGCCTACATGGTGACTTGACGTTTTAGCAGGTAATCTATTTCAGGCGAGCAGGATAGTTTGTGCTCTGCTAATTTTTTCATCTTCAGCGTAATATTCTATCAAATTGGTCCGCGCAACAGTTTTCTTTGTGAGAAATAACGAAGAACGCGCAAATAATTTGGGGACACCACCACCGTACTTCGACCTTGAAAAATTGACATGGTGTGTAGTGTGAGGGCGTAGTTTAACCAGCCGTGTAGGATCCGCCATCAAATGCAACAAAATAATAATGAGGTCCATTCCCGATTAAGACTAGATTTAATTTGTTTACATTCTAAAATTCCCCCCCCCCCCCCCCCCCCCCAACCTCATACATACACACCACCCCCCAAAATTAATATTTTTGTTTCAAAATATTTTTGGAAATTCTAACCATCAGGTGGGCTGGTCCCATTGGGTGTGATTTTAATCAGTGTCAATGGATGGTGAGATAATTTTTTTTATCATATTGGGGACTTTATAATCTTATCAAATCTGACTGCCCAACTGTCTCATTGATCGATCCTAGGTGGACTCATCAACTCCAAGAAAGTTTTCAAAAAGTTCAATGGACTACATGAGCTGAGTCAACAATTGACTGAATAACTATTTTCAACTTACATGAATGAGGGCGCTATACTGTTTTTCTGGCACATCCTTGCATTATAAAGTAAGTAGCCTCCGATGCCTCCTCCGATCCCGTTCATGGGTCCCACCCTTTTCTTGCCTCTATGGTTCTAGTTTATGTAGTTGGCTGCATACAGCTTTTTCCGTCTGTTTTTCGGGTTCTGCTGTTTTTACCCTTTTTTTAAACATGGGGTAATTCTCAGTTGTAAGTTTCATGACCAGCCTTTGTTTTGCGTGCATAGAGCTGAATCGAAACTTTTCGCTTGTCCACCCACGGCTCGCTATGGTCCAACTCATCAGCGCTACCATATTCTCCCTTTTGGGGGGGGGGGGGGGGGGTGGGGGTGGGGGGGGGGGGGGGGGAGTCTGGAAAAGTAACCAAATAATTGAGTCCCAAACCCGATCTTCCTGTTTCAATGAGTAAGGCCTAGCTTTTGAGAAAAGCATCTGAAACAGGCCAAAAAATGACGACAAGGATAACAAATTACTCAAGCTCAAACTGTGGGTTCGTAATTTATTTGGCCAGGATTAGTTGTAGAGACATTGTGCACTCTACTAGACCAGTAGTAGAAATAATCATTATTACGTAATTGCAGAACGAGGTTTTTCTTTTACAAGCTCCTTCGAGTGGAAGGGCCCAGTTAAAAAAATCCCCTAACACAATTCCAAGAGAAAGAATCAAAAATGATTTCCGAGCCTGAGAAGAGATGGTTTATGCTTCTGTAAAAGAATGTGATTCATTTTGATCTGTAACAATTACTTTTATTGATTGTTTGTTGATATGACCATGGAAGGAAGACTAGGCCCAATGCAGGCGTAAACAACTTAAAATTGAATCCAACATGAGCACATGAATGTATATTTTATGTTTTCTATTTTTTTTTTTTTTTTTTTTTTTTTAAATATTGTTAAAAAAAAACAAAAACTGAAAAAGTAGGTTAGGCCCTAACAGCTTGGAGAATGAGTGATAACTATCATTCAAATGCTGTACTTCTTGACTCCATTGTGCATTTTGATGGATAGTAGGGTGGAACCCCACACTTGTAGTTTCCAGATTCAGCTTTCCGTCAAGTAATTTGTACAGAACAATTCATGCAATGTATTGATCTTTCTACCCAATCCCCGATTATCCTTACACACTGCCAGCCCCAGTAGCTTAACATTGGCTGATGCGTGGAACATTAAAAGAATTTCAATTGACCCCCCTGACTACGCATCCAATGAATCCAAACAGATGAGGCGGTTTTAACGCAAGACACAATAAAAAGCCAATTGATCACCCCTTTTGTTACAGCATTTGAATGAGCGCCCTCTTCCCACCATCCCAACCTATTTTCCCACAACCCGAACAAAGCCGGAGATTCACGAATATTCATAAGCTAACGTATCCCGTCATTCGATTGGTGGATATCTACCATGTGACCCACTCATTTATATATTATAAGCGTCGTTCTGCAGTTTACGCGCGGGCATCACTAACGGAAGGTCGTAGTATTGAACCAGGCTAGACAAAGATGGTGAGCTAAATTGTTAAATCTTGTCAAAATACGTGGTGATTTCATGCCATCCACCCATATTTTTCATTTAAATGTAATCTTTAATACTTATTCTTGTTATTAGTTGTATTATTTTTGAGATTTAGATGTTACTTACACGGATATTTATGGACTTTTTGTAACCAGGCAGGAGGCAAAGCAGGTAAAGATTCCGGAAAGGCAAAGGCAAAGGCTGTTTCGCGGTCAGCGAGGGCAGGTCTCCAGGTAAGCTGAAAGTTTTCAGTTTTTCTCACACAAAAACGTCACTGCTTTCCACAAATTAAAATTTACAATTTACAGCCATTGCCCTTAAATGCACCCATTCTAAAAATTCGTGTTCTGGGGTTTTGTTTTTGCAGTTCCCAGTCGGTCGTATTCACAGGCATTTGAAGAACCGAACGACGAGCCATGGACGCGTTGGTGCAACCGCTGCTGTTTACTCTGCAGCTATTTTGGAATATCTGACCGCTGAGGTAGGTTTGCAATAGTTGTCATTTCCGACCTTTGAAACAGAATTGTCAAAAAATTTACTTCATTATGTTCATTTTATCGAATAAACAAGATTGTGTTAAACCAAAATTAAATTTGGCGCGATAATTTGCGCGTCGTCCCCAAAAATATTGACCGTTAATATTTTGTTTTCAAGAATTTCTTCTTTAGCTAATGTCCCTTTCAAATTCAATTGATGTTAAGTTACTTAATAGTTTTACTGTATTTTCTATATGTTGTTTTTATTTTAAAGTGTTTTATTTTTGCCAATGTTTTGTTGGGAAGTCGAGGGCCACTTTTTGTGTTTACAAATTTTGGCGCGATTTTCGGAAATCGGCGCCATAACAAGGCCAGAGGTCACATTGCACTTGTTTTCTTCACCATGTCCTCATAAATAACTTTAATATTTGTATTTAAAAATGTATTATTATTTTTTGTTTTGTACTTTATTGTGATCCTTAACTAGGCCTAAAAGGTGTAAGTTTATTCCCTTGAAATAAGCAGGCCTTGATAGGCATGTTCAACTTTTTGCAATGCATGAATGAATTAACATCAGTTTTGAATTTCTTGTTTTGGGCATTTTCAATCATTGGTCAAACTCAAATGTTTGTTTAGCTTTCTGCTAGCTTTGCATTTTAAAAGAAAATATCTGGTCGGTTTAAAAATTTCATTAACCCCCTCAGTGTAACATTATGCTTGTAATCTTTTATGAAATTTTCAAATTTGTGTGTGAAAAGTGACTTTTTATATGTCATTGTCATGGCATTGTTGTGACCCTTATCATCTTATGAGAAATTTCATCCAATTGGCAATAGCATGGCCATCTTATGGGAATGTACTAGTAGGCCTACACAGTACAATTTTTATCGCAGATTTGGAATAATTTGTTTAAAATGTTAAATAACATTCATTTTTAGAAAGGCCACTTTTTTAGGCCATTTTTAGAAAGTGATTTCACTGCACTGGCTTTCCTAGCTCATTTGGCTTAGCTCTTTAGCTGTGCAGATTTGCCAGAATCTAAATTTATTTTCTTGGTTTCTTCTTTTATAATGCCAGTTAATAGTGTGTGGTCATCCATTTACATCCTTTGTTATGATTTTTAGTATGAAATATTTATGTGTACAGCATGCACAGTCAAGGATCTAAAATTGAGAAATAAACTTCTGATTTCAGGTATTAGAGTTGGCGGGAAATGCAAGCAAGGATCTGAAGGTTAAACGTATCACACCCCGTCATTTACAACTGGCCATCAGGGGAGACGAAGAGTTGGATTCACTGATCAAGGCAACAATCGCTGGCGGTGGTATGTATTCCCGACTTATCAATCTTACAAGTTTAGTCTGGCATAGTTCGATCGTGCCATAAAACCTAAAAGCAACCACCTCAACCACCAGCAAGAATACATCTTTTATTAGAAAAAGTGGTCGCGAACAATGAAATGGTTTGTGGAAAAGTGTTTGAGAATGTTTTCGACCAAAATAGATAGCATGCTGCTCAAAAAACATCACTTGCTAGTCGGTACTCACAAGCCTTGAATAACAGGACGGCCATAGCCTTTATTAACCAGATCTTGGTGCCCCTCCTTTTTTTGGGGGACTTAAAAAAATTTCCATTGTAAGTCCTCTCTGCAATTAAAAAATAACCTTGCCCTCTCCATCCCCTCTCAAAGATGAACTACCAAGCACTGTACTCGGCGTGCACAAAACATGCTCAGTCTAAACATTTTGCTATGCAAAATGCTGGATGAATTTGTTCTCCGACTTTCCTAAAATAGGTTACTAGAGGGTTCCGGCGCCAATAAGTTCTCATCTGTGAAATCGCCCAAACAAATATACTTCCGATTCGCGGAATTGGCTGTTGTTAAAAAACGCCCCTCCCTAACTTGTGGACGCGGTGATCGGGTCGTAGCAGTTTTGGGGACATGGGTTGTTTTATATCTTGTATATTGGCTTCATCATTCGATAAATCGTTTGGTTTTACAGGCCTCTTTGGGAGGGAAAGGCCATTTATATTTTGCAAAGAGCACTTCCACTGGAAAATTTAATTCTATCGGAAACTTTTGATGGGGTACCAAGTCCAAGACCAGTGGTATCAAAGGCATTTGCTTCCATGTAATTCCGAGCGTAGTATTTGCTTTGAATTCTGTCAAGCATAGTTCTCCCTGAAATGGCTGCTGGCCTGGTGTTAGTTAATACAGCTCAGGACCATTTGAAATGCCCTAAACAAAAAATTGAGAACATCACCAATAATTTGTTTGCTTATCCTGGCCATAACAATAACTTATTATTGTTTACATTCATTTTAAGTTGACAAGTAAAAAGCACCTGCAATAATTGTTTTCTTCCTGCAGGTGTCATCCCCCACATCCACAAGAGTTTGATTGGCAAGAAGGGGTCGCAGAAAGCAACATAGACTCAACCTCAGCAGCACTACATCATGCCATCTACAACCTCACAACTGAACGCCGCTGTCGTGGTGGTCCCCTTCGACAGCTGTCATGGCCTGGGTCAACCGTTGGCAGGCACCGACCAAAAGGATCCTGTTGACTTTTTAATCGTGTTCGTTGTTCATATGTTTTGTAGTCTTGGTTCGTTATTATCTCAAGAAGTTCATTATATTTCTTCTTCACATAATTTTTATTTTAATTATTTTTTTCTCATTTTTTGGTTATCGTTTTTGCCTATTTTATTTATTTTTTTTGACTTGGGATTTATAGGACTTTGTGAGAGTTTTTATTTAATGTACATGAGTGATGTTGAAAACAACGGGGGTTTGGCGGGCCCAGTGAAAACAGCCAAATGTAAATATATCGGGAAAAAACAAACCTCTCCAAAGTAGTCCGTGGGTTAGTAAGACAATATTTACAAGACAAATGTGTGGCAGTTAGTTGAATATACTTTTTTCAATACTGTTTTTTTTTTTTTTTTTTTTTTTTCTCTGCAGTTTCTCGGGGGAAACTGGGGGTGTATTCTTTGTCAGTGGGTAGATTTACATCGCACTGTCCGTGAGGTGGAATAGTGTTGTGGAGATTTCTACTATTTTACACGCCCACATAAAAAAAGTAGGTAGTAGTTTTTATGTCAATGTAAATTAGCTTTGATGTCTACGTGGGGTTTTATTAGCGAGTATTGCAGGCCCACGAAATTTGGTTTGTTCTGACAATTTGAATAAAATTGAAAAGTATGGTTGCACATGCATTCCTTTTTATAAAACACTGAAAACTGAATTGTTCATAATGAAGAAGTTGTATTCTTGTGTACTGTCCATAAGAAAGTACCACATTTTAACAAATTTGTTTCTCGAGGGTGTTTCACATGTCGCCTGTTTATGTTATGGATTGAATTCCCTGTAGAACATGCAGTTAGTTTTGGACCTGTTTATGTTATGGATTGAATTCCCTGTAGAACATGCAGTTAGTTTTGGACAACAAAACTGTTCCTTTTTGCATGACATTTTTGGGCAAAACACATTGTTGACATGAAATGCCTCGATGAATTCACAGGAAACAGTGTGTTTTCACTGAATCTAATTATACCCCATAAAACATTGTTTTACTGCAAGTGAATTTTTTGTATTTGTTTACTTTTAGAGTAGAATGTGATTTTTTGAGTGGGAAATAACATTACTGGAGGGTTCTCCGTTTTATACAAAGAAATTGTGTTCTCTGTGATTTAATTTGTACACGTGTTGAGGTTCCCTTAACCCATGAAGGTGTCTCGTTAATTTTACCTGAATGATGCATTGCATGGTAGTGTCTCGAACTTGGAAGTACGCAGAGGCTCTGTGGCCCCTGGTCTTGGCCTTTGTTGCCCCTTCCAAATTTTCCCATAGACTTTTAAGATTTCCAATGGAAGTGCCCTTTGCAAAATGAAAATAGCCTTGCCCTCTGAAAATTTGTATATCTGGCCCGGTGTATTTTGTACATGTACAGTACATGCAGACCTTGAAGATCATCCACAGCCGTGGTGCCCTGTGCTTCTGCTGTTGTGCACTTTGCAAAGAACCAATACAAATTTATGTGCTCTTGTGGAAATGCCCCTTTAAAAAGAGTGAAATTCAAGGCTTTTAAATGTCTACATTATTTCCAATAGTTGTCTATAGTCTTAATCAGTTATGTACCATTTCTGATTTTTGTATCCCTTTGGGAAAAACCAATAACAAATTGCTAAAATGTTTTTATGCTTTGCCACTTCCATTTTTTTTATATTTTATTTTTTATTATTTTTTTGTCTTACCCCTCCCACACTCTGTAACATTTTCCCCAGTCAAGTGAAAAGCCATTTGAAACGATTCAATTGCACAGGTTGTGCATGGGGACCACATGTAGGTGTGTGTGTACTCTACACTAATTTGATTTTCTTTTTTTATCCCCAGGTAAAAATTAGTACTAATTTGATTTTCTTTTTTTATCCCCAGGTAAAAATTAGTACAACTGTTATATTATTAAATAGCTTGAACGGTCCATGAAAACGTTTAATACACCTAGTCAACCCATGTCTCGAAATGTTTTCTACCCTTTCCCCCAAGGGCCAAATATCATGCGTGATAATAATATGCATCCACCACATGACATTTTGCAGGCTGGTGCGTTGCTCATTATACAATGTACATGTAGATCACTCAACACCAGTTTATGATATTGAATAGTCACAATGTTGGAGAGTTAAACATGACTTGCATAAAAGTGTGTAAAATGACATACGATTCACGGTTAAGCTGCAACCAAAATGTTAGCTCACAGAGTGTAATGCATGTAATGAAAGATGCAGTATGCCAAATTTAACCCATTGGCTCTTAGTCTCCCAAAGCCTCCATTTTGTCTCCCCCCAAAATACAGATATTAAAATTAAGGGGAGCATGTTGGCCAGTGGTTTCTTTCCCTGCCTTCCGCCTCTGTGAATCCTGGTACGAATCCCACTTCAGACTAGAGTTCGCATGTGGATTGGGTTTTCAGTTCTTACCTGATTGCAGGGGTTTCTCCCTAAATTTGTGTTTTCCCTCCCACGTCTAAAACTCAACATTCCTTCGTCTCCCATTCATCCTGTTATTGGCACTAATTGCGGTTGCACACTCCTGGTGTATTTTCCCATTCCTAGGGCGAAGATCATGAGGGGTTATCGAAACAGAGAGTAGTCACCCTAATTGGGCTGTTGGAAATGTAATGAAATATGTTTTAATGATTTAATGATTGATGTGCCAACTGAGCTATCTAGCCCTATGTTGGCGGCGGTCTCCCTATTTTGTCAAATGTTTTGTCTGATTTTGTTTTTTCTTTTTAATGAATCTTTTCAGCTTGCTATGATTTTCATTGGATATTTCAGTTTGAAAAATTTGGGCCCTTTTCAAACCACAGCTGGTCCATAGTTGTCTAGAATGGCGGGGATGTGGGTTCTAATCCCACCCAAGTATGTCTGTGGATATTATTTATATGGTTTTACTTGGTCAATCAGACGGGTTAATGGAGTGTGGCTGGGGTACAGATTTTCTTATCTGAACAAAATGAAATGCAAATCAAACATGTACTAGGTTATTTTCAATGATTCACAGATCCTTTATTTCAATTTTTTTTTTTTTAGGCACAGTTCCCACAGTTTTGAATCTTTTTCTCAATTACATGTACAGTGTATATGCCCACATTTAAAAAGCAAATCCAATTGGACAATTTCATACTTATGAACACAATAGTGTGACGTGGGAGTGGAACATGGCTCATTTAGATGTATGTGTATGTCCACAAACTTAACAAGCAAATTGAATACATCTATAGACGATGTGACCTCTGACGTCATTTGAAATCATAACATGATGCGCGCAAATGTCGCCGGGCAAAACCTTTGTGTACTTGACAGCCAGCTAGAAAGTACACGCAATATTACCATGACTACGCGTCTTTTTGCCCGGCGGAACATGACTTGGACAACAGACTTGTCAACAGAGGGCAGTTTGATTGTAAACAGAGGTCACATCGTCTATATTTATCTATAAATTACAATGGTGGATCCTTTAAAACATGCAGATAACATTGTCTTTGGCACTCGTCAAAGACCGATCTCCGCACAACAAGCCTGTGAAAATTTATGCTCAAATCGGTCAACAGATTCACAAGAAAAAAACCTTGTATGTTTTAACTGTTTTCATACCAGGTGCTGGAATGAATGCGAGATCAAAACATTATTTCTCAATAAAACTAAAGCAAAAATACTTCAAGGGAAGTTTTCCACCATTACCATCTTTATACCATGTACATTGTACTTAGTTATGTGAAAATCTGTTCATATTTATATTTTCAATCTTATGCCAATGTAATGCACACCCTTTTATATCAACTGATAGTATTTGGCTCACATAAACACATTTAAAATCCACATAATTTGCAAAGGTATTTATTTTCAAGTAGTTACATCATCAATGAACTAGTTACATCATCAATGAACTAGTTACATCATCAATAAACTAGTTACATCATCAATGAACACTCTAGATTTTAAAAATAAGCGGCATAATCAATTTATCATAGTTGTACTTTATTCAGTTCCAATTTCATAAAACTAAAACATAATTTCATTTCAAATCAACTGAGCATATAAAAACATTTTCCCCCTTGCCATTCAAAATATTCACATTTATAACTATATTTTTGAAAAATACTAAATTCAAAATATTGATATTTGTCGGGCAAATAAGATGATGCAAACACGAAGGGTTTAAATAATCATATTAATAATAATAAAATTTATAATGCCCCTTTTTCCAAAGGTAACAAAGCACCCCAAAACTTCACTCTGATAGTCAGAAAAACAAGAAAAGACAAATTAAGCCCGAATTTAAAAAACAAATCGGTTATAAGAGAGAATTTTAACATTTGTATTTAGGTGGAGCGTCAGACTAAAATACACCGATCCATTAAGCCACGCCCATTTCTCATTGACCAATCACAACCGCGAAATCTGATCACCATTTGAGCTGTTTGGTGATCTTTGCACTAATGGTGATCGGGTTTCGCGGCTGTGATTGGTCAACTCGTAAGGAGGCGGGGCTTAATGGATCGATCTATTGTGGGTTGGAGTTCAAGATTCTTGGACCTGCTACAGAGAGCCCTATCTCCTGCTTTTGGGTATCACCAATTGTCATACTTGAAAAAGAGGGCAATATTTGGGAACAGCAATGAGAAGTTGACTCAGAAAAAAAACATATTTTTGTGTCTCGCTGTAAACATGATTTTTAGGTAAAGGTGCATAAAAATGACGAGCTCCACCCCAATATTCTTGACGCATACTGGCCAATCAGGGTGTCTTGGCCGAGTTGTTAAGAGCATCGGATTCAAGTTCTGGTACTTTAGTCATCGGGGTGGTGGGTTCGAGTCCCGGTCATGACGCTTGTGTCCTTGAGCAAGACACTTTGCTATAATTGCTTCTCTTCACCCAGGGGTATAAATGGGTACCTGCAAGGGTAGAAGTTGATATTGTGTTTGAAAAAGCCTTCGGAGCGCCACGGCAGCCCAAGGCTGTATACTCCCCAGGGAGCTGAGAAAGATTAAAGGAATGTTATTGGCCCAATGACCAGGGCACTAATGTAAAGCGCATTGAGAGTTAAGTGTTAATTACTATGCGCTATATAAATCGAAAAATTATTATTATTAATTAAATGTCAATTTTCCAATGTACAAACTGACACATTTAAAAATGGCGTTAACATTTACTTTACCTATGATTACCTTTTTCAAGCAAAAAACTTAAAACCGCCTAATGGATAAACAGTTTAGACGAAGCCCAAATCCTTTACAATACTGTTTCAAAAACATGAAAATATAAAAATGTCTGCAATTTATACTTTCTCCAAAACAACAACCTTAAAAACAGCAAAAGATTCCACAATTGTTTTATTGGTTTTAAAGGCACTGTACACGTTTGGAAATTACTCAATATATATATTAGCATAAAAACTTACTTGGTAACGAGCAACGGAGAGCTGTTGATAGTCTAAAACATTGTGAGAAACAACTCCCTCTGAAGTAACGTAGTTTTTGAGAAAGAGGTAATTTCTCACTAAAATAATAAGACTTCTGGCCAGAAGCCTTTTATTCCTATCTGAAAGCACACTATGATGAAAGAAAAAACACCTTTGTTGTACAAATGTACAACAAAGGTGTTTTTTCTTTCATCATTTTCTTGCAACTTCAATGACCAATTGAGTCCAAATTTTCACAGGCTTGTTATTTTATGCATATGTTGGGATACACCAAGTGAGAATACTGGTCTTTGACAATTACCAAACGTGTTCAGTGCCTTTAAATGTTAAAATTTTGAACCCTGCACAAACCTTCACATCACACTGTGAGCATCTACGTAACTCTGTTGCCAAACAAACAAATCTGCAAACACTGTTCACTCATAGTCCTTTAAAACTAAAAGGGGGTGGAGACTAAATTTTCTCTCCGCCTCAGTTTAGTCAAATGGATTTATACAGCATGGGGGTAAAAACAAAATGGCCGCAACAGTGATGAAGAAAGTTTTATAACGATGTTGCTATAGACCTGCTATAGACCACAAAGTGTGCAGGTTCACATGGACGGCCGAATGTTAGCAAAACATTCAATCGTGTTAACAAATGTTGTGACCAAATTCAACATTTTTTGTACAAGATTCATGAACTGAAATACCTTCCATGATTAGTTGATTTGTTTCCAACAAATTCAACACTATTTTTGAATATTTGTGTAACATTGCTACAAATGTTGGTATGATGGAGACCTGATGCTGAAGTTTCGCTACCTGATTACACAATATTTCGCAAGGACAGATTAAATAAGAGAGGGGGTGGAGTTTTAATAGGCTGCCATAACTCACTACAATGTTGCAGGAAATCTGAATTTGAACAAGATGATCTTGAACTTATTTGGGTCGAGGTAAATTACGGAAAAGAAATCGAATTCTACTTGGTGTTTTCTACAGGCACCCAAACAGTGGAATTCAACCGTTAGCAGAACTAGCAGATTGCCTCACGAATATATCGCGAGAGTATAGTACCATTTGCCTAATGGGTGACTTCAACCTTCCTACCCTCCAATGGAATGCCACTACTGGCTTGTCAGAGCCCACATCTGCAATGGATGATTTGTTTGTTGATGCAGTGATGGGTGCCCACAACCTACAGCAGATTAATTTTAGTATGACTAGAGGTGACCATATTCTTGATCTTGCCTTGTGCTCTGATGATTTACAAGCAACATGCCAAGTGGGAGATGACATATTCGCATCCGATCAGTGCTCATCACTCTCAACATTTTGCCGTCCCTCAAGCACATCAAATCAAAGCGAATGAACTTTAACTTTCGTAAAGCAGATATGCAAGAACTTCAGATGACCCTACAGTGCATCCCATGGTGCTTAATGGAAGCAACATCAGATAGTCACGAAGCAGCCTCGCTCTTCCACGACCTTGTTGAGGCCGCTATCATAGATGTTGTGCCCAGAGTTCGACCACGTCGCCCCTCTCCTCCGTGGTTTGATGGTGAAGTGACACATGCTTTAAAAACCAAGGAAAGGGCTTTCAGGAAAAAACGTGGCAATCCATCCCCTGAAAACATTCAAGCTTTCAAGTTGGCACGATCTACATTTAAGCAGCTGGCAAGGACAAAGTATGGAGAGTCCTTAAAGGCATTAGGTGAGGATGTAGGGAACAACCCAAAACGATTTTGGAGCTTCGTGAAGACAAGGTCTCGCAGCATACATTGCCATCAATTCTTTATGATGAAACGAACGATAGGCATGCAGACAACTCCGTCAGTAAAGCAGCATTTTTGATGGAACATTTTCAAAGCGTCTACCTCACATCTTCCCAGGATAATGACATCCTACCAGACACTCAACCAGCGAATTTGGACTCTATGCCACCCATTTACATAGACAGCACTGCCATAGAGCGTGAACTTATGGGCATAGACACTTCTAAAGCTTGTGGCCCAGACAACCTACCTGGCTTCATTTTGAAGTCATTTGCAACTATCATGTGTAACCCAATGTCTTATCTTTTCAAAAGATCTCTACGTGAAGGTCAGTTTCCTGCATGTTGAAAACTTGCTAACATTGTAGCTATTCACAAATCCGGTAAAAAAACAGAATGTAGCAAATTATAGACCAGTATCTTTGTTACCACTTGTTTCTAAAGTGTTTGAGAGGGTCTTGTGTACACAACTTGTACGTCATGTCCAGCCTGCTATCTCTGAACATCAGCATGGATTTGTACCTGGAAGGGATTGCACCACCAATCTTACTGCATTATTACAGGAAGCTTATTCTGCAGTTGATCGGAGGGAGCAGCTGGACATCATGTACACTGACTTTTCGAAAGCTTTTGATCGGGTTGATCATAACCTTCTTATTCACAAACTTGCTTCATATCACATACATCCCCAATTACTAAGTCTACTGCGTAATTATTTAAGTGGAAGGGAACATCGAGTAGTTGTTGATGGGGAATGCTCTAACTGGTATCTAGTTTCTTCAGGTGTACCTCAAGGTTCTGTACTTGGTCCGGTCTTATTTACATTGTTCATAAATGATTTGCCATCAAGTCTCACGAACAGATCTTTACTATTTGCAGATGATATGAAGGTTTTCCGTCAGGTTTTTAATGATTTTGAGTTGAACAAGGAAAAATTGACTAGAGCGGGATTTGAACCAACGACCTCCGGATTGACGTGCCGGCGCTCTACCAACTGAGCTATCTAGCCCTATGATGGCGGTCTCCCTATTTTGTCAATATCCTTGTTCGGTGGGTGCCAGTCAGAAGCCATTCAACCGTAAACTGCCGTGTAGCCAAGGATCACACCCAAGTATACGATACAACCTGGGAAGCGGCAGCCAGGGGATCACCATAAGGGGATGCGACTTTTTTATATCAGATATCAAATATCTACCAACTGAGCTATCTAGCCCTATGATGGCGGTCTCCCTATGATTCTGATTGTGCATCTTTACAGTATGATTTAGATAAAATACATTCCTGGTGTGCAACCTGGAAATTGCAACTTAACTTAAAGAAATGTTCTGTAATGAGTGTGACACTAAAAAGGAAGCCCTGTTTGTTTAATTACATGCTTTCTGATTGTATTTTAAACCGTGTTTCCACACAGAAAGATCTTGGTATTTTAATAGATAGCAAACTGAATTTTGTTAGCCATGTTACTCATGTAGTGAAGAAAGTTAATCGCATGATTGGTTTAGTGTGGCGAAACTTCAGATGCTGTAAAAATGAAAGTGTACTTCGAACCTTGTATTGTTCTCTTACAAGAGTATTGCACTGTTGTTTTAACTCAATTTCTCAATCACAATCTGACCGACTAGAAAGACTACAAAGGCGTTACTTGTTTTTTATGTACAAAGTTCTTCACAACAACAATCAAGGTGATGTTACTTATTTGGAAATGTGTAAATTATTTAGCTTACCAACTCTTGCCCAGAGGAGAACAGTTAACGATTGCTTGTTCCTCTACAAACATATCCACAGCAAGTTTAATTTAACCACTGCTAATCCTTTCAGTTTTCATGTTCCAGAACGACGTACTAGATCAGCTTCCAAGCACATAATGCATGTTCCCATGAGCCGAGTTGATGTTACAAAAAAAGGGTTTGTTTCCAGAGTTTCATCTTCATACGATGTGTTTGGGGCTAAAACATTAAACTGTTTTCGCAGACAGCTAATTAAATTTGCTAAATAATATTTTTAAACTGTGAACATCTCCTGTGCAGCTGCTGGTCAGTTGTAACTTCATCAAATTGCTTTGATAATCTTAGTGTTTTTAATTGATGGATTTGTCTCCTTTTTAACATTTTGGTCAGTATTATTTATTATTTGTCTGTTTGTTGAGGTGTTTGTTGGTGTGTTGACATGTATGTTGTTGTTGGTGTTTGGGGTTTCGGGTGTTGTTCTGTTTGTGTATTTGTTTTAATGTTCGTTGTACTTGTTGGTGTGCCACAGTCTGTTTAATGTGGGTTTCGGTGTACTATTTTTGTCTATTTAAAATAATGTTTTTATCAATTATTGTGTAACTGTAATTTTCAACTTTTATATATATATATATATTTATATATAGTTTTTAATGATACCTGTAAGTGGCGGCTATCCGCTGTTGGATATCAAAAATAAAAAAAATAAAAAAATATGGCTATCTGTTTTTGATTTGCAGTTATGGCTTTCCATAGTTTTCCAACCTCGGTTGGCAAAAACTCGGGCTGTGACGTTGCAATAGAAAGGTCTATAGGCCAGGTACTCTGTGCATGAAGATTCCCAGTTTGTTACAGAAATTCCGAACCAACTGCTTAAAGAGGCATGTTGCCTTCAGATTGGTCACTTTGGACTACAAAAAACGTTTGTTTTGAAATAGTAGAGTATAATGATTCACACAAATACCCCTTGGAAATTGTGTGGTTTTTGTTTAATTTCATGACAGAACTCAGTCCACTATTTTGTAGAACCAATTGTTTTGGTTGTATTCCAAGAGGCAAATTTATGGTGTTTTTTTTAATCACAACTCAATAATGACAACACACTGTAGGTGTTTTTTGTGCATGAAAGGATATAGAGCAATTCCAAACAGCAAAATGTTGAGAGATTTGAAGGCAATTATGTCCCTTTAAAGGCACTGGACACGTTTGGTAATTGTCAAAGACCAGTATTCTCACTCGGTGTATCCCAACATATGCATGAAATAACAAACCTGTGCAAATTTGGGCTCAATTGGTCATTGAAGTTGCAAGAAAATAAAGGAAAAAACACCCTTGTTGCACAAATGTGTGTGCTTTCAGATGCCTGAAAAAGGCTTCAGGCCTGAAGTCTTTTTCAGATTCAAATATTTGAGTGAGAAATTACCTCTTTCTCAAAAACTACGTTACTTCAGAGGGAGTCGTTTCTCAAAATGTGTTATACTATCAACAGCTCTCCGTTGCTCGTTACCAAGTAAGTTTTTATGCTAATATATATTTTGAGTAATTACCTTACGTGTCCAGTGCCTTTAATGATAGTTGTTATGCCGACATGGTAGTCCTCGAGCAAATAGTCAAAGTATATGTTGCAAGCCAAATTCCAGCCTAATAGACCAATCCATTAAGCCCCACCTCCTTACGAGTTGACCAATCACAGCCACGAAACCTGATCACCAAAGATCACCAAACGGCTCAAATGGTGATCAGATTTCGCGGCTGTGATTGGTCAATGAGAAATGGGCGGGGCTTAATGGATCGGTGTATTGTCTTACAAGGTGTAAACTGAGCTCTGTTTAATACTACAATTTGCAACTTTTTGACATCATGCGTGGAGTGTCTGGCTTATTAGGGTATCTGCACACTATAAACAGTCAAAATTAAAGGCTTTTTAAGACTTCAAATAGCTTTTTAAAGGCCTTAAATTTGCATAGTTCAGTTTAAGATTTGTTAAATTTCTTTTAAAGGATCTGCAGAAACCCTGCTTGTGGCGAGGGTTGGATGATGACATCAAAAACCTTCTCCATTCAGAATGAGACCGATGATATCTTTGTAGACGTATTCGTAAGCGTCCACGGCCCAGATGAAATCCATGTGGCCGTACGTGGGGATGCTTTTGTTGTAAAACAAGTTCTTCAATTTTGGAATCAGCAACTTCACGTCCGTGGGATCAGCCAGGGTATCTCGTAGGCCGTAGAAGAGAGCCACTTTTGTTTCCATGTTTTGAACCAGGTATTCAGGTGGTGTAGTCTGAAGAGAAAAACAAGAAAACAGTTTTCATCTGTTTATCAAGAGAATGGGACGGTCGTACTGGAAGAGCTCACACATTCAAATTGCTTAGTTTTTAAGTTTTCATCTGTTTAAAAAAAAAAAAACACTCACTGAAAGTAGTCTGCTGGCCATTTGCCACTTAAAAACAGTATATACTGTTGGTAATTGTCAAAGACCAATTGGTGTATCCCAGCATTATGCATAAAATAACAAACCTGTAAAAACTTTGGCTCAATATGACATCGGAGTTTTTTAATTATTTTTTTAAAATGAGATATCGCCCAACTCACAAGGCCACGGACGGCCACTCAAGGTGAGGGCTACACATAACTGATTTGGGCTATCGACCCAAATCAATTGACACCAGGGGCACGTTGCCTCCTACTCCTGGGGCTGAAACAGGATTACCCCCTTCACAGTCCTTAAGGATGTAGGCATGGGTATCATCCACTAGGAGCCTGGCTGGTTGAGCAGAATGCACTACCTTCCCAACTTTTTCGAAGCAATTATGGTTAAGTGCCTTGCTCAGGGGCACAAGTGTCATGACCGGGTATCGAACCCACACTCTGCTGCTGAAAACACCAGAGCTTAGGTCCGGTGACCTAGACCGCTCGGCCACGACACGCCAAGAAAATGCAAGAAAATAGTGAAAGAAAATACACCCTTGTTGCACAGAACTGTGTGCTTTCAGACGCTTGAGGAAGGCTTCAGGATTCAAAGTTTTTGATGAATAATTACCTCTTTCTCTAAAACTACATTACTTCAAAGGGTGTTCTTTCAAACAACGTTTGATAATATCCACAGCTCTCTCTAGTGCTGCTTACCAAGCAAGTTCTTATGGTCGTAAATTGTTGGAGTAGTTACCAAATTTATACCCTTCCTTTAAATGGCAAAATAAAGTATGACATGTGACACTTGTTTCACCAATCAAATGCCAAGGAACTATAAGTGGGGTATATAATATTCATGATGCATGATGCAATCATTACATCAATTAAAGGGTGTGTACAACATTGGTAAGATTGAAAATATAAATGCACACAGATTTGCACCTAACTTACATGGTATAAAGATGGTCATGGTGGAAAACTTCCCTTGAAATAGTTTTGCTTGAAATGTCATAGTTTTTAGGAAATGAGTTAAACGATAGTCTTTATCCTGCAAGATAAATTCTGTCGTTTGAAAAAAAGTTAAAACATTTAAGGATTTTTTTCCAATGTTTTCTCTTGACTCCGAAGACCGATTGAGCTTAAACTTTCACAGGTTTGTTATTTCATGTATATGTTGGGTCACATACAGGTCTTTGGCAATTACAAATGTTGTACACACCCTTTAAAGAGAGGCATGGGATTTTGGTTTTGTGATGTACTCATTATCGAGTAGATAGAGTCCATATGAAAGTGAGGGATAATTAAGGTCTCCAACTTCACATTCAAATTATGTAATATATCCTTTTATTTGATAGACCTTTCTAAGCGAAACTAGAAACATGACGTCATTGAATGTCTACAAAAAATGGGTCTTGTACATTTCAATGGGTATCACAGAAATTCAGGAATGAAAAAAAAAACATCCCCATAACATAATGTACAGACCCATGTACTTTATATACATGTGACGCCATTGGATATTTTTGGATGTGAACAAATTTTGCATTGAAAGAATATTACCAAATGAAATTTTACATCATTTGAAAAAAGCTTGTCAGCATGTGCTGACAACATACCGTGGGGGCGTTGCAATTGCTACCGTCGCTGCAGGGTGTGAAGCATTTATGTTCAATGTATAAACCGTTTTGGTCATGCTGGCTAGTATAGATTTCCCACCAATAGTTGTAAACATCTTAACAGGTGGTCCATATACCTCTGTCATTACAAGTATCATGCCCAACTTTATAATAAACAAACCACATTCCGTGTTCTCGTTCTTATCCTGCAAGCCAGAGACTTGCCTCTCACGTATCTACAAGCTAGATTTTATTGTACATGTATGTTTGCAACGTTGTTAGAATAATAAATCACAACTGAGTTTTGACACAGCCACGCTTGCTTTTGTGCATAATTTGTATTTGTTTTCTGATGTCCACACTCCCTGTCTGCTCCGGCACGTTCATCAAACACTTTAACAATTAACCAGGGAAGTGGAGAATCATTATTCAAGACCCCACATGTTTCCTGTGTTACACTAGTTACGGAAAAATGTGAACGGCAAACCCTGAAAAACTTTCCCTTGCCTCAAGAAGGCAACCAAACCTACTACAAACACAACTAAATTGAACCAAAAAAATTGTCCTGGGAAGCAATGTTTGTCACACAAGGAAATCTACACGCAAGCTTCAAGACATTGTCATTTAAATTTTTGCATCTGGTTCTTGAGATTGTGTGACATGGTTGTAAAAAAAACATCTCATCTGCTAGCGAAGTGTTTCTTTTGCATTAAAGTGTCCTTAGACCTTCATTCATTCACATTTATTTCAATGCCGTCATTATGGTTCAATAGTGCATCAATTACTGTGGCATAACTATTAATAAAATAATTATTGAGGTAATGGCAAGTTTGGATGGTTACGTCCAACAAAGATGCCCGTTTGTCGAGTACTGGACTCGAGCTCTTGTGTTTCTGATCAGCAGAGTGTTGGTTTGAGTCCTGGCCGTTGCACTTGTGTCCTTTCAGCAAGATACTTTACTAAGTTTACTATAATTGCTTTGTCCTTCCGATGGGACATTAAGCCGCAAGTCCCGTATACTAGGATTGGTAATGCACGTAAAAGAACCCAGAGCATGTATCATGGAAGAGTAGGGGTTAACCCTGGTGTTTCTGGTTCACATAGCAAGCACTCTTGTTTACAGGTTTCCTCAGGCTTGCAAGCTACAGTGATTTAGCTCACTTATGAGGTATCCTTGGTTTCATTAATAATTGCCTGGTGTGACTAGGCCCTACACCTTTGGATAGGAGTGTTAAATGACTTGTCTGAATCAAAGTCCTTTCAGATGAAGTGTTGAAAACTTGGGAGCTTCCAAGTAAAAAACAAAACAAAAGGAGATGCTTTAATTTAATGATGAGTATCCTGTCTCTGAACCTACCTGGTTATAATGTTTCAAGTTGCCATTCGTGCCATAGTCATACATGCAGCACTTCTTAGATTCCACCATCTGAATAAAAAAAATTAAAAAACATTTAAAACAAATAAATTCTTATAAAGACAACCCATATAACTTTAGGGGCCGACAATCATAGAGCTGCTTAACCACTTCACGGCGTTATTTTTTACTTCTTGGGACCAATGAAATCAACAAATCTACATGTAACTGCTAGTTTTTGATCGATTGTTACGGTCACATTTCACCCGCACTATCCCTCCCCCCCCAAAAAAACCCCAAACAAACAAACAAACAAACAAAAACTAAACATCACATTTTATTCACCTGGCCCCAGTGCTCCATGTTCCACACAGATGTTCCTGCCGGACAGTTCTGTACGTACACTGGAATCCTCGTTGCATTCATATGATCTTTGCTGAACCCGCCGAACATCGACAGGACAAACTCGCAAACAAACACCGTGTCCGGGCAACTACAGACCGTCTGAGCAAAGAAATGAAAGAACTCGTTGCTCGGGAAGAAATCATACAGGTGAAGATCCACAAGAACTTCCTGAAAACATAAATAAATAAATAATATTAATAAAATTTGATTTGATGTTTCTCTTAATACCTGGAAAGCTCGGTGGTCTAGTGGTAAGACATCTGCTCTAGAATTGCGAAGGTCCTGGGTTCAAATCTGACCCAAGTAATTTGCTTGTGGTTTTGGGGTGGGTTTTTTTTCACAGGACTCAGTTAAGCACCAATGGTTAGAACAAATAAGTTTGTTTATTTCGATGCAAATTGAACACCTATTAAAAATTAAGAAAAAGAAAAATTGCCAAGAGCGGGAGTTCAACCTTCGGGGAACCAGTGGGGGTGACAAGCTGGTCCTGTTGGCTAGTCGCTGAAAAAGTTAAGGGCAAACCCCGAGTATGAGTGCGATCACTTTATAAAAAAATTGTGTAAAATAAAATATAAAAACATTGGTTTAAAAACACACTATGAGAACTTTCTATTGAACATGAATACATTATAGACGACACCAATTTTACTTTTCCTGAAGCTTTATTCCTCTATTCCTTGCATTATGAACGTAAAGGAAAGTTGTAGTTTGACCACAAGTACTTTAAATTGGAATATGAGTACATTTTCAGTCGTGTCTCGAGTAAGGAGTACGAGTATTTCTTTAGCTGAGTGCAAGTACGAGTACGAGTAAATTTCAGCTAAAACCCACAAAACTCACAGTGAGAAAAGTATCAGGCAAGTCGTCCACGAGAAATTTAAACAGAGGTGATGTCATGTAACCGACGGTTACCACAGGTCCCAAAGCAAAGTACAACTTGACTTTTTTCGCCAGCTCCTGGTTTTGGGAAAATTCGGCGAAAGCGATCATCGTTCCT
Organism: Leptasterias polaris; assembly: GCA_037783415.1. Lineage (NCBI taxonomy): Eukaryota > Metazoa > Echinodermata > Asteroidea > Forcipulatida > Asteriidae > Leptasterias > Leptasterias polaris. The sequence goes on along the minus strand of JAZGTN010000153.1, from coordinate 1,761,174 downwards.
TTTACAGAACAGAAAAGAAAAATTAATTGGGGATTTTAAAAATAATAAACACACCTGTATACTTTGTCAGTTTATAAAGGAGCACGTTTGGGTGCTGACCTTTTGTCAATTAGTTACTAATTAATTACTTTTCTCTCCCTCTTCCCACCTTTGATTTTGTGTTTTGTGTTTCCAACCTCTCGTGGTTAAACCAGCCCCTTTCCTCTACCCCCCCCCCCACTCCCTTTGTTTTGTTCTTGCACTGTTCATCTCTTGCTTTTTTTCTGTGTGCTTTCTGCCTCTCTATTTTTTCCTTTCTTTCCACTTGACTGCTTCTGTTAAACCAGTATTTCTGTCAATTTGTGTTGTGTTGTTATTTAGCCTTCAAGAAAGACTCTGCTAGTGTCAAAATGTCAGGACGTTAACTATTTTTTTTGCGTTTATACCATAGGTCCTTTTGGTTGGTAAGCAGTTTCCAACAGCTTATTCTATTTTCACCGAGTCCAACTACTAGGTGGTGTTTTGAAGGCCTGTGTTTGGCATTATTCACAAAAGGGATGATGTCTGAAGTTTGGGCTGTCACCCATTCACTTTCAAAGATAAGAGGACGTTTTTGGCTGTAGTAGTGTGAGCATGTATAACAAGCATACCTTGAGAATGGCCGACGTAGTTCAGCTGTTTCTGGCCCGTCACGTTCAGTGCATAGTTCAAAGAGGCTGGAAGGTCGTACTTGGCCATCTCATCCCACCTACAGTGAATAAATGTTGGATAACCGTATAATGCCGAGCTCAAAATGAACACTGGACCACAGGCCAGAGGTCAGTGATTCTAGCCTCGGGACGATAAACTCAGGAGTTATGACTGGACAAGTCCGATAGTCTTGTGTTTTTCAATTCACTTGGGGTCTTGTGTTTTTCAATTCACTAAAAGTACCTCACTGCGTGGGATAAAAAAGAAATGAGGTTCAAATGTTGACTTTGCATCTAGTAAATATCTTTGTTGAGTATAGTGAAGCATGCTTAATACTATAGATAGTTCCCAGTAGACGCCATCTTTACGGGCAAATCGCATTTTGGCTTGCAGGCGCGTCAAGCGCTCAAATTATTAACGCAGCCGCGTCATTCACTAACCAATCATGCAATGAGTTTTGTGAAATGTGCGCGTGCTGCACGCCGTTCTCACGCGTAACGCATGACTGTGTTCCAAATTGCCCGTAAAGATGGCCGACTTACGTCACACTGCAACCTATCTATTAGAAAACAAAGTATAAATCTTCTCTTAGTACTTGTTCAAATAAAAACAGCTTAGATGTACATATTAAACCGTGTAGAAAGTTCTTTCTCATTTATAGATTCTGGTCCAGTAAAAATGTTAAGCTACAAGCCCTGCAGTCTTGTAGATTTGTCCACTACATTCAAGCCCTGTAATGCCTAGACATGTTTTGTGGAAGGCCTAGAACCCAGGGGTGCATTGCACTCACACGACCGTTTATAAAATATGCGCATGACAAATTAAAACACTTTACTACAACCAATCCCACTATACTCTGAGGTACAGTAGGTTAAGGCTTTTGAAGTCTAATTTTCTACTGGTTTTGTCAATTTTTTATTCAAGTTGGCAAACAAACGTTAACACCTACTCTAAACCGTTTGCCAAATGTGGAAAACATTGCTGACACCCTCTGTGAGTTTCCAGTGCTCTCCTTTGAAAACACGCGTGTAAGTTTTCAATCGTTTGCACTGTTTGCCACAGTGGAACTGCTTCTTTCTGGAATTTGGGAAAGCTTGAGACTGTTCCCAAGCAGGACCTTAGTGCAATGCAACACACCTTGAAAATCTACCGCCTGAAAGTGCTTTGAAATTGGCCCAGGGGTGCCAGAAATACACCCCAAAAAGACTTGTTGTGTGTATGTGTGCGTTAGTACTATCCCTGGTTTTGTCTTTCTTCAGAGGCTTTATATTTTGTTGTACGCCCCCAGTTTTTCCTAAGTCCTAGTCACAGCGCCTGCTGGACAATCTGGCCCAACACTTACGACCACTCCCAGAACTTCTGCTGATCGGGTTTTAGGGTCTCATGTTTCCGACTGTAGGTGTTACCCCTGGAGTTACCCATCCACACATCAAAGCCAGCATCAGCCAGGAGGTAGCCGAGACTCTGATCGGGCTTATTGGTGATCCAGTTGGACGCCGAGGCAAGTAGACCGTGCTGAAGGAAGACGACCTCCTTGGGTCCTGAAAACACAGAGTTGATATTGTATCAAAATAAAGATAGACAAAATCATAAACACAGGCATGGTATTTGCTCCTTAAAAAAAAATACGCCTTCTTTATTTTTTTAGCACAAGGGCAGACCTACATGTAGACATGGAGTAGGCTTTAACAGAATTTTCAAGATATTCAATCACAGTTTTTCAGATTTTTCCATGGGACAAAAATCGGAAATCAGACTTAAGTAGGAAGAACATCATGCCTGCAGAAAATGAATGAGCAGTTGTCAACTTGCAGGCCTGATACTCCACGAAGGCAACAAAGACAATTGCTTCCATTTGCCCTGGTCAGTGCCTTGGTGCCCCTTGAATAAAAATCAGCCATTCCAGGACCACCCATTGTGTCCCAAAATATTATCTTCCAAGACCTTACCTAAATAAGATTATGTTTTTTGGTTATAACAAGAAAAAAGAAGAAGTGGCAGTCGGATACCCTTGCTGGGGATTGAGATAATCCCCGCACAACTAATCGGAGTCCAATATTTTGGGTATTGGCCCACTATAACCTGTTCAGATGTTTCTAAGCAGTAGGGTGTGGGTTCGAGTCCCAGTCTTGGCACTTTTGTCCCCGAGCAAAATTTTTTACCATAGTTGCTTTGTCCTTTGGATGGGACGTTAAGCCTTAGGTCCCAAGTACTAGCATTGGTAGTGCACGTAAAAAGAACCCACAACACTTATCGCAGAAGAGCAGGGATTACCCCTGGTGTTTCTGGCTCACATAGTAAGCACCCTTGTTTACAGGTTTCCTCAGGTTTTTGAGCTACAGTGATTAGGTTCACTTGGTTTCATCACCAGAAATATAAATAAAATTAATAACAATAAATGAGTAAATCAGGCATCCAACTCTTCAGCCGAAAAAAAAGCGAAAAATTACCGATCAACGATGTCTTACCTAGTGGACACCATCGTTATTTTTCGAGCAAACACCCATCGATCGCGTGGTTCACTTGCACTCTTACAGCGTCTGGTTTCCGCCGTATCCCCTTACACAAACGGCAATAAAAACACTACGGAGCCAGACTGTGCAAAAAATAGTGTAGAAGGTATGCTGTACGAGAGAACTTGTGTCTGTGTCTGGACTGTGTAATGCTTTTGTATGTGTAAACTTCCACGGAGCCAGACTTTAAGAATCCTGAACTTTTATTTCTTTTCAATAAGCAATGTTTCCTTCAGCGGGATTTTTTTTCTTTTTCATGCGTGATTTTTTTTTACGCGGATTTTGTTCGTAACAGCGGTATTCCATTTTATAAAAAGCGGTAAATCCGCCGATCCGCAGAAGAGTTGCATGCCTGGTAAATGAGGACTCTATCTATTGGAAAATGAGTACATCACAAAACTGAACATTTCCCTTTCTCTTTAAGTTCACTTATGAGACATCCTTGGTTTCATTTTTAGATAATAAAAACATAACATTATCGAAACACAAATTTATCTATACTGTTATCATCAACGACTTTGTTAAAAATAACCACTTCCCGCTTTCTGTTCTGTTACCATCACATGACGCGATGACTTTGTCCTTCCTTGGTTGATAAAGGGAAAGACAAATCTCACCTTTGGACGTATTTTTTAAACCGTAGGGTATACGGTGCAGAGTTAAAATGAAACCGTCTACGGTGTGAACCTCATGCTCTTCCACTGGATAACCATGACTTGCGATAAGCCCGCTCTGAAAAATAAACAAATTTAATCACAATTGATACTGTTCCAGGGTGTGTGAAACATTGGAAAGAGCGATGTTCACATAACTTTCATGGTACAAAGATGGTCATGGTTGAAAACATCCCTTGAAATATTTTTACTTGGGAAAAATACAGTTTTTGAGAAATGAGCAAAACAATTAGTTTTGATCTCACAGTCCAAAACCTGATGCACTGATTTCACTGTTTTCTTGTGGCTCCAATGACTAATTGGGCAAAAACTGTTGCAGATTTGTTTATTTTATGTCTATGTTGGGTCACATCAAGAGTAGAAACTGTTCTTAGACAATTGTTGTCATTGTGCTTTAAAGGCCTGTAAAAAACAATCTCATCATAAAAAGTTACTGGTTCTTTTATTGATATGGTTTTTTAACCCTCCTACTGTTCGCAACATTTTCAAGTGAGTTGACCAACCATTTGAAACCATTCAACTGCCAAAGTTGTGTATGGTGGCACAACTGTGCACAGAACTAACTGTGTACTGTGTACATATGCATTCCCTCATGGTATCATATTGCAAGGCTGGCATAGCTTATCTATCATTCAAAACCACAGTGAATGGTATTGAATGGTCAGACAGCAAGAGGGTTTTAATAAATAATTTATTGCGGGGGCTGTGAGTGTATCATGTCGTGGCCGAGCGACCCAAAGCATCAAACTCAAGTTGTGATTTCTGAGTCACCAGAGTGTGGGTTCGAATCCCCATCATGACACTTATGTTATTGGGCAAGACACTTTTTTACTTAATGCTTCCGATCCCCAGAAGTAAATGGGTACCTGCTGCGACTCCGCGAGGGTGAGATTGTTGATGTGAATGATTAGCAACCTGTGTGCACCAACTTGGCTGCCGGTGCTGCATACTCCAAAGGAGTTGAGATGTTTCAGGAATGTTTGAGGGCCAATGTAGTAATAGTCTAAAGCGCTTTGATAAAATGTTTAAAAGCGCCAGACAAATGCCTGTTGTTTTATGCGATGAAGTGAAAATGAAACAATAGATCTTGCATGTGGACTTTATGCCCGTCTACCTGATAACAATTATTTTGCAATATAACCGCTCTGGTAAAAAAAAACAATAAATCTAAATTGATATTGCAAAGGCTAATACAACTATAACCTCACCATAACTTTTTTTTTCTTCAAAGTTCTTCACATGAAAAACAAAAACAAAGCTCCTTGAAAACTTGTTGACCAGTGAGCTTTTCTGTTTAGTCAATCACTTGAATAAACAAAAACAACTAAAAGCGTCATAAACACGAGGACATATTGCCAAAAACAAGAATGTCCATTTGTGACTCATGTCTAACTCCTGATAACGAATGGTGGCATGATATAAAGAACTTGGAGGGATTACATCAATAGCGAAAGACACAGTGATTTTAAAAATATAAAAACTTGAAGTACACCACCACCACCATGACATCAGCATAATCAACATTGATTGGTACATTTTAAAGTAATTTCTTAAACTTCAAATTTGTTTTCCTCTGGAGTCTGTTGAATCTACCTTAAAACTATCAAAATTCTCTAACACCTCTTGGAGTCGTTACAGCCCCTGACCACCCATCTCCCTGCCACTGTCAGACTCTTTTTTAAGACAGTGCAAATGTTAAGAACTGTTGACAACCCAGCCATAAGTGGAATTATTGTTCCTCAACAAATCTTATTAACCCTCCTACTGTTCGCAACATTTTCAAGTGAGTTGACCAACCATTCGAAACCATTCAACTGCCAAAGTTGTGTATGGTGGCACAACTGTGCACAGAACTAACTGTGTACTGTGTACATGCATTCCCTCATGGTATCATATTGCAAGGCTGGCATAGCTTATCTATCATTCAAAACCACAGTGAATGGTATTGAATGGTCAGACAGCAAGAGGGTTTTAATAAATAATTTATTGCGGGGGCTGTGAGTGTATCATGTCGTGGCCGAGCGACCCAAAGCATCAAACTCAAGTTGTGATTTCTGAGTCACCAGAGTGTGGGTTCGAATCCCCATCATGACACTTATGTTATTGGGCAAGACACTTTTTTACTTAATGCTTCCGATCCCCCAGAAGTAAATGGGTACCTGCTGCGACTCCGCGAGGGTGAGATTGTTGATGTGAATGATTAGCAACCTGTGTGCACCAACTTGGCTGCCGGTGCTGCATACTCCAAAGGAGTTGAGATGTTTCAGGAATGTTTGAGGGCAATGTAGTAATAGTCTAAAGCGCTTTGATAAAATGTTTAAAAGCGCCAGACAAATGCCTGTTGTTTTATGCGATGAAGTGAAAATGAAACAATAGATCTTGCATGTGGACTTTATGCCCGTCTACCTGATAACAATTATTTTGCAATATAACCGCTCTGGTAAAAAAACCCAATAAATCTAAATTGATATTGCAAAGTCTAATACAACTATAACCTCACCATAACTTTTTTTTTTCTTCAAAGTTCTTCACATGAAAAACAAAAACAAAGCTCCTTGAAAACTTGTTGACCAGTGAGCTTTTCTGTTTAGTCAATCACTTGAATAAACAAAAACAACTAAAAGCGTCATAAACACGAGGACATATTGCCAAAAACAAGAATGTCCATTTGTGACTCATGTCTAACTCCTGATAACGAATGGTGGCATGATATAAAGAACTTGGAGGGATTACATCAATAGCGAAAGACACACAGTGATTTTAAATATATAAAAACTTGAAGTACACCACCACCACCATGACATCAGCATAATCAACATTGATTGGTACATTTTAAAGTAATTTCTTAAACTTCAAATTTGTTTTCCTCTGGAGTCTGTTGAATCTACCTTAAAACTATCAAAATTCTCTAACACCTCTTGGAGTCGTTACAGCCCCTGACCACCCATCTCCCTGCCACTGTCAGACTCTTTTTTAAGACAGTGCAAATGTTAAGAACTGTTGACAACCCAGCCATAAGTGGAATTATTGTTCCTCAACAAATCTTATTAACCCTCCTACTGTTCGCAACATTTTCAAGTGAGTTGACCAACCATTCGAAACCATTCAACTGCCAAAGTTGTGTATGGTGGCACAACTGTGCACAGAACTAACTGTGTACTGTGTACATGCATTCCCTCATGGTATCATATTGCAAGGCTGGCATAGCTTATCTATCATTCAAAACCACAGTGAATGGTATTGAATGGTCAGACAGCAAGAGGGTTTTAATAAATAATTTATTGCGGGGGCTGTGAGTGTATCATGTCGTGGCCGAGCGACCCAAAGCATCAAACTCAAGTTGTGATTTCTGAGTCACCAGAGTGTGGGTTCGAATCCCCATCATGACACTTATGTTATTGGGCAAGACACTTTTTTACTTAATGCTTCCGATCCCCAGAAGTAAATGGGTACCTGCTGCGACTCCGCGAGGGTGAGATTGTTGATGTGAATGATTAGCAACCTGTGTGCACCAACTTGGCTGCCGTTGCTGCATACTCCAAAGGAGTTGAGATGTTTCAGGAATGTTTGAGGGCCAATGTAGTAATAGTCTAAAGCGCTTTGATAAAATGTTTAAAAGCGCCAGACAAATGCCTGTTATTTTATGCGATCTTATTAACCCTCCTACTGTTCGCAACATTTTCAACCATTGAAACCATTCAACTGCCAAAGTTGTGTATGGTGGCACAACTGTGCACAGAACTAACTGTGTACACGCATTCCCTCATGGTATCATATTGCAAGGCTGGCATAGCTTAATCTATCATTCAAAACCACAGTGAATGGTATTGAATGGTCAGACAGCAAGAGGGTTAAACTGGGTTTGGCCCAGAGCTGTGCATTGAGAGAGTTGCAACATGAAGGGACCCGTTTTCTTTGGTCACGTGGTTACTGGACGTGACTCGAACCCACACTCTGCTGATCAGAGACACCAGAGCTCGAGTTCGGTGCTCTTAACTGTTCGGCCACGACACGCCACTAAATAGAATGCTCAGTTCTCTTGTGCCTTACACTCACCACATTAAACTTAACATCTGGGTCGTGAACAAGGACCGACTTGCAGAAATTAAAGCCAAGATGAGCTTCAGAGAACTTCTTCTCCATCTCCTCTGACGCGTATTTTCCCAGGAGACCCGAGATAAACTTCATTGCCCTTTCGCAGTTGTTCATCTTATCGGGGTCATCCCCTTGATCACGACCTAACAGGCTGAGGATGTCTTTTAGTTCATGTGAATTGTTGAGAACTTTCTCCTCGGAGCTTGAGGCTGCATATTGGAGATATAGCCCAGTGCACAGGACGAAGAGCCAAATGTAGATCTTGGATAAAAACATCTCCATCTTGAGTGGATGGAAGAAAAAGAAAGAATTAAGTACATTTTATGGAAAAATATTCATTGTAAAATCTGCAGCCGATTTCACGAAAGTAGTGCGTAACTTGCACCATGTCTTAAAGTTACGCCATGTAAATGTTGTGCAGCTGTGCCACTTCCTTAAATTGCATTTCACGAAACTTGCCTTAGCTGCGCAACGTTTTAATAACTAAAATAAATAACAAACACCGCGGACGAGGCTAATATCAACATTTTCAACAACTGTTGCCTGAAACCACAGAAAAAAATGCAACGGAGCGCCATTTTAAATCTCGATCTTTTTTACACAACAACAATGTTTGTACAGTAAAGTGTCAACGGCAGTAAGTGTCGGAATAAGATGGCTCAACTTGGACCACCGACTTCGTTTATTTTGAATTCCCATTATATTTCATTATCTGACTGCTAAATTAAGTTGATGTTGCCATGTATTTTTAAAACAATGCTCGATTAATTTGGTGGGGTGGGCGTTGAATTTATTTTCAGCTGGTTTTTGAACACAACAATGTAAAAATTACTTGAAAACCAATGGCTGACGAACGTGTTTTTTGTTTTAAGTAAGCTACAGAAAGAAAGCAACATCTTTCGGTAAGCACTGAAATAACATTGTTTACCGAGGATAGTGTAGCCTACTCGGGTTAAACAGGTTGTGCCGTTGGCAGTTTATCAACTTGCGCTATAAAACACTGACTTACGCCATCAAAATCGAGTGCGTAAGTTGCGCCATTTTTGTGGCGTAACTTCAAACTTGCGCCACTTTCAGACGTGGCGTAACTTTCGTGAAATCGATCATAAATTCGTTACGCCATAAATGTTGCGCAAGTGGACTTACGCCATGGCGTAAAGTTTCGTGAAATCGGCTGCAGGCCTGGAAGTAAACAGAGGCCATGGCTTCTGTGGCCCCTGGTCTTGGCCTTGGTGCCCCTTCAAAAGTTTCCCATATAGATGTTCAAACTTTCCAATGGAAGTGCCCTTTGCAAACTGAAAATGACCTTGCCCTCTCATAGATGAAATTCAAGGCTGTAAAATATTGACTAAAAATAATGAACACTTTAAACAAAGAGTGTACAGTTGCTCCATTCAAATAACCAAGGTTTACAAATTTTAAAACTATGGGTGGGTTGGTTACAAGAAAGAACTAAAGAAGGAAAATAGGGAGGCTCGTCTGTGCTATATTCCATTGTCATTGGTCAATGTCATTATAATATTTTCTATCAAATAATAAACCACAAGGGAAACTGACTGGGTAAATTTTTAAATGATTTTGGGTTGAACAAAGAAAAATTGACTAGAGCAGGATTTGAACCAACGACCTCCGGTTTAACGTGCCGGCGCTCTACCAACTGAGCTATCTAGCCCTATGTTGGCGGTTTCCCTATTTTGTCAATATCTTTGTTCGGGGGTGCCAGTCAGAAGCCATTCAACCGCAAACTGCCGTGTAGCCAGGGATCACACCCAATACGATACAACCTGGGAAGCGGCAGCCAGGGGATCACCTTAAGGGGATGCGACTTTTTATATCAGATATCAAATAATAAACCACAAGGGAAACTGACTGGGTAAATTTTTAAATGATTTTGGGTTGAACAAAGAAAAATTGACTAGAGCGGGATTTGAACCAACGACCTCCGGTTTAATGTGCCGGCGCTCTACCAACTGAGCTATCTAGCCCTATGTTGGCCGTTTCCCTATTTTGTCAATATCTTTGTTCGGTGGGTGCCAGTCAGAAGCCATTCAACCGCAAACTGCCGTGTAGCCAGGGATCACACCCAATACGATACAACCTGGGAAGCGGCAGCCAGGGGATCACCTTAAGGGGATGCGACAGCCAGGGGATCACCTTAAGGGGATGCGACTTTTTATATCAGATATCAAATAATAAACCACAAGGGAAACTGACTGGGTAAATTTTAAAATGATTTTGGGTTGAACAAAGAAAAATTGACTAGAGCGGGATTTGAACCAACGACCTCCGGTTTAACGTGCCGGCGCTCTACCAACTGAGCTATCTAGCCCTATGTTGGCGGTTTCCCTATTTTGTCCCTATTTTTCTATTATAATATTTTCTAATAGAAAAGCATTGTATCAAGTTTTGAGTGCTTAGCATTTATCCTTAAATTCAACTTACAAAGTTTCATTTTTGATTAAGCAGTCCTTAAAAGCCACTGAAAGTGAAATGTCCCGAGCTGGGAGAGCAGTGATTTAAATTATCAGTTTCATTTTTGCATTTCATTTATTTTATTAATTCTGGTTGTGAAGCCAAGGCCTCTATAGAAAAGCGAACTTAATCACTGTACTAACCAAGAACCACCGTGGAGAGAAGAACAGGAAGGGAATTTCAGTTTTAGACGCAGGAGGAAAACCCCAGATACCCATTGCCCGTGAACATCAGAAGTACTTGACGTTCCTACCAGGGTTCTCCATTTATTGGTCTGCTGGTTAGATACACGAGGACCAGTCAAACTTTACTTTAAATGGTCCGGCTGGCTTGTTCAGTGTGGATTTCTATTTCATTTGAAAATATGGACTAGTGAAAAAGCAGACAGACAAGTGAAATGACAAGCAACTGGTCCTGCTGGCCTGTCACTAAAAAATGTTAAGGCCAAACCCTGCCCTCTCGAGAAGGATGGGACTGAAAACCCAACCCTGGTGGGATTTGAACCTGGGTCCCAGAGGTGGAAGGCAAGGAAAGATACCACTAAAGATATAACCAAGACGACTGCCCATTTTAAGATGCCCATCACCTTGTCTTTCACCCTTTTTTCAGTTTAGATAACATTAGATTATATTGTATCAGTTCAAAACTTTAATATCCCTCACAGAAAAATTAAAAAGGAATTGACAAAGAAATGTTTATATAGTCATAGACAACAATTTGCAACGAAAGGATTTACAATTTGTTTACTCTCAAAAAATAATATATTTAATTTGTTAACACACACACACAAAATATTGTCTTTATGTTTTAAGTGATCTAAATTTGGACACAATGGAGACAAAATCTGTTAAAAAGTGTTCATTTTTCAAAGTGGTAAAAATTTGAAAATTTTGGTAGTGAGTACACTGTGTAGTCCGACACTCAGTGACACTGACAGAATCGGCTGAAATTGGAAACTGGCAAAACAAAATTATAAATTAATATACACAAAACGCAAATAACCCTCCACCACTCCAGTCTACGACAGTCGGGAAGCAGATCAAGGGTTTTGAATTATTCGACTATTATTGTTGATCAAAGTCCAAACTACTGACTAAAAACTACTGTCTCAGCCTCAGTGTCTGTAGTAGTACAGTACTAGTACAACTACTTCACCTAATAGTAATATAAGCATACTTTACTACTAAAATACTACACTACACAGAAAGCAAAACAATACTGGGCGGGCCGGCATTTACAAAAAGAAGGGGGTGTGGTCGGGTATGACATTGACAACTGTGAAATTCTTGCCAACAATTATAATCATAAATCGTAGATCAGCCCCATAAATACTAAAATAGTGCCAATCCACTTCGAAGTGGATGGGCAATGAATTTATTTTATGGGGCTATCTTTATGACTATCCCCCTATATGAGAATTTATGACTGCTGTGTCATACTGTGTGTGTGTGAATGCTCATCATTCGTCTCCAGAGGACCAGACTCAACCACTTTTTAAAATTTAATTAAGTGGTCGATCTTTGCTCTTCATTTTAGTTTTTATCTTTTGCTTAAATACAAAACTTACCTCAAATTTGCTGTTTGAAAACTGTTATTCGGTGTAGTGATCAAGAAAACAAACAAATAAACTATGACAATAGAGCGGCCCCACAGTGGTCAGTGATTTCTTCAACATTCTTTGGGTGTCTGCTGAGAGAGAGAACAACAACACACTCACACACACACACACAACTTGTGGTTTGTTATTTGATAACTTTAGATCTTATAGGATCGCGTGTGGGGTGGCGGCCAATGTTTATCACATGGGATTATCACGTGCTTATCAAGTATTACAACACAGTCACAGGTCCGGTGTCCAGTCTTATTTTGTATAGTCGTCAAGTTTATCTCTAAGATTAAGAGGCGGGGTCTAGATGTGGCATAGTTCAAAGGTCATACGTTGGCAACTCAGGTAAATTTGTCTTTCACTTTGACTTCTGTTATATTTTTTTAAAATTAGGACTGTCCTAAAATAATTTTATACATAACTGCTATCTTGTTAATTTTCATGCAGACAAATCCGTTTAAAACAATCCTTTTCCAGCAAAGGAAAAAAAAATGTAATTGGTAAAATAGCGGCGGATACCAGTGCAACCCTACTAAATGGTGCTTACCATACGTGTACTAAATTTACGTTGAGTTTGCTATGCATCGGAAGAATACACATTCGCAATGGTCATGGAGGGAAATCGCGATGAAAGCATAAAATGTATCAAAATAGCACAGAAATGTATCGCTGCAGGTGACAGAGAAAAGGCTATTAAATTCCTGAATAAAGCACAGAGACTCTTCCCTTCACAAAGAGCAAAAGGTAGGATAAGTGAGACGGTTTTTCGGGAAATACTTCACTTGTACAAATTTCACGAATCATCTGTGTCATGAAATGAAAGAGCGCCCCCACACTACACCGGTAAAAGTTCACCGTCATGACTGCAGTGCAATGCATGACACAGTTTTCTCCAATCCAACAGCTATTCATCAATTAAAATTTAAAATTATTGTCAAATTTGTTGAGCTTCAGTTTTTGTTCTGTGTTTTTACAAATAATTTGATGCAAAATTTGTCAAAATCAAGAAGTCATCTTGTCATATTTCAGTTCAGACACAAAAGACAAAACGGCCATGATTGACGGCCCAAGGCCAAATCCTAAACCAAAAATTCACAATTTTACTTCCAAGTTCCAGTGTCCACTATCTTACCACTAACCAGTTCTAAATCATTATCAATTAACCCTTTGAACTGAAGTAAGCCTACTCAATAAATTAAATAATTAATAAATATGGCATCTCTTATTCTTCATGATTGTGTTTTTTCAGCAGTGAATAAAACAAATGAAATGAACCTGGGTGGTGGTGTGAAGCAACGATGAGAAAGAAGGACATTTTTGGGGTGGACGTGAGGCTACTCCTAATCCTAGACCCAGTAACTGGGAGTAGGTGTGAGGCTAGCCCCACTTGTATGGCCACACTTCCTTCAGGACCCATTAAAAAAAATTAAAGTGCATTCCCTACGGGCCAGTCGGCAGTTTAAACCAGCTAAAATAAATGTGTTCACCTAGTTCTTAGCTTGCCTTGGGTGTTTTGGACGTTCAAACAAATAACCTTTTAAAAAGATATTTCTAACAATAATTGTGCGACTTACTCCGAATTTCTTTCCTCGATGTGTACTGGGCGCGGCCATCTTGAAATGATCCCAATCATGCCAATCAAACTACGACGTCATCAGCCGACTGGGCTGTGGGCGGAGCGAGGGTGCGAACATTTCAATGGTTGCTAAGTATCCGCTCTGCCCACAGCCCAGACGACTGATGACGTCGTGATTTGATTGGCATGATTGGGATCATTCCAAGATGGATGCGCCCAGTACACATCGAGGAAAGTAATTTGTCGTTCAACCATAATTCCCACCACTTGTCGTGAAATATATGCTGTTTGAAGGGAATTTACATCCAAAGGTTAAAGGGTTGAGTTCGAAGTAGTGTTCGGCCGGATCTTAACTTCTGTCTGAAGTGATACTTTTTTTTCAAATACTTTGGAAAAATGTTGAGAAACGGGTCTGCTCATGAACTGTAAGTTCAGACCTTCTTGTGTCATAAAACGGGACAATCACGCTGGCAGATTCCCGTGTGAAAAATAAACCGCGCTGCAACTCTTTGCTAAACTTTTTTTACAATAGAAAAACAAATTTGACAAAAGACAAAGGCATTTTATTTCTATTTTGACAATGACAACAATCTCCGCTATCATGTTTCCCAAATTCGAATTATTCATGAAAAACACGTAGTTCTTGTCAATTTTGTGCCTCAGTCCCGCAGTTTTTATTTGTGTGGGCAGACTTTAGTTCAAAAATTGCGCGCTCGCAAATTTTAAAATTGGCTTGTCAAATTTTTAAAAAAGATGACTTCAAAGATCGCGCCCAACTGCAGCATGGATTGCAATGCTCAGCTCCTCAGAAATGTTTGTCGTTCTTGGCTACTATTACTAAAAACAAAAAGAAAACAATGTTCAAGTTTTATTTTATTAAAACTATAAAGTGTGGGATGACCCTGGTCGACTGAAAGGATTATTTTACAGAATGTAGTTGTTTTTTTCTTTTTCTTCAGGGTTTATTTTTGCGGGGTGATTGCTGAATTCAAAGTCAAAATGCTGTGATGAAGACACAATTTTCTATTCAGGCTGCTGTAATATAATTAGAGCTACTAAAAAATCTGGGTTACCAGCCAAGCTGGCTACCATGAATATCTAGTTAACTTCGACCCCTGAAGTATTCAAACTGCATTTTGTTCTCTTTCTCTCTCTCTGGTAGATATCCTATACCGACTTCAGAATCCATCTGACGACAGTGCATCCTCATCCTCATCATCATCGACAGAAACAACAGAGCCCACAAATACACAGGAAAGGCAACGCCGACAGTCCAACGGACCAACCCCCACCACAAGACAGAGGCATACATCAGGTTCCAGGGAGAGCAAAGCAGACAGCAAAGCAGAGACGAACGGTGGTGTCAATCATGACTATACGGAGGAACAGCTTAAGGGTGTAAACAGGTGTGTGCTACAAAACCATTTAGAAATTCGTGTGGCTATTTAGGGTCATGTCAAGTAAAAACTGTGCAACCTAATTGTCTAAAATGCTCATGTTACGAGCGTGGAATTACACAGAGGGCGCCACATAGGCCCATATGTGGCCCATGTTTATATAGTATAGATACATGTACATTTCTAAAGCCAATCGAAATTCCTGTTTCGTATTACTTCTCCAGACATTTGTACTGAAAATAGTTGAGTCAAAATATCATCAGTGTTAGCCCTGTCTATGGTAATGATTTTCCAGAAATCAATGGTCTCATATTGGGAAAATTTTGTTGTAGCCTACTACTTAATGTCTGTGTATAATTTTTGAGGATTTGGGCGGATGTTCCAGCCAATAACGTAACAGTGAATAGGGTTTAGCATGTTGTCACAGACGGTTTGAGGATTTGGGCGGATGTTCCAGCCAATAACGTAACAGTGTTAGGGTTTAGCATGTTTGTCACAGTTGGTTTGAGGATTTGGGCGGATGTTCCAGCAAATAACGTAACAGTGTTAGGGTTTAGCATGTTGTCACACTCGGTTACAATTGTTTTCTCTGCTCCAGAATAAAGAAATGTAAAAACTTCTATGAAATCCTCGGAGTAGCCAAAGATGCCATCGAGACGGATATCAAGAAAGCATACAGGAAATTAGCGTTGCAGTTCCACCCGGACAAGAACCACGCCCCAGGAGCGGGGGAGGCGTTTAAAGGTAAGAGCAGTGCCCAATTTCAGATAGCTGCTTAAGCATAAAAAGTAGCTAAGCACAATAAAATTATGCTCACCAGAATAAGGCTACCATCACAAAATACCATTCCACATGCACTATGCGTGACTGGTCTTCAGCTTATTTTTGCTTAGCAGAACATTGTTAAGTAATATTTGCTGCTTAAGAAGCTCTATTAAATTGGGCCCAGGACAGTGATTTTGCCAAGATTTTCCTGATTTCAGCAGGTTTGTTTTCGTAGATCTCACTTTGCCTTCCAAATGTCTGTCTTGCATACATAGTAAGCAGAGTAGGGTTTTGCATATGAGACCTGCTCCAACGAAACCCGGACAAAGTTGACAATTTTTGGTTGTTGAGATTTTAACTTTGTCAGATTCCCCGGGTTGTAAGCTTTAAAATGATATATAATTTACATGTACCCCCACCCTATCACCCCTGGGGGGAGGTTTATGTAATAAAACCCTAACAACCCAATTACGAGATAAACAGCTTTAAACTTCAGGAAGTGTGTGTGTGTTATTACCAAAATATTCTGTCAAAAGATTCAACAAGTTTCCATTGTCGTGCTTGGACAAACCGAGCACCAACGACTCGTTCAGAGCTGCTTGCAAAATCTACGATTCTACCTCCGATGTTTTGTCCATAATCTGGCTTGCTCCGCTCCCATTCACTTGAGCCATCCTCGTTCTGACTAATTATTTGATTTACAACTATAATTTACTTTTTTGGAAAATCACGAAATACCTTATTAAACTGTCTAGAAAATGGACGAAAATACACTCCGAAACACTGTTCAGCTACGCATCCGGTACATCGCTTCGTCAACAGCGAGTTTACGCTAAGTGCGCATGCTCAATGGATCACGTGTTGCAAATTGGCCAATAGCGGTACTCGTTTTAACGAAACTCGGCAACAAGTGAAAAGTTGTTTACATGCAAGTAGTCAACTAAAACGATCTCCCATTGGTTTAAAAAGACGAGTATGGAAATTGCGAGTCCTGAACCAGATTAAGGTCATAACCTTTACGGTGATACCAAAATTGTGTGGGGGGGAGTGGGGAAATGCACTACTGAAAAAGCCGTTTGTACAGGCTTTGTTTTGCAATTCAATCGTGCTAAAAACAATCTTTGTAAGTATTTCTATACACAATTTTTTTACAAAATCGACAAAAAAACACAGTTCTGAGTGAAAGATTAAGTTAATAATTAGAGAGGTTAAAAATTGATAGTTGGTTGTTTAGAAAACCCCAAAATGGTAAAATCCGGCCGAAATTACTTTACAAGCCCTGTGTGAGAAATCAGAAAACGCGACTTTGTCCGGGTTTCGTTGGAGCAGGTCACATATATGTTTTTTTCCCCTCGAAATGTGTGACTTCTGTTTAACCGACGTTTCTACCAATTCCAATCAGCCCATATGTAAAAGGAGCAAATGTCTACACACTTTCCAGGAATGCTACACCCAAGTCTTAACAGTCACAAAATCACAAACCATGTGTGGCAGTGTACAAAGGAAAATGTATAACAAATTGTTGGGGATTGAAAATAATGTTTCACAAATTGTAGCTGGGATTAATGTAAGACAGTTCCACCAACAAAAGAGATGTCAATCATTCTCCCTGGATAGCATCTGTGACTAACATAAACAAACCACAACAAAGGCCAACTTTTTCTAAATATTTCTTTTTTTACCGTTGCTCTGTTTATTTTGTTGCTGTTTTTTAATACTGTGGGGTTTGAGGGTACACTTTTGGTATTTGTCAAAGACCAGTTTCCTCACTTGGAGTATCCCAACGTATACATAAAATAACAAACCTGTGAAAACATTTGGGCTCAATTGGTCATCGAACTTGCAAGGAAATAATGAAAGAAAAACTACCCTTTTTAAGTTCTTGCATAGCATTGTGTGCTTTCGGGTTCATGAGAAAAGCTTCATGCCAGAAGACTTTCTCAGATTCAAATCTTTTTGTGAAAAATTATCTCTTTTTCTAAAAACAACATAACTTTAAAGGGTTTTCGTTATAAACGATGTTTTATAAATGGGCATTAGTTTTTGCAACAATTGCCAAAGGTATCCCATCCCTTCAACCATTAAGGAAATTTGTTAAGCGGTTAAACGTCTCGTCCCAAAAGCAGAGCCATAAAGTGGCGTGTCGTTGCCGAGCGGTCTAGTTCACCAGACCTACATGTAAGCTCTGGTGTTGTCAGAGTGTGGGATCGATACCGGGTCATGACACTTGTGCCCTTGAGCAAGGCACTTAACCATGATTGCTTTGTAAAAAGTTGGGAAGGTAGTGTATTCTGCTCTGCCAGCCAGGCTCCTAGTGGATTATACCCATACCTACATCCTTACAGACTGTAAAGAGGGTCACCCTGTTTCAGCCCCAGAAGTAGGTGGCAACGAGCCCCTGGTTGCAGTTGATTTTGGTCGATAGCCCAAATCAGTTAAGTGTAGCCCTCACCTTGAAGTGGTCGTTCATGGCCTTGTGATGTTAGGCGATCTCTCATAAAAAATCAAATCAAATAAAAACTAGGGCCCTTTATTCATAACAATCAACTGTGAGCAAGTTTTCTGACTGTTTTATTCATCCTTTCCAGCTATTGGAAAAGCCTTTGCCGTTTTAAATGATTCAGACAAGCGGAAGAGGTACGACCTCTACGGAGATGACACGAACGAGGTCAGCAATTCCAGAGGCCAACATCGGCACACCCATCGTCACCACCACGGGGGCTTCTACTACGAGACCAGGGGATTTGATGGTAAGAGTCTGGGCACAAGAGTGGGGTTGACTTGAAATCAATTACTAAACTAAGGCTGTGTCCGAGTGAAGTGGCTTCGGGTCCAGATATGGGCCATTGGCTGCAGCAGCAACATATTAGTTTTCAGTGTTCTGGCCTGAAAAATTACAAAGAAAATACTGAAAAAACACTCGAAAGGTCATAGGTTGGGGCAATACTCCAAAAATTAATGACCATTATAGCTTACTTGGTGAGAAGCGGTGCGACTGTTGGTAGTACAAAATGTTTTGAGAAAAGATTTCCTTCTGAGAAAGGATTGCATGAAACCGTTCTCAAGTTTCTGAGGGTTGGTGTCCGATTACGAGTGCTGCAGCCAGAGAAGCCGTTGGTGACCACCGTCACCTCGCTGAACGTGGATGGATTTGACGTTCTTGTAAAAATGCCTCGGCAGTTTGTTGCTGTTTTCTCAGCAAGTAGACACCATTCAGCTGAAACTTTCACATATGACTTTGATTGTATTGTTCGTTATAACTTTGCCTATAAATCAGCATTGCGTTAACAAAATCCAATCTATGGACCCTACCTTTAACCCTACTATCCGTTTCCTACTTCCACAACCAACCTTTAGCTGTTCCCCTCCCCCAACCGTCCTCTGGCTTAGCCCACCACCTCCCCCCCAAAAAAACTAAAAACACACACACACACAGGTTTGTTTATGGTGTCTACCGAGGACTTCTCTTTGTTCTCCCATTGTTTGGACATAGTTTTTTTTAGCGACGTCCCCATTGGTTTTGTACACGAAAACGAATCGAGGACGTCCTCGGTGCGACTTTTTCCCGGATCCCTTTTGTTAAAGTCCTCGGTTTGAATGCGTAGACATGCCCACAAAACCACACAGAAAACACCTCTGGCAGTGTCCATTTCAGTGGCCAGAGTTATAGCCTTTACATATTTCAGTTTGTTTACTTTTGTTGTTGTTTACAAACAGATGAGGAGTTTTCACCCGAGGATCTATTTAACATGTTCTTTGGAGGGGGTTTTCCCCAGGGGAATGTAGCCAGACACAGGAGGCAGCAACGCCCACGGCAGGAGAACAGCTCAAGGGAAGAGGTTCGTTTCTTCTACTCTTCCTTCATGGTTTTCATTTTGCGTCACTTTGTCCCATCTTACTCCTAATAATCAGGGATGGCAGTTTTGTTGCTGGAATTGTGGGTTTTTCATGTTTTAACCCAAAGAAATTTGACGCTCGGTCTTTTATTGGGCCGGAAAGAAATTCCTTTACAGCTCATGCTCAGACAGATAGTCTTAGTTGTCATGATGGTCATTAAAACTTGTCTGTGCAATCCCGTTGTACATTAGTATTTCACCAACAGAGGACGTAGACTCCCATTTTATGAACATTTGTGAAGCACCCACCCATTAACGATACTTCATTAATCCTACTACTGTATATTCCCCTGCCCAACTGGCCCTTGCCACAGCGTACCACAGCAGAATGTGGAGACTAAGTCCACAGTACACAAGCCATAGGGTTTCCACATAATACCATTTGTACAAAGAGAGCTTACGATCCCAATGTTAGCCTAGAAGTTATGGTACTTTGTGGGCGTCTGTGTTACCTGTGTGTAGGAGTGTGTGATTGTACAGTCACACCTGTTACTGTTTTTGTTTATGTTTACAGGCGCGGTACACGTTTCTGCTCCAGCTGTTACCCATCCTCATGCTAGTAGTCATCTCTCTCCTATCAACTGCATTTATTCAAGAATCTCCGTACAGTCTTTCAAAGAAAACGTGAGTTCAATCTCCCCCCCCCCCCCTAAGGTATAAGCCAGCCATGCGTCCGGGCGTCTTTTGGACACCCTGTTATATTTTTGGGACGGCCTGAAAAACTGGCGAACGCCCTTGAAGACGCCCTGTTTATTCGACCAAGTAATTGTTTGTACACATTATACAAAAATGATTTTGGGTTGAACAAAGAAAAATTGACTAGAGCGGGATTTGAACCAACGACCCCCGGTTTAACGTGCCGGCGCTCTACCAACTGAGCTATCTAGCCCTATGTTGGCGGTTTCCCTATTTTGTCAATATCTTTGTTCGGGGGGTGCCGAACAGTAACAGGTGTGACTTATACAAAAATGTTACATCTGAATACCTGAAATTGTAAGCAAATGAACACACCCCCAAATCTGTAATTGTTACTATCTGCCAGCTGCAGAGAAAGGTAACTTTCAGCAAGATACAATTGATAAACTTTTCTTATACTGATCGCCCATAGGGATTAAATTTAATGTCAGAAATGACAGCTGAGACGAGTTGCCCCCAAAATGTTGACACCTTGTTTTTCCATGTGATAAAGGACTTCCCCTTTAGCTCGGTCCTTTATCGCACGGCCACGACCCCGCATTGTTTTAAACAGCCGTTTTAGACTGAGTCACTCTTTTATTCCCATTCATAAATACCTTTCAAAAGCTTTCTGTTCAAAACATTAAAAGTTGAGAACAAATTTAACGGTTAAGCCTAGGCTCGCTTCAACTCTGCCTTGAATTTTTATCCATGTTGATTGCTAAGTAGCTCCTGGCGCATATTTTGAAATGATGTGCTTTAGTTTCAAACTTTCGCAGGCAAGTTTCAAACCTGTGGGAGCCAAATATGCCAACTACAAACTTAATTTGGGCTGTGACATTTATGCAGTCTGCGCAATCATCTAATAGCGCCCTCTAATGACTCAATTTCCTCGGGCCATGTTTAAACACTCCTCACAGTGTTTTGAAAATGATGAATAAATGGATTATGTTTTTTCATCTTTCCAGAGGATACACAATTGAAAGAATGACGACCGAATTTAAGATAAAGTATTACGTTAAGGTGAGTGCCTCTGGTGTCATGGTCTGCGTGGTGGTAAACTTCTGTGCACTCGGAGGACTGTGGGCCCATTGCTTAGCCCCAATGCTTAGCACAGAAAAAATCTTGTAGTAGAAACAGGTTACCGGCCAAAATACAATGTGTTGTATACTTGACTGTGACTGGTTTCCTGCAAATTTTTGCTCGGAAGAAAAAAATATTTACAGAGCACTGTGAAATTTGGCCCAGATTTGAATGCCATCTTCAGGTGTGGATTGCGAATATGAATAAATAAATGTTCATTGTTTGTTTCTCTATATCTTTATTTACTTATGTATTTCTCTATTTTATATATATTATTATTATAATTTTTTAATTTTTCCATTTATTTATTTATATTTGTCCTATTTTTCCCTTTTTTTAATTTTTTTATCCAATTTAATTATATCTTTTTATATCATTTATTTGAATAAGGTTTTTTGGATCGTTCTTTTTTACAAGTGGGTTGAATCTTTTTGCTAGAAGAACAAAATTGAAGTACCTGCTAGCTTTGCCCTCTCCACACTTTGCCTTTGTCTTGTGTACTATACCTCGTGCAATGTTTATAACATCTGTTTTTGAGAAGTGGAGTCGAATGAAAAATAATAATAACAATAAACATTAATTTTGTTTTCAGAATACATTTAGTAAGGAGTATTCTGGTCGAATACATTTAGTGGAGCAACGGGTTGAAGCAGAGCACATGGATAATTTAAGAAGTAATTGTTATCGAGAAAGACTGAACAGTAAGTTTGAGCCAGTTTTTTGGTTGACTTTGACCTTATGATTTGTAAATGAGGGGGGGGGGTTATGGCTCGATACATGCTTTTGACTAAAATATCATTGACCTAGACGAGACCTACACACACAAAAGTTTTGTATTAAATATATTTGTTGCCAGAGTATACAGTGTTAACCCTCTTACTGTCTGACCATTCCATCTCATCCACTGGGTTTTGAAATCATGTGGTGCATACATACATAATACACACATGTATAAAAATGAGTATGCATTCACCATGAATCGCAAGCCTCGGCTGGAAGCCACAGCTGATGATCTGCCGTGGTAAGCTGGAATCTCGGAACGCTCAGACTTGCCAACGATTGAGCTGATTACATCTTGATAAACATTGAAGGCAGCCTGTCCATTCTTGTATGCCACATCTGTATGTCGAAAGGACAAAGGTCTGGAATCGGGGGGATTACATGATAACCTCTAGAAAAAGGGAGATTATGAGCATGAATTCCAGTACCCTGTGTCCCTCTTTCTATGGGTGAAATATTATGTAGTACAGTAGGTACTTGGCTGAGCATGTTACACAATGGAATGTCCAGGTAGATATTCATGTCAGCTGTCCAACCGACTGACTGCAACAAATTGAGGGCGCTCCAAAGTTGGCCTTATAGACCAAAACCGTCCACCGTAAGCCAGTTTAGAAAAATTAGGCAGATATACACGTCATCCGACTTGAAGTGGTTGACTCCATTGTAAACTTGCAGGGAATGATGGCCGAGTCATCATGATCAAAGCTGGCCTGTGACTGTCCATGGATTTATGAACTCGCATCAAGTTACTGCACGCGACGCGACGCACCCTCCATAGACATAATACGAAGGTAGGGCGCGCTCGCACAGTAACTGAGTGAGAGTTCATAATTCCATGTACAGCCACAGGCGTGCTTGAATTCTTGACGACATGGTCCCTTTAATGCTAATATTGAGTAGCATGTTTTTTGAGTAGCAACTGATACATTTTGTGTGACGTTTTGTAATAGTTCTGTAATTACACAGAGGCCCCAACGGTCATAGCCTCTGTTGCCCCTGTCCTGGTGCCCTTTCAAAAACTTCCTGTAGACTTCAAGAATTTCTGATGGGAGTGCCCTTCGCAAAATGAAAATGGCCCTGCCCTCTCAAAGATGAGATTCCAGGCTATTCAATTCAATTCAAGCAGCCTGGTCATCACAACTCAACGATACTCACAGAAACATCCCCTATGTAAATTAACACGCACCACTTCTAATGGTAAGCCTTTATTCACTTTTAATTGTTTGTTTGTTTGTTTTATTCTCTTTCACAGAAGAGGCAGCAATGCAAAGAGCCCGCTATTTCGGAGATAAAAAAATGTACGAGAAAGCCCACAAGATGGCTTTACGCACTTGCGATCAGTTGGAAGAAATCAGAAGACTATCGTGAGGTACCAGGGGGTTGTAGTCAGTTTTTTGTTTTTTTCTGTTAAATTTTTTTTTTCAAGTTTACAAAAAATAGAAGTTATGTTATTTAAAAATGTGTTTTTAAAATGGTAATTGTCTATAAGTAAACTAACTTAGTGGTCTTGATTCAGTTTATTCTATGGCAGCCTTAAGTGGCAGGCCCCGGAAATTCAAGGCAAAACCATTTTCCACTGTTCAAAAATAAGCTCTGAAAGTCTAAGAGGAACCTTTTGTGTCTTTAAGCCCTGTTATATGAGGTTGGTTTTTCTATAGGCAACTTTGAGGCATCCATCTGCAGCGCGGCGGCATGCACCTCGGTAGTATTCAGCATTGGGGTTTTATGATTGTCGTAGATTAGGGTTGTATATACGTAGGACTTGAAACTTTGCACGGTGGCAATACAATCTAGTAAGGTCTGCGTTACCACCATGTAGTAATCTCTGTGCAAGCTTGGTACTTCAATCACACAAGGGCAAGGCAGTTTTTTCCTCAATTAAAGGGGAAATTTAAATTTCTACTAGACCATTTCAAGGGCACTGAGGCAATGGCCAGGGGCATGGAGGCGATTGCCTCCCATGCCTCCATGAAGTATCTGGGCTCGATTTCACAAAGCACTGAAGTTCACACAATTTCTCAGTTATAGTGACCTGAGCGTTAATTTTCCGGCTGAACCCGATGGTTCCGTCTCAGCGCAAGCAAAATCCTGGGTTGACCTTAGGGCCGATTTACGCCCTGTTTGATTGAAATGACCTCCGACTATGGCTATTGCCGATGGCAGCAGCGAAAATGTTTTCAAAATATGCCACTCCAACAATCCACCCATAGCCATCGCCGAAGACCAACCTAACATGTTAGTCTGCTGCTTTTTCCTTTGAATCCGAACCAGCATACAACAGACCTCGATAAACATCAATGCAGCTTGGTTCTCAGAGTCAAAACCAAAGAAATATACTGTTTATTATTTGTAATAAGGACATTATTTGTTTTTTTAAATCAGGGTTGATCGAGGACATAACAACCTAACAACCTATTTTAGTTCTAGCTCAACTATTTCTCTGCCCTGATTTGTTGTTTTCGTGAAAGTCCTGCGTGTAATCTTGACCATGGACTCGTGGAGAGTAATTTATGCAATGCACTTTTTGTACGTGGTACATCATCCTGTACATTATTATGAATGTAAAAGTTTCAGTAGATTTCTACATTCAATTATCAAGCACGCGTGCTGTCTGTATACTCAGTTTGCCATATGTAACGTGGGGGTTGTACAATGTGTCCGAGACAAGTGCTTTTTGCGTGTGTGCTTTTTTTTTTGGTGGGGGGGGGGTGGTTGGTTTGATGGGAGGTCTCTTTTGTGCTGCCATAATGGTTTTGTGAATCACACTGCATTTATCTTTGGTCAGGCTAGATATGATTTTCGTACAGTGAAGGACACCCCTAAAGAGGTGTGTCGTGGCCAAGCAGTCAACAGCGTGCTGGACCCGAGCTCTGATGTTTCTGATTAGTAGAGTACGGGTTCGAGTCCCGGTCTTGACCCTTAAACTCCGTCCTAAGGATGGGACTCGGAGCCGCAGGTCCCAGGTCTTGTGTAATTCTTGTAAAAGAATCCATTACACTTGAGAAGGGGTTTGCTCTGGCGTTCTCTGGTATGGTTGGCTGCAAATTGTGCCACAGCACCTTGTAAACCATTTAACATGGTGCTATGTTTAAAAAATTTGTCATTTATTTCGAACATACTCCACATAACTTGTAGCAAAGAATAGTGAGCACATTAAAATGCTCTCGTGCGTGCTAAATCTCTATATAAGAACTGTAATTGAGGGAATTGTAAATTTGTGACATTTCAAAGGTTACCAAGGCAATGACCAGGGCGTGTTGCCTCCATGAAGCAACACGCCTGTATTGGTGAAGTTGCACACTGACCCTTTTCCCCCCCGACAACAGATTTGTTGAGCCAGCGCCTTGTAAGGTTCTCAGACTTCACTTTGTGTCCGGGCTTGAACCCAGGGGTAAAACAAAAATAACTTGCCAGAAGGCCACTGAGGCCATTGGGAAGGGATTGGATTGATTTTTGCCACGGGTAGGGGGAGGGAGTAGTCTCACTCAACCCACAATCTCTGCCACCCTACCCGTTCCTATGATTGTGAAATGCATTATTAGCCATAGGAATGTTCAGAATGATTTGTTATTGTATTATTTGCCGACTTTTCTATTTACTACTGTAACTCTCCCCTGAGGTATCTTAGGGGTACAGCACTACTGTAATAATACAACCGCCGATTTTTACGAAACTCTACGCAACTTTGGAAGTCCACTTGGCGCATTATTTATTGCTTAAGTTGGGCACCACTAACAATTTTGAGCAAGTGGACCTACGCAGTTGCATAAAGTTTTGTGAAATCGGCTGCAGGAATATAATGTATAAATTTGAGTAAGCTGTTTGTGAATTGTACAAATTTGATTGTCCTTTGTTGTTGGTTTTCCTAAAACTTTTTAATCCCTGGTAATTTCTGGCAATTGTTTACAATGTACTTGTCGGACCCTTTAATAAATCGTAACTACTCCAATTTGATCGATTCGTTTTAATGTGTACATCTAATCTAACCTAGCTCGGCGTTGGGGCTTGCAACTCTACTAGTACTGGTTGTGCTCTCAAACTGAAGTTGGTAACATGTTGGTCTGACATCACAAAATGTGCTTGCTATATATTAACATATTCTTTTGCATAGACATATTCCTCACATACGTAATACTTATAATAATCATTGCAACTAGAAATTCTATTGTCTTTTTAAGAAATATTAGAGTGACAGGTTTTGTTTTTCCCCTCTGTCCTCTTGTAATTCTACCACTTGTTTAATTAAACACGTGTATGTAAAAACAAATAATACAAAATAGATATTAATTTAATTGATATGTAAATAATGGTGTGGCAGAAATATCAAATGAGACTTATGCACAAATGAGCTGCACTCTTGTCTTGTGTCAGCTCAATCTATCGTTCAGATGTTTTTCCCTCGTTGTCAATCAATTTACGAATATATCCAGATTATTATTTGTGCATAACTTTTTGTATGTAAGGAAAGAAATACTACTTGAGTGTTTCTGTCTAAAGGAAACACAACCACTTCAGAAGCAATAGTTTAAAAATGTTCACCCATTGCTTTTGAAACTCAACACGAATTTGTGATTTGGTAGTTTCATTATCCTGAAAGCAAAGGACTAATGTTCATATACAAAGAGAGAATGGCTGGTTAATGTTTTTTCAAATCTTCTAGAATCGCAGGGAAATAGTTCCACTTGCAATCACATAACACAATCGGCCAATGTCTGTCCATGGTCTACCATTTTGGAAGTCACATTGTACGTAAAGTTCTTGGCCCGATTTCATGGCGGTGCTTCAGCAGAAAAAAGTAGCTAAGCACAACAAAATTATGCTCAGCAGAATACAGTAACCAGCCAAAATACCATTCCCACATGTAACATATGTGACTGGTATCCTGCTACTTTTTTCTTAGAAGAAAACTGTTCATCAGTATTTGCTGTTGAAGCAGCTGTATGAAAATGGGCCACTGCATGGTTGCGCGCCACACCATGCGCACGCCTCCAAAATATGCACAGTACACAGTTATCATACAGGAATCGACTTCCAAAGTCATGTGACCAAGATTTGTCCCGGTTGATGGTGTCGTCGGGTGATTTGGATCAATAGGAATTTCAGTGTAACTGACTAAACTGGGATAAGAAAAGTATATACTATTTTGTAGAATACTAACTTATACACTTATAAACATAGTGGAATTTTCCTTGCCTTTTTAGCACAATGAAATCAAGGTGTACTCACACTGAATATTCATAAGTATTCAGCTGAATTATTCATGTAATCAAATTTGTAATCAGCAATTGAGTTAGACTTTACTTTGCTGGCATAGCTTTTTTTGTTAAGTCATCGGTGAGAGTTTGAATTCAATGAATTGCTAAGAAGTCTTTATGTTTTTACATCTAGCTTTGTAAATCCTAAGGTGGGACATGAAGCCAATACCTCCAGCTCACTGGTGCACACATCAAGCAAGTTGTTTGGATCGGTAATAATTCTTTATCTGAAGTCGGTATTTTCGGCCGAGAAAATGGCAGAGGAAGGTGACAGAGCTGTTCTTGTCAAAGCGCTGATAGCTTTGCTTTGATCTGGGCGTTCTAATAGATAGTTCCCAGTAGACGCCATCTTTACGGGCAAATCGCATTTTGGCTTGCAGGCGCATCAAGCGCTCAAATTATTAACGCAGCCGCGTCGTTTACTAACCAATCACGCAATGAGTTTTGTGAAATGTGCGCGTGCTGCACGCCGTTCTCACGCGTAACGCATGACTGTGTGTTCCAAACTGCCCGTAAAGATGGCCGACTTACGTCATACTGCAACCTATCTATATTCACTCAGCAGGGGTTGGATTGTCGGGAAAATACAACAATTCCTGATTTTCTTTTTAGCTGTCCATGTGATCTGGAGGTGAAGCCCTTTTAAATAACAGGTTGTGGTAGAGGTTAACCTACTCTCTACACCTATACTAGAAATTGTGAAGTTTGGTCAAAACAAGAGCTATGCATTTCATGTCTGTAAGAGAGCAAAGTTGGAACGGTATGAACGTTCTTATTGGATCGGATTAGTATTCCAGCACGCTCTCATTGAGACGCTAAAAGTGAAAGGAGCTGAATGGATAATTACAGGCCTTACTCTTAGTTATGTACATGCTTGCCTTTTGAATGGAAAGTAGGGCTCGTTTTGAAACTACTGTTTTGGCTACGGAATCAATTTAGGCTTTTTGCATAGGCCTTGGCTTAGACCTCGGCTTAGGCTCCAGCTCACAATTTTGACTAGGCTTCGGCTTAGACCTCGACTTGGTCTTTGCCTAGACTTTTCATAGACCATAGGCTCAAGCTCAGGATTTTGCCAAGGCCTTGGTTTAGACCACGGCCTAGACTCCAGCTTACGCTATTGACTAGGCATCTGCTTAGACCTTGGCTTAGGCTCCAGCTGAGGCTTCTGCTTAGACCCCAACTTAATGCTCTAGCTTAGGCTCGGTCTGCTAAGCGTCGAATGTGCACACTGGCTTAGCCTAAGCTGGAGCTCAACCCAAAGCCAGAGTTTCAAAAAGAGCCTTTGTGCCACTGTCTCACCCTTCACCCAGATCTGACCCCTGTTTAAATGGGTTTATTACTAAAGAAAGTGTAGTTGTCAACTGAGGGAGGGGCTGGGGGCCTGATTGGGCACCATTCATTTCCTCTTTAGGGGGGTAAATGGCCCCAATCTGGGTATATTTGTATGCCAAATGGGTCAGTTTGGGTGACAGCAACCCAGTCGGCCATGTTTGTATAATTCGTAATTTATTGTATATGTAAATTTGTTATTTTGAACTGAATATGTAATTTAATTAATCCTCAATACAACTTAAGTTACAATTTGCAGTTGAATCAGAAACTGCATTCTGCTTAACAGTTAGGAGAACATTCATCTAAAAACCAAGAACCATTTTCGTACAGCTTCTTTTAAAATACCTGAGAATATTTGCTTAACAAAATTGAGTTGCCATCAAGCAAATATCTATGGGACCACTCACAATCAATTCTAATCACGTTGCATTTTAACTAAGCATGATTTTTTCTTTCCTAAGCAAGTTTGCTTAAATTGCTCTATCAACTGCTTTATGAAATTTGCCGAGAATTGCGAACAATGAAAATCACCCTCACTGACACCCATCTCTAAACTTATTTTTGACTCTCCTTCTACTAGTCATAATAATATATTAACTTGAAATGAAATCTGAAGAAAAAAAACTTTATTAAATGAATGTTCTCTTTTGTTATTTATATTGAAAAATTTACTACAATTCATTGATTATATTGACAAAAGTTGGGTTCTTTTCCCAGCAAAATAAAACTTGGGGAGTTGTTTATGGTGAAATCATCAACGGTGTGCTTGGTCTGTTTCATTCAATCGAAGGGCGGGAGTAGAGCCGTGTCCGAATTTTCGATTCTGGCTCATGGCCCAATTTTATAGAGCTGCTTAACGACCGATTTTGTGCTAACTGCGCTGCTGACCGTAAGCACACAAATAGGCATGCTGACCTTCCAGTGCTTACTGTCAAGGGCGTCGATCGCTACTGAAAAGTAGGGGGGACGGTCGAGCAAGTCTTGAAAAAATACATCTTACATTATTTGCACCCCACATTTTTAATATGCTTCGGGAGTCCGGCGTTTATCGTGTGTCAGCTTGTAGTTCTTTGAAAAAACAAAATATTGCTTCTTCAACAAATCTTGTCATGGCCCAAACTGCTCCTATTTATTTGAATGGATTTTACTACATTTTGTGCGTTGTGCGATTGTAACAAAATGAAACACATTTGCACGTGTGCGCACACACATACTTCCTTTGTGGAGGGATCGTGTACCGTACATTATAGCATACACAAACGACGCATAACTTGAATGCTAACAAGGTATGTAAGCGGGATTTTGGCGTTCTTGTCTTGGACGATACGTGTCATCTATTGTCTGTATTATATAAGCGGAAATGGGCCCAAAATACCATTCTGCGCGTGGTCCATCAGAAAAAAATATGAAAATGAAGAAAACATTTCATCGTTTGTTCGCTATTCTTTTACTTGAAAAAAAATTGTAATGAAATATTAAATCAAGAAAATGTTGTTGCATATTTCTAATGAACAGTCAATCAAAAAGTGGGGGGGACATCTGATATGCTGTCCCCCCCAGTCTAAAAAGTGGGGGGGACATGTCCCCCCCGTCCCCCACCCATCGACGCCCTTGCTTACTGTATGAAAATGAATGATGTAACAATGCCAATCCATGGTAAATGCGCAAGCTGGCTGCCCGTAATTTTCCTGCTAAAACCTGTGAAATACACTTGCGCTTAATATTTAAAGGCCCTGTACACTATTGGTAAGATCGAAAAACACAAATGTTCACAGATTCACACATAACTTACATGATTTAAAGTAAGTAATGGTAGAAAGGGTTCCTTAAAATATTTCTGCCTAAAATGCTATCATTTCTGAGAAATGAGTAAACAATAGTTTTTATCACGCGCGATAATAAACTCGATGTTTGAAAAACAGAAAACACATAAGGTCTCTTTTCACTATTTTCTCGTGACCTCGATGACCAATTGAGCTGAAATTTTCACAGGTTTGTTATTTCATGTATATGGTTAATCACACAAAACATGAACTTTGTTTGCGACTGTTTTGTCAGCTCTACCAATCCTGTATAATACCTTTAAGCAAATTGTTCTGTTAGCACGAAAATGTGCTTTTCGTCAAGCAGCGCTATGAAATTAGCCCCCTGATCGTCACGTGAAAAAGAGTCGCGGGATAGAGTGCCCATGTAGAAACACCCTTAGCAAGGCCGTAGCTGGAGCTACAATTTCGGACATGGCCTAATCTTTCCTCCAGAGGCTCGTTTAAATTAATTTTGTTAATGTCTTATATTAATTTTTATTCTGAATGTTCACCCCCTACCAAAAAGACCCCCATGCGTTGGCCGCCTTCTTTGATGTCGAACAATGGAAACGTGTACGCGCTGCACACGACTCTCAGCCAATGATAGCTCTTCATTGACCTCAAGGGACTGTTTTGAGCTTGTGACGTCATGTTCAAGGGGTCTAAATACAAAGTGGATTTTTTTTCCAGACATTATTATTAGTTTCACACCGAATCCACAAGCACGGTCGGTCACATTAACATTGCAGCACTTGCACGTGCGGGCTCAAACATGATCGATGACTGCATTGCTGAAGAACTTCACGCAGTTGACCGTCTTCGTTTGCGTTCAGGCAAATTTCATGGCGGGAAAAGGTGGATATAGACTGTGCAAGTCTCGCGCGTATCCGAACGAGAAAACACGTCAAACGAAGAACATTTTTATTTCTGAAATTAAATCTTTGTTTTAAATTTTATCTCATGACAAAATCTGAACAACAAAAATTAATCATTACAATTTTATGAAAAGGTTTAGCTTTTGAAAAAAAAAATCACAATAGTGTGTATATTATTATTGAAAACAAATTAAAACTCTGGGACAAGGATGCCTATTTGATGTTAACTTTTTAGAAACCCCTTACGCGGATTCGTGAAGGTCAAACGGGTCTTAAATGGACCCGTATCGCAGTTTAAAGAGGATGCTGACGTCTCAACAACCATAGACTGCAATGAAAAGGGTTTGCTTTGCAATTACAGCATCTGGCGATTATAATTGCGCATCCAAAACAAGCGTTTACGTAAGTTTTATGATCGGAGGCGAGCACAAAATTCTTAATTTTTTGCAATAACCGGAAGCTGAGGTCAAGTTTAATTCTTGGGTTTTCTTCGTTATATTGTTGAATTGGTTTTACTTTCATATTTTGTTATCACTTAGTATTACATTCCAACAACATGTATACTTTTCTAGGTCATAACCTACGTTAAACTAAAATAATTGACGAAACAAAATCTCGCCCACGTAAAACTCCATATGGTTGGGACCACTATGGTCCCGGAAGTTCGAATGCGCGCGAGACTTGCACAGCCTATTGCGGGCTACCTTTCAATCCAAAGTACAGGCTGTTGAATCGAATTATTACTGGACGCGTGACAGTCTTGAACATAACAATCCGATTTGAGTGTGGTTTGCCGTTGGCTGTAGGTTTCTGTCAAAAGTACGTGAGCCGCGGAATGTAGTCCGTAAAAGAACCGGAACGGGCGCAGTATCTTGGCGAGGACTGATGGACATCTGCAACGGAGCATTTCGGGGCGGGAAAAGGGGTCAATTGCAGGCTGGTTTTCAATCATTCAATGTGGTTTACGATACCGTAGGTTGGCTGTAAGTTTCTGTCACAAGTACGAGAGCCGCGGAATGTAGTCCGTAAAAGAACCGGAACGGGTACAGTCAAGGGCGTTGGCGAATCTTGGCGAGCACAGCAGCTGGACATCAGCAACGGAGCATTGACCGTAAGACCGGTTTGAAATGTGGGTGCTTGGTGGCGTAAATGACCGGGTTGATACAGCTACTAACGAACACCACCAATCCACCGTAGAGCTGGTACCGGTTTTTCTTGGTGATCACCATGATGGACAATGGTGTAAAGCAGACGACAAAAGCGCACACCACCACAAAGAGGTTTTTCGTGATCTCCAACTGGTCGTTGCGTGTACGGGTACGGCTCAATTTACGGTTGCTCTCGGCGTGATTCAGTGACGTACCCGACCGTGCCGACGGTGCAGAGATCATCCCGTCGTCATCCAAGTTGGTCGCGGATGAGGCTGGAGCCGATGCGATGACTGTGGATGACTTGGATGCCGTAAAAGCTTTCCTTGTCTTCTTGAAATGTCGCCGGACATGTTTTAAGATTAACATATACGCAACTATGATCACCAGGAACGGTACCGGATACAGGGTTGCGAACTGTATTTTATCGTAGACACTTGCGTTTGGATGGCCGTCGATATCGCTGCAGGTTCGACTTTCGATGTCAAAACCAACATCACCGATTCCAAGAAGTGGGGGTAAGACGATGCCGGTCGTGGGGATCAACCAACTGATGGAAACCATCAGAGCGATCTTCATGGGTGTGTATATCGACCGGTAGGTCTCCATGGGCTTGGTGATCAGCACGAACCTGTTGACGGCGATGTTGGCCAGGGTGTACCCACTGCACCCAACCGTGCTGAAGACGATAGCCGCGGACGCCACGCACGGGAACGCAAACGATAGCGGGTACCCGGGCGTTCTGCTGACCATCCCGGGTATGCTCCACAGGAAGGCGAAGCCCGTGATACAGTCAGTCACGCTCAGATTCACCACAAAGACGTTGGTCGCGTTCTGCAGCCGTTTGTTGCGAGCCACGGCAACTAGGACAAGACTGTTCCCGACTAGTGCGGTCACGGACAAAACAGCGTAGCATGTAGCACAAAACACAAGCTCAGAGTACGGGTACAAAGTTTCTGACGAAGTGAAGTACTCGTCAGTGATATTGGCTCTCTTCTCAGTTTCCATTGTGTTAGTGCTGATAAATTAGTGGTAGATTTGTGCTTTCCATGGGTTTTTTTTAACGCAGGAATCTCTCAATTTGGTGAGTGAGAAAGATTTCATTGACATCTACTGTGTTCGGGGCTCACATATTAAAGAGTGGAAGGCAAGCTCTGTTTTGTTTCAGTGTTGAGACTGAAACTGACAACAAAGTTTAAGTTATTCCAATTTCTGGCTATATAATCTCTCTGTATGTGAAACCAAACTACCTTTTGATACCACCGAGACATGTGGGAATATTTATTGTTTGTTTTATAGCGAATACGACACCTGTTGTGTATGGCCTAAGTGTTTCCTGGTTAAGTTTCCATTTAAAGACAGAGTAGATCGGCAAGGAAATGGTGTCCGTATCCATGCTGCCGACTACGCCATGTGTGACCAAGTGAAGCCAAGGCAGGGACACCGGACCAAGAACTTTCACATCATAGTGGAGTTTTTAGTTGCAAAAAATAAGTTAGTGGCCTGACGTTTCGACCCTAGCAGAGTCTTTCTCGAAGGCTAAACACACACAATACTAAGTCTCAGAACAGTTTTCTGAATCGTACACTATTTAATCGGCATAAATGTTTATTACTATAATTTAGTTCACAAGATCGAAGGAATTGTTTTCGAAAGATTGCAGGATACTCGAAGATGAGTTTTACTTTCGGACTGTATTTGATTTCAATCATTCGCGGAATAAAAGCAGATGAATCTGTGGCGCGGAAATGACAGTTGAAAGAGGGACATTGCTCCAAACACACACAATACTAAGTCTCACAAGATCACGGATGACTGACTTTTGATCGGTTCCAGCGACTCATCCAAAGAGGCACTGGTCTGCCGTACGCAATGCGTACGGCAGAAATGCTCTTTTGACCAGTTCCCCTTATTAAATACCTCATAACCCCAGGTCACCTCTTCCTGTTTACGAAAGATTCGACCTCTATCAGTAATAATGTAGCTTTATGGTGGTGTAAATCCATTGTAAATGATTGTCATTCTTTGCCTTCTACTAAAAATAGGACTCGATCACGACATGAATAATTATTTACCTGTCAATAGTTCCTCTTAAAAAGAAGGCTAATAACTAACCGTTGCCACTATCATTTCGTGTGAGACGGTTGTGTCGGTATGATAGGTCAGTGGTTGTAGTGTGCTCATTGCGCCAATCAGCACTGCAGTCATTCTCATCATGCATTACTACATCCTGCTAGAATTTGTACTGCAAGTACATCATCCCATCCCAGCAGTCTTGGATGAGACCGGTGGGGCCTAGCCTGAACATCTGACGTCACACGTCGATGCTCATAAAGACAGGGGACCAGTCTAGGTGGGGGTCGGGCAAAACTGTCATGATGTCAAGTGAGGGCGTGTTGTGTTCGATAATGGTGCGTAAGATTTGCCATCAAAACCTTTACCGTGGACAATTGAAATAGGCCTACCTTCCCCCGATACCATTTCTTGGTTTGCTCTTTTCCAACACACACGATTCTAAGTAGAAATATGTTTCTCTCCTTCTTTGCACAATGAATGTAACTGCCTTTACAAAAATCTGTGATTTTTTTGGCAGAGTTTTGTTATAGATAGTTCCCAGTAGACGCCATCTTTACGGGACGGGCAAATCGCATTTTGGCTTGCAGGCGCGTCAAGCGCTCAAATTATTAACGCAGCCGCGTCATTCACTAACCAATCATGCAATGAGTTTTGTGAAATGTGCGCGTGCTGCACGCCGTTCTCACGCGTAACGCATTACCGTGTGTTCCAAATTGCCCGTAAAGATGGCCGACTTACGTCATACTGCAACCTATCTATAGGTTTCACCAATACCTACAGAGAATGGGACACACTAAACAACAACAATAATGAGCTCAGCACCTTGTAACTGTCTTCCTCATGGCTTACACAACAAATCATTCCTCTATCCACAAACAACCCAAGTTGTGGTTTTCCCCTTATTCAAGTATAGACGGGGAAAGCAAATAGGGGAGAAAAAAAAAAAACAACAACAAAGGTTGGGTTTAAGAACAACACGAGCACCACAGAGGCTGCGATAACTATTACTTCAAGTTTTACTTTCATCCGGTGTTGGTTTCCAACGTTTTATTTCCTTTCATTTCATTTTACTAACATTCGTGGCCCACAGGCCAAATTTGATATGATTAACAATCAATAATTAGCAATAAATAGTTAAAACGTTAAAAACATTACAAGAACGAAGATTGTAAAACGTTCTAGAAAAACATACAGTAGAATGGGCCAATTATACATAAAAAGTAAAACAAACAACGTAGGCTACTGCACTTTGTGTTTCAGTCATCTGCACTTCCGCGTTTACAGGCTGTTTAGTGCATATTGATTTACATCAGACAGCATTATTGCAACATTGGAACCGTGTTTTAACAGATTGCATGTCTAAACGAGTTATTATATCAAAACAATGTTATTAATATAAATTGCAATACAGTTTTATCAAATTCATTATTATGTGTACAGGTTTTTTTTTTCTCGAATCAAAATATGTTACCAGCACAGGAACTGCACTCTATTATTATAACTGATGGTGTGTCATGGCCGAGCGGTCGATCTACTGCATCAGACTCAAAGTTCTGATGCTTGAATCATTTGAGTGTGGGTTCGATTCCCGGTCACGATACTCATGTCCTTGAGCAAGGTGCTTAACCATAATTGCTTCTCTTAACCCAGGTGTATAAATGGGAGCCTGAGAGGGCTGAGACAGTATTGTGTTGGAGCTATTTAAGCAGCTTGGGGTTGTATGCTCCCCAGGGAGTTGAGAAAGTTAGAGGAATGGTCTAAAAGTGTGCCCCTTGAACAGAGAAAATAATGTTGCAAAGCGCTTTGATCTATACAGCAATCCTTCACCGATCTTGAACTCTTGGTGGCAGCAGATATGCCTCCATTACTGCGGTGTACATGGGTGGTACTGCGCTGCCTAGCGACTGGTATAAGGTTTGGGCTACACGGCGATCATTTGATCAGTCGCAGGTTATTGGACTTTCACTTTGCAAATCGCTTAAACCCGTCGCTAGGCAGCGCAGTACCACCCAGGTACCACCGCAATAATGGCGGTATCTGCTGCCACCAAGAGTTCAAGATCGGTGAAGGATTGCTGTATAGCTATCATGGATATGTGCGCTATATAGAAGAACCAATTATTAATCTACAAACTTACGGGTCAGAATTGCCCCGGATGTGTCCCATGGGAATATGTATCCCACTGACCCGGGAGTTGTCAGAGTGTAGTATACCTGCAAAAATATTTGGATTCTGTTCACACTCGCATAAAATTGCCGAATCTTTTTTCAAGATTGTTGTCCCTGAACGGTTTTTAACTGGCCTTAATTTGGCACACGAGCTTACTTAGAGTACGGTTTTAGGGTAGGACCATCATTGTATTTTAGCTTCAGTTCTCCTAGATGGGGAGTCCTACTTACACACGACCTTTGCATGTAGACTGGGGACGATGACTGCACACCTGAAGATCTTCACGCAGTTGATCGTCTTCGTTTGCGTTCAGGCAAATTTCGGGGCGGGAAATAGGGTCAATTGCAGGCTGGTTTTCAATCATTCAATGTGGTTTACGATACCGTAGGTTGGCTGTAAGTTTCTGTCACAAGTACGAGAGCCGCGGAATGTAGTCCGTAAAAGAACCGGAACGGGTACAGTCAAGGGCGTTGGCGAATCTTGCCGAGCACAGCAGCTGGACATCGGCAACGGAGCATTGACCGTAAGACCGGTTTGAAATGTGGGTGCTTGGTGGCGTAAATGACTGGGTTGATACAGCTACTAACGAACAACGCCAATCCACCGTAGAGCTGGTATCGGTTGTTCTTGGTGATCACCATGATGGCCAATGGTGTAAAGCAGACGACAAAAGCGCACACCACCACAAATAGGTTTTTCGTGATCTCCAACTGGTCGTTGCGTGTACGGTTAAGGCTTAATTTACGGATGCTCTCGGCGTGATTCAGTGACGTACCCGACCGTGCCGACGGTACAGAGATCATCCCATCGTCATCCAACTTGGTCGCGGATGAGGCTGGAGCCGATGCGATGACTGTGGATGACTTGGATGCCGTAAAAACTCTCCGTGTCTTCTTGAAATGTCGCCGGACATGTTTTAAGATTAACACATACGCAACTATGATCACCAGGAACGGTACCGGATACAGGGTTGCAAACTGTATTTTATCGTAGAGACTTGCCTTCGGATGGCCGTCGATATCGCTGCAGGTCCGACTTTCAATGTCAAAACCAACATCACCGATTCCGAGAAGAGGGGGTAAGACGATGCCGGTCGTGGGGATCAACCAACTGATGGAAACCATCAGAGCGATCTTCTTGGGTGTGTATATCGACCGGTAGGTCTCCATGGGCTTGGTGATCAGCACGAGCCTGTTGACGGCGATGTTGGCCAGAGTGTACATACTGCAGCCAACCGTGCTGAAGACGATAGCCGCGGACGCCACGCACGGGAACGCAAACGGTAGCGGGTACCCGGGCGTTCTGCTGACCATCCCGGGTATGCTCCACAGGAAGGCGAAGCCCGTGATGCAGTCAGTCACGCTCAGATTCACCACGAAGACATTGGTCACGTTCTGCAGCCGATTGTTGCGAGCCACGGCAATCAGGACAAGACTGTTCCCGACTAGTGCGGTCACTGACAAAATTGCAAAGCATGAAGCACAAAACACAAGCTCAGGGTACGGATACAAAGTTCCAGACGAAGTGAAGTACTCGTCAGTGATGTTGGCTCTCGTCTCAATTTCCATAGTGATTTTGCCAACGGTAGATTCGTTCTTTTCACTGTTCTATATTTTGTGAGTGAGAAAGGTGTCCAGAGTAGCATACACATCAGCAGCTGGATGTTAATGGCTCGCAGCAGAGTGAAAGGTTTTTAGTGTGGAAGACTGAAACTGATAACAAAAGTAATTTGTACCGCCAAGACATAGATTAAAGGTAGGGTCGAACTAATTTCTTTCTCAAAATAGTTTTATACTATACAAATC
The DNA here is from genome assembly GCA_037783415.1 of Leptasterias polaris. Lineage (NCBI taxonomy): Eukaryota > Metazoa > Echinodermata > Asteroidea > Forcipulatida > Asteriidae > Leptasterias > Leptasterias polaris. The sequence goes on along the minus strand of JAZGTN010000153.1, from coordinate 1,722,508 downwards.
TGCAGTGCTTCTTACCAAGTATGTTATCATGATCATTTTATTTTGTATAGAGTATTTACCAACATATGACATTCCCTTTAACATAATACGACACCTGTTGTCTATGACCTAAGTGTTTCTTTTTAATGTAGTTTCCATTTAAAGACAGAGTAGATTAGCAAGGAAATTGTGTTCGTATCGTATCCATGCTGCCGACTACGCCATGTGTGACCAAGTGAAGCCAATTTTATTGTCAATGTCTATATTTATATAAGATTAAAACAACCGAACGGTTTTAAAAACCAAAGTTTACCTTGCCTTCTAAAGCAACTTCGATCTCCCTTTACGGGAGCAAGTTAAAAACCACAACAGCCGAGTTGTTTAATCCACCTGGTCTATTCAGAACCACCACAACCCATACAGAATGTTTTCCCCATAAACATCACTATTAATGTCCATCAGGAAAATATTCGAATCGTACTTTGTCTAGGACGGTTTGGTGCGTTGTTTGTTTTTCTCATTCTTCACTTGAACCACATGCAATTCAAGTAAATATTTATACAATCACATATTATCCTATTAGTAAAACGGTTTCCTCAATCAAAGACTATTAAATGGGCATACATTTTTTAATTACTAGGATTTAGTTCTGAGAACAAATCAGTTATTATCGAAAGATTGCAGGATCCTTTAGATGAGTTTTACTTTCGGCCTATGTATTTTATTTCAATCATTCTCGAAATACAAGCAGCTGTCCCCATGCCGCGGAAAATGACAGTTGGAAAGGAGACTTGGCTTGGCTCCAACAAAACTAGTCTCAAAGATCACTGGTCATTATCCATTTTCCCGGTCCCAGCGCTCATCCAAAGGCGCTATGATGTGAATCGTCTTCTTTTCGTGTCCATACACGTAATGTTGTGTTTAAAGGGTGTGTACAACATTGGTAATTGCCAAAGACCTGTATCCAAACTTGATGTGACCCAACATATACATGAAATAACAAACCTGTGAAAGTTTCAGCTAAATCGGTCTTCGGAGTCATGAGAAAATAGTGGAAAAAAACCTTATGTGTTTTAACTTTTTTTCAAACATCCAAATTTATCCCGCAGGATAAAAACTATTATTTTACTCATTTCCTAAAAACTATGGCATTTCCAGCAAAACTATTTCAAGGGAAGTTTTCTACCATGACCATCTTTATACCATGTAAGTTAGGTGCAAATCTGTGAGCATTTATATTTTCATTCTTACCAATGTTGTACACACCCTTTAAGCCAGAACTAAGAACAGTCTAATTGGCACTTTCATTGAATTCAGCAAGGTCTCCAGCCTCGCATTTCTTCTCCAGCAGGGGACATCTGAGTATGTGATCCATGTTTTGTAGTTCAGAACCGCATAATATGCAGTTCACTAGTCGTTCAGATAGCCCAATTCCTTGATCGTTGAGACATTTCCACACAGCCCAGCTTCAGTCAGCACCGGGTGGGAGTTTTTCTTTTGCACTTCTGGCTTTGATGTTACTGTTGGAAAGTTGACAAGTCTTTCTTCCCGTATGGCTACTTTTGGTTTTAGTAACTTCACTCGGTTCAGTTTCACTGGAAAAAAACTTCTCCTGGATTTGAGTCGTCTCTTTGCTGGTTCATAGCCGAAAGAGGGTGACGCTCATCTGTAGAGAGGGCTGACGCATGCTCTTTGGACCATTTTATCTGACCTAATGACCCCGGTCACCTCTTCCTGTTTACGAAAGGATCGACCTCTATCAATAATAATGTAGCTGTATGGTGTAAATCCTTTTGAAATAGTTGTTGTCATTCTTTGCCTTGTATTAAATATAGGACTCAATATCAACATGATTAATTTAACTGAATTATTCTTCTTGCAACTTATTTCTAACTAGTCGTTTACATGATCCCATTTTGTGCGTACATACGTTGTGTACTAAGAGATAAGTGGTCGTGGTATGTGCATTGCACAAATCAGCACTTTAGTCATTCCCACAATGTACCACTACATTCTGGACATATCTTGTACTGCAAGCTCATCAGCCCATCCCAGTGGTCTGTAAGACCGGTGGGCATGGGCGCCGAGCAAAAATATCCATCTCTTTCGTGATGTCAAGTGAGGGCGTGGCGTGCTCCGTAATAGCGGTTATGATTCACCATCAAATCATATTTACCACGGATATTGAAAAACCTTCCACTGAACCCCCCCCCAACCAATAGTACACCCAATTCTAAGAAGATATATATTTCACTTCTTCAAACAATGAAAGTGACTGATATTTACCATTAAAAAAGCTGTGATGTTTAAAGAGTTTTGTTGGGTTTCATCGATAAAAACTGAATCAGACAACATTAATGAACTCAGCACCTTGTTACTGTTTTACTCGTGGTTTATAAAACAAACAATTCCTTCATCCACAAGCAATGAAGTGGTGTGTTTTTTCCCCTAATTCAATTAGACTGAAAACAAGAAAGAACAACAAAGGTCGAGTTTCAGAACAACACGAGAACAAGAGTTTGCAAGAACCATCGTTTCGAGTTTTACTTTCATCCGGTGTTGGATTTCCAATGTTTCTGCACGTTGTGTTTTATAGTCAACTGCACTTCCGCGTTTACAGGCTCAGTTTAGTGCATAAAAATAATGCTTTATATCATGACGGCATCATTACAACATTGAAATCGTAATTTGACGGATTGCATCAAACGAGTGGTTATAACAACACAATGGTATTATGATATACAATACACTACTACAGTATTAAAAATTTAATTGTAATGTGTACAGTTTTTCCCAAACCAAATGTTGCCAACGCAGACGCGACACTCTAAAAACGCCCTGGTCAGAATATTGACCCAGATTCCGGATCTTGCGGGGCCTGACCAATTTCTGGGCCAGTGACCCGGAATATTTGTCAAACTGACTCGGAACTCTGTGAAACTAATGTCAAATCCGAACAAAATCATCAAATTTTAAACTAGTTTTTTTGGTTTGCAGAAATGGGACAGCCCCTGGGATCCGGAATCCTTGTCAACTTTGACTCTGGAGTTTTTAGAATGTATTAAAATAGGAAATAGAATTAGCTGTTTATCAACCAAAAGGACCCGTGGTATAAATGCAAAACATGGTTAATGGCCTGACGTTTCGACCCTAGCAGAAGGATTTAGCCAACGAGAATTACTCTGCTAGGGTAGAAACGTACGGCCATGCTTTTTTTTTTGCATGTAATAAAATTGCACAGAAAAAACAAAATTGAAGTACCTGCTAGCTTTGCCCTCTCCACACTTTGCCTTTGTCTTGTGTACTATACCTCGTGCAATGTTTATAACATCTGTTTTTGAGAAGTGGAGTCGAATGAAAAATAATAATAACAATAAACATTAATTTTGTTTTCAGAATACATTTAGTAAGGAGTATTCTGGTCGAATACATTTAGTGGAGCAACGGGTTGAAGCAGAGCACATGGATAATTTAAGAAGTAATTGTTATCGAGAAAGACTGAACAGTAAGTTTGAGCCAGTTTTTTGGTTGACTTTGACCTTATGATTTGTATATGAGGGGGGGGGGTTATGGCTCGATACATGCTTTTGACTAAAATATCATTGACCTAGACGAGACCTACACACACAAAAGTTTTGTATTAAATATATTTGTTGCCAGAGTATACAGTGTTAACCCTCTTACTGTCTGACCATTCCATCTCATCCACTGGGTTTTGAAATCATGTGGTGCATACATACATAATACACACATGTATAAAAATGAGTATGCATTCACCATGAATCGCAAGCCTCGGCTGGAAGCCACAGCTGATGATCTGCCGTGGTAAGCTGGAATCTCGGAACGCTCAGACTTGCCAACGATTGAGCTGATTACATCTTGATAAACATTGAAGGCAGCCTGTCCATTCTTGTATGCCACATCTGTATGTCGAAAGGACAAAGGTCTGGAATCGGGGGGATTACATGATAACCTCTAGAAAAAGGGAGATTATGAGCATGAATTCCAGTACCCTGTGTCCCTCTTTCTATGGGTGAAATATTATGTAGTACAGTAGGTACTTGGCTGAGCATGTTACACAATGGAATGTCCAGGTAGATATTCATGTCAGCTGTCCAACCGACTGACTGCAACAAATTGAGGGCGCTCCAAAGTTGGCCTTATAGACCAAAACCGTCCACCGTAAGCCAGTTTAGAAAAATTAGGCAGATATACACGTCATCCGACTTGAAGTGGTTGACTCCATTGTAAACTTGCAGGGAATGATGGCCGAGTCATCATGATCAAAGCTGGCCTGTGACTGTCCATGGATTTATGAACTCGCATCAAGTTACTGCACGCGACGCGACGCACCCTCCATAGACATAATACGAAGGTAGGGCGCGCTCGCACAGTAACTGAGTGAGAGTTCATAATTCCATGTACAGCCACAGGCGTGCTTGAATTCTTGACGACATGGTCCCTTTAATGCTAATATTGAGTAGCATGTTTTTTGAGTAGCAACTGATACATTTTGTGTGACGTTTTGTAATAGTTCTGTAATTACACAGAGGCCCCAACGGTCATAGCCTCTGTTGCCCCTGTCCTGGTGCCCTTTCAAAAACTTCCTGTAGACTTCAAGAATTTCTGATGGGAGTGCCCTTCGCAAAATGAAAATGGCCCTGCCCTCTCAAAGATGAGATTCCAGGCTATTCAATTCAATTCAAGCAGCCTGGTCATCACAACTCAACGATACTCACAAAAACATCCCCTATGTAAATTAACACGCACCACTTCTAATGGTAAGCCTTTATTCACTTTTAATTGTTTGTTTGTTTGTTTTATTCTCTTTCACAGAAGAGGCAGCAATGCAAAGAGCCCGCTATTTCGGAGATAAAAAAATGTACGAGAAAGCCCACAAGATGGCTTTACGCACTTGCGATCAGTTGGAAGAAATCAGAAGACTATCGTGAGGTACCAGGGGGTTGTAGTCAGTTTTTTGTTTTTTTCTGTTAAATTTTTTTTTTCAAGTTTACAAAAAATAGAAGTTATGTTATTTAAAAATGTGTTTTTAAAATGGTAATTGTCTATAAGTAAACTAACTTAGTGGTCTTGATTCAGTTTATTCTATGGCAGCCTTAAGTGGCAGGCCCCGGAAATTCAAGGCAAAACCATTTTCCACTGTTCAAAAATAAGCTCTGAAAGTCTAAGAGGAACCTTTTGTGTCTTTAAGCCCTGTTATATGAGGTTGGTTTTTCTATAGGCAACTTTGAGGCATCCATCTGCAGCGCGGCGGCATGCACCTCGGTAGTATTCAGCATTGGGGTTTTATGATTGTCGTAGATTAGGGTTGTATATACGTAGGACTTGAAACTTTGCACGGTGGCAATACAATCTAGTAAGGTCTGCGTTACCACCATGTAGTAATCTCTGTGCAAGCTTGGTACTTCAATCACACAAGGGCAAGGCAGTTTTTTCCTCAATTAAAGGGGAAATTTAAATTTCTACTAGACCATTTCAAGGGCACTGAGGCAATGGCCAGGGGCATGGAGGCGATTGCCTCCCATGCCTCCATGAAGTATCTGGGCTCGATTTCACAAAGCACTGAAGTTCACACAATTTCTCAGTTATAGTGACCTGAGCGTTAATTTTCCGGCTGAACCCGATGGTTCCGTCTCAGCGCAAGCAAAATCCTGGGTTGACCTTAGGGCCGATTTACGCCCTGTTTGATTGAAATGACCTCCGACTATGGCTATTGCCGATGGCAGCAGCGAAAATGTTTTCAAAATATGCCACTCCAACAATCCACCCATAGCCATCGCCGAAGACCAACCTAACATGTTAGTCTGCTGCTTTTTCCTTTGAATCCGAACCAGCATACAACAGACCTCGATAAACATCAATGCAGCTTGGTTCTCAGAGTCAAAACCAAAGAAATATACTGTTTATTATTTGTAATAAGGACATTATTTGTTTTTTTAAATCAGGGTTGATCGAGGACATAACAACCTAACAACCTATTTTAGTTCTAGCTCAACTATTTCTCTGCCCTGATTTGTTGTTTTCGTGAAAGTCCTGCGTGTAATCTTGACCATGGACTCGTGGAGAGTAATTTATGCAATGCACTTTTTGTACGTGGTACATCATCCTGTACATTATTATGAATGTAAAAGTTTCAGTAGATTTCTACATTCAATTATCAAGCACGCGTGCTGTCTGTATACTCAGTTTGCCATATGTAACGTGGGGGTTGTACAATGTGTCCGAGACAAGTGCTTTTTGCGTGTGTGCTTTTTTTTTTGGTGGGGGGGGGGTGGTTGGTTTGATGGGAGGTCTCTTTTGTGCTGCCATAATGGTTTTGTGAATCACACTGCATTTATCTTTGGTCAGGCTAGATATGATTTTCGTACAGTGAAGGACACCCCTAAAGAGGTGTGTCGTGGCCAAGCAGTCAACAGCGTGCTGGACCCGAGCTCTGATGTTTCTGATTAGTAGAGTACGGGTTCGAGTCCCGGTCTTGACCCTTAAACTCCGTCCTAAGGATGGGACTCGGAGCCGCAGGTCCCAGGTCTTGTGTAATTCTTGTAAAAGAATCCATTACACTTGAGAAGGGGTTTGCTCTGGCGTTCTCTGGTATGGTTGGCTGCAAATTGTGCCACAGCACCTTGTAAACCATTTAACATGGTGCTATGTTTAAAAAATTTGTCATTTATTTCGAACATACTCCACATAACTTGTAGCAAAGAATAGTGAGCACATTAAAATGCTCTCGTGCGTGCTAAATCTCTATATAAGAACTGTAATTGAGGGAATTGTAAATTTGTGACATTTCAAAGGTTACCAAGGCAATGACCAGGGCGTGTTGCCTCCATGAAGCAACACGCCTGTATTGGTGAAGTTGCACACTGACCCTTTCCCCCCCCGACAACAGATTTGTTGAGCCAGCGCCTTGTAAGGTTCTCAGACTTCACTTTGTGTCCGGGCTTGAACCCAGGGGTAAAACAAAAATAACTTGCCAGAAGGCCACTGAGGCCATTGGGAAGGGATTGGATTGATTTTTGCCACGGGTAGGGGGAGGGAGTAGTCTCACTCAACCCACAATCTCTGCCACCCTACCCGTTCCTATGATTGTGAAATGCATTATTAGCCATAGGAATGTTCAGAATGATTTGTTATTGTATTATTTGCCGACTTTTCTATTTACTACTGTAACTCTCCCCTGAGGTATCTTAGGGGTACAGCACTACTGTAATAATACAACCGCCGATTTTTACGAAACTCTACGCAACTTTGGAAGTCCACTTGGCGCATTATTTATTGCTTAAGTTGGGCACCACTAACAATTTTGAGCAAGTGGACCTACGCAGTTGCATAAAGTTTTGTGAAATCGGCTGCAGGAATATAATGTATAAATTTGAGTAAGCTGTTTGTGAATTGTACAAATTTGATTGTCCTTTGTTGTTGGTTTTCCTAAAACTTTTTAATCCCTGGTAATTTCTGGCAATTGTTTACAATGTACTTGTCGGACCCTTTAATAAATCGTAACTACTCCAATTTGATCGATTCGTTTTAATGTGTACATCTAATCTAACCTAGCTCGGCGTTGGGGCTTGCAACTCTACTAGTACTGGTTGTGCTCTCAAACTGAAGTTGGTAACATGTTGGTCTGACATCACAAAATGTGCTTGCTATATATTAACATATTCTTTTGCATAGACATATTCCTCACATACGTAATACTTATAATAATCATTGCAACTAGAAATTCTATTGTCTTTTTAAGAAATATTAGAGTGACAGGTTTTGTTTTTCCCCTCTGTCCTCTTGTAATTCTACCACTTGTTTAATTAAACACGTGTATGTAAAAACAAATAATACAAAATAGATATTAATTTAATTGATATGTAAATAATGGTGTGGCAGAAATATCAAATGAGACTTATGCACAAATGAGCTGCACTCTTGTCTTGTGTCAGCTCAATCTATCGTTCAGATGTTTTTCCCTCGTTGTCAATCAATTTACGAATATATCCAGATTATTATTTGTGCATAACTTTTTGTATGTAAGGAAAGAAATACTACTTGAGTGTTTCTGTCTAAAGGAAACACAACCACTTCAGAAGCAATAGTTTAAAAATGTTCACCCATTGCTTTTGAAACTCAACACGAATTTGTGATTTGGTAGTTTCATTATCCTGAAAGCAAAGGACTAATGTTCATATACAAAGAGAGAATGGCTGGTTAATGTTTTTTCAAATCTTCTAGAATCGCAGGGAAATAGTTCCACTTGCAATCACATAACACAATCGGCCAATGTCTGTCCATGGTCTACCATTTTGGAAGTCACATTGTACGTAAAGTTCTTGGCCCGATTTCATGGCGGTGCTTCAGCAGAAAAAAGTAGCTAAGCACAACAAAATTATGCTCAGCAGAATACAGTAACCAGCCAAAATACCATTCCCACATGTAACATATGTGACTGGTATCCTGCTACTTTTTTCTTAGAAGAAAACTGTTCATCAGTATTTGCTGTTGAAGCAGCTGTATGAAAATGGGCCACTGCATGGTTGCGCGCCACACCATGCGCACGCCTCCAAAATATGCACAGTACACAGTTATCATACAGGAATCGACTTCCAAAGTCATGTGACCAAGATTTGTCCCGGTTGATGGTGTCGTCGGGTGATTTGGATCAATAGGAATTTCAGTGTAACTGACTAAACTGGGATAAGAAAAGTATATACTATTTTGTAGAATACTAACTTATACACTTATAAACATAGTGGAATTTTCCTTGCCTTTTTAGCACAATGAAATCAAGGTGTACTCACACTGAATATTCATAAGTATTCAGCTGAATTATTCATGTAATCAAATTTGTAATCAGCAATTGAGTTAGACTTTACTTTGCTGGCATAGCTTTTTTTGTTAAGTCATCGGTGAGAGTTTGAATTCAATGAATTGCTAAGAAGTCTTTATGTTTTTACATCTAGCTTTGTAAATCCTAAGGTGGGACATGAAGCCAATACCTCCAGCTCACTGGTGCACACATCAAGCAAGTTGTTTGGATCGGTAATAATTCTTTATCTGAAGTCGGTATTTTCGGCCGAGAAAATGGCAGAGGAAGGTGACAGAGCTGTTCTTGTCAAAGCGCTGATAGCTTTGCTTTGATCTGGGCGTTCTAATAGATAGTTCCCAGTAGACGCCATCTTTACGGGCAAATCGCATTTTGGCTTGCAGGCGCATCAAGCGCTCAAATTATTAACGCAGCCGCGTCGTTTACTAACCAATCACGCAATGAGTTTTGTGAAATGTGCGCGTGCTGCACGCCGTTCTCACGCGTAACGCATGACTGTGTGTTCCAAACTGCCCGTAAAGATGGCCGACTTACGTCATACTGCAACCTATCTATATTCACTCAGCAGGGGTTGGATTGTCGGGAAAATACAACAATTCCTGATTTTCTTTTTAGCTGTCCATGTGATCTGGAGGTGAAGCCCTTTTAAATAACAGGTTGTGGTAGAGGTTAACCTACTCTCTACACCTATACTAGAAATTGTGAAGTTTGGTCAAAACAAGAGCTATGCATTTCATGTCTGTAAGAGAGCAAAGTTGGAACGGTATGAACGTTCTTATTGGATCGGATTAGTATTCCAGCACGCTCTCATTGAGACGCTAAAAGTGAAAGGAGCTGAATGGATAATTACAGGCCTTACTCTTAGTTATGTACATGCTTGCCTTTTGAATGGAAAGTAGGGCTCGTTTTGAAACTACTGTTTTGGCTACGGAATCAATTTAGGCTTTTTGCATAGGCCTTGGCTTAGACCTCGGCTTAGGCTCCAGCTCACAATTTTGACTAGGCTTCGGCTTAGACCTCGACTTGGTCTTTGCCTAGACTTTTCATAGACCATAGGCTCAAGCTCAGGATTTTGCCAAGGCCTTGGTTTAGACCACGGCCTAGACTCCAGCTTACGCTATTGACTAGGCATCTGCTTAGACCTTGGCTTAGGCTCCAGCTGAGGCTTCTGCTTAGACCCCAACTTAATGCTCTAGCTTAGGCTCGGTCTGCTAAGCGTCGAATGTGCACACTGGCTTAGCCTAAGCTGGAGCTCAACCCAAAGCCAGAGTTTCAAAAAGAGCCTTTGTGCCACTGTCTCACCCTTCACCCAGATCTGACCCCTGTTTAAATGGGTTTATTACTAAAGAAAGTGTAGTTGTCAACTGAGGGAGGGGCTGGGGGCCTGATTGGGCACCATTCATTTCCTCTTTAGGGGGGTAAATGGCCCCAATCTGGGTATATTTGTATGCCAAATGGGTCAGTTTGGGTGACAGCAACCCAGTCGGCCATGTTTGTATAATTCGTAATTTATTGTATATGTAAATTTGTTATTTTGAACTGAATATGTAATTTAATTAATCCTCAATACAACTTAAGTTACAATTTGCAGTTGAATCAGAAACTGCATTCTGCTTAACAGTTAGGAGAACATTCATCTAAAAACCAAGAACCATTTTCGTACAGCTTCTTTTAAAATACCTGAGAATATTTGCTTAACAAAATTGAGTTGCCATCAAGCAAATATCTATGGGACCACTCACAATCAATTCTAATCACGTTGCATTTTAACTAAGCATGATTTTTTCTTTCCTAAGCAAGTTTGCTTAAATTGCTCTATCAACTGCTTTATGAAATTTGCCGAGAATTGCGAACAATGAAAATCACCCTCACTGACACCCATCTCTAAACTTATTTTTGACTCTCCTTCTACTAGTCATAATAATATATTAACTTGAAATGAAATCTGAAGAAAAAAAACTTTATTAAATGAATGTTCTCTTTTGTTATTTATATTGAAAAATTTACTACAATTCATTGATTATATTGACAAAAGTTGGGTTCTTTTCCCAGCAAAATAAAACTTGGGGAGTTGTTTATGGTGAAATCATCAACGGTGTGCTTGGTCTGTTTCATTCAATCGAAGGGCGGGAGTAGAGCCGTGTCCGAATTTTCGATTCTGGCTCATGGCCCAATTTTATAGAGCTGCTTAACGACCGATTTTGTGCTAACTGCGCTGCTGACCGTAAGCACACAAATAGGCATGCTGACCTTCCAGTGCTTACTGTCAAGGGCGTCGATCGCTACTGAAAAGTAGGGGGGACGGTCGAGCAAGTCTTGAAAAAATACATCTTACATTATTTGCACCCCACATTTTTAATATGCTTCGGGAGTCCGGCGTTTATCGTGTGTCAGCTTGTAGTTCTTTGAAAAAACAAAATATTGCTTCTTCAACAAATCTTGTCATGGCCCAAACTGCTCCTATTTATTTGAATGGATTTTACTACATTTTGTGCGTTGTGCGATTGTAACAAAATGAAACACATTTGCACGTGTGCGCACACACATACTTCCTTTGTGGAGGGATCGTGTACCGTACATTATAGCATACACAAACGACGCATAACTTGAATGCTAACAAGGTATGTAAGCGGGATTTTGGCGTTCTTGTCTTGGACGATACGTGTCATCTATTGTCTGTATTATATAAGCGGAAATGGGCCCAAAATACCATTCTGCGCGTGGTCCATCAGAAAAAAATATGAAAATGAAGAAAACATTTCATCGTTTGTTCGCTATTCTTTTACTTGAAAAAAAATTGTAATGAAATATTAAATCAAGAAAATGTTGTTGCATATTTCTAATGAACAGTCAATCAAAAAGTGGGGGGGACATCTGATATGCTGTCCCCCCCAGTCTAAAAAGTGGGGGGGACATGTCCCCCCCGTCCCCCACCCATCGACGCCCTTGCTTACTGTATGAAAATGAATGATGTAACAATGCCAATCCATGGTAAATGCGCAAGCTGGCTGCCCGTAATTTTCCTGCTAAAACCTGTGAAATACACTTGCGCTTAATATTTAAAGGCCCTGTACACTATTGGTAAGATCGAAAAACACAAATGTTCACAGATTCACACATAACTTACATGATTTAAAGTAAGTAATGGTAGAAAGGGTTCCTTAAAATATTTCTGCCTAAAATGCTATCATTTCTGAGAAATGAGTAAACAATAGTTTTTATCACGCACTATAATAAACTCGATGTTTGAAAAACAGAAAACACATAAGGTCTCTTTTCACTATTTTCTCGTGACCTCGATGACCAATTGAGCTGAAATTTTCACAGGTTTGTTATTTCATGTATATGGTTAATCACACAAAACATGAACTTTGTTTGCGACTGTTTTGTCAGCTCTACCAATCCTGTATAATACCTTTAAGCAAATTGTTCTGTTAGCACGAAAATGTGCTTTTCGTCAAGCAGCGCTATGAAATTAGCCCCCTGATCGTCACGTGAAAAAGAGTCGCGGGATAGAGTGCCCATGTAGAAACACCCTTAGCAAGGCCGTAGCTGGAGCTACAATTTCGGACATGGCCTAATCTTTCCTCCAGAGGCTCGTTTAAATTAATTTTGTTAATGTCTTATATTAATTTGTTTCTGAATGTTCACCCCCTACCAAAAAGACCCCCATGCGTTGGCCGCCTTCTTTGATGTCGAACAATGGAAACGTGTACGCGCTGCACACGACTCTCAGCCAATGATAGCTCTTCATTGACCTCAAGGGACTGTTTTGAGCTTGTGACGTCATGTTCAAGGGGTCTAAATACAAAGTGGATTTTTTTTCCAGACATTATTATTAGTTTCACACCGAATCCACAAGCACGGTCGGTCACATTAACATTGCAGCACTTGCACGTGCGGGCTCAAACATGATCGATGACTGCATTGCTGAAGAACTTCACGCAGTTGACCGTCTTCGTTTGCGTTCAGGCAAATTTCATGGCGGGAAAAGGTGGATATAGACTGTGCAAGTCTCGCGCGTATCCGAACGAGAAAACACGTCAAACGTAGAACATTTTTATTTCTGAAATTAAATCTTTGTTTTAAATTTTATCTCATGACAAAATCTGAACAACAAAAATTAATCATTACAATTTTATGAAAAGGTTTAGCTTTTGAAAAAAAAAATCACAATAGTGTGTATATTATTATTGAAAACAAATTAAAACTCTGGGACAAGGATGCCTATTTGATGTTAACTTTTTAGAAACCCCTTACGCGGATTCGTGAAGGTCAAACGGGTCTTAAATGGACCCGTATCGCAGTTTAAAGAGGATGCTGACGTCTCAACAACCATAGACTGCAATGAAAAGGGTTTGCTTTGCAATTACAGCATCTGGCGATTATAATTGCGCATCCAAAACAAGCGTTTACGTAAGTTTTATGATCGGAGGCGAGCACAAAATTCTTAATTTTTTGCAATAACCGGAAGCTGAGGTCAAGTTTAATTCTTGGGTTTTCTTCGTTATATTGTTGAATTGGTTTTACTTTCATATTTTGTTATCACTTAGTATTACATTCCAACAACATGTATACTTTTCTAGGTCATAACCTACGTTAAACTAAAATAATTGACGAAACAAAATCTCGCCCACGTAAAACTCCATATGGTTGGGACCACTATGGTCCCGGAAGTTCGAATGCGCGCGAGACTTGCACAGCCTATTGCGGGCTACCTTTCAATCCAAAGTACAGGCTGTTGAATCGAATTATTACTGGACGCGTGACAGTCTTGAACATAACAATCCGATTTGAGTGTGGTTTGCCGTTGGCTGTAGGTTTCTGTCAAAAGTACGTGAGCCGCGGAATGTAGTCCGTAAAAGAACCGGAACGGGCGCAGTATCTTGGCGAGGACTGATGGACATCTGCAACGGAGCATTTCGGGGCGGGAAAAGGGGTCAATTGCAGGCTGGTTTTCAATCATTCAATGTGGTTTACGATACCGTAGGTTGGCTGTAAGTTTCTGTCACAAGTACGAGAGCCGCGGAATGTAGTCCGTAAAAGAACCGGAACGGGTACAGTCAAGGGCGTTGGCGAATCTTGCCGAGCACAGCAGCTGGACATCGGCAACGGAGCATTGACCGTAAGGCCGGTTTGAAATGTGGGTGCTTGGTGGCGTAAATGACTGGGTTGATACAGCTACTAACGAACAACGCCAATCCACCGTAGAGCTGGTATCGGTTGTTCTTGGTGATCACTATGATGGCCAATGGTGTAAAGCAGACGACAAAAGCGCACACCACCACAAATAGGTTTTTCGTGATCTCCAACTGGTCGTTGCGTGTACGGTTAAGGCTTAATTTACGGATGCTCTCGGCGTGATTCAGTGACGTACCCGACCGTGCCGACGGTACAGAGATCATCCCATCGTCATCCAACTTGGTCGCGGATGAGGCTGGAGCCGATGCGATGACTGTGGATGACTTGGATGCCGTAAAAGCTTTCCTTGTCTTCTTGAAATGTCGCCGGACATGTTTTAAGATTAACATATACGCAACTATGATCACCAGGAACGGTACCGGATACAGGGTTGCGAACTGTATTTTATCGTAGACACTTGCGTTTGGATGGCCGTCGATATCGCTGCAGGTTCGACTTTCGATGTCAAAACCAACATCACCGATTCCAAGAAGTGGGGGTAAGACGATGCCGGTCGTGGGGATCAACCAACTGATGGAAACCATCAGAGCGATCTTCATGGGTGTGTATATCGACCGGTAGGTCTCCATGGGCTTGGTGATCAGCACGAACCTGTTGACGGCGATGTTGGCCAGGGTGTACCCACTGCACCCAACCGTGCTGAAGACGATAGCCGCGGACGCCACGCACGGGAACGCAAACGATAGCGGGTACCCGGGCGTTCTGCTGACCATCCCGGGTATGCTCCACAGGAAGGCGAAGCCCGTGATACAGTCAGTCACGCTCAGATTCACCACAAAGACGTTGGTCGCGTTCTGCAGCCGTTTGTTGCGAGCCACGGCAACTAGGACAAGACTGTTCCCGACTAGTGCGGTCACGGACAAAACAGCGTAGCATGTAGCACAAAACACAAGCTCAGAGTACGGGTACAAAGTTCCAGACGAATTAGTGAAGTACTCGTCAGTGATGTTGGCTCTCGTCTCAATTTCCATAGTGATTTTGCCAACGGTAGATTCGTTCTTTTCACTGTTCTATATTTTGTGAGTGAGAAAGGTGTCCAGAGTAGCATACACATCAGCAGCTGGATGTTAATGGCTCGCAGCAGAGTGAAAGGTTTTTAGTGTGGAAGACTGAAACTGATAACAAAAGTAATTTGTACCGCCAAGACATAGATTAAAGGTAGGGTCGAACTAATTTCTTTCTCAAAATAGTTTTATACTATACAAATCTGCAGTGCTTCTTACCAAGTATGTTATCATGATCATTTTATTTTGTATAGAGTATTTACCAACATATGACATTCCCTTTAACATAATACGACACCTGTTGTCTATGACCTAAGTGTTTCTTTTTAATGTAGTTTCCATTTAAAGACAGAGTAGATTAGCAAGGAAATTGTGTTCGTATCGTATCCATGCTGCCGACTACGCCATGTGTGACCAAGTGAAGCCAATTTTATTGTCAATGTCTATATTTATATAAGATTAAAACAACCGAACGGTTTTAAAAACCAAAGTTTACCTTGCCTTCTAAAGCAACTTCGATCTCCCTTTACGGGAGCAAGTTAAAAACCACAACAGCCGAGTTGTTTAATCCACCTGGTCTATTCAGAACCACCACAACCCATACAGAATGTTTTCCCCATAAACATCACTATTAATGTCCATCAGGAAAATATTCGAATCGTACTTTGTCTAGGACGGTTTGGTGCGTTGTTTGTTTTTCTCATTCTTCACTTGAACCACATGCAATTCAAGTAAATATTTATACAATCACATATTATCCTATTAGTAAAACGGTTTCCTCAATCAAAGACTATTAAATGGGCATACATTTTTTAATTACTAGGATTTAGTTCTGAGAACAAATCAGTTATTATCGAAAGATTGCAGGATCCTTTAGATGAGTTTTACTTTCGGCCTATGTATTTTATTTCAATCATTCTCGAAATACAAGCAGCTGTCCCCATGCCGCGGAAAATGACAGTTGGAAAGGAGACTTGGCTTGGCTCCAACAAAACTAGTCTCAAAGATCACTGGTCATTATCCATTTTCCCGGTCCCAGCGCTCATCCAAAGGCGCTATGATGTGAATCGTCTTCTTTTCGTGTCCATACACGTAATGTTGTGTTTAAAGGGTGTGTACAACATTGGTAATTGCCAAAGACCTGTATCCAAACTTGATGTGACCCAACATATACATGAAATAACAAACCTGTGAAAGTTTCAGCTAAATCGGTCTTCGGAGTCATGAGAAAATAGTGGAAAAAAACCTTATGTGTTTTAACTTTTTTTCAAACATCCAAATTTATCCCGCAGGATAAAAACTATTATTTTACTCATTTCCTAAAAACTATGGCATTTCCAGCAAAACTATTTCAAGGGAAGTTTTCTACCATGACCATCTTTATACCATGTAAGTTAGGTGCAAATCTGTGAGCATTTATATTTTCATTCTTACCAATGTTGTACACACCCTTTAAGCCAGAACTAAGAACAGTCTAATTGGCACTTTCATTGAATTCAGCAAGGTCTCCAGCCTCGCATTTCTTCTCCAGCAGGGGACATCTGAGTATGTGATCCATGTTTTGTAGTTCAGAACCGCATAATATGCAGTTCACTAGTCGTTCAGATAGCCCAATTCCTTGATCGTTGAGACATTTCCACACAGCCCAGCTTCAGTCAGCACCGGGTGGGAGTTTTTCTTTTGCACTTCTGGCTTTGATGTTACTGTTGGAAAGTTGACAAGTCTTTCTTCCCGTATGGCTACTTTTGGTTTTAGTAACTTCACTCGGTTCAGTTTCACTGGAAAAAAACTTCTCCTGGATTTGAGTCGTCTCTTTGCTGGTTCATAGCCGAAAGAGGGTGACGCTCATCTGTAGAGAGGGCTGACGCATGCTCTTTGGACCATTTTATCTGACCTAATGACCCCGGTCACCTCTTCCTGTTTACGAAAGGATCGACCTCTATCAATAATAATGTAGCTGTATGGTGTAAATCCTTTTGAAATAGTTGTTGTCATTCTTTGCCTTGTATTAAATATAGGACTCAATATCAACATGATTAATTTAACTGAATTATTCTTCTTGCAACTTATTTCTAACTAGTCGTTTACATGATCCCATTTTGTGCGTACATACGTTGTGTACTAAGAGATAAGTGGTCGTGGTATGTGCATTGCACAAATCAGCACTTTAGTCATTCCCACAATGTACCACTACATTCTGGACATATCTTGTACTGCAAGCTCATCAGCCCATCCCAGTGGTCTGTAAGACCGGTGGGCATGGGCGCCGAGCAAAAATATCCATCTCTTTCGTGATGTCAAGTGAGGGCGTGGCGTGCTCCGTAATAGCGGTTATGATTCACCATCAAATCATATTTACCACGGATATTGAAAAACCTTCCACTGAACCCCCCCCCCCAACCAATAGTACACCCAATTCTAAGTAGATATATATTTCACTTCTTCAAACAATGAAAGTGACTGATATTTACCATTAAAAAAGCTGTGATGTTTAAAGAGTTTTGTTGGGTTTCATCGATAAAAACTGAATCAGACAACATTAATGAACTCAGCACCTTGTTACTGTTTTACTCGTGGTTTATAAAACAAACAATTCCTTCATCCACAAGCAATGAAGTGGTGTGTTTTTTCCCCTAATTCAATTAGACTGAAAACAAGAAAGAACAACAAAGGTCGAGTTTCAGAACAACACGAGAACAAGAGTTTGCAAGAACCATCGTTTCGAGTTTTACTTTCATCCGGTGTTGGATTTCCAATGTTTCTGCACGTTGTGTTTTATAGTCAACTGCACTTCCGCGTTTACAGGCTCAGTTTAGTGCATAAAAATAATGCTTTATATCATGACGGCATCATTACAACATTGAAATCGTAATTTGACGGATTGCATCAAACGAGTGGTTATAACAACACAATGGTATTATGATATACAATACACTACTACAGTATTAAAAATTTAATTGTAATGTGTACAGTTTTTCCCAAACCAAATGTTGCCAACGCAGACGCGACACTCTAAAAACGCCCTGGTCAGAATATTGACCCAGATTCCGGATCTTGCGGGGCCTGACCAATTTCTGGGCCAGTGACCCGGAATATTTGTCAAACTGACTCGGAACTCTGTGAAACTAATGTCAAATCCGAACAAAATCATCAAATTTTAAACTAGTTTTTTTGGTTTGCAGAAATGGGACAGCCCCTGGGATCCGGAATCCTTGTCAACTTTGACTCTGGAGTTTTTAGAATGTATTAAAATAGGAAATAGAATTAGCTGTTTATCAACCAAAAGGACCCGTGGTATAAATGCAAAACATGGTTAATGGCCTGACGTTTCGACCCTAGCAGAAGGATTTAGCCAACGAGAATTACTCTGCTAGGGTAGAAACGTACGGCCATGCTTTTTTTTTTGCATGTAATAAAATTGCACAGAAAATAGACAGTAATATATAGTCAACATGTTTTTCTTTTTTTTTAAAGGGGGGTAGGCTGTTTTTTATCAACCTAATGCTGATTTATAGGCACATTATTAAGAAAGATACATTAACAGTCGCCTGTAGTTTCAATGTTGCATACAGTTAGTGTTTATATTTAATGAGAAAACAGCAAAAATCTCGATGGTATTATCATCAATAATTGTTAAACCCATCCGCGTTTAGCGAGGTGACAGCGGGTACCAACCGCATTTCCGGCCGTATTCAGGGCAGCATTCAAACGGACACCACTCAAAAAAATTCAAAAGTCGCCGCAGGCGCGATCTGAGGAGATTCAAAATTGTCGACAAAAAGTGTTATTGGTTTCAAATCAACGGGGGCACTTCAAACGAAATACTTTTGCAGAATTCTTACCATCATTACTATCTTTAGAACAAGTGGGCATTCGGATTGCATAATTTCATTTTGAGGCATGGCCCAGGCCCTAACAGAAATACCTACCGTTCTTACGTTCGGACGTAATATGGCTTTGCTGTATAAAATATGAAAAGAGTATACAGTTAAAGGAAGTTCCAAAATTGGAAATACAAATTATACCGTTAGGTTGCATTGGAAAATATTGTTTGGGAGAGAACGGATTTCGGTTTTGTAAAAATAAATGAGTTTGCGCCCTCTGTTGATTTTTGCATGTCGTACTTTTTCTCGTTAAAGTGTAAAAGAGTCCACTGAATTTTTGCCCTTTATTGCCTCAGTTTTGTTACATTGATTTGCATTGAAGTAACTACAAAATGGCTGCGCATTGGGGAGGTATACAACGCATTTAACTGTGATAAATTTTCTGGGTGGTTTTTTTTGCGTTAAAAAAACAAACATTTATCAATGCATTAATTTCAATTTTAATATTAGGCCTAAACAGTGTTTTTGCAGGGAAAACCTCA
This sequence comes from Leptasterias polaris, assembly GCA_037783415.1. Taxonomy (NCBI): domain Eukaryota; kingdom Metazoa; phylum Echinodermata; class Asteroidea; order Forcipulatida; family Asteriidae; genus Leptasterias; species Leptasterias polaris. The sequence continues at coordinate 1,703,121 of JAZGTN010000153.1, read as the reverse complement.
CACAATTAATTGTTTGTACACTATTCATCGAGGTTAAGGAACGCCCCCATACCGGGGAGAAAAAAAAAACTTTTCCCTGATGATAATATGAAACGTGGCTGCCTATTGGTCTAAGTGCTTTCTGATGTAAGGTGCAGGTGCGTCAGACAGACCAATGATAACGCACCTTTCATTATACCACGGTCCAATGGTTTCGAAAAGGAAAGACGGGATTTAAAGGCTAACAATGGCCGAGGCTTCAGATATCTAAAGGGTCGATTTGAATGGGTAGTGGGGGCCTCCAAAGGTAGAAAAGTAATAATAACAACACAATGTCAATCGGCTTGGGTTATTCAGCATGCACAAGATGACTGTGTGTGCGTATGTTAAAATACGTGGGCTGAGTTCAGGAAAAACGAAACTACCGTGCACCAAGCCCAACCTGTCACCCGTCTGTGCACGTCGCCAGCCTGGGTACTGAACTTCTAATAAAGGCCGACCTTGGAGTCCTGAAACGCCAAAGTGTGAATTTCCCACGAGCGGGTGAAAGTTTGCGGGACTCGTCATCGGGGGGGACAGACAGAGAAAGGACTTTATGTGGATTTACCATCATTGTCTAGCTCAGGCTTTTCCAAGATAGGCCTACATCGTCATCGGCGCATGAGATTTCGTCTTCGTGCCCTGTCAGACCATAGAGCAAGGACACACAGACGAATAATATAATCGATAATCCCTCATTTAGCAGTGTTGAATAACCCATATTTTCCCACGCGAGTCTACCCTGTATTCCCTTCACACTGTGGATGTAAATCACCGAACTTCGTCAGGATTGTGTTCATCCAAAGCTTAAGCATTTCCCGATTTGAATATTATTACATTCCGGATCCATCTTGGAGTCAATGGTTACTTGGTGATTGGACCTGTGAAAATTTGTGAGTAAATATACACTTCGTTTATATAATAATAATACACAACAAATTAAAATACATGTTCTTGATATTAAATATGCCAAAATAAGAAAAGTTAACCACATCGGATGTTTACAGAAGTTACCACTTTTGGTTTCAGGTTTTGGGAAACATTGAAAGTTTTACATTGGAAATTCCTTACATCAGTGAAAGCAGAATCAATCCATTTCGTTTTACTTAACCAGGACAATTTGCTGCATCCGACCCAAAGCCCCCTATGACCAAAAACAATGGGCACAATACTATCTTATTAAGTTATTTGTAGTCATTTAAACTCGTACAACATTCACTCAAAATTGCTTACTAAAAGCTTGATAGTAATAGGCCTGTTATATAGTAAATATGGACGTCAGTCACATCGTACTGTATTGTAAGAAGGTATACGAAGTGTCTTGTAAAACTTGCTTTATGGTAAAAGGCACGAAGTGTCCTGGGTACGAAGTGTCCAAAAGTCACTGCCTTGCAAATAAAACGTAAATAAAACTGGAAATCCAGCTAAACATCGACCTTTGACAATTTCTACTCTTGCTAAAACGCAGGGAGTTGTTATAAATAAGTTGTTGCCCGACGACGCTTGTATGGTTCTAAGAAAAACTTAATCAGCTCCCAGAGTATCGATTAATTATTAAATCTTTCAGCATGGAGGAAGGGCTCCCACCTTTATCACGCTTCATGACATCTCTTATTAGAAATCGTATATTGAAACCTACAATGTCTTTGGTTTGGTTACATTGTTTTGCAATGGAAGGTCGATTTGTTTTAAGTGACTAAATTTTCTCTAATTGACAATGTATGGCACTCGTGTGTTTTTATCAGAACACCATCGAACTGTCCTTGCTCTCCATGGAACAACTGACCCCCCCCCCCCCTCCCCCTCCCCCTAAACTCTTCATGTATCGAGCTGATCTTTTAAATGTTTCCTATAATTATATGCTTTTTTGTATTATGTGGAACACTTTACCAAAATAAGATCGTGAATATATTTGCATGACATGAATAATTACTTAGCATTGTTGTCTCGGTTGTCGGGCATTAATCCATGCAGTATATTCTTGTACAATAGAACGATTAACCCTCCTACTGTTCGCAACATTTTCAAGTGAGTTGACCAACCATTTGAAACCATTCAACTGCCAAAGTTGTGTATGGTGGCACAACTGTGCACAGAACTAACTGTGTACTGTGTACACATGCATTCCCTCATGGTATCATATTGCAAGGCTGGCATAGCTTATCTATCATTCAAAACGACAGTGAATGGTATTGAATGGTCAGACAGCAAGAGGGTTAATGATTGCTATTAAAGGCATCATGACATTAGCAGTAACAATCCTCCCTAGTATTCGATAAATCTCAGAATAAAACACTCACAAGTAGGGACAAATAATTATTCGTAAAATATTACTCAGTAATACAACACTCCTCCCAAAAGAGATTCTACACATGGTTGTACCCGCAAGTTTACTATGATTTATAGTTATTCTTAATACAATATGTATAGTGCACAAGGCATCAAAGCACTGTAAAACAGAAGAATAGGTCAAAACTCTACATGGTGGGTAATACTATCTAGTCAGTCTTGGCGGTAATGCTTTAAATATGGAATCTTTCTTATGGGTTGTGGCTGCAAAGAACCGGAGGTGTACGTTACTTTCTTGCTGTATGGTTCCGAAACTCTGATGGTTTTCATATGAGAAAAATACTAGTAAATGTATTACACTCCTGAAGATGATCAGAGCATAGGGGGGGGGGGGGGGGGGGCTACTGATCAGAATGTTAACTTGACCAAACAGTTCTTTTCAGAACAACCACAACTCATGGATATTTCATAATTTTATTAGACATGTGGCATTACCGCAAGTCTTACTAGAGGTTGTTAAAATTAAGCAGGCAAGTTAGAATAAAACACAATGTAAATTATCTTACAAAAATATGTAAGAATGTCAACATTTTAGGAAAGAAAAAACAAAGTTGTTAAAATGGATGCTAGATATAAGTATCCACAAAGTATGTTATTACGGTGATATCTTCGCTTCTTTAAAACGTCTAAATTAATGTTATCAAATCGAGGCAAGAAGGGAAATATACAGGTCACTGTTTGGTATCTTTAATATCCGTATTCGCGGTGGCTATTGTGTGCTGGATACATGGTCCAAAATGGCTGGAAGGACGATGAGATTTCTTATGACAACAATCATACCAAAATCAATTCTCGGAAATAGTGCAATGGCATTTATTATTTAAAAAAATGAAAAGAACCAGAGCACCAGTCATAATATCAATGTAATGCGATGTCTTGAATATTCTTAAAATGTTAAGGAATTTATCTGTAGACCCTTATTAGTTGTTATTTAAAAGCTCTTATTCTCGTAAATTTGCAAAAAAGGGAGAGAATTAGCCGTTGTAAACCGCTACCAACCAACATGACTGGTATAAATGCAAAAGTTGTTGTTGTTAACAATGACGTGGTGTTTCGGCCCTATAGACTGTGCAAGTCTCGCGCGTATCCGAACGAGAAAACACGTCAAACGAAGAACATGTTTATTTCTGAAATTAAATCTTTATTTTAAATTATATCTCATGACAAAATCTGAAGAACAAAAATAAATCATTACAATTTTAAGAAAAGATTTAGCTTTTGAAAAATCAATCACAATAGTGTGTATATTATTATTGAAAAAAAAAAATTAAAACTCTGGGACAAGGATGCCTATTTGATGTTAACTTTTTAGAAACCCTTTACGCGGATTCGTGAATGAAAAGGGTTTGCTTTGCAATTACAGCATCTGGCGATTATAATTGCGCATCCAAAACAAGCGTTTACGTAAGTTTTATGATCGGAGGCGAGCACAAAATTCTTAATTTTTTGCAATAACCGGAAGCTGAGGTCAAGTTTAATTCTTGGGTTTTCTTCGTTATATTGTTGAATTGGTTTTACTTTCATATGTTGTTATCACTTAGTATTACATTCCCAACAACATGTATACTTTTCTAGGTCATAACCTACGTTAAACTAAAATAATTGACGAAACAAAATCTCGCCCACGTAAAACTCCATATGGTTGGGACCACTATGGTCCCGGAAGTTCGATTACGCGCGAGACTTGCACAGTCTATAGCTAAAACTTTCCCCAAATGTTTTGGCGTGTCGTGGCCGAGCGGTCTAGTTCAGCAGACGGCCAATCTCTGGTGTTGTCAGCAGAATTAGAAGAGTATGGGTTCGAATCCCAATCATGACACTTGTGCCCTACTGCCCCTGAGCAAGTCACTTAACCGTAATTGCCTTGTAAAAAGTTGTGAATGTAGTGCATTCTGCTCTACTAGCCAGGCTCCTGTTAGTGGATGATACACATGCCTACATCCTTACAGACTGTGAAGGGGGTAACCCTGTTTCAGCCCCAGGAGTAGGTGGCAAACTGGCAACGTGCTCCTGGTGAAAGTTGATTTGGGTCGACAGCCCAAATAAGTTAAGTCTAGCCCTTACCTTGAAGTGGCCGTCCGGCCTTGTGATGTTTATAGGCGATACCTCATTCTAAAAAATATAAAACAACAACAACATTTTTCTGTAAAAGAGCAAATGAACCCAGTTTTGAGTTTTGGCTGGGAGTACCTGGTCTTTAGTTTGGAGAGTCACACACTGTCGGAGTAAAAATGCGCACTTTCAAAGAAAAACTGTTGCTCAATTTCTCTTAATTGGAGCGTAAGTGACTTAGGGAAATAGTTGACTTACAAATCCCTTCATGAAACATCGTTGGACCATGCAAACCATTTAAACTAAATTTACAATGGGGGTGTTTTCTTTTTGTTTGAAAGGCCTGTTTATGGGTCCGGTAGTTTCTTCATTTTTTAAGCTGTGGAGTGTTCACGGGCCACAAGATTCTTGTCTGACGAATGACCCATTACTCAAAGTGGAACTAATTTGCGGTTCTTCTTTCACAATATAGGGTGTTCGACGTAATACTGGTAGTGGTTTTTTGATGTCAAAGAACACATCCAAGTATACTACGCCCTAACCCAAGAATTTACAATTACTCAAAATTACTCCAATTCAAACCCAAAACTTTTCGATATCTAGCTCTGGGTTTTGCTTGGGCTTCGTTCAACTACACAAGCAGGGATTGAATCAGCCAAACCAACACTGATTGTTCGCAACCCGATTCCATTTAGAGTCCACGAGTTGGGGTGTTCAAGAAGGATAAACATGTTTTGACCTAGACTTGGTTCCAAGTCTGTGATCGCGGTTTTTAGTCGTCCTGATAGCCGATACCTTATTGCCTGAAACGGCGCCCTCTTGTGGATAAACCTCCGTCTTGAACCTACGATAACCTCCGTCTTTAATAACCTGAGATTGCGAGTTAGAGCGCGTGATAGCCAACCTGCGGGGGAATTTTGCGTGGCTGATGCAGAGAAATAACCGCAGTCTCGGACTTGAAATCAAGTCTAGTTTTGACCCAGACGTGACACTCGGCTAAAAGCCATCAGGCATACGATTTGACAACTATAAAATGATTTCTTACATCAGCTAAAATAAATTTGAAATCATGTTGAATTGAGGGGAAAATGTCATCAAACCAAAGGGCCAAATCGACGCAGGTTTTATATGTTATTTAAATTTGTTTAATTTTAAATACAAATAATGTTACATAATTCACTAAACGTAGACATTTATGTTTACAAAGGCTTTAATCCCCCCCATCGAGGATCATTCCTCACTGGGCTGTGTATCTTATGGTCACGTTAAACTGAAACTGCCTTGAACCCAAGCTTTGCATTTATAGTCAAACACACATTGTGTACCTACACCGATATTAGAGACCAACAACAGTTTGGGGAGTTTGTTTTGCAACTTAAATGGCAAAAGCATGAAACTTGCCATTATGAGGTTAAAGATGTTTTAACCCATCTTGGATATTCCTATTTGGGGGCGTGGCGTCACGATAAACTCACCCAACTTGGACATTGGGGCCCTGAGTAATGGACCCTTCCCATGAAATATGCTAATTACATTCACGCATGCGTACAGACCCTGCTGGTTGGCAAACGCCATAGAGTTGTGCACTAAGTAGACGCACAAGCGCGTCTGCGTCACGCCACCATCAGCCCCACACAAAAAGGGGCAATGTTCCATCATTTTGCCAACCAGCAGTGTAAGTGCGCACGCGTGAAGTGCAATTTAAATATTTCATGGGAAGGGTCTATTATTAGCAGGCTTTCCCGTGTCATTTTCCGCAAACAAGCGGTCAATAGACCGATCCATTAAGCCACGCCCATTTCTCTTTGACCAATCACAACCGCGAAATCTGATCACCATTTGAGCCGTTTGGTGATCTTTGCACTAATGTTGATCGGGTTTCGCGGCTGTGATTGGTCAACTCGCGGGGCTTAATGGATCGGTCTATTTAATCCTCCAATCGCGATAAATTGAATACTCGCCTATAGAAGCCATTCAAGTTCAGTTAATGTGTAAACAAATGTCATTTCAAACTAATCAATTTACACAATTCACAAATAACATTTATATTCGCAGCAGCTTTTCACTGAAGTCTCTATAGCTGCGTCTACTCTACAAAATGAAATGCCGATTTTGCCTGGCTGTAAGGAACGCCTTCATGAAGTTTAGTTGAATACAATGCTGTATAGGTTTGCATGTTTTCACCGAGTGAAATAATTATTAATGCTTAAAATTCCCCTTAATATGAATGCATGAGAGAGTGGATTAGAATGCTTTTTTTGTCAAAATGTCTGGGAAGCAGATAGGCTTTTTTCTTAAAGTTTTAATGTGTATTACTTAGGCCTTATAAATCTGTGGTTTTTGAAGAGTTTTTATGTGTTCGTTCTTGTAAACTAGTTTGTAATCATCGCACTCTAAGTTAAAACTTAATCTGGTCAACGTTATTATGATGTGTGCTTAGCTAATTTTTGTGCTCTATCAGCTCTTGGGCCCAGTTTCTATTTTACAAAGCACTTGGATTCCTCTTAAATATGAGCTGTCAATATCAGACTTCGCTTAGCAATGAAGATGGATACACAGTTAAAGATCAATCAAGCTCTTTGTGAAATCGGCCCCTGTGCCCAATTTTATAGAGCTGCTTAACGGCCGATTCTGTGCTTATGCACGAGTTTCTATATTTCATAGCGCTGCTATAACCGTAAGCACACGAAAAGGCATGCACTCCGGTGCTTACTGCACGAAAATGAATGACGTAACAATGCAATACCATGGTGAACGCGCAAGATGGCCGCCTTATTTTCTTGCTAACCTGTGAAATACGCTTATGCTTAAGCAAATGTTTCTGCTACAGTTAGCACGAAAATTTGCCATTAAGCAGCTCTATGAAATTGGGCCCTGGTCATGCCGACATGGCCCCTCCAAAATTACAGATGCATGGGTCAGGTCTATTTTATACTTTTGTGGACGTACAAAGACCCACTTGGATTATGTATAGACATAAATTCTTTCTACCCAGCTTGTATTTTTCACATAATATATTTAGCCATTCATCACTTGTCATACTTTCTTTGGATGTTTTGTACCTTTTTGTGTGAACGAAGATTATTGTTATTCACTGTTTTGGGTTGGATTTTTTTTCCAAACAGAATTGAGCTTCTTTCATGATAGCTTTGGTATGGTGGTGGGGAGTATGGTTCCGAGAACACTTAGCTTCTTTCATGATAGCTTTGGTATGGTGGTGGGGAGTATGGTTCCGAGAACACTTAGCTTCTTTCATGATAGCTTTGGTATGGTGGTGGGGAGTATGGTTCCGAGAACACTTAGCTTCTTTCATGATAGCTTTGGTATGGTGGTGGGGAGTATGGTGGTGGGGAGTATGGTTCCGAGAACACTTGGCTTCTTTCATGATAGCTTTGGTATGGTGGTGGGGAGTATGGTTCCGAGAACATTTAGCGTATTTTAAAAGAGAAGTAGTCTGAAAAATGGGCTCTGATTATGTTGGGGTGCCTGATCACAAATCGCAGTATTTCTGCAAAACAAGTAAAACGAACTGTTTTCCCCCATTGTTGTTATTATTATTATACCCTAACGTCATATCTTATGTAACATAATTGAAACCATATCGAGGCTTGGAGGGCAAATTAGTCTGAACCCTTTCATGTTCAATGGAAATAAGGGTTCAATATATTGCTCACGCACACTTGGAACGCGACAAATATGTCAGTGTATACAATGAGACAGTCCGGGGTCTATACCCATTAGTGTAATGAGACTTCAAAGTAGCAACTCACTGAATCAGACAGGATCGCAAAGAATCCAATGCCTATGGAATGTAGCCTGTGTTTATTTCCAACAAACGTCCGTCCCAGTTCCATTCTTCGAGACCACGCTTCAGCGGGCGCGAAAGAAATAAACTTGCTTTGAGCAAACATGGGTTGGTCGACAGAGCGCATGTTTGGCATTCCCTCCACAGGTTTAACTATTCTAAAGGATGTTTATGTATTTTTTCTACAGTATATAGAAATTTGACCTTTAGCACAACGTCACATGCGCTTATGTATGTCTGCCACGCTCGCTGTTTTGGGAGTCAAACTTTCACTGTGCACTACCCTGTATAAGACCATGGAGGAAGGAAGAGAGTTCCTTCCTCCATGATAAGACGAAGACTTGACTCCCAAAATAGCGCATCTTGAAGGATATTGTGACGATGACGTCAGAGCCCACTTTCATAGAGCGGCTTAATAAGGTTGCGCCCCACTAAATCAACTCTCATTGCTTATAGTGGGAATTGTTATTAATATTCAAAAATACACAAAAAATACTTAGAAGTCTCACAGCTTTTCACAGTAAAGAGACAATTATTGAATGACCCTTGAACTTTTATTATCTGCTCAATTGGATATGGGGAGTTCCTGGGCCAGTCGAGTTATTCCCCCTCCAATTGTACTTTTCCCCTCCAATTGTACTTTTCCAAACGTCCGAGCATCAATCTTGAAAAATGTTCCTACACCTCTCGGCAAAAACGACTATTTATTTCAGGGCCTATATTGTCATCCAAAATACCTCAAGTTGGAAGTCCACAACCCCAGGTTACACTCAGGTTACAGCATTTTTACACTGTACCCCCTTTTTATTGGGCTCTCAAATTTGTCTAATATTAATGAGGTTGACGCTCTGTTTTCTCCCAAAGTTTAGTGGGTGCATCCATAAACAAATAAACAAATTGTTGCCTACAAAGGTTACCAGCTAAAATACCATCCTACATCATGGATTGTACAGAATATAACTGATATCCTGCTTAGTTTTGCTAAGAATGTTAAACAAAGCAGCTCTATTGGGACCAGGTGAATTGGGTCAATACGCAGATGCCAACAAAAAGGGACAGTCGAGAAGTCCCCTCGATCGACCAAGCTAAGTTATTATAGTCCAATGCCAACCTACCACGCGACTGGTTCGCTAAGGCCACGTGCACGTTTGAACGCATCAAAAGCTTTCCTTTGCCTTAATGAGGGCGCTTTTCGAGAATATGACGTCATATGATAAAAGATCTATAGCTTATTCTGTATTAACCCTAAATCCCCAAACCTTTCAAAATCCAACATGTGTTTGATTCTGTTGGACTGAGGCTGCATTAGTGAAGTGATGTTTCCTTTACATGGGATCAGGCATAGCACCACAACGATCAGAGTCCAACAGTTTGGTGTTGGACTCGTTATCATGAACCAGATAAGTCTTTTAATAAGTCTTTTAATGGCTATGAATAAGCAGCATGTGTCTTTGTTAGTTTTACTTGATTTGAGTTCCGCTTTTGATACCTTAGACCATCAGGTTTTACTGCGCACATTGGAGTATGATTTTGGTATTAATGGTGTTGCTCTCCTCTGGTTTAAATCTTTTTTGTCTAACAGATCTCAGCGTGTTTTGGTTAACGGTAACCTCTCTCAGAAATTTGACCTTCAGTGGGGAGTTCCCCAGGGCTCTTGTTTGGGACCTTTGTTGTTTAATTTGTATACCAGCAGACTTTTTGTTATTTTTGAGAATCATTTCCCTAATGTACATTGTTACGCTGATGATACTCAACTTTATCTTTCCTTTTGTCCAGACAATGCAATTAACCAGGCGTCTGCTCTTTTCGCAATGGAGGCCTGCGTACATAAAGCGCGTGAATGGTTGCTCAGTAATGGTTTGATGTTAAACGACACAAAAACTGAATTCATGGTTATTGGCACTCGTCAACAGTTGGCCAAAGTTAATATTCACAGCATCAAGGTGGGGAGTCACAGAGTAACCCCTGTTCCCATTGTTAAAAACCTGGGCGCCTGGTTCGATAGTCATATGAATATGAACACGCACATTACAAAAGCTTGCAGCACGTCTTTTTATTTTTTACACAATATTAGACGTATCAGAAAATATCTGTCAAGGAGTTGCACTGAAAAATTAATTCATGCCTTTATATCAAGTCGTTTGGACTATTGTAACAGCCTCCTCTATGGTTTGCCAGACAATCTCATCAATAAGCTTCAACGGGTCCAGAACTCATGTGCTAGGCTTGTTTGTAATGAAAATAGATATTGCCATATCACGCCTTTGCTAGTTGATTTACATTGGCTACCTGTCAGACTTAGGATCAATTTTAAAATTTTGCTGTTTGTGTATAAATCCCTAAATGGGCAAGCGCCTTCATATTTTTTGTGTAATCTTTTAACTAAAAGGTCTTTGTCCAAATATTGTCTTCGTAGTTTTAATGACACTTCCATTCTCAGTTACCCACTTTGTAAAACTAAAAGTACTCTGGGAGATCGCGCTTTTGAGTGTGTTGCCCCTAAACTTTGGAATGCTCTCCCACATGCCATCAGGATCGCCAATAATACAGGTACCTTCAAAACGTTGCTCAAGACCCATTTATTTCGGCAGGCTTTTTATTAGTTTTTTACTATGCGGCCTTTGGCCGGTTGGTGTATAATTTCTGTTGATAGTTTTTAACTACTGTTCTTGTATTTTTCAGTGTATATTCCTTTTTTTATTATTTTTATATTCTTAAATCACTGTTTACATCTGTACTTTTTTATTATTGTAATGCGCATCTGTACATATTTGTTATGAAACTTGCGCATAATAAATGAATAAATTATTATTATTATTATTATTAAGTCAGGATCGAAGCCTTCGGCTGTGGCTATGGATTATAAAAAGTCGCATCAAAAGCCAAAGTCACTTCGGAGGCACACTCTTATTATGATTCAAAATGAATATATCGTTCGATCATGCCATGCACCAACCTTGTCCTGCATACCAACTGCACCAAAACGGGACCAGCCAGACTATTTTCACTTCCAATCTCACATTGGTTACATTGGTTTGCCCGAGAGAAAAAACAGCATGGCCGCACCATGATACAGTTCTATTACAAATAGCTGGCCAATAAGTTGGTAGTGCCATGCACGAACCTTGTCCGGTTTTTAAGGTTCACAGGGCAATGTCAATAATGCATATACTAACTCTACCAAAACGGGACCAGGCTTTTTCACTTTCAGCCTCGGTTTGGTTAGACTGGTTTGCATGGGGAAAAAACAACATGGCAGCACCACGATAAAGTTATATTAAAAATAACTGGTCTATTAAAAATAGCTGGTCAGAGGGCCCGTCCTAGTTACCCACTTTCATCAAGTGTATAAACAATCAATGTGACGCTGACCACGATCTTATATTTATCTTTTTCAAAAACTTAGCCAAACACACTCAAGTCAGCACCATACGTCAAACAATATTTACTAAAACACCATTTTGTCCTTTCTCTCTTCCCGAAATCCTGCATTTCACCTTGCGATGATTCAGTACTGATATTTTCAAAGAAAAACTTGTTTAATTTATCAACAGATGCATGTCATGTTCGTCATAAGGCCACATAAAAAAAAACAATTGTTGATCGTCCCCGCCCGACCGTTCAAAACCCCCCGACCCCATTTTTTTATTATTTTTTTTTTAATCATAAAAAACGGCATTTTCAATGATATTTTCAGTCAAATTTGGCTCTGACATTGTGTTGATCTATTTTTCCCATGTCTGGATATCTCTTTATACTTTTACTGCCCAGATTTTTCAGCTGATATTTTTTCAAAATCTATAGGTTTGAAAAGATGTTTGAAGAAGGTTTTTATTCATGTTGGCAAAGCAAGAACAATTCTTCAAATATTTACTGCGTTTTAGTTTTTTGAAAATGTTTATAGAAAATGTCATCTAGGAGTTAAATGGGTTTAACAAAACAATCAAAAAGACACAAACCCTCTGTTTTATAGTGATTGTGATGATTTCTTTATTCTTTATTTCATATTTGGCCATGTCAACAAAAATAAATAAAAAATAAAAAATAAAAATAAAAACCGCCCTCCCTCCCCACCCCCCGAAAAAAAAGGACGATCAACAATTTTTTGTTTATGTGGCCTAATGAGTAACAACAGCCCATTACAATGCATTGAAAAAAACGGGAAAAAACAAAACTCCAACAAACACAAACAGATTGTGTCTTCCAGTGCCTGTCTCAGTCCATCTCCTGCATAAAAGACAATCAAAATTATCATCTCCAAGGGCAACAGAATGTCCAACTTACAAAACAACTCCCCCAATCTCAACATCTCGCTTTTGTGACAAATTTTCCCATGGATGAGTTTCGTAAACATTTCTAATATAACTCCATTGTCTTGAATGGCCTTGTGTCCACCTTGCATATTGTGGTTGTTTTTGTGTGTGTGCGAGGATGGGTGTTAAAGTTTTCATAGCCCAGATAGATTTTTTGAGTGTAAAAGCAGGAGGTAACGTTTCCATACTTTGGACGAGTCAAGGTCTCGGCGCTGGTCGTTATGGACATTCTAGACTAGTCTTTTGCTGTCGCCTTTGGAAACGCAACCACAAACCGTCTACGGTAAAAAAAAAACCATAAAATACTAGGCCTACTCGGCTATATAGTTTTGATTAAAGTCATTGTTCTTTGTCTCTCAATAAATTGAAAAGGTTTAGGGAAGCTTTAGCCGAATTTTTGTTTTGGTTTAGAATAATCTTCGTAGAACGACTTGAGACACGACTACGAACAGATCTTGCTGCAATTTCTTAAAGTTGCATGGCCCGATTTTCTCTGAAGATTTTTTTTTCAATATAACAAATATTTTGTTCTAACCATGTGAACAGGTAGGGACTGAAAAGCCCAATCCACATACAAACCTTCGGTCCGAAGAGGGATTCGAACAAAAGCACTTTTAAGAAATTAACCATTGGGGCATTTTAGTAAATAACTCTAAGTGCTTTAAAGTTCCACGATGCAACACAAACCAAGTACTCATTCGTCAATAGAACAATTATTGACTGGAACCAGAAGAAAACGTCGTTCAAGCTGAGTCAGTTGACTCCTTCAATTCCCTCCTCAACCGCAGTCCTCTCTCCCCCTCCACCCAGCACGTACACCCTCTCTCTCTCTTTCTCCCGTTGCGTTTGTGCCAGTTTTAGGTCTCTGCAACAACGTACAGATACAGACAGAGCCAACCTGAATGTCCAATATAATTGTTCAATTGTCTTTGCCAATGATAATAACGAATTTACCTTCTTGCCCCACCTGCAGGTAGACGGTGTCTTGCTCACCAGCATGTCTACGAGACCGCCACGCAAACAGCTCTCCTGGCTGCTTTGGGGAATTCTTCTTGCCACAACGAGTACCTCACATGCTCAAAATAATCGTAAGATATAACATTATCAATTCGTTTGGGAGGAAAGGTAGCTACGGGGCTCTGGACGTGCCATCCGACTTGTTTAGATCCTGTGATAATTTACTGCAAGATGATGACATCCTAAAGTAAGATGTCGACTTCCCAAGATGAATTGTCTCGAGATGTCGACATCATGAACGTAACATGTCGACTTCCCGAGATAACTCATCGTGGGGTGGTAACATCCTGGAAATGTCGTGGACCCCAAGATAAATTATCACCCTACTTCCAGGATGTCGTCATCCCGAGATAAAATATATCTGGTAGACGACATTTTACTTCCAGCATGTTGTCATCTCGGTATATATTGGATGTCGTCATCGTACCTTTATGATGTCACTATCCTGCAGTAACTTGTTTCAGGATCTCAACAAGTTTGAATGCCACCTGCCCACCTCCAGTGCTCCGTAGGTAGCAGTTGAAAAAAGAAATTAACAAAATAATTTGTACAACAAATTGAAATGTATACAAGTTACAGAGATGTCTATAGTATTTTCCAGTACAGCTAAATCCAAGTGTGGTATATGACAAATTTCTTGTCTTATTCTTCCAGAGATTATTACAATGATTTTCCCCTTCTAAATAATAAAACAACTGTTCCTTCTCTGAGAATACAATAGTTGTTATCTTTATTAAATTGTTCTACTTTGTATAATTTATATCCTGATTGTATCTGTAATTCACTGCAAAAACTGGGGTGTTAAAATTGACACTATGGGGTTGTCACATGAATAGATACAAAAAGGGAATCAAAATTTACACCATAGGGTGTTAAAATAACGCTAATTTCTGGCAACACAACTACGTACACTGGTGTTATTTTTACACTATAGTTTTGTTAAAGGCACTGGACACGTTTGGTAATTACTCAAAATATATATTAGCATAAAAACTTACTTGGTATCGAGCAACGGAGAGCTGTTGATAGTATACAAAGATTGTGAGAAACGACTCCCTCTGAAGTAACGTAGTTTTTGAGAAAGAGGTAATTTCTCACTAAAATATTTGAATCTGAAATAGACTTCAGGCCGAAGCCTTTTTCAGGCCGAAGCCTTTTTCAGGCCGAAGCCTTTTTCAGGCCGAAGCCTTTTTCAGGCCGAAGCCTTTTTCAGGCCGAAGCCTTTTTCAGGCCGAAGCCTTTTTCAGGCCGAAGCCTTTTTCAGGCCGAAGCCTTTTTCAGGCCGAAGCCCTTTTCAGGCCGAAGCCTTTTTCAGGCATCTGAAAGCACACACATTTGTGCAACAAGGGTGTTTTTTCTTTCATTCATTTCTTGCAACTTCGATGACCAATTGAGCCCAAATTTTCACAGGTTTGTTATTTTATGCAATAATGTTGGGATACACCAAGTGAGAATACTGGTCTTTGACAATTACCAAACGTGTCATACCAACATGTTTGGATCAAGATAAGGTTTGTATTTCTGCCCTCCGATTAGCAACATTTACTTGGTTCTATACAGTCCTAAATCCTGCGCCCTCCACTTCATGAATTGGATTATTGTGGAGGACCTGTGCCCACTATTTCATGAAGCTACTTAAGCAGCAATTAGTGCTGAACAATTTTCTGCTAAGCAATAATTTGCATGATGCTGGTCACAGATGATACATGTGGAATGTTACTATGGCTTCCTTATTTTGGTTAGCATAATTTTGTTGTGTTTAAAACTACTTTGTGCGCACTCCCATACACCTCTATTAAATTAGGCCCTGTATGGGGTTAGGGATTTAATTAAGTTCATCTTATAATACCGAGCCAGACATTTAACACCTCCCCCCTGTGTTGTTGTTGTTGTTTTGAATAGCTTGCCAGCAGTCCCAGCAGCTGTGTCTGAACGGTGCTATATGTCGTCAAGCTTACCTCAACCCAGGGTACATCTGCGAGTGCCAAGGGGAGTGGCAAGGACAGAACTGCGAGCAAAGACTCCCAATAATTCGTAGGACATCTTTTTCTTCTTTTTCTTAATTTTTGTGTATTCCAAAATGTTCAATCTAGCAAAGTTATTTTCAATCTTTTAAAACGACAAAAAACAAACAAACATAGGCCTACCCGTTAAATTGAATACGAAACTTTTTTTTTTTTTTTTAACTCTAACCCCCCCCCCCCTAAAAAATAAATAAGTAAATAATAATAAAACAATAATAAAATAGTCGTAAATAGTCTAAAAACTCCCGAGACAGAATTGACCAGGATTTCTGGTCCCTTGGGGCCTGGCCCATTTTTGGGTCAGTATGACCCAGAATCTTTGTCAAAATGACTCCCACAATGCGCGGTCAAACTGACGCAGAATACAAGTCAACATCCCAGTTTTTACCCAGTTTCCGGGTCTGACCCGTTTTTCAAAAGTTTTTTTAAAAAGGAGTTTACACAAAGGGGAAAATGACAAAATTGGAGTTCTCACCAATTTTTAAATGAATTTTTAATATATTTTTTTTTGCGAAGGCCTAGGCCTTCATTCTCCTGAAGACGAGCAGAGTATACTGCTCGAAACGTCGAGACCACACCGGCTATTTTCAGAGACAACATCCCCCCAAATATTTGTATACATGGTTGTACCCGCAAGTTTACTAATTATTCATTTATTTATAGTTACTTCCTAACTAAGTTATTGACAAAGGGGAAAATATAAATAAAAATATAATGTAAATGTAAATATAAATTTAATAAGTAATACACTAATAAGTAAACCAGCGTTTAAAAAAGAAATTACTTTTTATTTTTCAATTTCTTAAAAATTTATATTTAAAAAATCTATACAGCTATTGAGTGTGGTAATAATTTCTACACCGACTCCGGTGTCATTGTGTCAACAAACTACCCACTGCCGCCGAATGACAATGAAGACTGTTTCTACCTGGTTCGGATACCGTCGGCTGAGTCGATTACATTTCACTTCGACGTCTTCCTTTCTGAGAATTTTAAAGATGGGTTGATCATCTATCCGGGAACCACAGTGAACGATCAACTGCCAGATCTTCGGTGAGCCTCAAGTTGAAAAATCCAACCCAAGATAAATTACAAAATGTTATCGGTGGAAAAATGTACTTTCCATTTAAAATTTTAAATGAAGATGACAATACACCCAACCTGGAATAAAAAAGGAGAGAGCACATTTAATATTTTGCAACAACAAGTTGCTGACATGGGATGAGCTCAAACTAAAAGTAAAGTCAACAGAGGGCGCTTTAATTGAACAACAGTTATTTGCTGTGTATGCTGTCGGCTGCTAATATAATTTTGACACTTTTACTTTTCTTTCCCCTTCATGCATCCAGAACGTTTATCGGGGGTGACCAGATCGCACCGCAAACATTTAACACAAACCAGGTAATTTTGTACTGGTATACAGACTTCAATGTTCCAAGTGGAGGCTTTTCAATCAGATATGAAGCCGGTAAGTTAAAATAAATAAATGCTCTCTCTAAAAAAAGTAAAATACAAAACAAGAATCGTGTTTTTACTTGACGTTGACGCCATGGCCATTGGCCACACTCACTGTGACCATGGAGGAACTGTGTAAATGCTGGTGATATCGCAACCCTTTATTTATCCTTCTGACACTGTCCCTGTCCCTGTGACAGTCGAAGTTGTATATGGAGGCCCTGGGCCCCACTTGTGTGGCCAAGGATTCAGAGACCCATTGGCCACACAAGTAAAGTGGGGCTATTAAACTTTTGACCTTTTTTCACTATTCTTTCCTCCATGGTTAGACCCCATGGAGTGGACGTTCAATTGGTAGTTTATCATTCATAGGAATAGGATAGTCGGCAGAAAAACACTGTTCCTTCCTTTCTAAACCCATGCAATCGCTTATTTATGTTGGCGCATTTCAATATGTAACATGATTCATTGTTTTCTGCCTCGCAATAAACCATCTTTTTCTGAATTTGAATCTGAATAGGGCCTATATTTTGCCATGTTTCATCTCTGGTATAACACGTAGTAATGAGAGTATAGACCTTTCTATTGCAACGTCACAGCCCGAGTTTTTGCCAACCGAGGTTGGAAAACTATGGAAAGCCATAACTGCAAATCCATAACTACCAAATCCATAACTACCCATAGTTTGTAGCAATATTCAAAAACAGTGTTGAATTTGTTGAAAACAAATCATCCAATCATGGAAGGTATTTCAGTTCATGAATCTTTACAGAAAATGTTATATTCGGTCACAACATTTTTTGACACGATTGAATGTTTTGCTAGCATTCGGCCGTCCATGCCAACCTGCGCACTTTGTTTATCAACAATGGAAAGGTCTATATAAAGAAAGACACTCTTTCACTTTCCTTTGTAGTTGCGATAGTCGTAAACCCCTCGATCCCACGACCATCGGGAGGATGAAGGGTTACGATTAAAATGGAACTACTCTTTCACTTCAGTGTATATTTTTGGTATTAATATTGTGTGACAAAACTCAATTGACAAGGATCTAGTGTATGTACTGTTTAAACTGTTAAAAACAAAATCCAACAATTATTAAATGCATTCTGTTTATGCATTGTTGCAGACTACAACTCGGTGAAATCTGGCTATCCCATTTCACTCGGATTCGCCTTGTGAAATGGAATTGGTATAGACCAGATTTTACCTTGTGATTAAATCAACACTTTTGAATGGGTCACCTACGGTGCGTGTGCCTAATTATACTCTGTTATTATTTTTACTATACTAGATCCCGATCCCTGTTGGATTAATCCATGTCAAAATGGGGGCTTGTGTAATAGAATTGGCGGCATTGGGGCCGGGTACCAGTGTAACTGTCTTCCAGACTTCAGCGGAGTCAACTGTGAAATAGGTAGGAATTTACCCCCGTGATTGAATGGATGGAAAGAAAAACTATTTTGTCACTTAACCAGCTATGACAAGCAATATTTATGTGCTGTCTTTTCATGTATGTCTGTCATTTGTCTGTCCGTCCATAGGCTGGGGTACAAAAGCTGATTGCTTCACTCAGGACCGAGATGTTGCCATTTGTTTACTGTTCACTGTTAATATCAATTTGTAAAATACTGATCAATGTACAATTACAGTCCATTTGATTAATATGTAACATTTTGTATTATTCTTGCGGCATTGAAATAAATGATTGGACATTAGAAATGGTGAGCCCCAAAGCCATGACAAGAGTCCAACACATTGCAATCCCATTATTGATGACATTTTTCACAGGTTATCTCATAGAGCAACGAAACTGTCTATATATTGAAAACTAGAGGATTGGAATAAATGTCCACTTCCAAATAATTCAATTTACTCAATTCTAAAAACCAATGACAGATTTTCCCTTATGGGTTGGAAACATTCTCTTTTCACTTTCATTATGTTTCACCCAAGTTGTAGTTCGTTTAAATCCTCGAATTACTGATGTAAAATATTAGGCCTCATGTTTCATTCTTGACACTGATACCAACAAGGTACCAGACTTTTTTCCCCCAGCCTCGCTTTGGTTACATTAAAAATGACTGGTACTTGGTGGAAGGGGGATGCCATAGTTATATTGGCAGTCTGGTAACAGATCTTCTTCTTTTTCTCTAGGCACCGTAATCGTTGCACAGACCACCATCAGTGTGAGTTCCGGGATTCCTGTCATTCAGGGTCGTCTCAGTCAGAGTTTCACCTTTGACCTCACCTTCTCGCCGGGTCAAACCCAGTTCTTCCTCACTGGGACTGGTTTGTGGAGTGTCACGTTGTACTTGAGAGATAATTTAGGAAATCAATTCGCAACGCAGGTAAAGAAAATGTTTTGGTTTTAAAACGATTCAATTAAATTTAGGATCTTTTGTTGGTGTTTTTTAAAAGTTTGAAAGAAGTATTACTGTCACTTGTTTTCTTCTGTTATACAACCAAAAGGTGGATTGTGATAAAACAAATTGCAGCAAAACTAAGGGGTTTAAAAAAAAAGTGGCTCTTAGGTCAAATTCAGTTTTGTGATCCACTCATTTTCCAATAGATAGAGTCAATATGACAATCGGGAGTAAATTACAAGTCTCTAAACTCACATTAAATTGGTGTAAACTGCCAATGTCTTATACCCTTCATGTGAAATTTTTGTCAAAAACCTAAAATATTTGATGATTCCACATTTCAAATACATGGTCAGTACATTATTGCACAAAGAATTTTCAGTTTATTCTCAAATTCTGATGATATTCAATCAAAACGACATTGAATTTGAGCTTACAACTGGCGCTAAAACTCCTCTTTGGAATGTACAGACCCAATTGTTTTTGCTGTCTGATGACGTCATGTTTCAAATTTCGCCCTGAAAGAGTATTAAATGGTAATAATAGCCAAATTACAGTTAGTTAATGAAAAATTTTATTATTAGGATTACATTTTTTTTAAAATTTGCTCGAGGTCGGAGGCTTGTAACTTTTTCCCCGTTTTCATTGAACTCAATTTGACCTTTGAGCCCCTCTTTAAGTCTGCTGCCGCGTTGTGTTTTCAGATGACCTCTTCGGAATATCTTTAATCAGTTTCCTGAGCACTCACTGTATAAACAATATTTAAAAACAAGAATGTAGAAAACAATTTGAATCGGTATATCACTTAGTAATGGTATACAGCAATCCTTCACCGATCTTGAACTCTTGGTGGCAGCAGATACCGCCATTATTGCGGTGGTACCTGGGTGGTACTGCGCTGCCTAGCGACGGGTTTAAGCGATTTGCAAAGTAAAAGTCCAATAACCCGCGACTGATCAAATGATCGCCGTGTAGCCCAAACCTTATACCAGTCGCTAGGCAGCGCAGTACCACCCAGGTACACCGCAGTAATGGAGGCATATCTGCTGCCACCAAGAGTTCAAGATCGGTGAAGGATTGCTGTATACTTGGAAGAGTAAAAAAGAATAATACAGAACATTTATAATGTGACATGTCTGCTATAAATGCCACGCCTTGGCACAATTTCATAAAGCTGCAAGGAGCTAAGCACAACAACAAATCATGCTCACCAGAGTATGGTTAGCAGCCAAAACACTATTCCTCCGTAAACAATTTGTCATTGGTGTCCTGCTTATTTTTTGCTTAGCAGAAAATCATCTATGAAATTGGGCCCAGGCACTTAATTGTCAAATCAGCAGGAGCTCCTTAAGATCAATTCAAGGTTAGGTGGGGCGAACTGCTGCCAGACCATGCCAGAAACAACTGGGAAAGCCTACTTCCTGTTACAATAAGTACACTAGATTATTTTATTGCATTACACAGGACTTGCCACTGCCTGTCCCATCTAAAGGACAAAGCAACGATGGTAAAATGTCTTGCCAATGTCAAGGACACAAATGCCAAATTAACTCAAGAAGTAACCCCAAATTCATCTGCTCTTTCTTTGGAACCCTTTTTTGTTTCCCTCTTCCAGAATGTCAATCTTAACAACCAGCAAGGCAGCGTAGCATGGCGACCTCCATCTGCCTCCACCATCTTCACCTTGCAGTCTACGTTGAACACCAACGCCCTCTCCTGTACGCAGGTGGCGTCCGTCTGCGGCGTGATTGGCCGTGGTCAGAGCACCTCCACACCCTTCTCGATCCGTGGGGTTCAGGGGAGTACCTCTCTGGTCGGCTGCACCTCAGTCCAGTGCAGAGGTGAATATGATCCCTTGCTGTCAGCATTTCTTGGTTAATCTTCCTTCTCTTGGTTACTTTTTCCAGCGAGTTGGCCAACCAGTTTTTATTCAATCGCACAGTTTGTGTATGACGTCAAAGCAGCTTTGAACTGAACATGTGTGAACTGTGTTGGTGAACTCATCACACGGTGTTATATTGAAGGCTGGCATAGTTTATCCATTATTCATAAATAAATACCTGGGACAGTTTATCCATTGTTGGTCGAGAGGAGATCACATGGTCATGTTTAAACGTGTGATGTAAACATGATGAGGAGTGTTTAAACATGACCTGAGGGAATTGAGTCAAAAGAGGGTGCTTTCAGATGATTGCAAATTTCACGACTCAATTTCAAGTTAGTAGGTCGCATGCTTGGCTCACGCAAATTTGAAATTTGAGTGCAATAGTTTGAAACTTAAGCGCGCCCTGCGAGGAGCTACTTTAGAAATTCAGCGAAGAGTCAAGATGAAAATATATCTATTGGTCGGATAACAATCAAATTTCAAAATCTTCAAAATGGCTGCCTTATTTTTGTTATTCTACCTGTCATTTTTTCAAAGGACAATTCTGCATAGCCGTATAGCTAAATATCTTTCTTGTGACATACTCATGACTGTATGTCGAATTCCAGGCTTGTATCATTAAAGGCACCATGCCGTCACCTATATGCCATACCATTTTTGTAGACACCTTGAAGAATGGTCAGAATTATTAATTTGCTGTACTCCCTTTTGTTAAACTTGTTATAATTCTATGAATGTAAAAAACAAAATTACACTACAGAGGATGGCTCCTAACTAAATTTCAATTGAATAACTTGTTTTCAGGTCTCGAAATCACTCGAGTAGATTTTGTGAGTAGCCTGCGAACACTCCGCGAGGGCGTCAACAACCAGATCATTCAGTTTGACATTACTGCATACAGCAACCCCCAAGCAGGCCAGGTGTCGGGCACGAACCTCTGGAAGTTCACGCTCTTCGGAAGCACCCAGCCCAACGGATTGGGAAACAGAGTCTTGACCAGGACCCTGACGTTGAACCAGGGCCAGTTGAGCGCCACCCCCGGACTCAACGGGAACATCCAGTTCCTGGGCTTGGAGACAACCCTAAGTTTGAACGGCCTGACGTGCTCCCAAGTGCAGTATATCTGCGTGACGCTTAGCAAAGGGGATAACCCTTCACCAGATTTCACGATGAGCGGAACACCATCGGATGCGGTGCTCACGGTCTGCCAGCCAACTACGTGCAGAGGTTGGTCAGGTTATATCCCCAGAGATAGGCTTACTCTGAGCTATATTGGCCTAGTTTCATAAAACTGTCAAGTAGAAATTACTGCTCTGCAAATTTCTCTGCTAAGCGAAAAATGAGTGAGGAACCAGTGGCAGCAATGTGAACTTCATGAAATTTTGGCTGATAACCTGTTTCAGCTATTAAACAAGATTTATCTTTGCTTAGCAAGTTTTTGTGCTTACAGACCTTTTGAAATTAGGCCATGTACACTTTGGCTGTGTACGAACGGCTTGGACAGTGGCTATGGCGGGATTGCTGGAAAGTCCTATTCTTCAACATTGTCACTTCAGCCAACGGCCCGTAGCCAAAATCGCTTAATGGAAACCATGCTGATATTTCAGACATCTTGGTTTTACTTGCATTCACTCTAATGTAGCCAAACCGAGGCTGGAAGTAAAATAGTCGGGTCCCATTGTATGAAATCATGATTATAACTCATTTCCACTGTGTATAGAGGGAACCTTAGGAAGTCGGACTATGTTTGTTCCCTGAATCCCTGCTATTTCCCCATTCAAAAGCCTGGCAGTTGAGTGGTTTGTACTGATGGAAAAAGTGTGACTACTCTGCCCATTGTAAAGATTTTTCAAAACGTCAAGATCTTCATTTTTGTTTTTTTGATTTCTCAGGAGTTCAAGTCTCTGACACCAGCGTATCTGTAACATCCGGTAACATACTGCGTGAGCGTCAATCCAACACGGTCGGGTTCACCCTCTCCATTTTCTCCAGCTCCTCCGGGGGTAGTGTTAGTGGTCAGAACCTCTTCAACATCAAGACCTTTGGCAGCAACACCCAGACGGGAACGAGCAGCAGGATTTCCGAGCGTGACATTCCGGTGAGTTGGAGCTCTAATTGTCAGCAGTTTCCCACTTAGTCCGGCAGATTGGGGGAATCATTTGGGGAAATTGTGCCTTTGATGATCCAACCATGGAATTTTGGCACACTGTCATAGTATGTCGTGAAAGAGATATTTGGCTATCAGGCCATCGCAGATTTGTTCTATGATAAAGTATAAAGAGGACAACAAGCATTTGTTTGCAATTGTTCACATGATTGTTATTGTTGCAATGGCCATTCGAACACACACGAATTGTGTGCCAGATTCCATGCTTGTATCATCAAAGGCACAATCCCATCACCTATTTGCCATATATTCACAGGGAGCTGAGATGGTTTAAGGAATGAAATAAATGGCCCAGTGACCAGGGGTAATAATGTTCGAAGCGCTTTGAGACGCCCTTGGGTGTGATAAAGCGCGATATAAATCCATATTATTATTATATTATTATTAAAAAGATTAGCATTTAAAACGAGTAGGTTGCACAGAAAATAAGTTGCCCCACAACAGGGCAAGTTGAGAAGTGGTGTTTACTAGCCTGTAGCAGGTTTTTACTGGACAATGTACACCGAGCTAAGTGTTAAGGGAGAGTCATGGATGTCATAAATACATGATTTTGCTGCAGCAAACAGACAAAACAAACCTCCTTAATTGTTAATGTTAATGGGATATGACTTTAAGGAATGTGCAACAGTATTTTTCATCAACGAAATGTCATTTATAAATTTATCTTTTTTTTCTTCTACTTCTATTTCAATTTGCCAGGGCAACATTGGTGTCACAGCAGGCGTGGTCGCCGTCATCCCAAATCTGTCCACCATGTTGGATCTCAACAATCTCCTGTGCCAACAGGTGGTTGCCCTGTGCACGGAGTTGTCCAAGGGCGTCAACGCCAATCCGGATTTCACCCTGGAACCTGTACAGTCCACAGAGGCACTACGAGACTGCATCAACATGGAATGCAGAGGTGATTGGTTTGAATCCTTATAGTTAAGTGATTTGGGTAATAACCCCAAATCATTTAAAATTTACCCATTCTGTTTATTATTTGATATCTGAAATAAAAAAGTCGCAACCCCTTAAGGTGATCCCCTGGCCGCCGCTTCCCAGGTTGTATCGTATACTTGGGTGTGATCCCTGGCTACACGGCAGTTAACGGTTGTATGACTTCTGACTGGCACCCCCCGAACAAAGATATTGACAAATTGGGAGACTCCAACATAAGGCTATATATAGCTTAGTTGGCAGAGCGCCGGCACGTTAATCTGGAGGCGGTTTGGTCAAATCCCGCTCAAGTCAATTTTTTTGTGTTCAACTCTAAAACATTTAAAATTTGCCCAGTCGGTTTCCCTTTTGGTTTATTATTTGATATCTTATAGTTAAGCTTATAAATATAGATTCAGTCTGATATCACTGAAGTCATACTATCTGATCTAGTTTATAAAGGAAAGGTATATCGTTATTTTTTTAGAATTTCACTTCAATTCTCTAGGCTTCTTTTGTCTAGCTCTCCAAGCCAAATTAGTTATTTCTTAAAGCACGTGGACAGCATCGGTAATTGTCAGAGACCAGTCAGCCAGTCATATATGACCAAACATATTCATGAAATGACAATCATGTGAAAGTTTAAGCTCAATCTGTCATCGGAATAATGAGAAAATAGTTAGGGGGAAAACCTCATATGTTTTCACTGTTTTCAAACATCGAGTTATGGTCTCACGAGATGAAAACTAATTGTTTCACTAATTTCTCAAAAACCAGAGCATTTTTTGGCAAAAATATTTGAACATAAGTTTTCCACTATGACAATCTTTATACCATGTAAGTTTTGTGCAAATCTGTGAACGGATATTTGTCCAACCTGACTAATGTTGTGCATACCCTTTAATGGTTTATTAATCACAACTTCAGGGAAGAGAGCCATATGTTGACCTCTAGCCTCATGTTTATTCATAACCATCCTCCTTCCCAGGTGTGTATATCAGTTTAATGACCATCATCCCCACGGTCAACAGACAGCTTCAGTACGGCAACAGGAACCACATGTTGACCTTCAACCTACGCATCCAGGCTGACTCCCCGAGTGCCAGCATCTCAGGATCGAACCTCTGGCAGCTCTTGGTCTTTGCCAGTAACCAGCTCAACGGGCAGGGTACCAGGAGAGGTCAAGCTGTTGTGACACTGACCCAGAGTCAGATGAGCACGGCACTCACTGAAGGGGGTCAGATTAACTTCATTAACTTGCAGGTAAAACGAACTGTCCTCTGAATTATTAGATTCTGGCAGAATTATCAATATATTAAAAAAGAGAATGCTAAAGCACTGGCTACTGGGAGAAACAACGTATTTTACTGGAGTCTGTAGACACGCTGAGTATTTCTGCAGGAAACACTGTCAAAGTCTAGAAATCTCCATTGCTTAGGGATAGTCTCATAATGGCAGGAGCGTCCTAATTGGACAGTTAAAGGAAACAAACAGAAAAAACCCCATATTTGTTTAATTTTATAAGGCGCATAAAGACCACTCAGCCCCATGGTTTGAATATCCAAGAAGGAAATGACTAATAACCTTTTGTTTTTGCCTTCTCCTTTTCCCACACAGTTATCCACTTTATTAGTCTGCCCTTCATTGTATTAACTAATTATTTACCTCTCTTCTAACCTTCCATTTTGTCCTTTGTGTTCCCAACTTCTTGTGGTCAAGCTATCCCCTTCCCTTCATAACCCCCCCGCCCTTTGTCTTCATAATCCCTGCTTACCCCCTGCCTTCTCTGAATGCTTTCTGCTTTTCTCCCTCCACTCTCTCTATTCATGTATTTCCACTTGACTACTCTTGCAACTCTTGTCTGCTTGTATGTGTGTTGTGTGTTGTCATTTAGCCTTCAAGAAAGACTCTGCTAGGGTCGAAATGTCAGGCCACTAACTTATTTTTTGCCTTTATAACCACAGGTCCTTTTGGTTGGTAAGCAGTTTGCAACAGCTAATTCTATTTTAGTCTGAAAGCTTACTGATTATGAAGTTCATTCAAGGACTATTTTTTTCTGTGAAATATTTCCTTCTGAAAAGAAGTCATATTCAAGAAAACTCTTTCTGAAAACCCTAAAAAAACGCATCAGCTGATTTCGGTTGTTACAACCAAAATTAAGGACAATGTGTTTACATGCGGAAAATTGTGCACGGTTTTTCACTATTTTCTCCCGACTTTAAACAACGAATTAGGCCAAAGTTTTCACAGGTTTGTTATTTCATGTATATGGTTGATCACACAAAACATGAATACTGTCTGCGACTATTTTGTCAGCTCTACCAATCATGTACAATACCTTTTAAAAAAACCCAAAACAATATTAGTGTTTATGTACTATAAAAATTAAACTTTTTCTTTCCAGGTAACAATGGATCTGAGCTCTGTAACATCCTGTGCTGAGATCATCTACCTATGTGTGCAGCTGCACAAGGGCCAGGCGCCCAACCCTGATTTTACTTTACAAGGCAACACAGTCCAATGTCTCAATGTTGAATGCACGAGTAAGTCACTTCTAATACCATTTTGCAAAATGTGACAATAGACTGTGCAAGTCTCGCGCGTATCCGAACGAGAAAACACGTCAAACGAAGAACATTTTTATTTCTGAAATTAAATCTTTGTTTTAAATTACATCTCAAGACAAAATCTGAACAACAAAAATAAATCATTACAATTTTATGAAAAGTTTTAGCTTTTGAAAAAAACAAACAATAGTGTGTATTATTATTGAAAAAAAATTAAAACTCTGGGACAAGGATGCCTATTTGATGTTAACTTTTTAGAAACCCCTTACGCGGATTCGTGAAGGTCAAACGGGTCTTAAATGGACCCGTATTGCAGTTTAAAGAGGATGCTGACGCCTCAACAACCATAGACTGCAATGAAAAGGGTTTGCTTTGCAATTACAGCATCTGGCGATTATAATTGCGCATCCAAAACAAGCGTTTACGTAAGTTTTATGATCGGAGGCGAGCACAAAATTCTTAATTTTTTGCAATAACCGGAAGCTGAGGTCAAGTTTAATTCTTGGATTTTCTTCGTTATATTGTTGAATTGGTTTTACTTTCATATTTTGTTATCACTTAGTATTACATTCCCAACAACATGTATACTTTTCTAGGTCATAACCTACGTTAAACTAAAATAATTGACGAAACAAAATCTCGCCCACGTAAAACTCCATATGGTTGGGACCACTATGGTCCCGGAAGTTCGAATGCGCGCGAGACTTGCACAGTCTATTGCGTCACGTTTAGACTGTCATTAAGTCTCTCTCAAGGGCTAAACGACAACACAACACACACGCGTAGGGAGTATATTGGTGTAACAGAAGCAGTCACCACTTGAATTTTTTCTCGTTTATTTCCTGCCATGGAGTGTGTTGTGGCCGAGCCTTCAAGCGCACTCATGGACTCGAGCTCTGGTGTTTCTGACCAGCAGAGTGTAAATTCGAGTCTTGGTCTTGGCACTTGTGTCCTTGAGCAAGATGCTTTGCTGTCATTGCTTCTCTTCACCCAGGGGTATAAATGGGTACCTGCAAGGGTAGAGGTTGATGTTGTGAATGAATTAGTGTCAAGACGGAGCCTTGAACCCACTAGCTGCTGATCAGATAGCTTGGCCACGACACCCCACAAACGTTGCTTTGAACATGTAAAGGAAAGAAAAAAATCCCACTCTTTAACAGGTCTCGACATTAGAATACGCGAGAGAGTTGCACAGTCTAGACAGAAACACTACACCATTACAAAAAAAAACATATCCAGGTGTATCAGAGTTAACGTTTTATTTTATATTTTCTCCTTTTGTCCCTCAGGCTACAATCCCTGTGTATCCATCCCCTGCCAAAATAATGGAGTCTGCAGCAATACTGGAAACTCATACACGTGCTCTTGCAGCAATGGATGGGCCGGTGTACTATGTGGAACAGGTGAGTTCTTGTCTGTGGTTATTATTTGCGAGGGTTTAAAAAAATCGACTAAAATCGGACGGCCACTTTAAGGTGAGGGCAACACTGTACCCATTTGGGCTGTCGACCCAAGTCAATTGTCAACAGTGGCATGTTTCCACCTACTCCTTGGGCTAAAACAGGGTTATCCTGCTCAAGGGCACAAGTGTCACAACTGGGATTCGAACCCACACTCTGCTGCTGACAACACCCAGAGCTTGGGTCCGGTGAACTAAATCGATCTAAACATGAGCTCTATCTCTTTTTTGGGGGTGGACATCTTTAATGTTTCATTATTAATTTCTTTTTTTCTGAGGAGTATATTCATGCACTATGCTATAAAGGTAGGGTCATAGATTGGTAAATACTCTGGCCATAAAAATGAATGGCCATCAAAACTTTCTCGGTAAGAAGCACTGCAGCTGTTGAAAGTATGAACTCTTTTTAGAAAGGATTACCTTCGGAGTATTATGGTTTGGAACATTTTTCACCCCAAAATTTCAATCTGAAAAAACGATTCATGCATAAATCGTTTCTGAGGGTGGACTGAAATTTCAATGTTCTGTGGTGATCATTCGTGAATGCTGCAGCCAGAGATGCGGCTGGTACCCACTGTCGCCTTCCTAAACGTGGTTTTTAGTAGCAGACTAAAATTTAAATATGATGTTTTGTATCCATACCAATTCCTTAAAACACCTTTAAAGGGTGTGTACAACATTGGTGATATTGAACATATAAATGTTCACAGATTTGCACATAACTTACATGGTATAAAGATGGTCATGGTGGAAAACTTCCCTTGAAATAGTTTTGCTTGAAATGCTATAGTTTTTAGGAAATGAGTAAAACAATTAGTCTTTATCACGCGTGATGAAATCCGATGTTTGAAAACAGTGAAATCATACAACTGTTTTTTTTCACTGTTTTCTCATGACTCCGAAGACCGATTGAGCTTAAACTTTCACAGGTTTGTAACTTCATGTATATGTTGGGTCACATCGAGTGCGGATACTGGTCTTTGACAATTACCAATGCTGTGCATGTGCTTTAATTTGTAATTCTTCCTTTTTTAAAAGTGGTTTTTCCCTCCCATGATTTTGTTTTTTGTAGCTGTAAATGCCTGCGTAAACCATCGATGTGAAAATGGTGCAGTCTGTATAAACAGACAGTTCAGCTACGATTGCCAGTGTACATTCGGATGGACAGGAAACTTCTGCCAACTGGTGGACAGTGGTAAATAAAACATCTTGATATAGAGTACTACTACTAACACAGGCGCCTGTGAACATTGCATTACGGCCGAGTCAACCGTGCGCTCACTTGGGTTGGCAAACTGCAGTTTCAAGTCTAAGCCCCTCCCCCCCCCCAAGTGACACAGATCACTTTCCTCCTGTCCAATGAAGCTTAATTGCTAAATGTCTTATCATGATTTACACTTTAGAGACCATAGCGGCTTGAGCCGGCTTGTACCGAAATGCCCACAGTGGCTGCAAACGTCTGCTAGATCTGACCTACTTCTGCTCATCCTGCTCATTTCTGCTAAGTAAATCTTGCTCATGTAGTTATAAGACTGCAGTGGCAGAGCAGACTATTATTGTTCATAAGTAACATTTTGGGGAGGAGCGGGCTCATTAGGCACCTTCTCAAAACTATTTGGGATAAGTTGCGGAAACATTTATCCGGGATAAGTTGCATAAATTATTGAGTTAAAGTTGCGTATAGAATTTTGTTTTGTAACCCTTAAATCGAGATGATATATTTATTCTTTTTCAAGGAGTCATTCTCTCCCGTATTCAACTCTCTTTGGCCAACCTTGCCCTCCGAGAGGGCACTACCAACAACAACCTCAACTTCAATCTCATCCTAACGAGTGACGCTTCAGGGCAGACCATCACGGGAACGGGCCTCTGGTCCTTCAATGTATTCGGAAGCACCCAGCTGGATGGGAGCGGGCAACGCTACGGCGTGGCCACAGCAGTGTACAACTCGGCCCAGTCCACTCAGCTGAGCGCAGGTGGCATGCTGTCCATCAGCGGGGTTCGGGTCAGTCTGGACTTGAGCCAGGTGGTGTGTAGCCAGGTGCCTTACCTCTGCGTTGAGGTTGTGTCAGGGGCGTCTGCATCACCTGCTTTTCGGCTGAGCGGAGACCAGGTGGAGTGTGCCCAGATCAACTGCCAGGGTGAGTGCTGGCTTTATTCATGATTGATTTGGATTGAGTTTTCTCTTGTTACGGCTACCAGTGGAGTGTCGGGGTCAAATTATTAATTATAAAGAAAAGTCCAGCCAAAATGTGATGTCGCAATGCAAATGACGATGGCAAAAACTCTTGCTGTTCATCTAAAGATGAAACTCTGCTCTTTGTGAAATCTTGCCAAGTATTAAAGTATAGGTAGAAAGTTTGTGATAGCAAAATCTTACTTAGATTACCTGTTTTTCTCTTTACAATGGGCTCTGCCGTGAATTGATTTGAGTTTAATGCAACAACTCATCACTGAACCTGCTGGTTAAGCATTGATTGGTATGACAATTCTGATGTAAAACTAAATGCAGACTGAGAAATACAAACAGAAGAGTTAATAAAAGAAAGTTTTGTTTGCATCTGTTTAAAACTTATTATTGGAAGAAACTACAACAATCAAAGCTTATCTTTCTCTAGGTGTGAATATTATCAACACACAACTTCAAGTGGTATCGAGCAGCACAGTATTAGAACGTGATTCCAGCAACCCTCTGACCTTAGTCATGACCATCACCACGAGCCCAACTAGCGCGGGAGTCTCAGGCCTCCGCCTGTGGCAAGTCACCACCTTCCTTAGCACCCAGCCAGATGGCTCTGGAACCCAGTTTGGCCAGAGCATCATCCAGTTGTCCGATGCCCAGTCCGGGCTCAATCTCTTACCGGGTCAGGCAGCCGTCATGTCGGCGCTCAGCGTAAGCGCCAACAGCGCCAGCTTGATGTGTGGTCAGTTTGGCTTTATATGCGTTCGGCTTGAGAAGAGTCCCAGTTCGACAGTTGACTTCACCCTCAACAGTCCCTCCTATGTAGCTTGTGCTCCTGTCACTTGTAAAGGTAACAAAGTCTGTGTTAAGCTGGAACTCAAAAAAAAAAAAGTGTTTGTCCTGCAGACATTTTAGCAGAACAAAATATTTTGAAGAGCTGCCGCCGCCAACTCTCCATGATTCTGCAGAAAGTTCCCTGAAAATAAACCAATATTTTCATGTTCTGATGAACAAATTTGAAAATCTCCCCTGATCATCATGATTACGTAAACTTCTTCCCTATTGTGTTGAATGTAATTCAAAGCATCTCCCTGATTGTTGTCCACAATCTCCCTGATTGCAACATGCAAATGTTGCCAGCTCTGCATGTTGTTATCAATTTGGATTCCATTTTTGGGGGGGTCATTGCCCGTGTCTCTGCCATTGTAGTTAGGACACACTGATTGAAAATCTGTCTTTTTAAATGATTTATAACTCGCACATGGATCCCTGTCATGTGATCCCGCTCATACGTCCAAACAAGGCAGGGTCGTGTCACAGTTCGCAGTCTCCATGGAGTCGCATTCGTTGTTATGAAGTTTGTTTATTTTAGTTTTCAGACTGTGGGATGAACAATATTTTTCTGTGTCTTTTTTGGTGTTTGTTGTGAACAAATGACAAGGATCTATGTTTGAATTGTATGAAAGAGATATTAAATGCGTTTCGTTTTGTGACCTATTGCAGAATGTGCTCACTCGCTGAATAATAATAATAATATAATAGTGGCTTCTTATATAGCGCTCATATCCGTCACTCAGTGACGCTCAAGGCGCTTCAACAGTCAGTATTTTCCTGCAAGGTATATATGTAGAGCTACTTTTTGAAGTTTGAGACCTATTTCTTTACATAGCACCATGTAATGGTTTACAAGGTGCTGTGGCGCAATATGCAGCCAATCAAACCAGGAACACCGGGGCAAACCCCTTCTCTTTTCGATAAGTGCACTGGGTTCTTTTACGTGCATTACACAACACACGGGACCAACGGCTTTACGTCCCATCCGAAGGACGAAGCAATAATGGTTAAGTGTCTTGCTTAATAAGGACACAAGTGTCACGACCGGGACTCGAACCCACACTCTGCTGAACAGAAACACCAGAGCTTGAGTCCGGTGCTCTTATCCGCTCGGCCACGACACGCCTTTTCCATACAAGCTTTTCCATTTCACTGGGCTTTGCCTTGTAAAATGGAGAAGTCCAGATTTCACCGTGGGTTTTATGTCCAGCTTCCCTTTATTATTATTTTGTTTGTATAATCCCGTAGGTGTTGAGATCACTGACATTGTTGGAACTATTTCATCCGGTATGCCCGTTCATTCTGACCTCCCAAACAATGTCGTCCAGTTTGACGTCACGGTTTCTTCTAACCCGAACGGAGCCAGCATCAACGGAGCCAACCTGTGGGAGGTCCTAGTGTTCAGCGACTCGCAGGTAAAGAAGAAGCAAATGTCTCACCACTCGACCACTGAGATTGGCAAAGGTCATGGGTTCGAATCCCTACTGAGTAATATGCATGTGGATTTTTTTCACAGGACTTGGGAAAAGAAATTAGTATACAGTGCTTGGGATAAAACCAAATAATACTACTTATTAAATCCCCAATGCAAAGTTATCATCTATTAAAAAGGAAACATTTTGTTGGAATCAAGTACTTATATCAGCAAAATTAATCAGGAGGTAACTCAGGAGATTAGCCAAAAGGTTTTTTAATTGTTTTTCTGAAACAGTGATAACATTTCAGGTTTTCTCCACTTTTTTCTTGTGACTCCAATGACCGATTGAGCTTAAACTTTCACAGGTCTGTTATTTCATGTATATGTTGGGTCACATCAAGTGTGGATACTGGTCTTTGACTATTACCAATGTGACACATGTGCTTTATGCTTGTGGTCCTGAAGAAGCTGTAAAACTAAGATCTGTTTGTTTTGATAGCTTGATGGACAAGGCACAATGGTCATCCAGAGTATCGCCAACCTCCCGGGCAGCTCCGGCAGCAATTTCCTGCAAGCCGGGATTGACATGGTTATTCGCGGGGCGCAGGTCACCCTGAACCTCAACGGGATCTCCTGCAACCAGATCCCGTATATCTGCGTCCAGCTGCGGAAGGCACTGAATCCTAGCCCAGACTTCACCTTCACACCCGTCCCCTCGGATGACGTCCTGGTTCACTGTCAGCGACTAACTTGCAATGGTGAGTTACATGTACGAAAAGAACCACAGTATTGCCAACTATGGTTGCATTCGATTAGCTTCCCCGGCTCGACCAAGGACTGACCCCAGTGCGTTTGAGTAGTTTTGACGTCATTGTTGTGGTTCACCTGGGTCAGACCCAAGTATCCTACTTGTTGAGCGGACTACTTAGGGCTGACCCAGGTGCATGACGTCACAACAAAAAACTTTCTCAATGGCCACCATTTTGTTTGTAATATAGCGGGACACTATCAGGAAGTTTAACACACATTTTTACCCATAAAAACAGTGAGTATTAAGTATTTTGTTATTCAAAGATACGTACCTTTGTATCAACGTTGGCTTGCAAATTAGGTTAATGTTGCACTTTTACCTTGAGATATTTTTTCAAATCTTTCTGTGAATCCACAAAATGTTTCCGACGTAATGCAAACAATGAAAGTATTTCTGGTCGTCTGTTCCAAGATGTATTCTTGTGAATGCTGGGGGAAGTTGGCATTGGATTAGCTCCTGTCAGGGGCTCACCCGGATGAACACATTGGGGTCTACACAGGAAGCTCTCTATATTAGTGTGATTATTTGTTTTTTACTTTTCTGATAATAATTTGGAAATCCTTTTCTGAGAAGCTAAATTGAGAAGGACACGGCTACAACGTGGTCACGCCACAGGCATGTAAAGGCACCCCTTGGCAGCCAGCCACATTGACCCATATATGACCATAGAACATAACCAGAGTTTGAAACAGGCATGATTGTCTCCCTACTCTAGTCTGAATTTCAAATATTTTGCTCGCAGAAAAAAAACCCAACATTTTTATTAAAAAGTTTGAGAAGCCTACTCCGATCAGCTCCGATCATCTGACACCAAACTTCTTCACATTCCTCGTACACTCGTGGGGAACTCTATTCTTTGCACACTCTGGCCCATCACTATGGAATGAATTCCCTTCTCAATATCCGACAAGTCACTACATATACCATCTTCAAAACTCATTTGAAAACTTATTTGTGTGCTTAAGCTGTCATCTTTGTAACTGATTATAATAATAATAATAGTGGCTTCTTATATAGCGCTCATATCCGTCACTAGTGACGCTCAAGGCGCTTCAACAGTCAGTATTTTCCTGCAAGGTATATATGTGGAGCTACTTTTTGAAGTTTTGAGACCTATTCCATAGCACCATGTAATGGTTTTACAAGGTGCTGTGGCGCAATATGCTGCCGATCAAACCAGGAACACCGGGGCGAACCCCTTCTCTTAACGATACGTGCACTGGGTTCTTTTACGTGCATTACACAACACACGGGACCAACGGCTTTACGTCCCATCCGAAGGACGAAGCAATAATGGTTAAGTGTCTTGCTTAAGGACACAAGTGTCACGACCGGGACTCGAACCCACACTCTGCTGAGCAGAAACACCAGAGCTTGAGTCCGGTGCTCTTATCCGCTCGGCCACAACACCTCACGCCCACTTGCTTCTGCATCTCTCCTGTGCCAGGAGTGTTTTTTAGACAGACATGGCGCATTACAAATAGCCAATTGTATTATTGTACCATATGTACACGTTTAGGTCAGCCCTTGTAGCAGGGATGTGATAGGCTGTTGAAAAAAAATCTGAACTACGAGCGCAAATCGCCAAAGCTTGCGAGCTCGAAAACTTGCGAGCACGAGCCCACTAAAAACATCTATCTTTGGTTTTAAAAGCCCTTCTCTGCAATCTTGGGCGTTGTATATGGTTTTATCTTCATTTTTTTATAAATTTGATCTAAAGTTGAAAAAAAAACCAGAAAAAAATAAAAAATTAAATCACTAATCCCTGTTGTAGTCAATATTTCCCTACTTTTTTCCAAGGACCATATATCATGCCTGTTGAAAGTGTTTGAGTTTTCCAGAGAGAAGAATACTCTTGAGAGAGGAAACTCTTGTGGCACAAGACAGAACCAATGCACAACTCTACTCACATTTGACCCGCACCGGGATTCGAACCAGGGCCACAGTGATGAGAGGCCAACACTTTTAGGCACTAGCCATCCATGCCAACTTACACTGATGTGTTATAAGCACTGTTTAAACTCAGTGCTTTATCGAGTCCTAGGAAAAGGCTACTCTTGTGGGATTCGAACCCATGACCCTGACATTCTAGAGCAGATGTCTTAACCACTAGAGTGTTTTTTTTGGGGGGGGCACAGTTCTAAATAAAGTCAATCAGATCCAAACAAAATCAGGCTATGGATGCGGGATGATAACAGGTGATTAAAGATTAACTTGTATATTTGACTCTATTTGACCCATCAGCTTGCCGAAGCCAGACCTGTCTGAATGGTGCTGTGTGTGTAGATGTTGATCCCGGCCTTTTTAGATGTGACTGTACGCCAGGATGGACAGGAACGTACTGTGGTATAGGTAGGTTTGGATACACCGACAAAGGCTGGGTAGACAAAGTCATCAATGCTGTACCAAACACAATCTTCAAAAGCTTGGTTCACTGCTATTGGCTTATGTTTCCATCCAACCCCCCCCCCCCCCCCAACTCCCTAACCTTCTTCCTTACCCCTTACCAGTAATCCTATCCCCCTTTTTGTTCTCTCTTTATTTCCATTGATATGCTTAGCTATAACCATGGTTCCGTCACTGTAAAAAAACTGTTTCAAAAGACCCCTTGCTGAGGTCAAACAAGAGAAACGTGCACAAGCACGTACGCGCCAAGCACAACTCTAAGCCAATAATAGGTCTTCCTTTGACCTCAAAGAGGGCGCTGTTTGAGCTTGTGGCGCCATTGGCAAGG
Source organism: Leptasterias polaris (assembly GCA_037783415.1). Taxonomy (NCBI): domain Eukaryota; kingdom Metazoa; phylum Echinodermata; class Asteroidea; order Forcipulatida; family Asteriidae; genus Leptasterias; species Leptasterias polaris. The sequence continues at coordinate 1,666,748 of JAZGTN010000153.1, read as the reverse complement.
GGTCTATTTGACCTCTCATCATTAAGGCTCAATGTCATGAGGCTGCTCAACTTATAATTCTGCACTCACAAGGCATCGTGAGCACAGAATTCCTCGATGAGCATTACCATGAAATTGGGTTGGGTATTTTTCTTCGTGTTGAACTGCTTCAAGTGTTTGCACAATTCAATTCAATCTCTCTAATTCTCACTCCTCTTTATTGGGTCTTCGTTTTTTTAAAAATAAATATTGTCAACCTTGTTGAAAGAGCAGACACAAATTTTCAGATGTTTACTAAAATACACTTTGTTTTAAGCTCCAGTAAGTGACAAAGACTTAAAACCAAATGTTGGATACACTGACTGGTTACTTGAGCAGGCAGCATGTTCCTAGCTCACCGTTAAGGATCTGCCTGAGTGTACCAATCAGGAAAAAATGAGTTGGTTCACTACCAGAGTCTTTACAGGACCCCTGAACTCCACCCTGAACCACCACAACTCAAAAGCCTCTTTCACACTGGAAAAACCTGGGGGAAAATTTCAATCAAGTTGAGGCCATATGGCAGCTCCAGCTTACCCAGCGATCTTGGTCCAGCATATCCCAGTCCAGCATGCAGGAGCTCAGCTCCTAAGCGCTGTCCCAAGCTGTCGTCTAATCTCAGCATGTCCATGAAGGGGAGACATCTTCTCCGAAAATGGGGGAAATTTGGTTGTCCTTTTCACACTTGATTTGCTAACTCTTGCAAACTCCTGAGAAATAGATTCCCCTGCTTGCCAGATAACCCAGTGGGAAGCATGAAGAGGGTTGTTTTTTCCCCTAGGCAAGTTGTATCGAGTGGGATTACAATTCCCCGGGTAATACTTGGGGTTTGGTTTCCTGAGAATTGGCTCTGTAGTGTGAACAGAGATGTAGAGAGATTATTTCAATCGGTGTTACCTCAAACCTCACAAAATAAACAAACATTTTGCCCAATTTTGTGTATTGATTTCTTTTTACTTATTTTGCTGGTGTTTTAACCACCTGTAACTGCTGAACAATTTACACCGCAGTCCTCTCTAAGCTTGTCTAAAAATTGACTTTAACTGTTGTCTGTTGCCATGCCATGTTTCTGCCCTTTTACCCGTCTAAATGCAGTTTCCGACTACTGTCTTACCACACAACCCTGCCTGAATGGTGGGCAGTGTGTCGGCCAATCCAGCAACACCTTCCAGTGTACATGTCCTCAAGAGTGGGTTGGCTTACGCTGCCAAACAGGTATTGTTCAAAATGTGTTTCTTCATTTGGGGTCGGGGGGGAGGAAGGAGGGGACAGAGTGGAGAAGGGGTTGGGACGAAGTGGAAGAGAGTTAGGGGCAAAATGGAGAAGGGGTTGGGGTGAAGTGGAGAAGGGGTTGGGGTGAAGTGGAGAAGGGGTTGGGGTGAAGTGGAGGAGGGGTTGAGGTGAAGTGGAGGAGGGGTTGGGGTGAAGTGGAGAAGGGGTTTTGGCGAAGTGGAGGAGGGGTGAGGGATCATACTTTTACAAATCTGTCTGCATTGAGATTTTTAACTAAAAAATTTCCTTACGAAGACTAGGAAAGGCTGGTCGAAACCTTGAAGACCAGTATGGTTCTTCTTGGAACCTTATTCGACAATGGTTCTTGTTGGAACCATATCAGATATTGGTTCTTGTTAGAACCATATCAGATATTGGTTCTTGTTAGAACCATATCAGATATTGGTTCTTGTTAGAACCATATCAGATATTGGTTCTTGTTAGAACCGTATCAGGTATTGGTTCTTGTTAGAACCATATCAGATATTTGTTCCTGTTAGAATCATTTGTACTAAGTTTTGTTGGCGGATAATAATAATAATAATAAAGACATTTGTAAAGTGCCTAATGCAAAAGCCTACAAGCGCATAAAGAGAACAATAAAATATACAAAGAGTGAACGATACATTATAGGTAAGCAGATTACAAATAAGCAGCTTCAATCAAATGAGTTTTTAACAGAGACTTAAAACAGTGTAAAGAACTAGCCTGGCGAATATGCACAGGAAGACTACTCCAAAGAAATTGATGCGGTGTGTTGCAAATCAAAACCCATATCAATCCACCACCTTGCAAAGCATCTGAACAGGCCTGGAGTTTTCATTTTGTAAAGAGGAATTCCATCGGAAAATCTTGGAAGAGTTTGTTGGAAACTTTTGAAGGGGCACCAAGGTAGAGACCAGGGCAACAACCTCCATGATATTCCAGGCCTGATCTCATTTTTCATCAATTCAATGTCCATGATAATTCCTTTGTTAATTAGAATCAGATAGTTCTTGCTGAACACGCAGGGTTTATCTTTTGGTAATATGAGCTCATCGTAATCCAATGTGAACAGATTATTCATCCTGCTTGACGACAGGGCTTATACATCGTCAAACCGTGGTCATACAATGCATACAGTGCTATAGACCCCTTGCACAATGCGGAATGCACCTCCGCACATGATGCTCGCCCTCCCATTTTGAGAGTCAACTCTTAGATTCTTGTGTACAGTTTGGCGAACAGGACAGGCGCGTTGTGCAAGTAGTCTATAGCATTGCTAAATCAGGCTGGTGCCTGTTGCAGTCACCGTTGGAATATCCTTTGTGCTGTCAGGGGTCATGACTAAGATTGCACAGTAATAAAACCTGAATCTGAGGCTCTGGCTCTGGCTCCAGCTTTGGCTTGGGTTTTGGCTTTGGCTTGGGTTTTGGCTTTGGCTTGGGCTCTGACTTTGGCTTTGGCTTTGGCTTTGGCTTGGGCTCTGACTTAGGCTTGGGCTTTGGCTTTGGCTTGGGCTCTTGATTGGGCTCTGATAGTGATTTGAAAAATGTACACTTTTGGTATGGGACCTCAAACAGGTGGATGAACCCTAAGCCATACCTGCCAACTGTTCAGATTTAATTGGAATTGTTCAGATTTTTTAGATGACAGGCCACAAATAATCTGAACATTCCAATTTCTGACGAGAGACAACAATGAACACGATCCAAAAGTTCTGGCAAAAGAGGGTGCCATTTGCTGGCACTAGTAGAGATTTTCCTTGGGATGCAATGATTTTTGTCGATGTTTGAATGTGTACATACAATAAGCTTTACCGGCACTACTTCTTGCATCGCTATCTGTTGACTTGTAAAATTGGTGTTCCTATTTCTGAGGTTTCAATGTTGGCAGGTATGCCTAAGCCAGAGCCCAAGCCTAAGCTGTAGTTTCAAAAATGGCTGTAGCCGGCAGTACACAAATGAAGCGACTGTGGCTACTGCTGTGACCAATGGCTGCAGTGGCAATGTTGAAGAAAAGGAATTTACAGTGATCCAGTTATAGCTATTGCAGGAGCTGTCAAAAAGCCATTTGGGATTTTGATTTGAATAACGTCTGGTACATTGACTTGCTTAGTCACAAGTTACCGCTTAAATTTGACTTCTTCAGACTACAGATAGTGTTTCTATGTCTCATGGTAATAATAATAATAATAGTGGCTTCTTATATAGCGCTCATATCCGTCACTCGGTGACGCTCAAGGCGCTTCAACAGTCAGTATTTTCCTGCAAGGTATATATGTGGAGCTACTTATTGAAGTTTGAGACCTATTCCTTTTACATAGCACCATGTAATGATTTACAAGGTGCTGTGGCGCAATTTGCAGCCAATCAAACCGGGGCGAACCCCTTCTCTTTTCGATAAGTGCACTGGGTTCTTTTACGTGCGTTACACAACACACGGGAGCAACGGCTTTACGTCCCATCCGAAGGACGAAGCAATAATGGTTAAGTGTCTTGCTTAAGGACACAAGTGTCACGACCGGGACTCGAACCCACACTCTGCTGAGCAGAAACACCAGAGCTTGAGTCCGGTGCTCTTATCCGCTCGGCCACGGATAACTACGCAAAAGCTAGCCGTGGTATAAGTTGTGACTAAAAAGCAAGTAATTGTACCCAACATTATTCAAATCTAACTCGCAAATGGATTATTCAGACATGGCCATAAACAACTTAGCTGTTGCTTCTGGAAAAAAAACTACAAATAAATAAATGGAAATTCACATTCATATATTGGAAAGTTATAAAAAAAACTGTTTTAAAAAACTCTTGAAAAAAATGTAAGATGATCAAAAGTTGGGACAAAAGGCAAACAACAGCTTTTTTTGTTAGGTCTTCTAATGAATAAATAAAATAATTTCATCATCCTCAACAGCGCCCTCTCCTGACAAGTTTTTTAAATACACTATTTTTCTGAAAACCTGTTGCAGCTTCAATGCACATGCTGAAATCTCAATGCCGAGATCAATAATTAGTAATGACGTTGTGGTGACGTCATTGGTCTCAAATAAAGTTTATTATTTCAAAAATACATATCTTTGCATTGTCTGTTTAAAGTTTGATGTACGAAAATTCTATACATTTTTAGTGACTGGAGTTGACCTGGCGTCCTGTCCAAACTGGATGTTCAAATGAAATATATACTGTAAAGCTGTATTAAATTATTTTTATAAGTTCATATTTATATATTTCATTTGATTTAACTGTTAGTATTTACCTGCTATTTGCAAAATCAGAACGCATAGTTTTTGTGATGATGTCACAAAAACTCGGTGTTTAGTGTTGTTTACTTTTATAATGTCCATTTCAGTTCAATATGCTCTGTATACACTCTGAAAAATGCAACTCTTAAATCATTCTGTTCTTAAACACAGCTTCCTCTGAAAGCCTTTATTCGATCATTTGCCGCTTGCCATTGCCTTCTGGGTTATTTTACATGCTCATTGCAAATCACTGCCTCATCAAAGCATTCGCTAAAGGGGAAACGACAGTACTAAAATCTTATTATGATGACCTTTTGTGTAGTTAAATGGGTGTAATGCCTTCGGATTGGGCGCTTCGGGCGAGAAAAAGTGTATGAGATGAATATGGTTGAAAAGATATTTTAAAAAGTAGAATACAATGATTCACATCAATATACATTGGAATTGTGTGGCTTTTGTGTAATTTCATGAAAGAACACGGTTTGCTATTTTCTACAACCAACTGTTTGATTCCAAAAAATGGCGGACCCGAGTGTTCCGCTGGCTGTATTTCAAGAGCTAAATTTTACGTTTTTCAAATCACTGCTCACTCATTACAACACACTATAGGTTTTTTTGTGCTTAAACAACTCTTAAAAAAATGATACTGTAAGGGGTAATTCTAAACAGCCCCTTTTACAAACAGTCCATTGGTAACAACTATATTTTTGTTCAACAGCAACAAAGTTGGAGCTATTAAAATCTTGGCACCTCTTTATCCTTTGAAATCATTTAATGCTTCCATAAAAATTTCTCATCTTGCAATCTTGTAAAATTTCACTCGTTTCCAATTCCTGAAATCATCTGATGTCTTTAATAGGTTCTAAACACGTCTTTCGCAAAATTCGTTAATAATACACGTTATGTATATTTTTTTAGATAATCCGTGCCTACCAAACAATCCTTGCCTGAATGGAGGAACATGTTTCACTGATCAGAATGGAATCTACACTTGCACCTGCATCAACGGGTACATTGGCCAAAGCTGCCAAATAGCACCAAGTAAGTTTTGTCTTGTTCATTGATCACACTCTCAGACTAACCAGCCAAATTTGACCCTACAACGACCCTCCAGTGAAACCAACGACCCTATGGATTCTCCAACAACCATCTTTCAATGGGTGCATTCGATTAGCTTACATGTGTAACTAAAACTTACACGAGAGCGCCCGATTAGCCATCACGTGACACTCGTGTCTGCCCCGGGTGTAAGCCACCACAACCCCAGCTCGCGAGCGGGTCTCTGGTGGATGCCCAGGTGTAATGACGCATCATACCAAGATGGCGGGGACAAGTTGAATTTGACATGAGTACAAAAGTACAAAAATACACAGATTTATCGTCATGACACAATTATGGGAAATGTAAAGGAAACGTACTTCCAGAAAAACAAACAGATGGTGACTGTGTGCAAGTTATTTTATATTTTATAATTAAATTGTTTCGTTACGGACATCGACATTTTCCAAGTGAGCAGACGACGGAGCTTACACTTTTGTAAGTCCTGCCGCTACGCAAAAACCTTTGACCATAATTTTCCCAGAGTGCCAAGCGAAAACACCACAGCGTTCGATTAGCCTTGTTGCATGGCTAACACGAGTGTAAATCCCAGGTACACACGGGGAAGCTAATCGAACGCACCCAATGCTAAGTAAAACTTTGTCCAAAGAGCATCCAACGGCCCTCTATTGTCAACACCCGCCAATGACCCTCACCATGACCTTTTATTGTTCCTACAATGAACCCCTACAAGACTCCCTCTCAAGACTTAATTTAACTTTGTGTGTGTGTGTGTGTGGTGGGCCTTTTTGGAGGTAGTAGTTTAGATCTTTGGAGCTATGATGGAAAGCTTACAGGTGTGTGTGTCATTGTTTTGGGGATGTGGTTCCTACTGTACTTGTTACCCCAATTTAAGTCAAAACTTGGTGTAGTCATCACTTGGCCCAATGGGATACAGCGACCAGGACCCAATGCATAGCAGAAAATAGTTTTAGGCAAACATAATCTGCTTAGCCGAAAATTAGAAGGGGAAATTTGTGCTAAGCTTGCTCCATGAACTTTGAACCTAAATGTTGATGATCTGTTTAACAACACCCTACAATCTAGACTGTTTTAAGAGGAATATCACTTCCTACCTTCAGCTCCCCTGAGTTATTTTCATCTTTGATATTTTTCACTTACAGTGACCTTTATCCTTGTTTAGGCCAGACTTGTATACAAAATTTCTTTAAACAAAAATGGTGTAGCCTAGCTATCAGGGCCCAATCTCATAAAGCTGTTAAGCAGAAAATACTGCTTAGCAAATTTCTATGCTAAGCAAAAAATGAGTTGGGGATCAGTCACAACAATGTAAACTTTATGGAGTTTTGGCAGATAACCAGTTTCTGCTAAGCAATATTTTTCTGTGCTTAGCAAGTTTTTGTGCTTACATGCTTTATGAAATTGGGCCCATATGGTAAAGTTAGCACACCATCAGTCCAACACAATGGGGTGGGTGGGCGCAATGCTTGTACAGAGCAGAGTGGGGTTTAGAATCAGCTCTTTCAGTTTTGTACCCAGGGCCTAATTTTCATAGAGTTGTGAATTACTTACATTTGCTCAGCACGAGAAAATCTTGCTTAGTATTTAGAAACACCATTTTAGGGGTTTGGGGGAAACAAAATACTTGGGTGTGGGTTTTTAGCGTCAGGTTGTTCGTACATTGTTTTTAAATCTGATTAGATTTACAAACGGCATTTTAACAAATTTGTAAATATTCTGATTTTTAAATAATTTGGGGTTGAACACAGACAAATTTACTAGAGCGGGATTTGAACCAATGACTGCCGGTTTAAGGTGCTGGCGCTCGACAAACTGAGAAAACCCTCTCTAGTCAATTTTTCTTTGTTCAACCCCAGATTATTTAACATTTACCCAGTCAGTTTCCCTTGTGGTTTATAACTTGATATTTTAATTTTAGTGTTATTACTTTTTTCTTGATAATTTTTCGGAGGACGGTTTTTCCTTCACTTTCAGCCCAGGCTCAGCTAATTCATGAGTTCATTGCATGGTAGTATTGAGCCCCTCTCCCTTCCCTCAAACACACCGACAGGGCGTATATTCACTCCAACCATCTTGTGCTAGTTAACGCAATATCTTTAACCCTAACCCCCAACCCCTCTCTAATCCACCAGAAGCCAACAGCAGGTTTTTGCTGGATTCAATTAATACTGTTAATTTCCATCCCCTCCAAAAAAACACATGATATATAATACTCCATGCGAAAGAAGGGGGAGTTGTTTCAAGCAAAGAGTTTATGGCGCTCTGAAGTTGTTCTGGATGTAAAGAGAAACATCTGTCAAAGGCCTGTACAGACACATTTTGGTGTGTGTTTACCAGAGCTTCCAACTCTCCCTGTTTCTGCAGAAAGTTCCTTGAAAATAATCTGTTCTGATGGGACTAATTTGGAAATCTCCCCAATTTGTGAAACTTCTTTCCTTATTACGTTGAATGTAATTCTAAATATCTCCCTGATTGTTGTACCAAATCTCCCTGATTGCAAGATGCAATTTTGGCAGCTCTGATATACGTCATCTGGTTACCTACAAGTTAAGGTTAATGTAGCGCTGTTGGATTTTGATGGATTCATAAAAGAAGACAAAAATACCAAAGGGGATAGGGTCAATATTTTGTAGCCAGTTTTAACAATATGGTGCTTTTTTTATCTTTACCCAATTTCCTCCTCCTTGTTTTATTGACCATGGATCCGCCCCTCTGTGTTCACTCTCTCTCTCTATACTGCTGCTCCTATTTGCTTTCTTTTCACTTTTCTTTCACTTTCCTTACCTTAAAAAAACCAAGACCCTTGCGTTAGTACCCCTTGCCAAAATAGTGGCATCTGTGAGCGAATCGGGACAGGGTCCAACTACGAGTGCCTCTGCACGTTCGGTTTTGAGGGACTGTTCTGTGAAACTTTATTAGGTTGGTTCTCATTCCTATTATTAAAAAAGGGGGGGGGGTTTCTAACCAATCATAGCATTCAACTTGTATCACATGAATTCCATTCTGGCCAATCAGAGACGAAGGTCACTTGAAAAAGATTTTGGGCAATGAGAGGCAAAGTTCACACAAAAAATACTACAATTGGGAGATTCATCCCCCCCCCCCTGCCAATGGTTTGATTTTTCAACCGGAAATCTTACCTTTATTTTACTTCGCATTTATCTAGATAAAAACCACAGCTTGGTCCAAATATGCAGTTTATGTTTGAAGTCCTTTTTTTAAAAGATCTCGCATCAGTAGTGATTTGCATGAGCTAGATACTTTTTCGATTTAATTCTGTGAAAGAACTCACTTTTCTGTTCAAAATAAAATATAAAACAACTCCAAAAGTATTGTAGCTACTCAAAACTGGCATCAATATCTTCCAAATTTTCGAACCTGGATAGTTCAAAGCATGAAATTTTGTTCTGAAAAAGACATAACCCCAAAGTTCTCAGTTTATGTAAATACAAGATTTGAAGTTTATCTTGAAGATGACAAATTTTGCAATTCTTCATACTTCGTCTTCTTCTATTCCTTTGTTCCTGGTTTGAAATATTCCATCATCTTCCTTCCTTCGATTCTTCAATCCCTTCCCTTCCTCCCTCCTCCGCCTCCCTGCTCCTTGTTCCGTTGCTCTCTCTTAGATCCCTGCATTAGTAGCCCATGCCTGAACGGAGGTAACTGTAGCGGAATTGACATGACATATGTGTATCAGTGTCAATGTACCGAGGAGTACGAAGGCATCAACTGCCAATCCAGGAAAAGTAATTCCCAGCAAGAATTTCTTGTGTGTTATACCCACAGCCACCCGCTAACCCATCCAATCACATAATTAAAAAATTAAAAATCATTGGTTGTTTTCAGCGTCTGTTTTACATTGCACTCAGCTCTCAAGTCTGTTAACATTATCATGTTGCTGCCATCTTGGTCTTGTACCCTGTGTTCAAGCGTTCAATGGGTGTTGGTGTTTGTTTTACCCAAAAAGCACCAGGTTGTTTTACCACCAACCAGTCTCAGTTTGGTTTGAATCAATGGCCCTTTTTGAAACTACATTAACTTTGACTCCAGCTTTTTTTTTGACTTTGTAGTAGGCTTTATCTGTCTGTTTAAAACTATATACCAAAAGTGCACCTTTTCAAAATGGCTGACGGAGCCCAAGCCAGAGCGGAAGTCCGAAAGCCGTGATTTTGAAAAGGGCCTGTGGCTAATTTCCAGAAAAATTATCTAATGCCACTCTGCAGCCAGTGAGCCACAGTCAACTTGTTGATAAAGTCATTACGTCTCACTTGTGAACATCTACTGAATGTGCAAGATGCCCACTACTTCCAGTTCCAAAGCTGGTGTACATTTGTGTGTAAATTCACCAGATACCACTTATTCAATCATTCAAAGGTATTTCTTTGAAAAGAAACTGGCAGTTCTGAGACTTTGCTAAACATATCTGAAAGTCAAGTCAAACAATTGCTGGGTTTTCATGCATAAATCTCACATGGGAAAACTAGTCAAATGCATTTTCCTATGGGCGTCTGGTAATCGTTGGAGCCGGTGTCATATGGAAATCTGTTTCCCGGAGATACTGTGGGAAATTAACATTGGCTGAAGGAGGATGAATCAAAAGAGGGCGCTATCAGAAGAAGTTTGTCCACAGTTCGCCGTATGGGGGTGGGGGGGACAGAATATCTGGGGGGACAGAATGTCCTGCCAAACTGGTTTATAAGAAGTGGCTGTGGTTCACAGTGGTTCTACATCACACTTATAAACAGAACACAGAAGCTATGGCTGCAATATAGATAGTTCCCAGTAGACGCCATCTTTACGGGCAAATCGCATTTTGGCTTGCAGGCGCGTCAAGCGCTCAAATTATTAATGCAGCCGCGTCGTTCCCTAACCAATCACGCAATGAGTTTTGTGAAATGTGCGCGTGCTGCACGCCGTTCTCACGCATAACGCATGACTGTGTGTTCCAAATTGCCCGTAAAGATGGCCGATTTACGTCATATTGCAACCTATCTATATGACAACAGCAATGAAAAAAACCACCATAAAATAAATTGTGTTCTTTGTATTTGGAGATTTTTTGTTTGTCTCCCCGCACACCCTGATGACCCTCACCGCACCCCCTGATGACCCTCACCGCACCCGTTCCTTCCATTCACCAATCTTTATAGTAATTATTGAAGAGTGGATTAACTCATTAATCTGCACCATCTGCTCAAGGTGTACATGCATCACTCCTGTTTCGTTTCTTAATACGTCCAATTGTCTGTCGTCATTCATTCATCGTTTAACCCATCAGGTTGACCCTTTCGTTACCGAATTGTTTTGACAGCTGGTGACCCTGTTTCTAATTTAATTCAGTTCAATTTATTTGTTCATCATGTGAAAACACATGAAATGTACAGCATTCAAACAATTTACATAAAACCTACACAAGGAAGAGCGGGTATGAGTGCAGTCGACTAAAGTCACCTATGGTATTAGAAAGAGGGGACTAAAGTCACCTATGGTAAGGAAGAGGGGGTATGAGTGCAGTCGATTTCCATGGGAACATCATTGATGTAACAAGCAGTGTTCAGAATGCTGGTTCGAATCCCAGTCGAGGCGCTCCTGTCCTTAAGTGTGTACTGTCAACCTTGTCCTGTCACAAGCTGTGTTTTTGGTGAAGGGCAAAATTGATATGTGTCATGGTTTGCTGTGAAGTTGTATTTGTGTTTCACATTATATGTGTTTTTGATTTCTGTTTTTCTGTGTTGGGTGGCATTGTTTTACATATTTGTGTTTCACATTATTTGTGTTTTGAATTTCTGTTTCTCTGTGTTGGGTGGCATTGTTTTACACCGTATTAACTTCCATATACTTATTTCGTTGCTAATAATTATTTCCTTTCCATTATCCACTCATGAAATTTGTTGAATCGTCCTTGTCCGTTCATCCACATCCACACAAGCTTGTTGAATTTTCTGCACCCTCAACTTTTTGCTATTGTTGAGACAACTCGTTTCTTCTCTTTGTTTACCCCAGAGCAGTGGCATAGTGGCACCTGGGGGGCAATGTTTGAAAATGGTGCCCCTCCACTCACTTTTCTCTTGAAACAATAACATCATTTTGAGAGATTTAGTGAAAAACATAGGCTTAGAAAGCCACAATCCTGAGGGGCTCTCTGTATTTCAAGGGGGATAATACTAATAATAATTAGAGATTTATATAGACCTTATGCATGTGACGTCATTTGAGTAGGGCGCCCTCACCTAGAGGTCAAAAGGAAGATGCTCATTGGCCAGTCTTGTGCGCCGCGCGTACAAATCAGCGCGTTTCCATTGTTTCATCATCAGTTTACCTCTAAGATGGCGGCTTGGTGACGTCAATGCATAAGGTCTATTGAGCGATTTCCAAAACAAATGATCAACTGCGCATTAGTACATCAAAAAGGTGTCCTCGTCCTCGTAAAAGAAAATTAGCAATAGACTGTGCAAGTCTCGCGCGTAATCGAACTTCCGGGACCATAGTGGTCCCAACCATATGGAGTTTTACGTGGGCGAGATTTTGTTTCGTCAATTATTTTAGTTTAACGTCGGTTATGACCTAGAAAAGTATACATGTTGTTGGGAATGTAATACTAAGTGATAACAACATATGAAAGTAAAACCAATTCAACAATATAACGAAGAAAACACAAGAATTAAACTTGACCTCAGCTTCCGGTTATTGCAAAAAATTTAGAATTTTGTGTTCACCTCCGACCATAAAACTTACGTAAACGCTTGTTTTGGATGCGCAATTATAATCGCCAGATGCTGTAATTGCAAAGCAAACCCTTTTCATTGCAGTCTATGGTTGTTGAGGCGTCAGCATCCTCTTTAAACTGCGATACGGGTCCATTTAAGACCCGTTTGACCTTCACGAATCCGCGTAAGGGGTTTCTAAAAAGTTAACATCAAATAGGCATCCTTGTCCCAGAGTTTAAATTTTTTTTCAATAATAATATACACACTATTGTGATTGTTTTTTCAAAAGCTAAAACTTTTCATAAAATTGTAATGATTTATTTTTGTTCTTCAGATTTTGTCACGAGATATAATTTAAAACAAAGATTTAATTTCAGAAATAAACATGTTCTTCGTTTGACGTGTTTTCTCGTTCGGATACGCGCGAGACTTGCACAGTCTATACAAAAACAAAAAAACCTAATTGATTTGGTGCTCTCTCCTCCTAATGTGGCACAAAGACAACAAGCCCCCCCCCCCCTTCTGCCCCCTAGCTATACAACTGCAATAAAGTCAGTAATAGACATGTTTTAACCCTCTGAGTTTACAATTGAGAAACACACAAACTGATTATAAACAATCTTTGACCATTTTTATGGAGCTAATTGGCACACGCAAACGTGCTTAGCCCAAGGAAATATTTTGCTCAATAGAGAGAGCAGGTAACCAGGTAAAAACAGCATCTGACATTATTGTTTGTGACTTATTCCCCGCTAATTTTTGCTTAGCAGATCCAAAATTGCTAAGCACTTTTTACTGCGAAGACAATCTATGATATTGCGATTAATTCCTGGGCTTAATTTTCATATAAAGCTGTTGTGCAGAAAATTAAGCTTCGCTTTTTTGCAGGGAACCAATCACAAACCTTGATATTAAATGGTATTTTGGCTGGTAACCTGTGACTTCAAAGCAAGATTTTTCTGTGCTAAGCAATTTTATGTGCTGAACAGCTTTATGAAATAGGAAGTTCCATTCAAGAAAGAGGCCAAAATAACACATCCTTTTTGTTTTTACCAACTCACACATGTTATCTCCATGTAATTCCTTTTCCAATAAGTGGACTTCAATCTTTTCATTAGACCTTGAACGAGCCAGTAGTGCTGCTGACTGCCCGAGGCGGAATAACTGTTCATCCTTTAATAAATTTGTTGACTCGAGTAATGACAATGTAAACACACTCACTCACTGAAAAGGATGTGTAGTTTCCGAGTTTTGGTGGCCTGACTCGAATTTTCTTGAATGGAGCCTTCCCGTAATTTGTACTTTCAATCGAAATCTTTTCTAAAAAAGCCTCAAAATGTCCGAGGCTAACAACCACTTCAGTAGTTCAGTCAATCACGCTTAGGTTTTTAAGCAAACTCTAAATCTTGACGTTGTTTTTTAAAATTCAGATCCATGTGCCAACAATCCCTGCCTTAATAATGGTGTATGCAACCCGATCGGATCTACAAACTACCAGTGTTCTTGCAATGTAGGGTACACAGGAACCAACTGTGGAAGTCTACTCAGTAAGTGGAGTATAAACAGGTAGCAAGCAAAGACAAATAGGTTGATGGTGGACTCAAACCAGTGACCTCTTGAATATATCACGAGTGCTTTACCAGTGGTGTGTTTGCCGAGCAGTTTAGAGCACCAAGTTCTGATGGCTGAGTCATCAGAGTGTGGGTTCGAATCCCGGTCATGACACTTGTGTCCTTGAGCAAGACACTTAACTATAATTGCTTCTCTTTACCCAGGGGTAAATGGATTCATGTGAGGGCAGAGATGGTTCTTCTGATTGATTTAGCGTGGTGCAGGCTGTGTAATCCCAAGGGAGCTCAAATGGTTTAAGGAATGAAATAAATGGCCCAGTGACCAGGGGGTAATGATGTTGGAGCGCCATGAACATCAATGAGTTACAGATTTGAGCACTATATAAGAAAGTAGCCTTAACATCCCTTAAGTCACACTTTGAGGCTCGTGAATAACACCAGTTTTTATGACGCCCCTGAACGCCTGGCAGGATCCTACCAGGATCCTACCAGTTGTACCTTTGACCTCACATCCCACGTCTATACACATGTGTATTGTAAATAAAACATAAGCGCATACAAACATTATGCACACGCAGCAGCAGACGATCGAACAGTTAACTGCTGGTGTAGCTTACAAATTACGTCATTGGTTCTTCAGAAGCAAAATTACAGTAGATTCTTCCCATAAATAAAATCTCAACTCTTCTTTCCCTGTACCTCATTCCTCAGATCCTTGTAACAATAATCCATGCCTGAACAACGGTCAGTGTACTTGGAGCGGCACCACCATTGTGTATCGATGCCAGTGCACTTCTGGCTTCAGCGGAGACAACTGCCAGATATTCAGTAAGTTTAGTTTATAAATCAAACTTGGGGGGAGGGGGGTGGGGAGAAGGATGGAGCTTTATTATATTTTTCCCCAGACCTGTAGTTGTGGCCGAGCGGTCTAGCGCATTGAACTGAAGTTCTGGCGGCTGAGACATCGGAGTGTGGGTTTGAATCTCTGTCATGACGCTTGTGTCCTTGAGCAAGAAACTTCAATAATAATTGCTTCTCTTCACCCAGGAGTAAATGGGTACCTGGGAGGTTAGAGATTGTTGATGTGAATGCTTAGCAAACTGTATGTCCATTTGGTTGCCGGTGCTGCATGCTCCTAAGGAGTTGAATTGGTTTCAGGATTGCTTAGGGCCTGATGAACAATGATTTTGTTAAGACCCTTTGAGGGGCCTACTTGTCTTTTAAAAACGCATAACAAATACACATTATTAATAATAGTAGATTTTCATTTTTATTAATGTTTGAAAGTCTAAAAGTCATCTGGATTCTTCTGTTTCTTATAATCACACCCTAGATAAGAAGGTATACCATTGGCTGCATGTAGTTGTCCTTATGAAGAAGAAAATGATTTCATTGAGAGGTTTAACAATTCATGCTGGCTGCTCAGACATAAATGTATTATGTTTGCTGTAGCAGGTTGCCCAATTGTTTAGGAGCATTCGGGTTGTTTCCCTGTATTAGCCAGTTGAGTTTATTCATGTTTAAAAAACGAGCATGGCTTACATTGGAATTCGTACAGGATTATGCACCTCTGAGTCTCAACTCTTTCAAAATGCCTGGCCTTGTCTTATTGAAGACCTTTTGTTTTCCCAGAAGATAAATGTATTCAAACCCTTTTTACCACTGGTACTTAGCCTATATCTGGCGTCTACCCTCAAAAACTGTCTAATGATTTTGTTGTTTGTGACTAGTTTTCCGCTGTTTGCTCAACTATTTCAAAATGTCTGACCTGGTCCGAATGAATCCTTTTTATTTCTAGAACATAAATGTATATTTCTATTTCCATAGATTTGTGTCAAAACTTGCCATGTCAGAATGGAGGTGTTTGCTCCCAGGCTGGTTCCTCCTTCACTTGTCAGTGTGCACCGGGTTACACTGGTAACACTTGCTCACAAGTAATCAGTGAGTATCAAAATTTGACCTTGCAGCTTTGCAAGCTGTGAACGACACATTCCTCTTGATATACAAAGCAAAGTGTACCACACATGAAATCCATGCTGATGAAATCAAAATGACGGCAGCTTGTCTGCAATGTGTTGTGGGATTTGAATGTGGCAGACTAACTTATGTCAGAGGGCACATTTCAATGCTTGTGATTGGTCACTGCTCGGAGGGGCAGAGACTTTATTCTTGAATCTAGTGCTACACCTGTCATGCTATCTTTTCTTTTTGACAGATTTTTGCCTCGTTAACAGCAACCCATGCCAGAATGGGGGCACCTGTTTATCCATCGGAACTAGTTACCAATGTCAGTGCCTTGCAAGTTACACTGGTAACACATGTGCTACTCTCATAATAAGTGAGTATTCAAACCCTTTCTACCACCGGTACTTGTGTCTACATTAAAAGACTGTCTCATGTCTTGTACCCTTACAATGGAACTTTTGAATGTCATTGTTGTTAACTGTTGGACAAATAATGATGACAACGTTTACAGTTGAGTTGTATTTTAGTTCCATTAGCTGTTATTTGGTTTGAGGTATCAAAGTGTAAGGAAGAGGTTTGAAACTTGTTGTTTAAACTTGCTATTAAGGCCTGGTTCTTGATAATTTGACTAAGACGAAATCTGAGGTAAAATTATCAAGTAACGGGCCTCAAGAAATGTGATTTTGATGTTTGTGACTGTAGTAACCCACTGTTGATTGATCAACTGTTTCAAAATGTCTGACCTGGTCTGAATGAATCCTTTTTATTTCTAGAACATAAATGTATATTTCTATTTCCATAGATTTGTGTCAAAACTTGCCATGTCAGAATGGAGGTGTTTGCTCCCAGGCTGGTTCCTCCTTCACGTGTCAGTGTGCACCGGGTTACACTGGTAACACTTGCTCACAAGTAATCAGTGAGTATGAAAGACAGAATACCGGCCAGTCACAATACACTGCGCCCTCTATAGTTTACCCTAGAGAGGTTATTTTCCCAAAATTGTTTGAATGACAAGACAATTCACACCTGCAACTCAGCAGAAAGTTTGGGACCTTTAAAGGCAAAGTATACCTTTGGTTTTTGGAACCATTCGATTGTTTTAATCCTATATAAATGTATATATATACATTAAAACCAACCTGTGAAAATTTCATTTCAAAAGGTGATATTGTTTTTGAGATATTTCTGAAAACCTGGAGCGGTTTATGTCCACGCAGGAAAAATAGTTCGTAGTTGGAATATAGTACACAATCTGAGCAAAGTTTCACGCAGAAAATAACGTTTCTCAGATTGAAATGGTTTTTTGAATACCTTTCTCGAAACACCACATTCCTTTGAGGGGAATTGTTTTTCAAAATGTTATATTACATTATCAACAGCTGCAGTGCTTCCTACCAAGTCAGTTTTTGGACATTTTCCCCATGGTACACTGTGAAAATAGCCCTCTTGCAGGGATGTGACTCCTCCGTTTTTAACCGGAAATCCGGGTTTTTTTTTGCCCTAAAAAAAAGAGTTTTTATTATTTATTTTTTTAACTTAAAATCAAATTCATAACAAAATGAAGATAAAACCATATTAACGCCCAAGATAACAGAGAAGGGCTTTTAAAACCGAATTAGTGGGCTTCATGCTCGCAATTTTTCGAGCTCGCAAGCTTCGCGCTTTGCGCTCAGAGTTCAGGTTTTTTTTTCAACAGCTTATCACATCCCTGCCCTTGAGAAAACTGTAAATGATGCTTTCTAGCTGCTATGTGAATCGCCAGTATTGAATGTTGCATGCCTCTTGTTGTACAAAGCAAAATGCACCACACACAAAATCCATGCTGATGAAATCCAAATGGTGGCAGCTTGTCTGCAATGTGTAGTGGGATTTTAATGTGGTGGACTTATGTCAGATTTGGGGGGCACACTTTTTTGTGACTGGTCGAAGAGGCTGAAATTAAAGTTGTGAATCTAGTTCTACATTGTTATTCTATCTTTTCTCTTTGACAGATTTTTGCCTCGTTAACAGCAACCCATGCCAGAATGGAGGCACCTGTTTATCCATCGGAACTAGTTACCAATGTCAGTGCCTTGCAAGTTACACTGGTAACACATGTGCTACTTTCATAATAAGTGAGTATTCAAACCCTTTTTACCACTGGTACTTAGCCTATATCTGGCATCTACCCTCAAAAACTGTCTAATGATTTTGTTGTTTGTGACTAGTTTTCCGCTGTTGTTTGCTCAACTATTTCAAAATGTCTGACCTGGTCCGAATGAATCCTTTTTATTTCTAGAACATAAATGTATATTTCTATTTCCATAGATTTGTGTCAAAACTTGCCATGTCAGAATGGAGGTGTTTGCTCCCAGGCTGGTTCCTCCTTCACTTGTCAGTGTGCACCGGGTTACACTGGTAACACTTGCTCACAAGTAATCAGTGAGTATTAAAGACAGAATACCGGCCAGTCACAATACACTGCGCCCTCTATAGTTTACCCTAGAGAGGTTATTTTCCCCAAAATGTTTGAATGACAAGACAATTCACACCTGCAACTCAGCAGAAAGTTTGGGACCTTTAAAGGCACTGAACACGTTTGGTAATTACTCAAAACAAATATTAGCATAAAAACTTACTTGGTAACGAGCAACGGAGAGCTGTTGATAGTATAAAACATTGTGAGAAACGACTCCCTCTGAAGTAACGTAGTTTTTGAGAAAGAGGTAATTTCTCACTAAAATAATAAAAGACTTCATGCATGAAGTCTTTTATTCTATCTGAAAGCACACTAATTTGTACAACAAGGGTGTTTTTTCTTTCATTATTTTCTTGCAACTTCAATGACCAATTGAGCCCAAATTTTCACAGGCTTGTTATTTTATACATATGTTGGGATACACCAAGTGAGAATACTGGTCTTTGACAATTACAAAACGTGTTCAGTGCCTTTAAAGGCAAAGCATACCTTTGGTTTTTGGAACCATTCGATTGTTTTAATCCTATATAAATGTATATATATACATTAAAACTAACCTGTGAAAATTTCATTTCAAAAGGTGATATTGTTTTTGAGATATTTCTGAAAACCTGGAGCGGTTTATGTCCACGCAGGAAAAATAGTTCGTAGTTGGAATATAGTACACAATCTGAGCAAAGTTTCATGCAGAAAATAACGTTTCTCAGATTGAAATGGTTTTTTGAATACCTTTCTCGAAACACCACATTCCTTTGAAGGGAATTGTTTCTCATAATGTTATATTACATTATCAACAGCTGCAGTGCTTCCTACCAAGTCAGTTTTTGGACATTTTCCCCATGGTACACTGTGAAAATAGCCCTCTTGCAGGGATGTGACTCCTCCGTTTTTAACCGGAAATCCGGGGTTTTTTTTGCCCTAAAAAAAAGTTTTTATTATTTATTTTTTTAACTTAAAATCAAATTCATAACAAAATGAAGATAAAACCATATTAACGCCCAAGATAACAGAGAAGGGCTTTTAAAACCGAATTAGTGGGCTTCATGCTCGCAATTTTTCGAGCTCGCAAGCTTCGCGCTTTGCGCTCAGAGTTCAGGTTTTTTTTTCAACAGCTTATCACATCCCTGCCCTTGAGAAAACTGTAAATGATGCTTTCTAGCTGCTATGTGAATCGCCAGTATTGAATGTTGCATGCCTCTTGTTGTACAAAGCAAAATGCACCACACACAAAATCCATGCTGATGAAATCCAAATGGTGGCAGCTTGTCTGCAATGTGTAGTGGGATTTTAATGTGGTGGACTTATGTCAGATTTGGGGGGCACACTTTTTTGTGACTGGTCGAAGAGGCTGAAATTAAAGTTGTGAATCTAGTTCTACATTGTTATTCTATCTTTTCTCTTTGACAGATTTTTGCCTCGTTAACAGCAACCCATGCCAGAATGGAGGCACCTGTTTATCCATCGGAACTAGTTACCAATGTCAGTGCCTTGCAAGTTACACTGGTAACACATGTGCTACTTTCATAATAAGTGAGTATTCAAACCCTTTTTACCACTGGTACTTAGCCTATATCTGGCATCTACCCTCAAAAACTGTCTAATGATTTTGTTGTTTGTGACTAGTTTTCCGCTGTTTGCTCAACTATTTCAAAATGTCTGACCTGGTCCGAATGAATCCTTTTTATTTCTAGAACATAAATGTATATTTCTATTTCCATAGATTTGTGTCAAAACTTGCCATGTCAGAATGGAGGTGTTTGCTCCCAGGCTGGTTCCTCCTTCACTTGTCAGTGTGCACTGGGTTACACTGGTAACACTTGCTCACAAGTAATCAGTGAGTATGAAAGACAGAATACCGGCGAGTCACAATATAATGCGCCCTCTATAGTTTGACCTGGAGAGGTTATTTTCCCCTCAAATTTTAGACTGGTCCCCTGTCAGGTACTGGTTTTACAGGCCCAATGACTTCATTGGATACAATAACTTCATTGGATAAACGTGCTGCGACGTAAGCTTTCCATATCTGTGTTATGATTGGTCCGAGGTGATCAGTCGTCTGCATACAGCGTCTACATAAAGCGTATATCATGTAGTGTGTAGTTGGATGTACAGTGTACACATGTACGTGTGAATTGACTTTGATTCTCCGTGTGAAATGAATGCGAGGTCAATAGTACATCCGACGGGATCCCGCCGAGCGCTCACGACTGGTATCTGGCGTTATTCGTGAGTCTTGGCGTCAGATGTTCAGGATACCCAAATGGTTGACAATCTAAAATTTCACACTTGCAACTCAGCAGAAAGTTTGAGACATTTAATGGCTGTCATAAATGTGAAAAAACTTTCACCAGCCTCACACCAAACGTAAACAATCAAGGGTTGTGAGGCGGGCACTACGTGAGGAACAACGCTTATGAACTTTTACCCAGGATACACTGCAAAAATGGTATGATAGATGACTCACTGCCTTAATTGAAAACAACTGTAGAGGGCACTCTGTTATGCAAATTGTGCGTATTGAATGACACATGCCTCTTGTTATACAAAGCAAATGCACCATTCACAATACATGACGATGCATTAGAAATTGCCACAGACTGTCAGCAATTTGTAACATGGTGTACTTTTGTTCGACTTTTAGTTTGACTTTAATTTTTTGTGATCGGGAACTTCTTGAGGGAGCAGGGGGCACTGGTGGGGGGAGGGGGGAATGATCAAGAATGTTCACAGGTCAACATGCCTGAATGTAGCTCTACACCTCTCACACAATTTGTTTTTTTGGGGGGACAGATTTTTGCCTCGTTAACAGCAACCCATGCCAGAATGGAGGCTTTCTGTTATGTGAGTTGCCAGTATTGAATGACACATGCCTCTTGCTGTACAAAGCAAAATGCACCACACACAAAATTCATGCTGATGAAATCAAATTGGTGGCAGCTTGTCTGCAATGTGTAGTGGGATTTTAATGTGGCGGACTTATTTGGGGGCACACTTCAATGCTTTGATTGGTCACTGCTTGAAGGGGTGGAGGGGCAGAGACTTAATTCTTGAATCTAGTTCTACACCTGTCATGCTATCTTTTCTTTTTGACAGATTTTTGCCTCGTTAACAGCAACCCATGCCAGAATGGAGGCACGTGTTTATCCATCGGAACTAGTTACCAATGTCAGTGCCTTGCAAGTTACACTGGTAACACATGTGCTACTCTCATAATAAGTGAGTATTCAAACCCTTTCTACCACTGGTACTTGGCCTATATCTGGCATCTACCCTCAAAAACTGTCTAATGATTTTGTTGTTTGTGACTAGTTTTCCGATGTTTGCTCAACTATTTCAAAATGTCTGACCTGGTCTGAATGAATCCTTTTTATTTCTAGAACATAAATGTATATTTCTATTTCCATAGATTTGTGTCAAAACTTGCCATGTCAGAATGGAGGTGTTTGCTCCCAGGCTGGTTCCTCCTTCACTTGTCAGTGTGCACCGGGTTACACTGGTAACACTTGCTCACAAGTAATCAGTGAGTATCAAAGACAGAATACCGGCCAGTCACAATACACTGCGCCTTCTATAGTTTACCGTGGAGAGGTTATTTTCCCCTCAAATTGTAGACTGGTCCCCTGTCTTTGTCCACAAGGATAAAGAAAGGCACTGGTTTTACAGGCCCAATGACTTCATTGGATAAACGTGCTGCGACGTAAGCTTTCCATACCTGTCTTATGATTGGTCCGAGGTGATCGGTTGTCTGCATAAAGCGTATATCATGTAGCGTTGTTGGATGTACAGTGTATACATGTATGTGTGAATTGACTACAATTCTCCGTGTGAAATGAATGCGAGGTCAATAGTACATCCGACGGGATCCTGCCGAGCGCTCACGACTGGTATCTGGCGTTATTCACGAGCCTTGAAGTGTGATGTCAGATGTTCAGGCTACCCAAATGGTTGACAATCTAAAATTTCACACTTGCAACTCAGAAGAAAGTTTGGGACCTTTGATGGCGGACATAAATGCTAAAAAAAATTTCACCAGCCTAACACAAAAACAAAAAAAATACAAATGTAAGCAACCAAGGATTGTGAGGCGGGCACTACATGAGGAACAACGCTTATGAACTTTTACCCAGAATACACTGCAAAAATGATATGATAGATGACTCACTGCCTCTCTTGTACAGGGCACTCTGTTATGCAAATTGCATGTATTGAATGACACATGTCTCTTGTTGTACAGAGTTTTATACAAGAGAGTTTTTATACAAGAGTTTTATACAATTGTGTACAGAAAACTAGTTACCTGCGAGTTTGATAAAATTCGTCCAGAAAAACTAGTTACCTGCGAGTTTGATAAAATTCGTCCAGAAAAACTAGTTACCTGTGAGTTTTATAAAATTCGTCCAGAAAAACTAGTTACCTGTGAGTTTTATAAAAATTCGTCCAGAAAAACTAGTTACCTGTGAGTTTTATAAAATGTGTCCAGAAAAACTAGTTACTGTAAGTTTTCTTTAATGTAGTCAGAAAAACTAGTTACCTGTGAGTTTAAAAAAAATGTGTCCAGACAAACTAGTTACCTTTGAGTTATATAAAATGCGTCCAGAAAACTAGTTACCTGTGAGTTTTAAAAAATGTGTCCAGAAAAACTAGTTACCTGTAAGTTTTAAAAAATATGTCCAGAAAAACTAGTTGCCTGTGAGTTTTATAAAATGCGTCCAGGTAAACTAGTTACCTGTGAGTTTTATAAAATGCGTCCAGAAAAACTAGTTACCTGTGAGTTGTATGAAATGTGTCCAGAAAAATTAGTTACCTGTAAGTTTGTTTAAATGTGTCCAGAAAAACTAGTTACTGTAAGTTTTCTTTAATGTATTCAGAAAAACTAGTTACCTGTGAGTTAAAAAAAAATGTGTCCAGACAAACTAGTTACCTTTGAGTTATATAAAATGCGTCCAGAAAACTAGTTACCTGTGAGTTTTAAAAAATGTGTCCAGAAAAACTAGTTACCTGTAAGTTTTTAAAAATATGTCCAGAAAAACTAGTTGCCTGTGAGTTTTATAAAAATGCGTCCAGGTAAACTAGTTACCTGTGAGTTTTATAAAAATTCGTCCAGAAAAACTAGTTACTGTAAGTTTTCTTTAATGTATTCAGAAAAACTAGTTACCTGTGAGTTAAAAAAAAATGTGTCCAGACAAACTAGTTACCTGTGAGTTTTTAAAAATATGTCCAGAAAAACTAGTTGCCTGTGAGTTTTATAAAATGCGTCCAGGTAAACTAGTTACCTGTGAGTTTTATAAAATGCGTCCAGGTAAACTAGTTACCTGTGAGTTTTATAAAATGCGTCCAGAAAAACTAGTTACCTGTGAGTTGTATGAAGGCAGCTTGTCTGCAATTTGTATTGAGGGTTATAACATGGCGGGCAAAAAGGGGCGGAGATTAGTTTTTGAATCTAGCTCTGCACCTATCGTTGATACTTTTTCTTTTTAACAGATTTTTGCATCACCAACAACAACCCCTGCCAGAATGGAGGCACATGCTTACCCGTCGGAACTGGTTACCAATGTCAGTGCCTTGCAAGTTACACCGGTAACACATGTACAATTGCCGTAGTAATAAGTGAGTATTCAAACCCTTTTATCACTGGTACTTTATGTATATTTTCAAGCATCAATGATTACAGAGTGTAACATAGACTATTTTCATCCACCCAGCGGTTAAATTGACCTGAACAGCAGAAAAACAAGAAGGTTTATTGGCAATACCTCTTAAGAAGTTCTTATGGAAGTGCCAAGTGCAAATTTCAAATTGCCTAACTGCATCAGTGATCAAATTCCAGGCCTACAAAACACCACACAATATCAATGCTTTATGCCCTTCCCCAAAACTGATTTTTCAAGGTAAACTTGACGGTTTTAAATGATCATGCTTTCCAACCCCCCCCCCCCTCTAAAAAAAATAATAATAATAACCCCCCCCCCCCCCCCCCCCCCCCCAAAATAAAAAATAAAATTAAAGAAAAAAAGAACAAAAACAAAAAAATAAATAAATAAATAACCCCCCCCAAAAAGCACTTAAATGTAAAATAAAAAAATCCAAACTAAACCAGTAAGGTACCATGTTTTGTTGTTACAGATCCCTGTTTGAACAACCCATGCCTGAATGGTGGTGCATGCCAGAGTGGGTTGGGGTCAACTTACACGTGTCAATGCATGTTTGGATTCTCCGGACTCAACTGCCAAAACCAAATTAGTAAGTTTAAAACTAAAGGCAATTGCACAATTTCTGGCATTATATCAACCACTGAAAGCTGGTTTTCTTGATATCTTTTTGATTTGATATTTGGTATTGATATTTGGCTACCACTCTTCCCGACTAAAGGATCTCCTATATACAAGGTCACATCTCCAACCCCTTAGACTTGGGTCTTCTTTACCCTCAGTCCCCTCTAGGTTCCCTCACCCTCCCTGTGCTTATCTACAACTGATTCAGTTCAGTGAGCACACACTCCCTACCCACTCCCAATGGGTTTCAGTTTAGGTTTAGTCCCAGCTCCAGCCTACATGCTTCATTGAGCTAAGTCCAGCTTATCCAGTTCCTATTCCCGCCTTCGTGCATCACTGAGCTAAGCCCAACTCCCAGTTAATCCCCTACAAGGCAGTACATAAGCAGCATCCAGCAACAGAGTCCAGCATTCTCCTGAAGATGATCAGAGCATACTGATAGAAACGTTGAGTCGTTAACCACCGGTTCTTTTCAGAACCAACAGTACTCAAAAGAGATTTTAACATGGTGTTACCGCAAACCTCTCTCAGATATTTGGTATTGTTACTAATGAATTCCTAACTTTTCAAGTCACAAAAATATCTATTTAAAGGCAAAGTATACCTTTGGTTTTTTGAACCGTTCGATTGTTTTAATCCTATCTAAATGTAGATATGTACAATAAAACTAACCTGTGGAAATTTCGCTTCAAAAATTGGTCGTACTTTTGAGATATCGCCGAAAAATCCAGAGCAAATATGCCCATGCAGGAAGAATAATCCCCAACAGGAATAGATAATCTGAGAAACTTTTCTGACAGAAACATTTCTCAGATTCAAATTTTGGGTCTTAAAAAACTGATACCTTTTTACATCACCACATTTCTTCAAGTGAAATGTTTCTCAAAATGCTAAATACTATCGAAAGCTGCTGTAGGCTTCTAACAAATACGCTTTTATTGTCATTAATTTTAAGAGTGATTACCGAATGTATAATAATAATAATAATAATAGTGGCTTCTTATATAACGCTCAGGTCCGTCACTCAGTGACGCTCATGGCGCTTCAACATTATTACCCCTGGTCGCAGGGCCATTTTTATTTCATTCCTTAAACCATCTCATCAGCTCCCTGGGGAGTATACCTTCCCCTTTAACTCTTTCCTTACCATAGGTGACTTTAATTGTCTATACAGCAATCCTTCACCGATCTTGAACTCTTGGTGGCAGCAGATACCGCCATTATTGCGGTGGTACCTGGGTGGTACTGCGCTGCCTAGCGACGGGTTTAAGCGATTTGCAAAGTAAAAAGTCTAATAACCCGCGACGATCAAATGATCGCCGTGTAGCCCAAACCTTATACCAGTCGCTAGGCAGCGCAGTACCACCCAGGTACCACCGCAGTAATGGAGGCATGTCTGCTGCCACCAAGAGTTCAAGATCGGTGAAGGATTGCTGTATACTCACCCATTCTCAAATATGTATTCCTGTGGAGACATCTTTTGTTCTTTCCCTTTGCGCCTGTACTTAATATTTTCCCAGAGACTTTGTACACCAAATTCTTTGTGGAGCACCACAGTCTTTACAATTCCCCTTAGGAGACTTTTTATTTTCCCCTATTTTGTTTTGTCCTTGGTCTCCTTAAGGTATTGAATATAAGCACAATCTTTCATGAGAAAATGACGTTTCGGGATCATGTGCATATCATTTGCATACATAAACAGATGCTGCTATTTTTGAGTTTTGGGCACAAAAAGTTTGGCGAAAAGTTGAAATTTGAACGGTCTTCTGTGTTAATGATTAAGCTTTTTAAGTATATCAAGCTGTTTGTTTGTATCTGTGATGTCTGGAGTGCCATTTAAAATGCAACAACTTGTCAAAGATGGCAACGGTTGAGTCCCTCTTTAAACAAATATTATTTTGAAATTAATCCTTTGTCGTTTTGTTGAAATAAAGCTGGATGTGCAAGCAACCCGTGTATCAATGGAGGCCAGTGTATACAAGTTGGCACCGGTTACCGATGTCAGTGCCTAGCGGGTTACACGGGAACCAGGTGTAACGTATTCATAAGTGAGTAGTTCAATAGCAGTCAATCTGTCTCACCATCGACCAGTAGCCCTGTTGGACCCAATGTCATAGAGCTGCTTAAACTGGCACGTGCACAAATGCTGTCACATCAATCGATACAAGATGTTTACAATGGAAGCTTGGATCTTCTTTTTATTTTCTGGAATATGGTCACCGATGGATATATTTGGTATAGACTGTGCAAGTCTCGCACTTATCCGAACGAGAAAACACGTCAAACGAAGAACATTTTTATTTCTGAAATCAAATCTTTGTTTTAAATTATTTCTCATGACAAAATCTGAACAACAAAAATAAATCATTACAATTTTATGAGAAGTTTTAGCTTTTGAAAAAATTACACAATAGTGTGTTGATTATTATTGGAAAAAAATTAAAACTCTGGGACAAGGATGCTTATTTGATGTTAACTTTTTAGAAACCCCTTACGCGGATTCGTGAAGGTCAAACAGGTCTTAAATGGACCCGTATCGCAGTTTGACGCCTCAACAACCATAGACTGCAATGAAAAGGGTTCGCTTTGCAATTACTGCATCTGGCGATTATAATCGCGCATCCAAAACAAGCGTTTACATAAGTTTTATGATCGGAGGCGAGCACAAAATTCTTAATTTTTTCCAATAACCGGAAGCTGAGGTCAAGTTTAATTCTTGGGTTTTCTTCGTTATATTGTTGAATTGGTTTTACTTTCATATGTTGTTATCACTTAGTATTACATTCCCAACAACATGTATAATTTTCTAGGTCATAAACTACGTTAAACTAAAATAATTGACGAAACAAAATCTCGCCCACGTAAAACTCCATATGGTTGGGACCACTATGGTCCCGGAAGTTCGAATGCGCGCGAGACTTGCACAGTCTATTTGTGGACCCATCAAAAAGTATATTTATTGACATGAAGAATATAATGAAGAAAACAAATCAGCTTCTTCAGGTAAAAATTTGAACATGCATTAGTTTCTATTGTATTCGCGTTGTAAAGAAACTTTCTACCCAGGACAGAAGTGCAGTGCAACGGAGATTGGCATGCTACCAGGGCTAGGGTCATCACTTAAAATTTGTGTGGTACCCATTGCTACAACAATCCCGGTCATATCGTCGCTTGTACCACGAACTGACCTAACTGACAAAAATCACACATTTTTGCAAATAATTTTTTTTACAAATTATTAATATATTCATTACTGTTAACATTTTCAGCAAGTTTCAGTACTAAATACGTAGTAGTTCCGTAATTACACTAATTACTAAAAACGAGGTATCACTAGATTTGCCATTTTGTCTTTCCACAAAGTGACCTATCTAGATACGCCACTTTACCAATGATGTACTATATGCGCTACAGTGCGCGCAGTTTGGGCGCGTGTGTAAAATTTGCGTACCACCAAGTGACCTAACTCGAAGCAGAGTGTTTTCACAAAGTGACCTATCTAGATAGGTCTCTATTATGCACTGGTTTGTACACAGCGCTCTGCTGGCAAAACTCGGTTTTTCATTTTCACGAAGTGACCTATCTGTTTAGGAATTATTTACTAATTAAAATAGTTGCAGGGATGAAATCAAATTGACAGTTCTGTATTAATAAAGTAGTCGGCTTAATTTTTGTCTTAAACAAATTATATACAAATAGTGAGCAGACCCCGAAACAGCAGTTGGAAAAATAGTGCAACTTCAATCGTGATTTTCTCCAAACACGTTGTTTTATACTGTGTACGAGTTAGGTCGGTTCGTGGTACGAGCGACAATATCTTGATGGGGGCCCCCCGGCCCTCGTTCAATGTTGGCTCTCATTGCGAGGTCTGCACTCAGCTGGGGTTAACAACATTGAGCTGGGGAACGGGGGAGGGTATATTTATTGTCACGTGGCCCAAGCATTTTGGCTGGGATCATAGGTCCTGATTCCACCTGGCCTCAGGTCACCAGGTGCAGTTGGTGATCAGTAGTCAAACCATCTGGGCCCAATTTCATAGAGCTGCTTAAGCACAAAAAGCAGCTAAGCACAACAAAATTTCGCTTACCAGAATAAGGTTACCAGCCAAACTACCATGTCACAAGTACAATTTGTGACTGGTATCCTGCTCATTTCTGCTTAAGCAATATTTTCTGCTTAAGCAGCTCTATGAGATTGGGCCCTGCTCTAGAATGCAGGAATCATGGGTTTGAATCTCACCAGAGAAGCCTGTGAGTTGTTTTCCCTGCGGATAAGTCTTGACATTTCCAGCGATGCACTTACGGTTATAACCGACTGTTTTAATACAACTTTATGTAGGAAAATAGATGTTAATTTTGCATCAGGGATATGGAATATAATTTGCTTTTACCTCTACACCTATGTGTTAGCACTGTATACTCAGTACTTTCCCAAAATCTGTAAAAAAAAATCCGCAGGCAAATCACTCGGGTGGGATTCGAACCCCTACCTTTGCATCAGGGTAAAAAGCAAATTATAAGTTTGAGGGTGTTATTTTTTTTGTCATTACAGATCCTTGTAGCAGCAACCCATGTCAGAACAATGGAAACTGTAACTGGTTGAATCCGACCTTCGCCTACCAGTGTCAGTGCCAACCATCTTACACCGGCATCAACTGTGAATTACCACTAGGTAAGACTGCCCCTCGCTTGCCTTAACGATTTGCAGCAGGCTTCTTAACGTGGTACAAGCCATGTTGTTTTTTAGTTTCTTGTTCTTCATCTTGTTCTCAATGCTTGCTTTTCAACTTGCTGTAATAAAGTGCACCAATAAGGTACTCAGGTCACTTGAACATGCAGAAAGCATTTTAAGACAGTTTTGTTATTTTAAATTTGTTTTTCTTTCCGTTGGCATTTTGAGACCAATTTATGTAGCACCTTATAAGGGTTTACAAGGCGCTGCGGCGCATTCAGCAACCACTGCAAGGAACACCGGGTCCAGGTCTGGAACTACACGAGGCCATGGCCTCCATTGCCCTGGTCTTGGCCTTGGTGCCCCCCTTCAAAAGTTTCCCATAGACTTTAAGATTTTCCAATGGAAGTGCCCTTTGCAAAATTCAAATGGTATCCACTTGTATACGCCAACCTGCATTCAAAGTCTTAGCTCCACTTCCAAACAGTAACTACCACAACAGCAGGACTACCATGGCCACTTATGAAACATCTGTAGAGGACTATGAAATCATGTCAGGTATCTCTGCATAAGTATTATTAAAATTAATATCTCCAGCTGTCTCGATTTTCAAATCCAAATCAAGGCTTGATGGCTCAAGTAGTCAGGGGCCCCATTCTAAAAAATTGAACTATTCTCAGTGCTGTGCTGTGTATAGTGGGACTCAAACAAGAGTGGTGTCATTGTAAACCAAGCTGTTCAAAATGAAAAAAAAAATACTTGTTTTTCTGTTTCAGATGGCTGTTTGAGCAGCCCATGTTTCAACGGAGCCACCTGCCGCTCGCTGGGCACAAACTTCCAATGTCAGTGTGCACCAGGCTACACTGGCAACCTCTGTACTCAAACAATAAGTGCGTACAACAAGCATGGTGTTTTGTCAGGATTTGTTGTCCTGCCTAATTTTAGTATTTATTGTAAATCTCTCTTTTTGTCTGCGGACTTTTCTTGAGAGATTTCAACTCGTCTAAGGAATGAATAGCCCTGAGTTATGTTCTACCATCTAGTTCCATTTGCGGTGATTTCTGTAAATCCACCACTAAAAGCTGTGTCCATATTAACAGCTTTGGCCAGACTTGAAAAGGCCTACCTTTGAATGTTCACTTCAGCCGTTGGCCATAGCTGCAGCCAAAGTCTCTTGATTTGGTCAAAGCCTAACATTCTGGAAGGTTTCATTCTTGGCAAAATATAAACTGCCCCCAATTTTGTGGACTTGTAAATATACATCACAACCTCTTGTAAAGTTTGTCATCAGTTTGTTAATTAGTTTTACATTTTTCTTGTTTCTTCTTCCTTTCGAGTGCAGCTTTCAATGATTGAAGATATACGCACTGCCAGACACACTGGGGCAAACCCATCCTCTTAATAGCAATAAGTCTGTACTGGGGTCTTTTACATGCATTGATAGTTTTTTAACAACACACGTGACCTACGGCTTTACGTCCCATCCGAAGGAAGAAGCAATAATGGTTAAGTGTCTTGTTTAAAGACACAAGTGTTGCAACTGGGACTCAAATCCGATGTTCTGGTGATCAGAAACACCAGAACATGAGTTCGGTGCTCATAACCGCTTGGCTTTTTCACACCTGATGTCATATGGAACTTTAAGTCATGGTTTAAAAAATGTTATTTGACAGATCCCTGTGGCAGTAACCCGTGCCTGAATGGAGGAGTGTGCAGCTGGCTGAGCCCTAACTTCATCTACCGCTGTCAGTGCTCGGCGGGGTACACTGGTGTGAACTGTGCTAGTGTTATAAGTAAGACTTATCTTTTGTCTTTTCGTTTCTGAATAAAAGAAAAATGGCTTTCAACAAAATCAAACTTTTTACAGGAATGCAATTTTTCAAACTGATTTTCGACTGATTTTTTGATTTTTGAATTTTTCCCATATGATTTTTTTTCTCTGTAGACCCTTGTGTGAGTAGCCCATGTTTAAACGGAGCCACGTGTCGCTTGCTGGGGACAAATTTCCAATGTCAGTGTGCTCCAGGCTACACAGGGAGTCGCTGTAGTCAAGTAATAAGTGAGTTACGACACACTGTCCTCAAAGTTGTCAAATTTGTACTTGTTTTAACTTTCTTTTTAACTCATCTCTGTTTTCGCATTAATTATATTTCCATATTAAAGCAAGGAATGGTAGTGGTAGCACTTTCAGAATACCTAGGGCCGATCTCGTAGCGCTGTTTAACACAGTAAGAATTAATTTCAATTAACGTTTCCAGTATTCGCACAAGAAGTTGTGATGGAGTCAAACTTCATCATTCCAAAGTAGGTCCAAAGCCCAGTAAGACATATGGTGATCGTGCTTTTTCCATGTATGCACCGACTCTGTGGAATCAACTTCCTACTCATTTGAGGACCATCATCAACTGTGGAATTTTTAAAACACAACTTAAAACATTTCTTTTTAAAAGGCATTACCTTTGAATCTTTTTGTTTGTGTTGTTGTTTTAACTCTTTGTTTGTATTTGTGTCGGTCTTTTTGTTCAATAATGTAATCTAGCTGTATTTTTGCTTATCTCTTTTTAGCTTTATGTTAATTATGTAAAAACTGTCTGTACAGCGTTTTGAGATTTTTTATGTAAGACGCTATATTAAAAAAAAAATATTATTATTATTATTTTCTTGCTATCTATATCAGAAAAATTTGCTTAAGCGTAAGCGTATTTTCACAGGTTAGCAAGAAATTTATGTGGGCAGCTTGCGCGTTCACCACGGATTTGAATTGTTATTCCATTAATTTTGGTACAATAAGCACCGGAAGGTTAGCATGCCTTTTTATGTGCTTACGGTTAGCAGCGAAATGAAATGGAAAATTGCGCAGTAAGCACGAAATCGGCCGTTAAGCAGCTCTATGAAATTGGGCCCAGCACTGAGCTTTCTAAGCCACAACCACTTCATTGGATGTAAATATTAAGGGGAAAATCTAAATACGGCCCTAAAGAGGGGCTTTAAGAGTCGAATTCATTTTTTTATTTTTTTATTTTAAAATTTATTTGATTACTCTTCTTCACTGGTACAACAGTACAAAAAGAAAAATACAGGGAAATAAAAAGATAAAAGTATAGACAAAATATAGTTCATACAAAAACATTCTTTTTATATAAACATATTTGAAAAATTTCAACAAATCGCCAGTGAGTGGCAAGATGGAACAAGTGACCAGCACCTCTACAGAGCCATATTGCCACAGTGGAAGGGGGTTAGGGGGAAGGGGAAAGAGGGAGGGGAGGAGGCAAACTGAAAGAAAGAAATGGACCAAAAGAAAGACTCTCAATACCGGCAGCTAGCACAACGGCAGTTTGACGATGAACTCATTTTCCAATTGAGCGTTGGTTATTTTGCGACATTAAACAAATTTTGCACTGGAAGGGTATCAAGTCTGTGGTATTTTACAACACTTTATTGTGAGGTCGGAGACTTTTTTTCAAATTTCACAAGGACTCCATCAATTGGAAAAATAAGTGCATCACATAACTGAATTTGACCTTAAGCCCATCTTGTGTAATACAGCCTGCGCAATTCAAGGTTCAAGGTGAAAGTAACGGTGGCTGAAATCTGTCTCCCTGGTGGTGGTTACGCAAAAAGAAAAACATAAGTGTTTTCCGGGCTATTCAGAATTGTCAATGTTTTGAAGTTTTAATATTTCTTTTCCTCAATTTGTTTTTGACACCCACCCAAAATTCTTTGATTTTAAGAATGTTTCTTTCCTAATGATTAAAACTAAATGAATAATAATTTTCATTTTAAATATAAATATATATATATATATTTAACATTGACAATTCTGAATTACCCCTCAATGGCTAAATCATTTCTTTTCCTATGAATCATCTAACAATTTGTACCATCACAACTCTAATAATCTTCAACAAACCTTAACCCATTTTCCTTTCAACATTTACGTCGTGTCAGTGCAAAAGTGTTGCAGATAATTGAAACAAATTGTAGATAAAAAAAATGCGACATGTGTGTGTACAAATATTGTGTGTCATTGAAAAAAAATATATCCTGGGTGCACACAAACCCTATGGCACCGAGATATAACATTTTCCGTTTTGCACTGACTCGTCCAATCTGTTCACCCCACCCTGTCATCATTTTCATCCACCACCCTTTGCACCCTTTCGCTATCTCTGACAGATCCATGCAGCACTTTTCCCTGTCTGAACAATGGTTTTTGTCAGTGGTCTGGCGTCCCGACTGTCTATTCATGTCAATGCACCCTTGGTTTCGTTGGGCTCAGATGTCAGACGCCACTGGGTAAGTTCCCAGGACGGTAACCAACATTAATAGTGTTTGGAGAATTTTGATTTGCTTTGTGATTTGCCAGTAAGACAATTTTAGGGTCATGCAGGCTACCATGCTTGAAGACAAATTAGAACCTGTAAACTGAGCTCCTTTGCCTCACGCTTGAAACATCCTGATAGGGGACCTATTGTATGGGATATATATATTCTACCCAGAT
Organism: Leptasterias polaris; assembly: GCA_037783415.1. Lineage (NCBI taxonomy): Eukaryota > Metazoa > Echinodermata > Asteroidea > Forcipulatida > Asteriidae > Leptasterias > Leptasterias polaris. The sequence continues at coordinate 1,633,007 of JAZGTN010000153.1, read as the reverse complement.
TGGAACCAACTCTCCCCAAAGAGGGTATTAAATGTACCCAAGCAGGCCATCCCTTCATGCTCAGACACCCTGATAGAGGGACCAATTAAATGGGATATATATTCTACCCTAATTGGAACATATTCTCCCCAAAGGTTATAATGGTACACAGGCAGGCCATCCCTTGCATACACCCTGATAGAGGGACCTATTATATGGAATTTACATTCTACCCTGACTGCAACCCTCTCTCCCCAAAGAGGGTATAAATGGTTCCTGACATAGACACCCTATAAGACATGTAGAATACTGAGCTCGGTTGTCATCTGTGTCTGCTGTGAACGCCCTCTATGTCAGCTATAGACCTAGAGTATCACTACCACGTGGCATTTCTGTATGGCAAAATTAATCAGAACAGCCAATGGGAAAAGCTGAAATTCGCCATATATCTAAAATGGCAGCGTGCACAAACTTCAGCCACAAATTACTACACACACCGCATTCTCTGAGTTTTAACAACATTTCTATGAATCTGTCTATTTGTTTAACGCAGTGTCATTGGTTGAACAATAGGATGGATGGGTGGGTCAAAACGATTTGGGGAAATAAAATAAAATCTGATTTTTTGAAAGTCAATTTTCTTTATATTGTCCCATTGGGTAGGAGTTCTTTCACGCCTTTAACCAAAATAGATTAAACACATTTAGAAATTGTTTTAATATAAATCATTTCTTCCCACAGATCCTTGCGATAGCAACCCATGCCAGAACAGTGGTTTCTGCAACTGGCAAAGTCCCAATTATGCCTACCAGTGTCAATGCCCTCCAGCCTTCACCGGTACCCTCTGTCAAACTCCCATTGGTAAGATTCTACTAAGGTTGCCTTGAGTTTAATGCCAGACTTTGGAGTTATCTGATCTTTTGGTGGTTTTATGTTTATGCGAGTTCTCCCCAAACAAGGCTAAAAGTCACTCTTGGTAAGGGGCTACAAGAGGGAAACATTTAAGATGAGAATATCTCAGGGGAGCTGAAGGTAGGAATTGATATTCCTCTGAAAACAGTCTAGATTGTAGGACGGAGGGAAACATGCACCAGGAGTTCCAAAGAGATGCAGTATGTGGAATAAAGCTGTTGGAATGCCTCTTTGTTCTACATCTCAGCAAAGCGAACAAGGTGGAAGCAGACGTACTAATTCTCCATTGTTTCGGTAGTGCCCGTGCAAGGGGACATTTATGAGATGCATTTTACCTGGCCAGGTTTTGGTACTTCTGGATCTTTTCCACCTCTTTCGAAGCTACCCTTATATCACCTGGCACAGCTATGTCAATGAGATGACACATTTTCTTCATTACATCTAAGACTACAACATCCTGACGCCTATGTTCTATAACATGATCAGTCTGAATGTTGAAGTCCCAGAGGATGATGACCAGGTCTTGGTACTTCTGGATCTTTTCCACCTCTTTCGAAGCTACCCTTATATCACCTGGCACAGCTATGTCCATGAGATGACACATCTTCCTTATCTAAGACTACAACATCCTGACGCCTATGTTCTATAACATGATCAGTCTGAATGTTGAAGTCCCAGAGGATGATGACCAGGTCTTGGTACTTCTGGATCTTTTCCACCTCTTTCGAAGCTACCCTTATGTCACCTGGCACAGCTATGTCCATGAGATGACACATCATCCTTATCTAAGACTACAACATCCTGACGCCTATGTTCTATAACATGATCAGGTTGAATGTTGAAGTCCCAGAGGATCTTGACCTGTTCGGTCTCTACAACTTCTCCGAAACATGTTCAAACCTTTTTGCAAACACTTGGACACCTTATTTCTTCACACAGATCCCAGTGAATCACCATGGCCATTCTGTCATGTCTTCCTGTAACTCGCAGGATTCAGTACAAACTGATTCTTACCATCTACAAAGCCTGCCACAACCTTGCTCCTCGATACCTAACCAATCTGCTGATGCCGTATACTCCTGCCCGATCACTTAGGTCGTCTTCTGATACAACTCTCCTCGGGGTCCCAGCGGTCAAACTTAAATCAGCTGGAGAAAGAGCTTTCTGCAGGGTGGCGCCACAGCAGGCTTCCTGCAGACTTAAGAAACTTGAACTCCCTAGCTGTTTTTAAATTACGTCTTCAGACTTATCTTTTTAATGCTGAATATAACTAGATTTTGTGATTGCTTTGTGAACATTTGATTCATGCCTTTTTGTCGTGAATTGTACCTTCTGTACTTGTTACCATTTGTTTCGCTTTCTTATTGTATACTGTTTAACTTTTTATGTACAGCGCCTTTGAGCAATTTATTGGATATATGGCGCTTTATAAATGCTGTTATTATTATTAATATTATTATTATTCCTTTGTACTCGGTCTGGGTTATCGTATTGCATTTGCTGACAATATGAAATACAGTCTCCTCTGCCTTATTACACATTCTTCACATAGGAGAGACATTTTCTTTCTCTACCTTTGCCTTCATTACATTTTTTCTTAGAGACTGGTCTTGCGCTGCAGTAACCAAGCTCTCAGTTTCCTTCTCCAGTTCTCTGCTCCTTAACCACCTAAATATTATTATCATCATTATTATTATATTGCGTTAAAGTTTTAGTAGACTTTTGTTACTCAGACAATTACTGGTCCTTGTGACCATTCACATTTGGTGATATTTTGATCTGTAACGGTTTATACATGGTTTTTTGCTCTCTAGGTCCTTGTTTCTCCAATCCATGTGTGAACGGAGGACAGTGTTTCACCAGCAACTCAGGGGCTGGCTATTTCTGCAATTGCTTGGGGAACTTCAAGGGAATTAACTGCCAATATCCAGGTATGAAAGATCTCCAACTGGGCTTATCTTTTACCCAAGGTTTAAACTTCCAACAAATTCCTATGTAAAAGAGAAGAAAATTATTATGTTTAGGAGATGGCAGATGTATCCTCCATCTTCGCATGACCTTTGCTATTCCTCACATTTAAATGCCAACATTTTTTCAAAAGTCAAAATAAAAAAAGTCATATAGAAAATTAATCAAAAAGGAGTACATTTCAAAAACACATTGTGGGGGCTGGGCGTATATGCCATGCCCGTTATGTGGCAGAGGTTGCCCCCCCCAAAAAAAATATATATATATATATATATATATATATATGTTCCCATACATTTGGAAAATCTTTTCCTCTTGTACAGAAGTATCCCCTCTGCCTTAAATCCTTAAAAGATTCTCTGAGATTCCCAGAACACAATGAAGACACACCAGGAGGCAGGGGGAAGGGGGGACACACCATGCCACATATTTAGCACTGACCGTGACTTGGAATCAAATCAGCCAAAGCTCACAATGAAACAAGTAAAGACAACCAAACATTCTTAGAAACTGCACCAAGGGATTTATCTTTCTCTTTCGAGAAAATAAAGTTTCTGTTCACCATGAAATCGGTCGAAGCCTTGGCCATTAAATGCAGCTTGGCATGCTGAAATCTTGGACTTATATCCCATGCCAAGGACAGTGGAAAACAATCCTGGCAGCCTATCGGTCTCTTGCTATCCTTGTTTGTCAGACAAAAGGTGGAAGGTCTGGAATTAGGATCTACACAATAATCCCCAGTAGAATGGAGATTATGAGCATGAATTCAGTACCTTTTTGTGTTTTCAGTTCTTTTATGTTTGTTCCAAATTGCTTTTATGCGCCGAAACCAGTTTGGTAGTTACGGGAAACTTCTTTGAGCATTTGTTTTATTCTCTACTTGTTCTCAGAACCGTGTTCCTCCAACCCGTGTAGTATTAACGGTGACTGTAACTCTCCCATCACTGGATCCAGCTATTCTTGCACCTGCTTTAACAATTACCAGGGACCGAACTGCCAGTATCCAAGTAAGTATTGATTGTCATCATCATGCCTCAGCCTCGGCCTAGATCAAATCCACACTATCTCTCTTGCTTGTTGCACATAGACATTGTTGTAGGGATTTCCCCTGGTGCACAATACGAATTGGGTCTGTGGGGTACTGCTATTGTTGTTCTATTTTTCCCTTTTCTGAAGTTGGGTCAAAGTTGAACAAAGAAAAACTTTGTGGGGTCTATAGTTCCATAGTGTAAAAGACCCCACAAGGGCCCTTCAGTAAACCCAAGCATACATATGGAGGAATGTTGGACACACAGACCAATGATTATGCATCAAAGGACCCTAGTGATCTTGGCGCAAGTGTAGCCTAGCACTTGTGAATGTACATGTAGTCGGTCCTCACTCTCTTTTTCAACAAAACCGACTGCTGCTGACTTCCGGATATATATACCGGCGCTCTACCAACTAAGCTTTAGAGCCCTTATGCTGGCGGTCTCCCTATTTTGTCAATATCTTTGTTCGGGGATGCCAGTCAGAAGCCATTCAACCGTTAACTGTCGTTTAGCCAGTGATTACACCCAAGTATACGGTACAATCTGGGAAGTGGAAGCAAAGGGATCACGTAAAAGGGTGTTTACAACATTGGTAATTGCCAAAGACCTGTATCCAAACTTGATGTGACCCAACATGTACATGAAATAACAAACCTGTGAAAGTTTAAGCTAAATCGGTCTTAGGAGTCATGAGAAAACAGTGAAAAAACCCCTTATGTGTTTTAACTTCTTTTCAAAAATCAGAATTTATCCTGCAGGATAAATACTGTTATTTTACTCATTTCCTAAAAACTATGGCATTTCAAGCAAAACTATTTCAAGGGAAGCTTTCCACCATGACCATCTTTATACCATGTAAGTTAGGTGAAAATCTGTGAACATTTATATTTTCATTCTTACCAATGTTGTACACACCCTTTTAAGGGGAAGCGACTTTTTATTTCAAATACCAAGTAATTTTTGTTTGTTCAACCCCAAAATTGTTTTTGTTTCTTTCAAAATTGTTCTCAAGGTTTTTACTACATGGGTTTTAATTGAATGCTCTATCTTTTGCTAACTTCAGATCCATGTAGCTCCCAGCCATGCCAGAACGGAGGGCTGTGTATACCCAACTCATTTGGTACATCATTCCAATGCAATTGCCCTTCAAACTACTTGGGCGTCATTTGCGAAATTGGTAGTAAGTATCAGAAGGAATGGGGTTGGGGTGGGGAGGGGATGTTGGATTTGGGGGGGGGGGGGGGGGGGGAGGAGGATGCATGGTGTTAGTGTGGAATTTGGGTTGACATGGGGTAGGGGTTTGGTTAGAGGTGGGTATGGGTTTTTAGTAGGGGTGGATGTTGAAGTCAGGTTTGGGCTTGAAATGGGGGTTGGGTTGACATGAGGGATGCTTGTAAAACGGATTGTGTTCATGTGGGGGTTTGGGTTGAAGTGGGGTTTAGGCTGAAATAGGGGTTGGGGCTGGTTTCCTGGTAAAACGGGTTGAGTTTATGTGGGGGTCTGGGTTGAAGTGGGGTTTAGGCTGAAATAGGGGTTGGGATGGTAAAACGGGTTGGGTTCATGTTGGGGTTTGGGTTTCGAAGTGGGGTTTGGACTGAAATGGGGGTTGGGGTTGATACAGTGTTTACTGGCAAAACAGGTTGGGGTTGAAGTTGGGTTCTGGTTTAAAATGGGGGGGGGGTGAAGTGGGAGTTTTGGCTGAAATGTGGGTTGGGTCAAACTGGGAGTTTGTGTTAAAATGGGAGTTTGGTAGAAGTTTGGGGTCTAGGTTGAAAAGGGGGTGTCTAGGTTGAAAAGGGGGTTTGTGTCGAAGGGGGTTTTTGGGGATAGGGTTTTGTGGCAAGGAGTAGGAGGGGGGGGGGCACCATGGTTGCAGACTCGGGATACTTGATATAGCTTGAATATTCAGAATCTTGTAACTGAACCCTTTGCTACCTGTGATTGATTCCAGATCCATGTATTTCCAATCCGTGCCTCAATGGTGGAGCATGTAGGACCGACACCACCGGCTCAAGATACTTCTGCAATTGTGTCAACAACTTTATCGGATTCCAGTGCCAGTTCACAAGTGAGTCAAAGAAAAAGAAAAAAAACAAAAAAGTTCTTAAGAGTATCAACCTTCTAAGGTGAAGTGGTTCAGATACTTTAAAAAAATACTCAACTAAATTTATGTCAGGAAATAAGTAAATGCCCTGAAAGAAAATACTGATGTAACTCAAAGTCAATTTCTGGGATATTATTTGACCCGAGCATGGCTTTTAATTTTTAGAAGGTCAAGGAATGTATCCTAGGCAATAATAGTTAAGTGTCTTACACAAGTGTTAACCCTTTCGTTACCGAATTGTTTGGACATAAACAACTGCTGGTGACCGCATTGTTTGACCACTCCAGCCTGAAGCACACATTCTTACACAACAGAAAGCTTTCGTTCAAAGGCCATTTTTACAAACTCCATTATCTCCTTGAGGATATTGTTTAACAGCAAAATAAGTAATAACAAAGTTCTCACTTATTGAATTCCCTTTCATATAATCAAAAAAACATTGAGATCGGTCAATAAAGGTCAAAGTTCTTTGTCTTTCTTTCCTCGGTGTGATCTGTAATCTCAAACACTTTTTTGTACACAACCATTTGGTGCTCCGTCGGTGTTTGGCATTTCGGATCTTTCAACTTGTAATGAGAAAGCCTTGATGATTGATTAAAAAGCATCTAATAATAATAATAATAATACGCAGTTCTTATATAGCGCTTTATACTCCCGATGGGTGTCTCAAAGCGCTCAGTATTTTTCCTACAAGGTAAGCGGAGTTACGTGTTGAAGTATGAGAACTATTACTTTGCATAGCACCATGTAATGGTTTACAAGGTGCTGTGGCGCAATATGCAGCCAATCAAACCAGGAACACCGGGGCGAACCCCTTCTCTTTACGATAAGTGCACTGGGTTCTTTTACGTGCATTACACAACACACGGGACCTACGGCTTAACGTCCCATCCGAAGGACGAAGCATGTGGTTAAGTGTCTTGCTTAAGGGCACACGTGTCACGACTGGGATTCGAACCCACACTCTGCTGAACAGAAACAAGAGCTTGAGTTCGGTGCTCTTATCCGCTCGGCCACTCTAACAAACACTCATTGTTTTTTTTAGATCCGTGTTTACCAAACCCGTGTCAGAACGGAGCAGTCTGCTCACAGGCAAACAGCGGGCAAACCTACACATGTAGCTGCATCAATGGATTCTTCGGAGTCAATTGCCAGACTCCAGGTGAGCAGTGATAAAAATGTTCAAAGATATTTAACCGTGACACAGCAGAATGTTAAAGGTATTATAGATAGGTTGCAGTGTGACGTAAGTCGGCCATCTTTACGGGCAATTTGGAACACACAGTCATGCGTTACGCGTGAGAACGGCGTGCAGCACGCGCACATTTCACCAAACTCATTGCATGATTGGTTAGTGAATGACGCGGCTGCGTTAATAATTTGCGCGCTTGACGCGCCTGCAAGCCGAAATGCGATTTGCCCGTAAAGATGGCGTCTACTGGGAACTATCTATACAGGATTGGCAGAGCCGACAAAATAGTCGCAGACAGTGTTTAGTGATCAACCATATACATGTATATGGGATTTGAGGCATTGCATGGTGAGGTATCAATGTATATTTGGTTTGCGGTAACACCATGTGTATATCTACTTGCTAGGTAGATTTTGTTTTTTTGAGAACTTGTCTTGCTTTTTATTCTACTGCCGCGGAGTAGAATATTCGGAATTCGGGAGACTTCTCAGTTCTGAAAAGAACTGTCCTGCTTATTAAATGTCCTGCTATTGTCCTGCCCAGTCTCCTGACGATGACTAGAGCAAGCTAGTCGAAACGTATGAGACCCGCGGCAGTGTAGTTATTAACGAGAAGTCCCCCCGATCCACATAGCGAAAGTAGTAGTCCCGCCCGATTTCCTACCTCCCGCCCAGGTAGTAGTTAACCCTTTAGCACTTACGAGCAAATTCAACAAAGTCATTTACTCACTGAGCAGGGCGGGGAAAAGTCATCGAATTAATGCACTATCTGGAAGTCGTATCATAACTTCCATTGTAATTATTTGTTTGTATTACAAGTTTGGTTTATTTTGTAGAGGATAAAATTATCTTTCGAATGATTCACACATATATGTATTTGATTTTACTGAATTGAAGCTTTCAGATTGTAAATATGTTGACACACCAACGAAAATAGACAACTGTTAGTTTGCATTACGTTAGCGTCAGTGTTTCACAGAAAGTTGTGCACACAACTTTTTCAACTTTGCTATCGTTTCAAACAAGAACAAAATGTTGACAAAGTGATTGAAATAATATCAAAACATACCTTTAGAAATGAACAATCTTGTCTATATTACTTATGGATAACAATAAATTTCCTCTACAATGTAAACTCCTTTCAATAATGTGTGAAAAACATGGCGAAAGCCCAGCGAAACAATGTCGCTTTCGTAGTATACATTATAGTGCGTGTGTGCACGTAATGCATTGTACATACGATACGGTACGCACATACAGAGAAGCATTGACACGTCGTGCTAGATTTCCGACCTTTGAACCTTTGGAAGGAGATTACTTGGTTTTTGTCAATGGTGACCATGGGATATTTTTAGACTGGCGCAATCTTGAGATCACGCTCTTTCGACGGCTGTTTGCTGCAACCCGCTAGCATGTGTAAAACCCAAGATACAAAGTGTTGTTTAATCTCGGGCGGTTTTGGGCGGTCCAGTGAGTAAATGGCTGGGCGGTTTCGGGCGGAACAGTGACTAAAGGGTTAATAAGCAGGACAGTTCTTTTCAGAACTGAGAAGTCTCCCGAATTCCGAATATTCTACTCCGCGGCAGTAGAATAAAAAGCAAGACAAGTTCTCAAAGAACAAAATCTACCTAGCAAGTAGATATACACATGGTGTTACCGCAAACCCAATATATACATATACATGAAGTAACAAACATGTGATAAGTTGGGCTTAATCCGTTGTGTGAGTCTGGAGAAAAGAGTGAAAAACCATGCACAATTTTCAGCATGTAAACACATTGTCCTTAATTTTTGGGTTACAAGTATCAACCAAAATCAGCTGTTTAGTTTTGTGTATGTTTTTCGAATATGACTTTATTTCAGCGGGAAATATTTCACACAAAAAGGTGACTTAGTATGAAATTCATAATAAGTAAGCTGTCGGCCTACAATAGACCTTATGCATATGACGTCATTTGAGTAGGGCGCCCTCACCTAGAGGTCAAAAGGAAGATGCTCATTGGCCAGTCTTGTGCGCCGTGCGTACAAATCAGCGCGTTTCCATTGTTTCATCATCAGTTTACCTCTAAGATGGCGGCTTGGTGACGTCAATGCATAAGGTCTATTGAACAATGTATTTTTTTAAAGTTTTTTTTAAAAATCCTGTCCAATCCTGTATGATACAGATACAGTTTTCTCGAGTAGGACTTCATTTCAGAAGGATTTCACAGAAAAAAATTGTTCTATTATGTACTTTTGCTAAGCAGTGTTTTTCTGCTGAGCAGCTTTATGGAATTGAGAGGCCAGTTTGAGCACTGCCGCAATAGCAGCGGTTACCACTAACAATCTGTGAAGGCATAGAAATCAAAATCATAATCTTTGTCCCTTATGCAATCATTGCACCAAACTAAAAAGTGTTCCTGGTTTCACAACTTTGATTTTACTACATATGAATTTAAAACCAAGTAAAACAAGAAAAAAGTGATTAAAAAGAAAACAAGATGTTTTGTTCTCTAACCAATTTTTTATTTTTTTCTCTTATTTCTCAGATCTGTGCAGATCATTTCCATGCTTGAATGGCGGCAACTGCATAATCACCAATGGTGGTTTTAGCTACAACTGCAACTGCCCACAGCAGTATATGGGAGCAACTTGCCAATATCCCAGTAAGTCGTTAGCCACTTTGTGACGAGATTAAACACAAACAAATTTTTTTTTCGTGCCTCCGTGCTTGATTGTTCTTGAAATTCTTTTGGAACACCCAGATATCCTTGTCAAAACAAAGTAGAGACAACAAACGATCTCGTAAAAATGCACCAGGATTTTGTTTTTCACTTTTGAGAAAACTGTAGTTGTTTACTGTGACTCAGGACTCAGCCGTACCTTAGGCTGGGAGCCAAGGCATTTTATTCGGTTATCGAATAGTGAAGTCTGGTACCTACCTCCTCATGCTGAGAACAAAGGGAAATAATCATGACATGCTCTCTAAATTCTTTGTTTGTCACACCATGGTCAGATAAAGGGACAAAGATCTGGAATTAGGGATCACAAAATAATCTCAAGTTAAGGGAAGATTTTGAGCATGAGTTCCAGTACCCTTTTCCCCTGTTTGTACGGGTCATGAGAAGCGCAACACCGTGAGTGCATGCTGGAAAAAGAAAGTCCGGGCGTAATTCTACGATATATAAACATTCATCATAATTCAGTTTGGAAAAATCATTCCTCCCCCCCCCCCTCTTATAAAGCTGTAGTTTTGTCCGTGTTCACCTTCCATACCCAAGCTTACTAAAGAAAAAGTTTAGATCTTTTCAGTGATTATCATATAAAATGTGGTTGCTATTATGCAATCCCTTCAAATTGGAGTGGAAAAATCCGAAATACCTAACACGGGCGGAGTGCCATGATTGTGTACAAAAAGTGTGTGACTTTACAGATCACACTGAGGAAACAAAGGATAAAGGACTTTTTATTAGCCGACTTCAATGATTGTTTGATTAGATGAAAGGGAATGCAATAAGTAAGACATTTTGTATTACTTAAGTTGCTGTAAAACAATTTCTTCAAGGTGATAATAGAGTTTGTAAAAATGGCCTTTGAACAAAAGCTTTATGTTGTGTGCCTCACACTTGTGGGTCAAACTATGCGGTCACCAGCGGTTGTTCGTGTCCACACAATTGGGTAATGAAAGGGTTAAAGTGTATTCAAAAGTTCAATTTTTTAAGCTTAAACAGCAAGAGATTTTTATTATTTTGTTTTCCTTTGAAGATCCGTGTTCCTCCAATCCATGTCTGAACGGAGGATTCTGTGAGTCCCACCCCCTGGGAATCAGCTACACATGTAGCTGTCAAGCAAACTTTCAAGGCGTGAACTGTGAGTTCAGAAGTAAGTAACAAAACTGTGAAGTAAGAAGTAACTATAACTAGTCAACTTGCGGGTACAGCCATGTGTAAAAACTCCTTTGGGAGGAGTGTTGGCTCTGAACAAAGCCGGTGTGGTCTTGACGTTTAGAACAATATACTCTGCTTGTCTTGTGAAGGGTATCACACTAAAGTTCTATTCTATATTCCAGATGCAAATTAACATCTATTAGAGGTAGGGTCATAGATTGGCTTTTGTCATTGTATTGCTAATTTATACAGCAATCCTTCACCAATCTTGAACTCTTGGTGGCAGCAGATACCGCCATTATTGCGGTGGTACCTGGGTGGTACTGCGCTGCCTAGCGACGGGTTTAAGCGATTTGCAAAGTAAAAGTCTAATAACCCGCGACTGATCAAATGATCGCCGTGTAGCCCAAACCTTATACCAGTCGTTAGGCAGCGCAGTACCACCCAGGTACACCGCAGTAATGGAGGCATGTCTGCTGCCACCAAGAGTTCAAGATCGGTGAAGGATTGCTGTATAGGCAAATTGTAAAGAATAATACAATAAAAGTCACATGTGAAAGTTTCAGCTGAATACAGTGTCTACTTGAGACGCCCTTGGGTGTGATAAAGCGCTATATAAGAACTGCGTACCATTCTTATTATAATGATTGACTCTTCCAATAACCATTGATGACTTTTCCTTTCATGCTAAATCTTGTGCACAGTATGTCGCTGCAATCACTTAACAGATTCTATCTGATCGTCTTCCATCACAGATCCCTGCGCCTCCAATCCCTGCATTAACGGCGGAGCTTGCCAGCTGGGTGTGGACGGTAACTCTTTCTTGTGCAATTGTCCACAACAATTCATGGGACTGCGCTGTGAGAACCTAAGTAAGTGGCAACAGATGCCGTTGATTATCTTTTTAGCATACTTTTGTGAGCTTTGCGTCCTACACTGACTTTGACAGGTGTAGTGTCCATACCGGAGCAATTAATTAGTGAATGAGACAGACTGAAAGATATCTGTGGAAAAAGGAGAAGGCAAAGACGAAACATTCTTGATCATTTCCTCTTTGGATGTTTAGACCATGGGGTCTGGAGGTGCCTTAGCCACAGTTTCTCCCATTTCGGACAACCAGTTTCTCTGCGGTTACCTAGTGCCCCAATGCCCTGTAAATAAAATCATGTCAGAAATGGAGTGATTAGGAAGATTGAAGTGATGTCCTACGGTTGTATCCAGCTTTTGGGTGTTGACTGTGGATCTATGACCTCTTGAGTGTAGTTCTTGTTTCACCTATATATTGAACACAACAAACTTTGCAAGATATTAGATAGATGAGATTAGTGGTGGTGCAGGTGACATGACCCCCCATGGTTGGTACTTTTTTTTTCAATTCTCAATCTTAGATCCTTGTCTACAGCAGCCATGCCTGAATGGTGGGACTTGTACACCCTTATCACAGGGGTTGGAGTATCGGTGCACCTGTCTGCCCTCGTACTTCGGGATCACCTGCGAGAACAGGGGTGAGCAGGATTCTGGAGCAACCTGGTAGTAAAGAGGGTCTCCAAGATCAAATTCAGTTTCGTGATGCTCTCATAATCCAATAGATCGAGTCCTTGGGAAAACAACTACAAGCCTCCAACCTCCCTATAAAATTGTGAAAACATTACGGGAATGCTCCATTAACCCTAACTCCCAAAGCGTTTTTACTAGAATCCACCCCTAACCCAACACATTCCAACAGCTTATACTACCATGAGATGGGAACTGTGCCCAATCTTAGGGGGACGATACACAACCTAACAAACTCCAACAGGCCTTTTTTGTTTGATTTTGTTGGAGTGTGTACACTTGGCATGTGCAAAAATTTGATCAGTGAAATCACACAGTACCCAACATAACATAATCCAACAACTATCTCATTAGACCATGGAGGAAAGAGCAATGCCAGACATGTACATTTCACACATCCACCATACCCACTCAATCAAATTCCAACACCATTACTTGTCAGCAAGGATACACAATCCCACAGAATCAAACACCCAATCCTAACTTCACTGTACTTAACCTAACAAAATTAAACACTTTGCCCTGTTTGAATTTGTAGGGTATGGGAGGGTTAGGGTTAAAGAATTTCCGAGTTTGGCCACAAAAATTCGGAAAGTTTACATCCTTTTCACAGAGTGGATGTGTTTACAATTAAATTACTTGGGGTGATTAAACTTAATGGATGAGCAGTTAATCTGCCTGGGGCAGTCAGCAGCCCAAGTGGTTTGTGGATGATCCAATTAAGTCCACTGTTCGGAAAAGGAATAACATGGAGATAACAGGTGTGAGTTGCAAGGTGAAAAGGATGTTTCATTTTAGCCTCTTTCTTTAATGGAGCTTACCTGTAATGAGTGCCACTGTGTTTGATACCTTTCAAGTGCAATTTTTGTCCAAATCCAAAAACGTTTGATGACGTCGCATTTCAAATATATGGGTCTGTACATTATTGTACAGAGAACTTTTAGCTCATTCCTGAATTTGCATGATTTCTTATTATTAAACGGCATTCAATTTAACCTTTTGACTGGCACAAAATGTCCTCTTTGGAATGTACAGGTCCATTTGATTTTGGCAACATCATGTTTCTAATTTCTCTTAGAAAGAGTATAAAATAAAATAACGTTTTACACCATTTTAGCGTGAGGTTAGAGACTTGTAATTTTTTCCTCACCCAGCATGAGGACTGTATCATAAGGAAAATGAGAGCATAAAAAAAACTGCGTTTGACCATCGAGCCCCTCTTACTGCATAGGTTCACGATTTCCGTAATTATTATGGTTATATATTTCTGGTTATGAAACCAAGGATGCCTCATAAGTGAAATTAATCACTGTAGCTTGCAAGCCTGAGGAAACTTGTAAACAAGAGTGCTTGCTATGTGATCCAGAAACACCAGGGTTTGCGCCTACTCTTCCACGATAAGTGTTCTGGGTTCTTTTTACGTGCACTACCAATCCTAGTACACGGGACCTGCGGCTTAATGTCCCATCCGAAGGACAAAGTGATAGGCTATGGTAAATGATCTTAGCAGCGGTTCGGCGATTGCTAACAGCTAAGGCAGCAGAGCAGCTAATTCATGCTTTTATCACCGCTAGACTTGACTTTTGTAATAGTTTGCTGGCTGGCCTACCTCAGAGCACATTGCGCCGCTTGCAAACAGTGCAAAATGCTGCTGCGCGGTTACTGACTGGTACGAAAAAGTCTGAACATATCACTCCCATCCTCTACAAACTCCACTGGCTACCAGTCAATTACAGAATTCATTTTAAATTACTCCTCACTTTCAAGACACTCCACGGCTCTGCCCCAGTCTACCTCCAAAACATGCTGCAACCCCGGTCCGTAAGACCAGGTCTGAGGTCATCAGGCAACAGGCTCTTTGTTCCTCGCACCCGCTTAGCCAGCTATGGGGACAGGGCCTTTTCCTGTATTGCCCCACGGCTCTGGAACAGCTTACCCGATCACATCAGAGAAACACACAACATCTCACTCTTTCAGCGGCAACTTAAAACATATCTTTTCCAGCAGGCCTTTTCATGAACTTTTTCTTTCCTTCAGACCGGCGCCTTTGAATGTTTTCACAGATATAGCGCGCCTTACAAGTGCTGTGATATTATTATTATTATTTATTATACTCAACAAACACAAGTGTCACGACCGGGACTTGAACCCACACTCTGCTGATCAGAAACACCAGAGCTTGAGTCCAGTGCTCTTAACCGCACAGCCACGGCATGCCACTAGTAAACCACAAGTGAAACTGACTGGGTAAATGTTATTTAATTTTGGGTTGAGCAAAAACAATTGACCGGAGTGGGATTTTAACCAGCGGCATTAGCGTGCCGGCGCTCTACCAACTCGGCTATCTAGCCCTATTGTTGGGAGTTCAAGTCCCCCCTCTAGTCAATTTTTCTATTTTCAATCCATAATTATTTAAAATTTACCCAGGCCGTTTTCCCTTGTGGGTTATTACTTGTATTATTATTAACTGCGGACTAACTATTGTATTTGTTGAACAGACCCATGTAGCTCCAACCCGTGTCTGAACGGTGGAGTGTGTAACCCAACGTCATCCGGCTACTTCTGCGCTTGTCCTGCAGGCTTCAATGGAATCAACTGCAACAATATGAGTAAGTAAACAAGATTGCACCTAAGGGCTCCCCAGTTGGGTACTCTCTATACCCAGTTTGGAGAGAGAAGTGTACCCCCAATCAGGGTAGGGAAGGGTACCCCAATCAGGATAGAGAAGTGTACCCCAATTAGGGTAGGGAAGTGTACCCCCAATGGTAGAGAAGTGTACCCCAATCAGGGAATTGTATCCCCACTTGTGATAAAGGGGGTGGAAATGACCCTGTGGGTATTTATAATGCAGGTCATCTTTAAAAGTATGTTTTCATTTTATCCACCCCCTCCCTCGCCCCCTGCTCTTTTATCCCCCGACCCCCCATCCTGTGTTCCAACCTGTAGATCCATGCGGTGGGAACCCGTGCAAGAATGGTGGATCGTGCTTTGAGAGTGCATCACCCAACGGCTTCTTCTGTCGATGCACCTCTGCCTACATCGGACCCACCTGCACAATTCCTGGTAAAAGAGATCTCGCCAATCCTTAAACTGTAGACCGACCCCCCTCCCTTCATGGGCGGTGGGGGGGGGGGGGGGGGGGCTGCATTTATCTCTGCCATTTGCAGTAGTAAATATGTATTCATACTCTTCCATAAGACTTTACCTTTTACGGCTTTTGATGTGTAGAGTTTTATCAAATGAATTGTTTCTCAAATGAAAATACCTCCAATGGTAGTTACATTCTTATGCCAGCATGCAGCGTTTCATGTGACGAGCTATTTTCCTCATTTTAGATTTCTTAGCTGTGCCATTGAAAATGGTAAAACACAGTACAAAGTCTTGCTGTGCCAGGCACTTTCCTCATTTTTTTGTTTTGTAGCGTGCATGTTTATGAGGCACTCTTCAGTAAAGTAGCTCATTCCCAAGAGAATTTTGTTTGTAGTTATTTTATTGTAGAGAAATGGTGTTCAGATCTGTAGATTGAACTTCTAGCAATGAAATTAAATGTACATCATGAAAAAGTACATTGAAAAGTAGCAGTATTAGCTTAGCAGTTTGAACGCACTGTAAATTAGAAGATTGTTAGCTTTAGCGGTTTTGAATACATTGACAAGCAGAAGACACGTTAGCGTAGCGATTTTTACATCAATTTAGCCACGTCAACGACAACTGTAGAATGATTTGACACTAGCCATTACACACAGAAGTGATTGAAAAAATGAACCAAGCTACTTTGGATTGAGGAAAAAAAACTAATATTCAGTTTGGGCCCAACTAAATTTTAAGCAATTAAGCACTTTGCTCAGCAAAGAAAACTCTTGCTTTTCAGAAATCAGGGCCTAATTTCTCAGAGCTAAGGTTGAAATGTGAGATTAATCACATTTTTTTGTAAGAGTAGTACACGAATATTACTTCTGTGTGTATTGGTATATAAATGTTAGGATTATATTTAGCACAGTCATCTTGAAGGTGTAGAGTGAAGTTTTGTTCTAACCCTAACCTGCTACTTTGAACTTCCCAACAGACTTGTGTAGTTACGAACCATGCCAGAATGGGGGTACATGCACCAATAACCCAACCGGCACGGATTACTCCTGCGAGTGTCCGCTCGGCTATGTCGGAGTACGGTGTGAGGAGTTTAGTAAGTTGCTATACGTAGAAGCACGGCCGCCAACGCTGGTGGACTGTGCGCACTAGCCGCGGGTTTTTCCACTCGAGAATGTTTTCTATCCACCAGCCAGTTTCATTAGTCCACTTATTTATTTATTTTTTTATGAGCAAATTTACTCAAGCTAACAGTTTTTGGAAAGAAATTTGAGCGAGATAAACATTCTGTGGTTTTCTCAGAACAGTTTTTATTTTCAGAAATGAAAACCAAGATCTTTTTATTATTTTTCTATAACACAAAACTATTGATGATGTACAATTTTTTATATATTTTAAACTCATTCAAATCTAGTGTATCAGACACTTGGCTGATTGACAGAAAACAATGGGAAACCCTTGGCTGTGTTTAAATGCTTTAGTATTGTTGTTTTGTTTGTTGTTTGTTTGTTTGTTTTTTGTGCTGTCATGCAAAGTTTCTGAAACAATATTGAACTTGCTGCCAAAGTTAAGTATAAGCTTTCCTTAGTTGAAAGCTGTTGAATTTGTTAACAAAGGATTCCTTTTTGCAGCTTTATGAGTTTTATGGTAAGTTAAGGGTAAGTTTCTTTTGCTGCAACTTTGCACTTCGCACTTTGCACTTCGCACAGGAGTGTGGTAGTTAGTTCAACAATCTAGCCACCGCGGGGATGTTGTAGTTAGATCAACAATCTAGGCACCATATAAACACTCGGTACACTGTAGCCAACTCAGCTGTACGATTTTGAAAGACAGTTTTAAAACAAATAAGGAGATTTCCAACGCCGCTCCCATCTCGGGCTCTGTAACAGCCTCCTCGTCTCTGTCAGAAAAATTAGAAAGCGTTTCATCCCTCTCCTTGTCTTCATGCCATTCCAGGGACTTGTGTTCCTTTGATACTTTGGCACTTCATAAAGCTATAAAACGACAAATCATTTATTTATTCTGGTTGTGAAGCCAAGGATTCTCAGAAAAGCAAACTTTATTCAGTAAACTAGACAAGAACCACCATGGAGGGAAGACAAGGAAGGGAATTTCAGTTTTTAGATGTGGGAGAAAAATCTCAGAGATTTATTCCTGGGAAAACTCACACCATCAGGTAGGGACTGAAAACACAATCCACATAGTGCTCCCGGGGGGGATTTGAATCGGGGTCCTAGATTGGAAGGCAATGACCCAGCCTTGGAACACTTGCTAAGCTGCCCTCAGCTGAAGACCTTAGACTGGTTTTACAGGCCCAATAATTTCATTGGATACAATGATTTATATCTGTGTTATGATTGGTCTGAGGTGACCGGTCACCCGCGTGCAGCGTGTGCATAAAGTGTAGTGTTGTTGGTTGTACACATAACTACGAATCTCCGTTCGAAATGAATTCATTGAGTTCAAAGGTACATCTGACGGGATCTCGCCGAGCGCTCACGGTTGGTATCTGGCGTTACTCACGAGCCTCGAAGTGTGACAGCAGATGTTCAGGCTATGCTAAGGATTGCTTTGGTTTTGTCTGAACCGTGTCCAGCTTTTGGGGTGGTCCTAATGAGAAGAATAAATTAAGGGCTTGACTTCACAAAGAGCTAAGTTCGATCCGAAGATGTACCACAATCTCTCGATTTTTTAGTTTGTTTTATTACACATCCAACAGCACTAGCGTCAATTATGGGATGATATTGGAGACGTTGAAGTAATATTCTGTTTCGGATGTAGGAGCGGGGAAACCCCAAATAGGGTAAACCCACGCAGTTGGGTAAAGTCTGATAACCCAATACAAGGCTCACATCTGAGGTAGGATTCCAACTGGGTTTCAAAAAGGTGAAAGGCAGGGACAGAAATCTCTGAAACAATTTGATACACCATTCATTGTGGCAACACTTGACAGTTCATCTTAAGATGAATTTCGGTGTTAATGGTTAATTCTTTTCCCCAAACCTTTTAGATCCTTGCATCTCCAATCCCTGTCGTAACGGTGGTACGTGTAACAGAGATAGTCAGGGCACCATCTATTCCTGTATCTGTGTGCCTGGGTATACAGGGAGAGACTGCGAGTCTGGTGAGTCCACAAAGGAGAGCCTTAACCCTTTAGAGACCATTCATTTCCGTATAATCATCACAAAACGCCCAGACATCGCTAAAAATGTTAGTTTCTTTATTGAAATTTTGTCAGTAAAAATGTCAACATAAATAAAATGAAAGAGAAAATTTAGTTTCTTGTTTATAAATTGGGATACTATGTTAACGTAATAAATCGGCCGTTTGCGGCCGCTATGGGCATTTTGGTACAAGCCGCTTGTGGCCGCTATGGTCTCTAAAGGGTTAAAGGGTGTGTACAACATTTGTAATTGCCAAAGACCTGTATCCAAACTTGATGTGACCCAACATATACATGAAATAACAAACCTGTGAAAGTTTAAGCTAAATCGGACTTTGGAGTCAAGAGGAAACAGTGAAAAACCCCCTTATGTGTTTTAACTTCTTTTCAAACATCGGAATTTATCCTGCAGGATAAAGACTATTATTTTACTCATTTCCTAAAAACTATGGCATTTCAAGCAAAACTATTTCAAGGGAAGTTTTCCACCATGACCATCTTTATACCATGTAAGTGATGTGCAAATCTGTGAACATTTATATTTTCATTCTTACCAATGTTGTACACACCCTTTAAAGAAAGGGTACAAGATCACTAGCAGTCGAGAGAAAAATTGAATCTGAGAGCTCGGTGATTAACCGTCTAGTCACTGCACCGCCCGAGTTTGCTGAAACGATGTTCAGTTTTCCAAGACTCTTACAGTCTTCGTATGTACAGTTTTCATATATTTTGTAAATATTGTCATTGAATAACATTATTATTTCCAATTTGAAGGTGATAAATCCCTAGGGAACAATAACTGCCTCTCGTTAACGGCTACTGGAAATTTTCCTGACAATTATTTTTCATAAGGTTAAAATGAACACAATAGTTTTGAAGCCTTTTATCTGGCATCAAATGCTCATAGTGATTAATTGCTGAGTCATTAGTTTTTGATAGTATCATGATGATGAAAGAAAATTAATTTTTGTTTGGTTACAAATGAGCATGTTGTTGGTGAAAGCTACAAAATTTCATCATCATTAGCGTTACCATCTTTACAAGTCATCTGTGAAGGGGAGTGAATTAAACACTATTATCTAAACTATTGCCATTGACTTGGCCAACTGGCCATATATTTATATTTTTATGTTTTGGGGTGTTTTTATGTTATTTTTTTGTTTTATCGCAATACACAAGCTTGTGAGTTTTTCCTTCTACCGCATGTTACGGTTTATCGATTTTGGCGGCTGGGCGGTCCAGTGGCTAAAAGGTTAATGTCCATACTTGTGCCAATTCTCCAGAGAAATATTTTCATCTGAAACACCTTTAAAGCAAAGAAGCTAGTCTACAAATACTAAATGTTTTGCAGTCACGCTGAGAATATTTTCATGAATTGAAAGCTTATGACCATTTCGAAAATTTTGAAAATTGCTTGTTGTTCTCGCCATTTTGTTTTCAAAGGACAAATCTGTGATGGCCCTGTAGCCAAATAGGGTTCTCATGACATACCATGACTTTGTGCCAGATTCCATGCTTGTATCATCAATTGGCACAACCCCATCCCATACTAAAACTACATTTTACTGTTAATTTAATTAGTTTAAATGTATTATACAGGACTGGTAAGGATAAAAAAACATAATTTCCTAATTTTAGTCTGAAAGCTAACTGGTTAATAAAAAGTTTGTACCTCTTTCAGTGCCAAGGTTGCATTCCGAAAATCTTACATGTGCGATCTTTTTTATGTACCCAAAAAGTGTCATCAATCGAACATGTACGACCCATAATATACATGTTATCCCAAAAGGGCACTAGCACTCAAGAAATACTATTGACTTTGGGTGTACCAAGGCAACACAAATCAGCAAGATACATTTTGTTTGGTGAGAAAGTCTTCCTTATTTTTTCTGATACAGAATTTCGAAAAAGCAAAAAAAATAAAAAGCTGGGCATTTTAGGTTCAAAACGCTATAAAAAAGCAGTCACTGAAAAGAGATTACTAGAAAAACAATTTCTGTAAAATATTTCCCTCTGAAATAAAGTCATATTCGAGAAAACTGTTTCTGAAAACGCGAGAGGATTGATTTCGGTTGTTACAGCCAAGTTTTAGGACATTGTGTTTACATGCTGAACATTGTGCATGGTTTTTCACTATTTTCTCCTGACCCGCACAATGGATTAAGCCCACATGTTCACAGGTTAGATATTCCCTATGGTTGATCTCACAAAACTTGAACACTGTCTGCGACTGTTTGGTCGGCTCAACCGATCCTGTATAGATAGTTCCCAGTAGACGCCATCTTTACGGGCAAATCGCATTTTGGCATGCAAGCGCGTCAAGCGCTCTAATTATTAATGCAGCCGCGTCATTCACTAACCAATCATGCAATGAGTTTTGTGAAATGTGCGCGTGTTGCACGCCGTTCTCACGCGAAACGCATGACTGTGTGTTCCAAACTGCCCGTAAAGATGGCCGATTTACGTCATACTGCAACCCATCTATAACGCCTTTTTAAAACCAAGTTGTCTTTCCTCCTTTTTTTCGTACAGGGCCTAATTGCTTTTCTGTGAGTGACTTCCGATGCGGGAGTGGAGAGTGCATCACGATATCCCGGAAATGTGACGGCAGTTTCGATTGCTTAGACGGCTCTGATGAGAATAACTGTCAGGTCGCCTGCACGGCGCTGGAGTTCACCTGCGCTCCGGGTGTTTGCATCAGCCGGGATCTGATCTGCAACGGAATCAACAACTGCAACAATGAACTGGATGAACAGGACTGTCGTAAGTACATTCATCATTTTTGTCATAGGTGTATTGTTTTTCATTCGGAAACTCAAGCAAACCCCCATTATAATTCGGAGGAGCAATATTGTTTCAAGGGGTGATCACTCTCGCCGCACCGTTTACTTTTTCTCCCAGCATGCCTTGCTCGCTCATAACCCCTGTTATTGTGCTAATATATGGCACAACTTCATTAGGCCTGTGGTGGATCCACTCCAAGCGCCCCCTCCTGTATGTTTGCCCACAAAAGAGGCGTTTAGCCAAAGAGCAACTGGTCCCCTCTCATTCTTCTTCGATCTTGTGACATGCCTAATTGTATGCAGTTTAGGGTGACAGTGGCATCGCTGAAATACTTGCTGAGAAAACAGCCAAAAATTGTCAGGGTATTTTCACATGAACGTCAAACGTTGAATGCATCTGCGTTTAGCAAGGTGACAGCGGGTACCAACCGCATTTCTGGCCGCAGCATGCATGATTTGTTTCTCAGATTCATTTATTTTTGGAGTATGTACCAATCTATTAAAAGCAGTGCTACGAAATTGGGCCCTGGTAGGTTTACGATGGTTTAAAGCATTGTGGTTTTTTTCCCCCTTGAAGCCAGGCCCATACTTTTGGAAGGCGACTCGGTTTGACGCCACAATGCTCTCTTTGTGTTATATTATAGTGTTGTATGTGTCCCTCTGTTTTGTGAATTTGTAGGTTTTTATGAAATTGTTCAGAGCGGCAGTGAGCCATGTGGCTTTGTCTCTGCTCCTTCATTATTATTAATACTTTAGAGACCAATCATTTCTGTATAGTCGTCACCATACGCCCAGACATTGCTAATCTTATTGAGTCTTTGACTTGTTATATTCAGAAAAAAAAATTTCAGGAAAGTTATAGGCTGTGCAAGTCTCGCGCGTATCCGAACGAGAAAACACGTCAAACGAAGAACATTTTTATTTCTGAAATCAAATCTTTGTTTCAAATTATATCTCATGACAAAATCTGAACAACAAAAATAAATCATTACAATTTCATGAAATTAGTTTTAGCTTTTTAAAAAAATACGCCAAAGTGTGTTAATTATTATTAAAAACAAATTAAAACTCTGGGACAAGGATGCTTTTTTGATGTTAACTTTTTAGAAACCCCTTACGCAGATTCGTGAAGGTCAAACGGGTTTTAAATTGACCCGTATCGCAGTTTAAAGAGGAATGCCGACGCCTCAACACCATAGACTGCAATGAAAAGGGTTTGCTTTGCAATTACAGCATCCGGCGATTATAATCGCGCATCCAAAACAAGCTTTTACATAAGTTTTATGATCGGAGGTGAGCACAAAATTCTTAATTTTTTGCAATAACCGGAAGCTGAGGTCAAGTTTAATTCTCGGGTTTTCTTCGTTATATTGTTGAATTGGTTTTACTTTCATATTTTGTTATCACTTAGTATTGCGTTCCCAACAACATGTATAATTTTCTAGGTCATAAACTACGTTAAACTAAAATAATTGACGAAACAAAATCTTGCCCACGTAAAACTCCATATGGTTGGGACCACTATGGTCCCGGAAGTTCGAATGCGCGCGAGACTTGCACAGTCTATTGAGAAACAGATTTATATTTTTATTTTTTAATTTTTTTATGAGATATCGCCTAACTCACAAGGCCACAGACGGCCACTCAAGGTGAGGGCTACACATAACTGATTTGGGCTATCGACCCAAATCAATTGACACCAGGGGCACGTTGCCTCCTACTCCTGGGGCTGAAACAGGATTACCCCCTTCACAGTCCTTAAGGATGTAGGCATGGGTATCATCCACTAGGAGCCTGTCTGGTAGAGCAGAATGCACTACCTTCCCAACTTTTTCGAAGCAATTATGGTGTAAGTGCCTTGCTCAAGGGCACAAGTGTCATGACCGGGTATCGAACCCACACTCTGCTGCTGAAAACACCAGAGCTTAGGTCCGGTGACCTAGACCGCTCGGCCACGACACGCCACATATGGGGTTTGTTCTAGAATTGTTGATTCTATGTTCACATTGGAAACGTTTGAAAATGTCAATATAGTACAATACCCCTTTCTTTGATCTCTTGCTCTTTGTTTGAGCAAAAGTGGATCAAATCTTGCGGAAGGGTCAATACATGTAGAAAGATTTGTTTCACCGTTGCCCTTGCATCTCACAAAATTCAAATGCATAGTTCAACAGTGCATTCAGAGAGTGACATCTAGTAAAATAGGCTAATGAAGATGCATTTCAAGGGTGTGTACAACATTGGTAATTGTCAAAGACCTGTATCCACACTTGGTATACATGAAATAACAAACCTGTGAAAGTTTAAGCTCAATCGGTCTTCGGTGTCATGAGAAAACAGTGAAAAACCCCATTATATGTTTTAACTTTTTTTTTCAAACATCGGATTTTATCCTGCAGGATAAAGACTATTGTTTTACTCATTTCCTAAACACTATGGCATTTCAAGCAAAACTATTTCAAGGGAAGTTTTCCACCATGACCATCTTTATACCATGTAAGTTATGTGCAAATCTGTGAACATTTATATTTTTAATCTTACCGATGTTGTACACACCCTTTTAAGCAACTTCAATAATTAATTAATCTAGGGCTTGCTGACATCTTCAGTTCGATAAACCTTTTATCATTTGATTGTTCACATTTTATTTTAAAAAAACATTCAAAACCCATAATAAAATTGGTGGAACAAGAAACACCTTGTCCGTTTCCCCCTCCTGTTACAAATCAAAATCTACAGAGCTTTCATGGGGCAAGATTTCCAGCCCAAATATTGACTCACTTGTGGGTCTTTTTTCGGAGAAACCGCCATGGTTCAAAAGGCACAAAGTGTGGGAAAGAACTGTTCCCAAGCTGGTCAGCCTTTTTTGGTGGGAACTAGCAGTGTGCTATTGTAGCGTAGGATTTTGAAGAATGACAGAAGTGTAGATTGACAAATTATGGGAACCAAGTTGCTTTCCGTCAGTGGCATACCCAAACAATCAATTGTTTGGGGGCAAGCAGGGCAAAAACATAATTTTGTATATATTAAAAAGAACATGGGAAAGTTTTTAGCTTGCCCCCTCAACAAATATTAATAATAAATAAAATAAAATTAAAATAATCAAATTGAAAAAAAAAATATATGATTTGGGGTAAAAAAAAATTTTAATCAGGAAGTGTCACTCCTAAAAAAACATGTGCAGCTGAGAGACAGAAAATTGAAATAGAGTTCTTTGGAAACTGTGTCAGGCTGCCAGGATGTTAGTCATGTTCCCTGCCTGCCGTAGCATTAATGCCTACCAATTCTCACAATGTTAACAAGGCTCAGACTGTTTTAGCCATTTCAGTCTCACTTTGATCTAGTTTGAAAGGAAGAATAAAAACAAGACCCCAAATGAAAAAGAACCAGTTGACTGTTCCCACCCTCATCTTTTTGATTTTTGAATCCATGCCCTTTTAAAAATTTTACTTTATTTAATAGATTTTCCCCCCTAAAAAGACCAAATATTTCATGTATTTTTCCTTCATCTTGGCACCAGTCTTTTGACAATTAATTTAATTGACCCATATTTTAGACTGCTGAGTCCTACAAAGCCAGCTATTTTTTAGTCTGGCTGTTTTCTCCTTGAAAAAATAATAATAACAGGTACAAAACTAAAAAGGCCCTCATCATCCTCTTTAAAAAAAACACCAGGATAATCAACTAATTTTGTATTATTTGGCCTTACATGTGTATCAATCAATCAATTACACAGAAAGTAGGACAGCAGTTTGAATTCACAGTCACTGATGATGAGCAATCAATGTACCTACTTCATTTAAATATCAATAGGACTTGGGGTCCACAGAGAGGGAGATTAAGGTGAAGTTTTCTTAGAGTCAAGCACCCCCATTGCGTATTGAAGTGGTCCAATCCTACAATAACTTGTTACATGAAATGGGAGGGCTTAGTCACAATAGATTAACCCCGCCAAGGGGTGTTCTGTGGCGGCTACCTGAGTGGCAAAAAAAAAAAGTTGTGTTGCACTGTGGTTGTTTGAAAGCTTAGCGCTTCAATTCATTCCTAATAGTGCATTTGTCTACGAAGGTCGAGCAGTTCTATACTTTTCACGCAACACTAAGTTCTTGTGTCAGCTTTCCCTTTTGATTGTGAAGTCATATATTTGAGACTGTGGGAAAAAACTTCTTTGCGTTAGTGTGGGGATATGCTTACCACTGTTTGCCCTGGAAAAACAATGACGACACAGGGTAGAGTGTGAACCATGTTTGTCGGACTGAGTAGAGATCTTTGTAATGGTTTGCACCCTTCCTCATTGAATCACTAGGTTTATTATTGATTGGTGGGAAGTCATCGTCGTTGCATGTGGATTTAAAAAGACTGAAACACTTCACCAGGGAAAGGACAACAGTTTGCTCGGAAAGCACTTATACACGTTTTTTGGCTGCAGTTGTACAATGATTGAAGAGACTCATTGGGTATTCCTATTCGGAGTCTTGGTGTTATGACGGTGAAGGAGTTGTCATTGTCACCGTGACACCATGTCACTGTCATCCGTCCGCTTTCTGTGCTATGCCCTCATTATTTATTACCTGTGTGATTTAATCGCAGCGTCACCGTGTGACTCGGGGCCATGTTTGAACGGAGGGACATGTCGCAACGTTGGAGCAAGCTTCATCTGTACCTGCACTTTTGGATGGATGGGAGAAACGTGCGCCACACGTAAGTTTTTCCAATGTTCATTTTTGTATTTATTTATAATTTTTTTTTTTTCATAATTAAGTCTTCATACAGCGTTTTACGAAGAAAAAAAAAAAAATCAAAATTGCTGTGAAGGAAATCATGACAAAATATAAACCAGTAAATTAGTAAACAAAATAATTACTAAATTAATTTTTTAAAATATACCATCGAGTAAAAGAACATAGTAAAAAAGTAAAAACCCTTGATCACAAAAAGCTTGTTATTCATTTAAAATTGCAAAACAGTATACAACAAGTTAAATAGACAACAGCTTAAAAACATTGTTTTAAAACTGTTTGTAAAACAAAACACTTGTATACCTGTTTATGTGTGTTGTCGTGTCATTTAGCCTTCGAGAAACACTCTGCTAGGGTCGAAACTTCAGGCCATTAACTATTTTCTGCACCTAAAATTTATTTTAAAACAAAATTCGGATTCAGGAGTAATACCTTTCAAAAAGAGATGTCTTTAGTTGCTTTTTAAGTTCTTCAAATTCGCTATTAGCTCTTAAGTATAGACCATGTGACCTGTGACATCACATGTTTACAAAAGAGCCACAGAGCCTGGACTTCCTGCAGGCACATTTGTACACAGCTCAATGGAAGAATACAACAAATCTGTGACTTTTGTGACTCTTGAATTTATGTGAAAATTATGACACAAAATGTAAATTTTCCCATATAGCCTGTGTAGTATCTTGCCCGTCAGGAAATGCATTATAATGTACAAGGTCACCACTTTGTAAACAAAGGTAACATGGTCTATACAGGAAGTTTGTTCCACAGAGTGGCTGAAAAGGCACAATCCCCATATGCCTTGCTGGGCATTGGGACATACTTTTAGGATATCCGAGCCGAACTCCATCACAACTTCTTGTACGAATGTTGGAGTCTTTTCCTTCCTCCATGGAGTCATAAACTGATATTAACTCTTTGAGGTTGTGTGGGGCTGACTCAACATGTGAAGTACAGGATTAGTTAAACATCGATTGTTGGGGGAATAAAGAATGATAAGTAGAAGTCAGAAAGCTCGTTGCATGTCGTGCTGAGCGGTTTAAGAGCACCAGACTCAAGCTCTGGTGTTTTTGATCAGCAGGGTGTGGGTTCGAGTCCCAGTCGTGGCACTTATGCCCTTGAGCAAGATACTTTTATCATAATTGCTTTGTCCTTCGGATGGGACATTAAGCTGTAGGTCCTGTGTAGTAGAATTGGTGGTGCATGTAAAAGAACACTTATCGTGGAAGAGAAGGGGGTTAACCCTGGTGTTTCTGGTTCATAGCAAGCACCCTTGTTTACAGGTTTCCTCAGGCTTGCAAGCTACAGTGAGTTCATGTATGAGCTCCGGCAACTTTGGTTTTATTACCAGAAATATATAATGTAAATAATAATACTCCAGTGAAATATTTCGATCTAAAATACTGCTACTGACAAAGTTGAGAGAACAGCATTTTAGGAGCTTCAAATCACTGTTGTCACTGATACTCCCCTTATGAATGTTAATGGTACAATAAAGAACAAGCTTCACAAAGGTTCATCTTCTTTGGCAAATCTTTTAAGATGATTTGAGCAGCTTGTAGGGAAGAGTTAATCCCAAAGTTTATCCATGTGATAAATCTTTAGAGCGAGAATTCCACCCCCCCCCCCTCCAACTCTAAAATGGAAGGCCATCAATAAATTCTTTTTTGCAGAGTTTAAACCCCAACTGTTCTTGTTTATTTTACTAGTTGTGTGAAAAGCTAAATGCATGATATTTTTTTTTTTTAGTTTAAAAAAACCAAACAAAAGTTTCCTCTCGTTAAACGTGCTCTTTTGTTGCGGAACAACTAACGCATACCCAGTGCTTATTCATATGTGAATGGGAAGCAAGCTACAACTTAATCAAGCGTATTGCTTCATATTGTATTTTGTTGAGTAATAAGTCTTGATACAGTGTTGTGGGGCTCCAAGGTCAAGTTCAGTTTTGTGATTCACTCAGTTTTCAATAGATAGAGTGAAAATGGAAAAAAATGGAAAAGCTTTAACCTCACGTTAAAATGGTGTCAAATGCCACTATTTTTGATATCCTAAAAATGCAATTTTTGTCAAAATCCAAAAATTTCACAATTCAAGAATATGGTCTGTAGTTTTTTCTACAGAGAATTTTCAGTTTATTCCTGAATTCTGATGATAATTAATCAAAACGGCAATGAATTTGAGCTGATGACTGGCACAGAAATTCCTCTTCAGAATGTAGAGTCCCATTTGTTTGCTGTCAGATTAGAAAGATTAAGGTGTTGATTATTGTTGTTGTTGTTGATAGTTAATTATTTAGTTAATTCAAGTTTATACAAAACAAGCTGTTTGATTAGAAAATTAAGTTGTTTTTGTTGTTGTTTGATGTGAAATGCCTATACACAACAAACTTTTAGAGTAAAAATATCCAAGTTCTTGTTGTTGGTGTTGTTTTTGTTTGTTTGTATTTTGTTTTCTGAGTGCATTTTATCCTTTTTAAAATGAAATCTCTTTACTGCCCCTTCATTCTATAACTTCTAGACTGGGCTTTTGCCACAATGGGTGTTTTGTGCTCTGACTTAATGATTTTGTCACAAAACTGTTATCGCATTCTTAACTGTCACAAAAGTATAACCCACAAATGGCAATATTTCCCATATAATTTTATTTAATTTTTTTAATTTAATGCCCAAAGTTAACTTTCAAAGGTTTATAAAAGTAGTATAAATATTAGTGTTTTACTGAAACGGTGCTTACTCTAAAAAAAACACCGTAAACAACGACCCAAACTACATAACCTTCCTCCGTTCCGGAACATAAAACACATTCACCCCTCCATCCTACATAACATTTAGCACTTGTTTTATCGCCATTGTTGTCGTCGTTATGGCTTTTTTGTTTCCTGATTGTTCTGCATCTTTTGAAGAAGAAAAAACACCCTACTGATAAATTGGATTGGCCCCTTTGTGTGTTTTATCCCGCGGCCATTTCCTTTAACCCAACGGGGTTATAATCAATAGACAGACTTTTTATCCTACAAGGAAAAATCTGTTTGTCTCGCGCGTATCCGAACGAGAAAACACGTCAAACGAAGAACATTTTTATTTCTGAAATCAAATCTTTGTTTTAAATTATATCTCATGACAAAATCTGAACAACAAAAATAAATCATTACAATTTTATGAAATTAGTTTTAGCTTTTTAAAAAAATACGCCAAAGTGTGTTAATTATTATTAAAAACAAATTAAAACTCTGTGACAAGGATGCTTTTTTGATGTTAACTTTTTAGAAACCCCTTACGCAGTTTTAAATTGACCCGTATCGCAGTTTAAAGAGGAATGCCGACGCCTCAACACCATAGACTGCAATAAAAAGGGTTCACTTTGCAATTACAGCATCTGGCGATTATAATCGCGCATCCAAAACAAACTTTTACATAAGTTTAATGATCGGAGGTGAATTTTTTGCAATAACCGGAAGCTGAGGTCAAGTTTAATTCTCGGGTTTTCTTCGTTATATTGTTGAATTGGTTTTACTTTCATATTTTTTTATCACTTAGTATTACACTCCCAACAACATGTATAATTTTCTAGGTCATAAACTACGTTAAACTAAAATAATTGACGAAAAAAAATCTCGCCCACGTAAAACTCCATATGGTTGGGACCACTATGGTCCCGGAAGTTCGAATGCGCGCGAGACTTGCACAGTCTATAGGCAGTAATCAATGGTTTCAAATGGTTGGTCAACTCAAATGGTTGGTTAACTCACTTGAAAATGTTGCGAACAGTAGGAGGGTTAATTACACCTTAAAGGGTGTGTACAACATTTGTAATTGCCAAAGACCTGTATCCAAACTTGATGTGAACCAACATATACATGAAATAACAAACCTGTGAAAGTTTCAGCTAAATCGGTCTTCGGAGTCATGAGAAAACAGTGAAAAACCCCCTTATGTTGTTTAACTTCTTTTCAAACATCGGAATTTATCCTGCAGGATAAAGACTATTATTTTACTCATTTCCTAAAAACTATGGCATTTCAAGCAAAACTATTTCAAGGGAAGTTTTCCACCATGTCCATCTTTATACCATGTAAGTTAAATGTGCAAATCTGTGAGCATTTATATTTTCATTCTTACCAATGTTGTACACACCCTTTAAACTTTAAGTTAAAGATCAATTTTAGAACGAAATTAAAAAAATTGTTCTTTTATTATAGAAAGGTACATGTAAATGAGTTTGTAATGATTACATAGAATTGAATAATTTTTCATAATACATAAAAAAACCAGTGTCATGCTGGGCAAAATTGCTGAACTTCATGAAAAGCCTCCATTAGTGTAACACTAAAATATGAAGGTGTCACGTATGTAGCTGGCCGATGACAACGATTGAATAAAACTCATGGGTAGACTCAGTTCCTCTTGGGCTATAGATACAGAGTGTTTATTCATCACTAGCTGTATGGCTTGTTCACAAAGGAAAGGGTCGTCCCAGTGCCTAAGAATACCAAAAAAAGCACTGCGATGTCACACTACAGACTTGATCCAAAAAAGACAATGGAAAATGCGTAGCAATCAAGATAAACAAC
Organism: Leptasterias polaris; assembly: GCA_037783415.1. Taxonomy (NCBI): domain Eukaryota; kingdom Metazoa; phylum Echinodermata; class Asteroidea; order Forcipulatida; family Asteriidae; genus Leptasterias; species Leptasterias polaris. The sequence goes on along the minus strand of JAZGTN010000153.1, from coordinate 1,602,063 downwards.
TTTCATCCAGCAGTCTGTGCTGAAAACACTGGCTTTTTGAGGCACTGGTACATCAAGGTTGATGTTGATGCTATACACATCAGTTGTAGGTTTGATTTCCACCTGAAAGGCTTGTGGGATTTTGTTCCTCGAAAAGCACCTGTACATAATTATGTAAATCATTTGTGTTGAATGTTTACAATCTATTCTAACAATTGTGTAGCCCCAGAAGAACTGACTTTAAGTCTTGTTTGAGGCAAACTTGCATAAAGTACCAGGGTTCTGCCCACGGTGGTCGGTGCCGGAAAACCCGACCGGCACTCATGATTCCCCGACCGGCACTCGCAGAATTTTTTCTTTTTCCGACCACCACACATTTTCCCTTTTTTTTGCCCATTTCCTTCAAAATATTTTGAACAACGTGTAAAACAAATTATTTACCAGTAAACAGTTTTATCCAAAGTTTCGAGTAGCCTACTTCTTTGGTTTGAGTCTATTTTAATGATCCAGGATCGAGCATTCCTCCCGCCTGTACGATGTATAATATCCAACGCACGAAACCCGCATTGATTTTGCAATGGTTTCCAGTCACGCTGATTATAGCTTTACGCTTGGAATAACATGATACCAGTTTCATCATGTTGCGAACCCTATTCTACAGCGTTTAATACAACGGAAATGAACTGCAGAGTAAGCACCATGCTATAGATGCTGTAAATTGTTTTCCCATGGCGGTAAAGGCGTGCGCGCACTGAGGGCCTACATTCAAGGCACAGCTGCAGGGCGCACGTGTGTAACCACTCCGTGCACGATCGAAAGGAAATTGACTTGACTGTACTAGGAAAAAAAAATTTCCGGCACTAAACAAATCCTGGGCAGAACCCTGAAGTACTGAGGAAAACAAATAAATAAAAATGAAATTAATAGCTGAATATTTGTTTTATTTACAGAAACATCCGGCTCCAATGACCCCCCTCGGTTTGTGGAATCCTCCATCATCATCAACATACCTGAAAGTACTAACGCAGGTAGGTGGAAAAAAACCAAATTTTTTATAAAAGAAATGCTTTAAATTCTCTAGAATCTTAGGTTTACAATAACACTGGACAAAACATGGTCCTGAAAAGAACTGCTGTTGTAACAACTTGTTTTTTCGATCAGTATGCGCTGATCATCTTCAGGAGATAGAAAACAAGTTTCACCATCCTTTATCCTAGTTTGTTAATATCTTTTTGTTTGGCGAGTGCCGGTCAGAAGTCTGACAACTGTAAACTGCCAGGGATCTTTCTTTTTTTAAAGGCACTGTACACGTTTGGTAATTACTAAAAATATATATTAGCATAAAAACTTACTTGGTAACAAGCAACGGAGAGCTGTTGATAGTATAAAACATTGTGAGAAACGACTCCCTCTGAAGTAACGTAGTTTTTGAGAAAGAGGTAATTTCTCACTAAAATATTAAAAGACTTCTGGCCAGAAGCCTTTTATTCCTATCTGAAAGCACACTAATTTGTACAACAAGGGTGTTTTTTCTTTCATTATTTTCTTGCAACTTCGATGACCAATTGTGCCCAAATTTTCACAGGCTTGTTATTTTATGCATATGATGGGATACACCAAGTGAGACTACTGGTCTTTGACAATTACAAAACGTGTTCAGTGCCTTTGAATGAGAAATTGCCTTACATTACACGGCCAGTTGGCCACTTCAAGGTGAGGGATATTCACTTACCTGATTTGGGCTGTCGACCCAATTCAATTTCCACCAGTATCACAATGCCACCTACTCCTTGGGCTGCAGTCTGTAAGGATGTAGGCATAGGTATTATCTACTAGGAGCCTGGCTGGTAGAGCAGAATGCACTACCTTCCCCATCTTTTTACGAAGCAATTATGGTTTTACAGTTAAGTGCCCTGCCCAAGGGCACAAGTGTCATGACCGTGATTCGCCGTGGTCACGTCAAGTTGACGATGCAACCTGGAAAGCGGCATCATAAGGGGATCATCTTAAGGTGATGCATTTTTCTCCACTTTTTTTCAACACTTGTCTCTTTGTTCCTTTATCCACAATTAGGTAGTAATGTCTTCCACTTGGATGCCGTTGATGCTGACAGCTCGTCTTTGACCTTTAACCTCCACGATAACGTAGCACAGCAGCTGTTTATCGTCGTTCCAGATGGCCCGAACGGAGCGTACCTGACCTTGAAGCAGCAGTTAGACAGAGAGGTACGCACTTCATTTCAATTCTTTTCAAATGTTTATTGTCGTGGTGCAGCAATCTTGCTCCGTTTTCATTATATTCACTTCCAGTCATAGCAGTGTAACCAAATGAGGATGGAAGGGACAATAGTCTGGGGCCCTTTTTTAGGTGCCCGGTGGATCATTGGGCATTGTTACTTAAGTACACAAGGAACAAGACAATGATGACAGCGGCATGATAAAGATTCACTGCTGGGAATGGCAAGTGAAGCATTAATAGCACTCCACACTAATGCTAAAAAAGCTCATTACCCGAATCCCAGTTACTGTCAAATATTACTAACAGACACGCGCGTAAATGTCCAAGCTTTATGTTTACGCACGCGTGTACCAACTGTACGACTGCAGTCTGGCGTGCTGATGCGGGGATCGCTTGACTGGTGGAAAGTTCATCTGACATCCGAGTTCTTTGAGCAAAAGTGATGTCATTAGCGCAGAGTGCTATTACACAACACTTACTCAGTGATGTCTGCTAGCTAAACTGAACACCCATTGAATCATGTGTTCTGGGATCATTTTTCATGGAGCTACAGTAGCAGACAATAGTGCGCAACAATTTTCTGCTAAGCAAAAGTAAGGAGGGTAACAAATTGTACCAAATGACTTGGTATTTTGGCTGGTAACCTTTTTCTAGTGAGAGCAAATTTATTGTGCTGTTCTAGTTTCAAGGCCAGGTTCAATATACTAGAAATTAAATCACTGTAGCTTAATAAGGGCTTAGACCGTGTGTCCAACCCCTCTCCCTACCCTCAACAGGGTTAGGGCTTAGACCGTGTGTCCAACCCCTCTCCCTACCCTCAACAGGGTTAGGGCTTAGACCGTGTGTCCAACCCCTCTCCCTACCCTCAACAGGGTTAGGGCTTAGACCGTGTGTCCAACCCCTCTCCCTACCCTCAACAGGGTTAGGGCTTAGACCGTGTGTCCAACCCCTCTCCCTACCCTCAACAGGGTTAGGGCTTAGACCGTGTGTCCAACCCCTCTCCCTACCCTCAACAGGGTTAGGGCTTAGACCGTGTGTCCAACCCCTCTCCCTACCCTCAACAGGGTTAGGGCTTAGACCGTGTGTCCAACCCCTCTCCCTACCCTCAACAGGGTTAGGGCTTAGACCGTGTGTCCAACCCCTCTCCCTACCCTCAACAGGGTTAGGGCTTAGACCGTGTGTCCAACCCCTCTCCCTACCCTCAACAGGGTTAGGGCTTAGACCGTGTGTCCAACCCCTCTCCCTACCCTCAACAGGGTTAGGGCTTAGACCGTGTGTCCAACCCCTCTCCCTACCCTCAACAGGGTTAGGGCTTAGACTGTGTGTCCAACCCCTCTCCCTACCCTCAACAGGGTTAGGGCTTAGACCGTGTGTCCAACCCCTCTCCCTACCCTCAACAGGGTTAGGGCTTAGACCGTGTGTCCAACCCCTCTCCCTACCCTCAACAGGGTTAGGGCTTAGACCGTGTGTCCAACCCCTCTCCCTACCCTCAACAGGGTTAGGGCTTAGACCGTGTGTCCAACCCCTCTCCCTACCCTCAACAGGGTTAGGGCTTAGACCGTGTGTCCAACCCCTCTCCCTACCCTCAACAGGGTTAGGGCTTAGACCGTGTGTCCAACCCCTCTCCCTACCCTCAACAGGGTTGTCTCTGGCGCACGACCCTGCAAGGTTTAAAAAGTAGGTTTAAGACCTTGTTGACACTTTTGTATTCCCTCGTTGTACTCCGGGCTAGTGTTTAGGATGAGCCCATGGGTTTCTATATTGATAATATTTCCCATAGCATGTATAAAAATCATGTCTGTTATTCTTTTCACAGGAACAACACATCTACAACTTTTTGGTGTCAGTCACGGATGGTTTTAACGAGGTACCGTTTAAATTCTTTTAAAGACAAACTAGAGTTAGCTGTTGCAAACTGCTTACCAACCCAAACCGGCCCTATGGTATAAGTGCAAAAATTTGTTAATGGAGTGACGTTTTGAACCTAGCAGAGTCTTTCTAGAAGACTAACAACTTTGAATTGACAAGAAGGGCCAAAAACCAATAAGCGCCGAGATACAATGTTTTTGCACGGAGGATTTTCCTGTGCAATATAATTTTTTTTGCAAAATCGAGATCCGAGTCCGATTTTGCACTGACGCGACAACGTTTGGGTTTTTCTTCTGCAGGTCCAACACAGCGGAACTCTCCTACTCTCTGACGTCAATGACAACGCACCGATGTTCATCAATCTTCCAAATACAACGACGGTACATGAGAACGTCAACTTCGGATTCAATGTTTTCAATGTCCTTGCCGTTGATCCGGACGCTCTTTTGGCAAAGATCGTCCAGTTCTCCATCTCTGAAGTAAGTTGATCAAGGTTGGGGCTTGGTTGGGGGGGGGGGGGGACACATACCCCGACGCAGCCTAATCAGGAGGGGGCAGTTTTTAAAATTTTATTACTCGTATGTGATTTTTAGGCCTGCTTCCCCGCATCTGATTATAAGAAGAAATAGACTAAAAGAAAATAGCTGTTAATCTTAATACAAAAATACTATGATTTTTTAAACACTAATTCTACCTTTACTTTTGAAAATGCTAACAAATTTCAGGATACACCGGGACCATTCAGTATCCACTCAGTCCGGGGCAACGTCACTGTCTCTGGGACATTGGATTATGAAACAAATGAGGTGTACAATATCAAGATCATCGCAAGAGTAAGTCTGTCTGTCTTTCTCTCTGTCAGCTACTGTCATATTTACTCTCAGAAACAAACTGTAGACAGCCAGGGGAATGAGTTCATGATCACGCATGGAATTTAATTGTTGAGAGGGCAAGGCCGGCCATTTTCATTTTGCAAAGGGGCACTTCCATTGGGGAAATTTAAGGGGAAGTTTTGAAGGGGGGCCAAGACCAAGACAAGGGCAACAGAGGCCAGAGGATAAATTCCAGGTCTGAATAATGCTTGCAAAAATTATTTTGTTTCAACATCTTAATTTTATATATTGTCTTTCTTTTTTTATACTACAAATAATAATAAAATACTTAGTATGGCATGTCGTGGCCGAGTGGTCAAGCGTGCCAGACTCGAGCTCTGGTGTCTCTGATCAGCAGAGTGTTGGTTCGAGTCCCAATCTTGACACTTGTGTTCTTAAGCAAGACACTTAATCATTATTGCTTCGTCCTTGGGATGGGACGTAAAGCCGTACACAAGGAACGAAAGCACACATAAAAGAACCCAGAACACATATCGTGGAAGAGTAGGGGTTAACCTCGGTGTTTCTGGTTCACATAGCAAGCGCCCTTGTTTACAGGTTTCCTCAGGTTTGCAAGCTACAGTGATTTAGTTCACTTATGAGGCATCCTTGGTTTCACCACCAGAAGTATATAATAATAATGTTGGTATAATTTCTAGTGATGTTTTCGTGTGTAAGTTTTAACACATTTGATTGATGATTATATTGTGTCTGTATTTTCCTGTAAACTCGCTGACTTAAAGGACGGAGGATTGCCCTTTCTGGAGGTTTGTATAAACAGTCACTGTGTGTAATTCGGCAAAGCACCAATTTTCCACTGTTTTGTAATTCTAAACCATGTGAGATAACATCATGTCGTCGTGCGTGTGATAGCAGAGTGTTTTCATGTTTGACAACTTAATCAGAGACTCGCAAGATGCCAGGTGGCAGCAGACTTCCGTCTCAAAAACCTCAGCTTTGGTTTTGGTTCTGTTGGTTCCATTAGCCTGTTTGAAGTACCGAGGAAAATGCACATTTTCAAAATTGCTGTTGGGGTCAGAGCTTAACCACTTCACGTCGGATGACATTTTATCTGCAGTCTTTTTTATTCAGACTGTCGGCGAGCATTTTTCAATGCTTGGAACAACTTCGGATTTTTCTTCAATTTTTTGCTGACAGCCGGCTGGCTGACGTTTTTATCCACGCGGATTTTCTAATGTTGTATCATGTTGAGGCCGGCACCTACCCAGATACCCTTTGTTTTACTCGGCACCTACCCAGATACCCTTTGTTTTACTCGTACAAAGAGGTTCTGAAAAACATGCCTTGTAAAATCCCTTTCCAGGGGTTATTGTGTAACCTCCAATGCCAGACCGTAGTCATGTTGTTGTACAAATGTGGCATACAAGAATGGACAGGCTGCCACCATTGCACGTCATTATATTTGGCTCAATGGTAGGTAAGTTTGAACGTTCTGAGATTCCAGCATTTGTGACTCACGGCTGAGGTTCTGTGAATCACATTGAGTGTCCACTCGAATTTCTCACACGACATCAAATCACAGAACAAATTATGAAAACCTTTGTTGTCTTTCCATTGTCAACTCAGGGTTTCATTGTGGCAATGCGATTATATCAAGAAGCTCCAAAAAGTTCTGAAAAAAATACTGCGTTTGGGATTGAATTTTTCTTCTTCAAATTCCTGATGTGAAATGGTTAAAGCCAAAGCCGTAGTTTAAAAAAGAATGAGAACCGTCAAAAAGGCACACTTGCAAAGAAGTTTCAAAGCGGCAAAATGTTACCTGGCTTGCCTGCTGCCAGCTTTTGTCTATAAGTCTCCCATTGTTTTGTTTTTTTGTGTGTAAACTCATTTTGAGTCATTGATTGTTTGTTACTGTGTCAAGGTTTTTAAAAAAATCTACTGCGTCGCAACTTTCTACACAAACAGCTTTGGTTTTAAAGAGCCTGGGAAATTTTGTGGTGTACTCATTTTCCAATGATAGAGTCCTCATGTGAGTGGGGGGGAAAATGACAAGTCTCTAATCTCACGTTTAAATCGTGTAAATAGCCATTGTGTTCGACAACCTTCGGAGGCAAAATTGATCAACATTAAAAACATTTAATGACATCATTCTGAGAAAAATGGGTCTGTTCATTTTTTTGTACCGTATTGCGTATTGTCCTTTGTGACATTTGAGTCTTTCATTCTTTTTACAGGACTCTGCAACGAACAGCCTCAGCACAGAGAGCTATCTTACCATCAACGTAATTGATGTACAAGACGCGGGACCGGAGTTCCTTAACACACCCTACGATAAAGCTATAGATGAAGGCACACCAGTGGTAAGCAAACCAGGGGGGGCTAAAGCGTGTAAGCTTGCTTTGCTGAAATGGGTAACCAGCTAATTGCCATGTATTTTTTTCCCATAGAGCTGCTTAAGCACAAAAAGTAGCTAAGCACAACAAAATCATCCTTACCGGTATAAGGAAACCAGCCAAATCACCATTCCACTTGTACGACTTGCGGCTGGTGTCCTGCTCATTTATACTTAGCAGAAAATTGATAAGCAATAGTTGCTGCTTAAGCAGCTCCATGAAATTGGGCCCAGACCTCTTGCATGTGACAGCACGGGCTCAAACAGCGCCCTCAATGAGGTCAAATGAAGACCTTGCATTGGCTGATGGTCGGTGAATGGCGCGATGTACGGATATGCGTGTCGAGCGGATAAGAGCATCGGACTCAAGCTCTGGTGTTTCTGTTAAGCAGAGTGTGAGTTCAAGTCCCTGTCGTGAAACTTGTGTCCTTAAGCAAAACACTTAACCATTATTGCTTCATCCTTGGGATGGGACGTAAAGCCATAGGTCCCGATGTACGGATATGCGTGTCGAGCGGATAAGAGCATCGGACTCAAGCTCTGGTGTTTCTGTTAAGCAGAGTGTGGGTTCAAGTCCCTGTCGTGACACTTGTGTCCTTAAGCAAAACACTTAACCATTATTGCTTCATCCTTGGGATGGGACGTAAAGCCGTAGGTCCCGTGTGTTGTGTAACGCACGTAAAAGAACCCAGTGCACTTATTGAAAAGAGAAGGAGTTCGCCCCGGTGTTCCTGGTTTGATTGGCAGCATATTGCGCCACAGCACCTTGTAAACCATTACATGGTGCTATGTAAAGGAATAGGTCTTATACTTCAAAAACGTAGCTCCACATACCTTGCAGGAAAAATACTGACTGTTGAAGCGCCTTGGGCTTCACTGGGTGACAGATATGAGCGCTATATAAGAATCCACTATTATTATTATTATTATATGCCTGTTTCCATTGTTTGACCTCGGCAATGCAGCGTATGCAAGGGATCTGTTTTAGAATTAATCTTATAAGGGGGGCTGGCTGTTTGGTGTTGTAGACCGCATTCCTATTGTGATATTAATCTTTCATTCTATTATTTCAACAGAACACAGTTGTTCAGCAGGTGATGGCCGTCGACAAGGACACACTGAATCCCAACTCCATCACCTACAGCATCATCTCAGGTAGTCATAATAGCTGTAATCAGGCAAATTCATCACATTTAACGAGACAAAAAACATCATTAAAGAGGGCTCTATGGTCCAATTCAGTTTTGTGATGCACTCATTTTCTAAATAGATAGTCTTTATGAAAGTTGAAAAACATTCACTTGTCTCTATCAAGTAATAAACCACAAGGGGAACTGAGAGGGTAATGCTTCGGGCTGAACAAAGACAAATTGACTAGAGCGGGACTTGAACCTTTGACCTCGGGATTAAGGTGCCGGCGCTCTACCAACTGAGCTATCTAGCCCTATGTTGGCGTTCTTCCTATTTTGTCAAGATTATTTCCGAGCACAGGTTTAATTTGAATTGTCCAGATTTTTGAGATTACAGGCCGCAAAAAATCAGAACATTCCAATTTCTGACAAGAGACGGCAACGAACAAGATCAAAAAGTTATGGCAAAAAGAGGGTTTCATTTGCTTGCGACAGCAGAGATTTTAAATATATACATCATTTGTATGTGTACATATAATAAGCTTTACTCGCACGGTTTCTTGCGTCGGTATCTGTGGACTTGTAAAAAAGGTGTCCCTATTTCTAAGGTTTGAATGAGTGGCAGGTATGAAATCTTTTTCAGCAGAAACGGGTTAGCAGCCAGATATACCATGTGATGTCTATTGATCGTGACTGGCTCACTGCTTATTTTTGCTTAGCAGAACAAATTTGCTAAGCACCATCTTCTGCTAAACAGCTTTACGAAATTGCGTCCAGTAAAAACTGGAAGTTGGAAGTATTAATAAAGATATTAATTGCGTATGTTTTGTTTATGTGTGTCTCCAGGCAACCAGGGTTCGTTCTTTGCACTGAACCCTAATACGGGGGAAATCACAGTGGTCAGGGAGTTGGACCGTGAAGATCCCAACTTGCCCCAATCAGTGGAATTCAATATCAGGGTAAAGTCCTTAAGGCTTCAGTTCAAAATTATCATCAATTTTAAATGTTATGCTTTTTTTTGGGGGGGGTGAACCCACCCAGGGACCCCCCCATCAACCCCCCCATCAACCCCCCATCAACCCCCCCATCAACCCCCCCATCAACCCCCCCATCAACCCCAATAGCTCGTATGCATGTTCCAATGCGCATGATCTGTTCGCAAAGCATTCTGGGTGAAATCCGAGTCCAAGCTACACCAGCAACCATCATGGTGCACTGATTTTGAAGCAAAGCAGTACACAACTATAAAACCTGGCATAGTCCATCTTGGCAGCTTTATTTAAAAAAAAATTACCTTTCTCGATTTCCCAAGATGCATTGCGGTATATTTTTAAAACAGCGCTTCAGCATATGGGTTATTGTCAATGTAAACAAATTGGAAAGTACATATAAATGTATTTATATAAAAAAATCGAAAATTGAAAATTTAATTTTCATGTATTTATGGTTAAGTGTCGAAATTCAAACCCCCCCCCCCCCCATTTTGCTATGCTAGATGAGTCTCTCGAGCCCATCCATGAGTCTCTCTGAGTGCCCTGGATTTTAAACACACTTCCCTTTCCTGATTTCCTTTACAGGCAATGGAAATTGGTCCAGGCGGTGGCCAATCTGCCTTCACCACCTTCAATATCGTCATCAATGATCTGAACGACGAGCCTCCAATGTTTGACCAATCGGTTTACTCGGTCAGTGTCTCAGAGGCTGAGCTCCCCGGATTCATCTTACCAGTCAACATTCACGTTACTGACGGTGAAGCGGTAAGTATTTGTGGGTTTTCGGGCAGGACGACAGGCTCTTGCGCCCTTCTGCCGAACAAAAGAACAACATTTACGCAAGCAGAAAGTCGTAAGCCATAAACCAACAACAATTCTCCATACTCTTTATTATAACAGCGTGACGTGTCGAGGCCGAGCGGTCTAGCGCATTGAATCCCAGTTCTAAGTGGCCGGAATGTGGGTTCGAATCCCGGTCTTGACACTTGTGTCCTTGAGCAATACACTGAACTATGATTGCTTCTCATCACCCAGTAGTAAATGGGTACCAACGAACGTAGGGACTGCTGATGTGAATGATCAGCAAATCTTCCGTTCATGTAAAGTTTAATAATAAACTTGCTTCAAAGAAAAATGTATGGTTAACTTAAGCATATGTCTCCTCGCTGAAGATCCCTTGACTGCAGGACCGAGAAGTGTTCCCCTAGGCCAGTTACTAACTTTTTATTTTGTTGCATTTTCTTTTAAATAACAGATGATTCAAGGAAATTTCCGTATCACCCTTCAAAACGGCAACACTGTCCCGTTCTCAGTCTCCCCTTCGTCAGCAGTGGACCAGGCCAGTGTCACTCTAACACTGATTCGTCCGTTGGACTACGAGACAACTAAGGTGTACAATCTTCAGGTAATACTTGGAATAAAGTTTGCATTTTTACTGAAAGGTGATGACTCCACCCAAGATTCTAATAGCTCTTAGTTGGACTTCTTAATTGGTGGCTTGTCAGGAAAGTTCATTTCAGAAAACACAAATCTGGCCCCCAATAGACTGATCTGTAAAGCCACACCCACTCCATGTATAACAACTGTCAATCAACGGCAACCATGGTGCTCTGCCCTGCACCACTCACAAGATAATAATGATAATAATAAAATGGGGCATTTATGTAGCCTCTACAAACAACACAGTGCCTCACATTTAACACGGTAGCTTGGCTAGACTCCAACTCAATACACGTTCACGAGCCAAGTAAAACATAGCTGCACTGTTTCGCGCAGGCCTATGGATTCTGGACTTTACACAGCCTTGGATTAAGGCTATAACATCAACAACTTTTGCCGATGGAGGGCCTTGCGTGCGATCGATGCGGGGCAAAGTTTATTGGGTTTTCCCAATGTGCATCGTCGAGCACCTATCGTTGAATCACGAAGATGTCAGTGAAAAAGAAGCTATGCAGAACCAATCCTCAAATCACGAATCTATAGACATTTGTGTCAAAGAAATTACCAATTACCAATATTTAGGCAGAAATTAGGCATTAATATTTCAAAACACGCAATTTTCGTGATTTTTTTCTTCTTGATGTTTCGAAAATTGTGTGCATGCGTACGTGCGGGCTAGTGCCAAAAAAAATTACATTCGGCGAGTGATGTTCAATTTTCCGACTTTTTAATTTTTTCATAACCTCATCCCTGGATATCTGAAATACAAAAAAGCAATCCATGTGGCGGAAAAATGTACAGATATTTGTGGATTGGTCATTGGCATTTAGGGGGCGGGGCTTAACGGATCGGTCTATCTCAAATATTTGTTCAAAGATAGCACAAAAGTTTGCTTAGCACGGAAAATTCTGCTTAGCTTAAATGGATTACCAGCCAAGGGTCCATATACTTCACATTGCTGTGACTGGTGCCCTATCAATTTTGCTTAGAAAAGAGATTTTACAACTTTGCTGCTTTAGACTCCTTATTCCCAGATATAAAACCAATTTATTTTGAATGTCATTTTGCAGCTCTTCGCCGAAGATTCCGCTATTAGTAGTGCCACAGTGGTTGTCACGGTAACTGATGCTAACGACAACAACCCAATCTTCACCAACCGTGAGTAAAACTGAATTGAGCTTTATCCCAATTCTCTCTTAATGTAACTCTACATGAAAGTGCTGTCTATCTTTGTTTACCAATGTGCTGTGTTTCTTACCATGTGAAGATAATCCTGAACTAATAAAATAATAATAATAATAATAATAATAACATTTATATAGCGCCTTTTACAAAGGTAGATACAAAGCGCTTAAACAAACAACAACAATAATTACAGATACAAAACTATACATTATACAAATGTTCTCAACAAAAAGAGACCAACTACAGAAAGTGAATACTTATGAATGTTCATATAGTTCAAGATAATATTAGCATAACTTTGGATACAAGTGTTTTTTTAGTTGAGATTTAAAAGTACTGCATTGACGTCACCAAGCCGCCATCTTAGAGGTAAACTGATGACGAAACAATGGAAACGCACAGCTTTGTACGCGCGGCGCACAGGATTGGCCAATGAACATCTTCCTTTTGACCTCTAGGCGAGGGCGCCCTACTCAAATGACGTCATGTGCATAAGGTCTATTGGAATTGAACGTGTGGACGCAATGATGTCTATGCTCCACTTAGTGCATTGAGTTTGTCCTGACATATCTCCATTTTATAAACTGGAACAATAACAATATATGTATGTTGTTTTGGGGTTTTTTCACTTCACTTCAAAAATGAGGGGTAGTGAACAAACTTGCGGGCGACCCAACATTTTGGTTGACTTGTCCGACCGGCGATTGAAAACAAAATGATCAGGGAAACTCCTGTGTGTGTATATTTTTGTGTGTGTGAGCAAGTCTTCCCGTTAAAACTGAGGACTTTAACAAAAGGGATTCGGTGGAGAGAGCACGCTTGTCGTTGCTTTGCTTTCGGTTACAAAACCAATGGGGACCTCACTAAAAAAAAGTCAAACGACGAGAGAACGAAAGGCCTTGATTTACTGGGTTGACGAACATTTGAGTGTGTGTGCTCTTGGTCAACTTGGTGAGTCCGTGATTCCATATTTATCTTACGACAGAAATTCAACCGATAACGTTGAGAGAAGGGGCATTTCAGAATACACCTGTAATCACATTAACCACAACTGACGCAGATGAGGGAATCAACGCCGACACGAGGTACAGGATCATTGGCGGAAACCAAGGCGTGAGTTGTTTTCTTGTTTGCGACTTTTTTATTCTAAATTATTCACCGGCAGTTAATTCAAATCAAGGAGAGAGAACAGGGTTTGTAATTATCAAAATAGGAAGATAGTTATAAGTTTCAATCAGAAAGCTTAATAGATGTTATTTTTTGCATCGGGGATAAACAATATAGTTTGGTTTGTACCCTTCTGTGAAAAAAAATCCACAGCAAATCACTCGGGTGGGATTCGAACCCACAACCTTTGCATTGCTAGAGCAGATGTCTTACCACTTGACCACCTAGCTAGCCTGATGGCTAGAGGCAGTTCATACCAGGGTCAATCGGCCAGAGAAATATTTGGTCTGAGGTACTGTCTTATTAGAGGAAATGGGATTTGTAACCCTGTAGCAACCAATGGGGCTGCAAGCGTCTTGTACAAAAAAATGCCAATAGAAGCTGCAAACAGCGGTAACATTTGAACAACCTCCACTCAGCCATTAAGGTCAAAGTAAAGGTCATGTCCTGAATTGAATCTTTCTAATATTTCCCATGTTACAGAATGTTTCCTATAATACAGAATGTTTCCAATCATACATTTTGCTCTATCTCAGAATTTGTTTACCATCAATCCGAGTACTGGTGTGATTACGACAACATCCAACGTTGATTATGAGAATTCCGCTCAGACCTACACACTTACCATCGAGGCGTACAACACCGCACCGGCCGTGCCACCAGCGTAAGATTTTATGTGTACTTTCTAAATAGGGACATGTGCATTGTGGCACTTCTGAATGCTTCCCTTCATCCGGGTGTATGTGTGTAGTGACATTCAAACGGAGAACTTAAAAAAAAAAAAGGGGACAGTTTGGTCCACGAATTACTATCCCGAAGAATAACAAATGGGGTCCACAATTGCCAGGACAAAGAGTTGAACAAAGGAGGGTCCACAGTTTGAGGCCATTACACACTTGTGTGTTTGTGAACGACAAATGGATACAAGTGCATTGTTGCATTCGTGTCCTTGACCATGACCATTAAAGTGCATCGCATCCGGGTGTGTATAAATTCCAAATAGGGACATGTGCATTGTTGCATTTGTGTGCTTGAACATGACCATTAAGTGCTTCCCTTCATCCGGGTGTGTATGTGTAACTTCCAAATAGGGACATGAGCTTTGTGGCATTTGTGTGCTTGAATAACACCATTTAGTGCTTCCCTTCATCCGGGTGTGTATGTGTAACTTCCAAATAGGGACATTAGCTTTGTGGCATTTGTGTGCCTGAATAACACCATTTAGTGCTTCTCTTCGTGCGGGTGTGTATGTGTAACTTCCAAATAGGGACATGAGCTTTTTGGCATTTGTGTGCCTGAATAACACCATTTAGTGCTTCTCTTCGTGCGGGTGTGTTTGTGTAACTTCCAAATAGGGACATGAGCTTTGTGGCATTTGTGTGCTTGAATAACACCATTTAGTGCTTCTCTTGGTGCGGGTGTGTATGTGTAACTTCCAAATAGGGACATGAGCTTTTTGGCATTTGTGTGCCTGAATAACACCATTTAGTGCTTCTCTTCGTGCGGGTGTGTTTGTGTAACTTCCAAATAGGGACATGAGCTTTGTGGCATTTGTGTGCTTGAATAACACCATTTAGTGCTTCTCTTGGTGCGGGTGTGTATGTGTAACTTCCAAATAGGGACATGAGCTTTTTGGCATTTGTGTGCCTGAATAACACCATTTAGTGCTTCTCTTCGTGCGGGTGTGTTTGTGTAACTTCCAAATAGGGACATGAGCTTTGTTGCATTTGTGTGCTTGAATAACACCATTTAGTGCTTCTCTTGGTGCGGGTGTGTATGTGTAACTTCCAAATAGGGACATGAGCTTTTTGGCATTTGTGTGCCTGAATAACACCATTTAGTGCTTCTCTTCGTGCGGGTGTGTTTGTGTAACTTCCAAATAGGGACATGAGCTTTGTTGCATTTGTGTGCTTGAATAACACCATTTAGTGCTTCTCTTCGTGCGGGTGTGTATGTGTAACTTCCAAATAGGGACATGAGCTTTTTGGCATTTGTGTGCCTGAATAACACCATTTAGTGCTTCTCTTCGTGCGGGTGTGTTTGTGTAACTTCCAAATAGGGACATGAGCTTTGTGGCATTTGTGTGCCTGAATAACACCATTTAGTGCTTCTCTTGGTGCGGGTGTATTTGTGTAACTTCCAAATAGGGACATGAGCTTTGTTGCATTTGTGTGCCTGAATAACACCATTTAGTGCTTCTCTTCGTGCGGGTGTGTATGTGTAACTTCCAAATAGGGACATGAGCTTTTTGGCATTTGTGTGCCTGAATAACACCATTTAGTGCTTCTCTTCGTGCGGGTGTGTTTGTGTAACTTCCAAATAGGGACATGAGCTTTGTGGCATTTGTGTGCTTGAATAACACCATTTAGTGCTTCTCTTCGTGCGGGTGTGTATGTGTAACTTCCAAATAGGGACATGAGCTTTGTGGCATTTGTGTGCCTGAATAACACCATTTAGTGCTTCTCTTCGTGCGGGTGTGTTTGTGTAACTTCCAAATAGGGACATGAGCTTTGTGGCATTTGTGTGCTTGAATAACACCATTTAGTGCTTCCCTTCATCCGGGTGTGTATGTGTAACTTCCAAATAGGGACATGAGCTTTGTGGCATTTGTGTGCCTGAATAACACCATTTAGTGCTTCTCTTGGTGCGGGTGTATTTGTGTAACTTCCAAATAGGGACATGAGCTTTGTTGCATTTGTGTGCCTGAATAACACCATTTAGTGCTTCTCTTCGTGCGGGTGTGTATGTGTAACTTCTAAATAGGGACATGAGCTTTGTGGCATTTGTGTGCCTGAATAACACCATTTAGTGCTTCTCTTCGTGCGGGTGTGTATGTGTAACTTCTAAATAGGGACATGAGCTTTGTGGCATTTGTGTGCCTGAATAACACCATTTAGTGCTTCTCTTTGTGCGGGTGTGTAAATGCTAAATGGAGACACTTTAAGTGTAAGTTACAGTTTAACATGCAGGATTCTATTTCCCCACCCGCCATCTTAGTCAAACTAATGAGAACAATTGTCTACATTTTTTTCCAGGACTGGTGTCAGTGTTGCTACACTGGTGATATTTATCGAGGATATCAACGACAATCCTCCAATATTTCAACCGTCATTCTACAACAGGACGATTTATGAGGTAACAATGATCATTATGAGTTTTACTCATTAGTCAGCAACCCGAATCAACCATGGGCTCACTCGGGTTGGCAAACTGCAGTTTCAAGTCTGAGCGCCCCAAGCAATACAGATCCTTATTGGCTCTAATCATATAAACAACCTGATAAGAATGGCCTTGCTATGGCACTGTTGGACTGCCTGATTTTATGCCTGATCGAACCTTGATTATTAGAAGTAATGGACAACAATTGTACGAGTTTTTAAAGACTGAAGAAGATTAATACATGTTAAAGGCACTGAACACGTTTTGTAATTGTCAAAGACCAGTATTCTCACTTGGTGTATCCCAACATATGCATAAAATAACAAGCCTGTGAAAATTTGGACTCAATTGGTCATCGAAGTTGCAAGAAAATGATGAAAGAAAAAACACCCTTGTTGTACAAATTAGTGTGCTTTCAGATAGGAATAAAAGGCTTCTGGCCAGAAGTCTTTTATTATTTTAGTGAGAAATTACCTCTTTCTCAAAAACTACAGAGTGAGTCGTTTCTCAAAATGTTTTATACTATCAACAGCTCTCCGTTGCTCGTTACCAAGTAAGTTTTTATGCTAATATATATCTTGAGTAATTACCAAACGTGTACAGTGCCTTTAAGTTGATACCACTTTAAACTGAAAAAAATTGATTAAGAAACGGCTGAGAAACCCTTTTTTGCCCTGACCCCCATTTCCCCTGATTAATTTCCCCCATTTCCCCTGATTAATTTCCCCCATGCTGTTTATCAGATCAGTGCAATGGGCATGATCACTTTCCGGTTCAGTTGAGAGCTCAATTGCTAAATGTCTTATCAAGGGATGAAATTGCCACTGTAACGCATTATAATGTTTTTTTACTGCACTGTTTCGACAATGTGCCAAATTGGATGACTCAGATCGGGTCTGTTTTCTTGTACTCTATTCTGTATATTTAGAATTCCGATACCGGTCTTACTATCATGCGCGTCTATGCCACTGACGCCGATGCTGGACCTGCTGGTGACATCAGGTATTCCATCATTGGAGGCAATGTAGATGGTGAGTTGGCTTTCTGAAGTAGTACAGGAGTATCCTCGTGGGGGCCGGCAGCGCTGCGTACCCCACGAAGTAAGCCGGCAGACAAACCCCAATCCGGCAATGTACCGAAATACTTCCTGAAAAATAAGGGTCTGAAAAAATATATGTCAAGAATATTATACCTGAAGTATTGTAAGTATCAAACATTCAAAGTTACAAGAATGTCGTATCAATGAAGGTATGAAGAGTATGGTATACCTCAAAAGTACTATGGGTGTTATACCTCAAAAAGTGTCAATATCATACCCAAAACGTTTCAAGATATACTTCAAAATAGTATCATAGGTGTTATTCTAAAGATATACCTCAGAAAGTATCGCAGGTATGTCCAAAAAGTATTGCAGGTATCATGTCTCAAAAGGTATCAATGGTTTTACACTCAAAAGTATTAATGGTAACACACCTCTAAACAAAGTACCAATGGTGTTGTACCTAAAAAAACACCAAGGATATACCTCAAAGTATAAATGGTTTTATACCTCAAAAAGCTATCAAGGGTATCATATCTCATAATCACCTAATAACTATTGCAAGTGTCAAATCTTTTTAAAAGTACCAACGGTGTTACACCTCAAAAAGCATCAAGGATTTCATACCTCAAAAACTACCAATGGTGTTATACATCAAAAATTATCAAATCTTAAAAGTATCACAGGTAGAAATCTTGAAAAGGTGTTATACCTGATAAATTATTAATGGTGTTATACCTTAACAAATTTAACAGGAATAATTCATCAAGTATCACAGGTATAATATTTACCTCAGAAAGTAGCACCGGCCTTCAATTATATTGCATGGAATCATGAACATTTGTCTCGGGTCAAATTTAAATCGTAATCACATGGTGTTGGTTTTAGGTTCGTTTTCAATCAACGCTCAAACCGGTGACGTGATCCTCGTGAATCGTCTCGACCGTGAGACCTTGGATTTCTATGACATCATCATCCGCGCTGAGGACAATGTAGTGCCCTCGCAGACCGCAACCGCTCATCTGACAGTTCATGTTGGAGACTCAAACGACAACAGTCCACAGTGGAGTCCACTTCAATATTCACAGTCCCTCCTCGAAGGACTGCCTGCAAATACTTTTGTCACTCAGGTATTAAATTCAAGTAATAAAACCACAAGGGAAACTAACTGGGTAAATTTTTTAATTAGTTTGGGTTGGACAAAGACAAATTTGCTAGAGCATTTTCAACCTGTGACCTCTGTATTAACGTGCTGATGCTCTACCAACTGAGCTATGTAGTGGTAAGGTTGGCAGTCTCCCTATTTTGTCGATATCTTTGTTTGGGGGTGCCAGTCAGAAGCCATTCAACCTTTGACTGCTGTATAGCCAAAGATCACACCCACATTTACAATACAACCGTGGAAGCGGCAGGAGAGGGATCACCTGAAGGGGATGAAACTTTTCGTTTCAAATCTCTTAACCACAAGGGAGACTTGACAGAGTAAATTTAAAATATTTTCTCTCTCTCTGGTGATCAGAAACACCAGAGCTTGAGTCCAGTGCCCTTGACCACTCAGCCGCAACACACCACAGTTGCCATGTAGTCCGGTTACCTTAATGAGCATTGTGGGGTTTACACACCTGTTGTATTTCGGGAATCAGACTTGAGACTCTGTCATTATTTATGAACAGGTATCAGCAACGGATATCGACTTGGGTATGAATGCCAAGCTGCAGTACTACCTGGCAACACCAAGCCAGAACTTCTGGATCAATCAGACCACGGGTCGGATCTATACCAGTATGCCACTAGATCGAGAACAGATTGAATCGATCACTCTCAACGTCATGGTTAGAGATTGTAAGTATACCCCCACTCCCTACCCCACCCCAACCCCACCCACTTCCCAACCCCACCCCAACCCCACCCACTTCCCAACCCCACCCCCCTTTCAATCAGTGAAAAATGTTCACTGTTTGAAGAATTTTCACTAATTATCCCGTCCTATTTGTGTTTCACCCACAACTTATATGTGTGAAGGACTGTATACTCGGTACTTTCCTGAGTCCTGTGTACAAAATCCACAGGCATACTACTCGGGGTAGGATTTGAACCCAAAACCTTTGCCATTCTAGAGCAGATGTCTTACCACTAGACCACCAAGCTTGCCTGGTAGCTGAAGTTACATGTATCCCGCATATCAAAGTGTGACGTAATTCTACTATAAAACTAAATTTTCTCCAAAGAACTTCTTTTCTAAGAAATTGTTGCCTCTACAAGGTGCATTTCCAGTTCAACATGAGCCTTCAAAGTGTTGAAGTTGGACCCATACTCATAAAAAAATCATTATCAAACTGAGTTGTATCTCTGACGGTTTGTTTTCTACGCAGTGGGTAATCCACAACGCAGCTCCGCCCAGCCGGCCATGGTCATGATCACCGTACTTGATGTCAATGACACTCCGCCAACGTTCACTGGCATCCCGTACAATTTTGAGGTCGCTGAGAACAGGCCATTTGGAACCTTTGTGGGACAGGTAATAATTAGAGTTGCTTTTAAAAATCCACAACATTTTGAGAGAGACATGTTCATTTTTAAATGGAAGGTACATCATTGTTGACAATTCGAAGTGAAAAAAACCACACAAAAAACCCCAGTTTACATTGTGTCAACAACAGGGGGCCAATTTCATAGAGCTGCCTAAGCACAAAATTTGCTTAAGCACGAAAAAAGCTTGCTTATTATACTCGTGTTATTGGCCAAAACTCCATGCGATGTACATTGCTCGTGACTTGTATTTAGCTGTTGTTTAGTTAGCGTAACAATCGAGTGGAGTATTGGCCGGTAATCTGGTTTTACTAAGCAAGGTTTTTTGGTGCTTAAGCAAATTTTGTGCTTAAGCAGAGCCATGAAATTGGGCCCAGGTACTTCATTATCTTCCAATACTCCTGTTTTGGATGTTTTCACAGAAAATGTTACAGAAAATGATCACCTTCATCACTTACAAATGCGTTTCCAATGCGCATGGGTACATTAAGAGTAAGAACAAAGCCTATGACATAACCACCACAACAAAGGTTTTGGCTGCTACCCACAGAGCAGTGTAGCAGCCCAACTTGCCAATTTGTGATACATTAATGTTGGTATTGCAGGCCACAGCGCAGGACCCGGACACCATCGGCACTCTGGTCTACTCTATTCTTTCCCAAACATCAAATTTCTTTATCGACCCGACCAACGGCCGTATCACCACGATCAACTCCCTCGACCGGGAGCAGTTGTCTAGCTACCAGTTTGAGGTCCAGGTGACCGATGGGTTGCACACAGCGACGGAGATGGTCGCGGTCACTGTAACGGATGAGAACGACAATGATCCTGTGTTCACTGAGGGGAACTTGTACGAACTGACCGTTGAAGAGAACATGCTTGCTGGGTTGATACTCAGACTGCAAGCCACCGATGCTGATGAAGGTAACATCAGACCAGATTTTCTGGTTGTAAAAAACAAACAAGAATTGTATTTGTTTTTATCCTTACACCGATTTGTATTAAGCACTGTATACTCAGTACTTTCCCGAGTTCTGTGGGAAAAAACCCACAAGCAAATCACTCGGGTGGGATTCGAACCCACGACCTTTGCATTACTAGAGCAGATGTCATACCATCAGACCGGCTAGAGGCAGGTCGTGGTTTGATTCCCACCAGACTGGTGTAAAAATTAAGAATTGATGTTTGTTTTATTTGAAATTAATTTGTTGAAATATTTGGCATTAGGAGTAGACTTTACAGCATACCTGTACCTCCCCCCTCCCCCCACCCCCTCCCCCTCCCCCCTTGTATTTGGCTCAGTGAGAGGTACATTTGAGCATGCTGAGATTACAGCGCACCATGGCAGATTATCAGCCGTGGCTTGCGACCGAGGTTCTGTGATTCACGGTGAACACATATTTATATTTTCTTGGAAGAGATCATCAAATGAAAGAGTTTTTCATGTAGAGACGTCATCCAACTGGAAGTGATTCAACCCCTCCAAATTTGTTTTGTTTTTTTGATTTCCTGAAGGTCTGAACAAGAAAATCATCTACCAGTTTGACCCAACAAGCAACCCCCCATACGGCTTCTTCTACCTTGACCAGGAATCAGGGGAGCTACGCACCACAGGCCCTCTGGACCGTGAGATCCAGGATATGTATACGCTGATCGTCGTTGCCAAAGACCGTAATGGCGAGCCTGGGGGACGTTCTACCGTCGCCACCGTCCTCGTCACGGTCACCGACGTCAATGACAACAAACCATACTTTGATTTGCAGAGTTACTCACAGTTCGTTCCTGAGGATATATTGCTGGGTGGATATATTACAAAGGTGAGTAGATATAGTAAGGCTACTGAGAAACTATACAACGTGAAGTCAGTGGTAGTGAAGATTGAATTTACTGTTTCCCTTAAACTAAATAATTTTGATCTGTGAAATCAGAGGCGTTTGGGCCTTTTTGCTGTTGCTGTAAGACAAAGACACAAAACCTTTATAAGATCCTCCTTTTTCTGTTCTGTAACTCACCAAACCAGGTTGAAGCCATTGACAGAGATATCGGAGAGAACGCCGTAATCTTGTACCGCATCATCCAGGGGAATGAAGAGAACCACTTCAGCATCGATGCCAATGGGACGATCACACGAGGACCCGTGCCCCTGGACAGGGAGACCAAGGTGTTCTATCAACTGACTGTCGAGGCGTACAACGCTGGTGACCTACAGCCGAGGAACACCGGTAAGAACTTGACAGATAGTTTGGTAATCTCAGACGATAGAAGTTTGGTAATCTCAGACGATAGAAGAGGCAAGTCAGAATTGAATGTGGATTTCAGCAATGTAAACGCTTAGTTTTGAAGACCGTAACTTAGAAACTCTACCCTTCCATTTGTATTCCACACTGATATCACTATTGTGACATTCCTCACCAACTGCCTCACTTCAGTGCAGAGTGCTAGGCATATTCTTTTGAAGAAAATAAATAGCCTATGACTGATGTGTGCATGTTTTTATCTCATTTACAGCAACGGTCACCATCACCGTGACGGACGTGAACGACGAGGTACCAGTTTTTACTCAGGATGTATACCTCAGGCCAGACCTTATGGAGAATGCCGCTTCAGGGGCGCAGGTGGCGACCGTGTTGGCCAACGACCCTGACGAGGGTTCTGGAGGGCAGGTCCTATACAGCCTCACTGGCGGTGAGTTTTTGTCTTCAAAATATGTTTTTATGCCACACAGGCTAGTCTCTAGTGTAAATTTCTGAACTTGTTTCTCTTCAAAATAATGAAATAATTACCCCCCAAAATATTCCTCATTTGTAATATTTGCTATTTGTTTTAATGAATTTTTAGGCGATACCAGTTTCTTCTTCATCGATTCTCAAAACGGCATCATCACGGTTCAGGGGTCACTGCCAGGCTTCGACGTCCAGCCGACTTACAACCTGACGGTCACAGCGACCGATCAGGCTCAGCCGTTCCACTCCTCCACGTCCACCGTCATGGTCCACCTGGTTGACGCCCAGGACGACCCACCAGTGTTCACCACTGACAAGTACGAGGTGCACCTAAATGAGAACACAGGTCAAGGGTACATGTTTTTACAGGTGAGAGGAGTGTTTCTGTAAAGCACCAACTGGGTTCAGGGGTGTACAGGATAGGGTTGAAGTGCTTGAGCAACTCTATGGTTAAATAAAATGTGCACCTAGAAGAGAACATGAGCCAAGGGTACCCAATATTGGAGGTACGGGGAGTGTTCCTTTGTAACACCAACTGGGTTCAGGGGTGTACAGGATAGGGTTGAAGTCCTTGAGCAACCCCATGGTTAACGTCAATTTGTACCTAGGAGAGAACACAGGTAAAAGGTACTGTTGCAGGTACGAGAAGTGTTCCTTTGTAAACACAAGCTGGGTTCAAGGGTGTACAGGATAGGGTTGAAGTGCTTGAGCAACCCCATGGTTAACGTCAATTTGTACCTAGGAGAGAACACAGATAAAAGGTACCCACTGTTGCAGGTACGAGAAGTGTTCCTTTGTAAACACAAACTGGGTTCAAGGGTGTACAAGATAGGGTTTAGGGAATTGAGCAACCCAATGATAATTAATAAAAGGTGTACCTAGAAGAGCACATTGATCAACGGTACCTATTCTTTAAGGTGGGAGGAGTTTAGGTTCAGGGGTGTACAGGACTGGATGGAAGGACTTGAGCAACCCCATGTTTAATACAAGGTAGAAGATAACATGGGTCAAGGGCACCCATTTCTTGAAGTTCCAGGGGTGTTTCTTTTTTGCATCAACTGGGTTCAGGGGTGTACAGAATAGGATTAAGGGGGCTTAAGCAACCCCCACTTGGTTAACAAGGGAGAACTCCAATCAAGGGTGCCCACTGTTGCAGGCAAGGGGTATTCCTTTGTAACACCAACTGGGTTCTGGGTGCACAGGATAGGGTTCAGGGTGTTGGTAAGTCAAGGACTTCTTTTTGTGTTCCCATTGTTTAGACACTTTGTTTTAGGGATGTTCAGATTGGTTGCGTACACAGCGTCATCAAGGTTGTCCCGACTCAGTCAAGCTACGCAATCCCATTTTGTTTGAAATCCCATTTGTGAACAGGTAGATGCCTGCGACCAAACACCCACCGCGAGGCTGAGAGCCTCTTTTGCTTTACACTTGTCCAGCATCAAGTCAACTTGTAACATAATATTTGTTGAAACATTCTTCACAGTCTTGGAACCAATTTCGTAAAGAACACTATTTAGCATGGATAAAATATTGCTAAGCAGAAATACATCGCCGACCGAAACACCATGAAACTGACATTGTGAATGCCCTCTTCACTGCTTACTTTTGCTTAGCTGACACATTTCTTAAGCAATGTCTTGATTCTAACTCCAGGTTGCTGCTGCGATACCGGGCAAGCCAAATAGTGAGGTGACGTACAGTCTGGGACCCAATGTCAACCCCAACATTTTGGAGCTGTTCGAGTTGGATGCCGCCACAGTAAGTTGCCATCTTGTTTTCATTGATAGTGCTCACCATACTCCAACTATCCCCCCTTCTACTTTTACAAATTCGTCAGCAATTTCACGAAGGGCCAAAAACCTGAAAAATCGATAAAAAACTAATTTTGACTTTTTGGGTGGATTCGACTAAGGTGATTGGGATCTAACTATTTACGAAGTTATAGGTCTCAAAATCGTCTAGTTTCTTAATTACGCTAAGTTGATGAATGACAAAAACCTCAAGAACCTGGAATTATGTTTTCACGAAGAGCCAAAAACCTTTTTGTTAATTTTTTGTATACCTTACCACGTTGATTTACAGTTGGCACAGTGCCAATCATGAGCGCGCCGTCTTTTGCGTTTTCACGAAGAGCCAAAAAGTGTATTGCTCTATAACGCGTGGAATTATCCCTTGGCACGGTGCCAAACGTGGGTGCTCCGGCTTTTGCGTTTTCACGAACAGCCAAAAAGTTTATACACGACGCGCTGCACACAGAGCACGGTTTGTAACGTTTTCACGAAGAGACAATTTTGTTAATTAAATAAATACTCATTAATTAAACACGTTATGGACAAAATTGAAACAGATTTGTATGATTTAGGATCTCTACTTTCCTGACATGTAAAAATTTCCAAGATAAGATTTCGAATAGTATACCAACCAGTAGTTTCAAAATAAGCTAAACTTCAAACGCGGTTTTCTCAGAACATATATTTTTGACTGCAGGGGACTTTTTTGCCCTTCGTGAAATTGCTGACAAATTGGCTAGAAAGAGTTCTTAAAGAATGGATACAAATCTGTTTTTCCATCCTCAACCCCCAGCTTCAATTTTTTGAAAATAAAAAGTCTAACCTTTCTCACTTTTCAAATCTTTCCATCTAAAAAAAGAAGAAAAAAGACTGATGTCTTCAACCACCCTGCCCCCCACCCCCATCCCTCAACACACACAAACACACTGATGTTTGTGAATCCCTCTTTGTTCTTCCATTGTTTGGACATAGTTCTTTTAACAACATTCCCATTGGTTTTGTTACACAAAAACGAAGCGAGGACGTCCTCGCTCTGTCAAACACCCGGATCCCTTTTGTTAAAGTCCTCGGTTTCAACGGGTAGACACGCTCACACACACACACAACCTTGATTTTGTTGTATTATTCCCTTTTCAATAAAAATATCTTGTGGGGTCCAGGTTGAACAAAGAATGCCCATGTGGGGTCCATTGTTCCATTGTCTAAAAGACCCTACAAGGGCCCTTCCATAAGCCCTCACACGCACGCATACCTTAATAACCTACCCTTGACCTAAGCCTTCCACACCATCGAGGACATAAGTAATGGCTTCTTTTACACGTAAAATTTTGCTTAGCAAAACAAGTTGCTGTCAATCAATCAATTTCTGCTCAAAAGGCAACCCCTTTCCCTACCTCCCACCAGACAACAAAACCATGAATGTTGGTTTAATTTTATAAATCAATGTTTGTTTGGCAGGGTATGCTGACTACCAAGATGCCTATCGATTATGAGGCAGGACAGAATCTTTACACCTTCACCATCTTGGGTGAAAGCGACGGAGTCTTGCCAGGCTCGTCTGCAGTAAGCACCAAGACCATTTATGTAGTACATGTACTTAAAGTCAAAGCATACCTTTGGTTTTGAAACCAGTCGATTGTTTTAAAGGGTCTGTATACGTTTGGTAATGACTCTGAAAATTAATGGCAATAAAAACTTACTCGGTAAGAAGTACAGCAGCTTTGGATAGTATAATGCATTTTGAGAAAATTTTCACTTCGAAGTACTACGGTTATGGAAAAATATATCCTTTTTATCCCCCAAATTTGAATCTGAGAAGCGTTATGGCCATAACGCTTCTCACACTATATATTCTTCCTGCGTGGAAATATTCGCTCCGGTTTTTCGGTGATAACTCAAAAACGTGACCACCTTTTGAAGTGAAATTTTCACAGGTTAGTTTTATTGTATATACCTACATTTATATAGGATTAACACAATCAGTAGGCTCCAATTACCAAATGTATGCAGCATCTTTAATCCTTTATAAATGTAGATATATACAGTAAAAAATATCCTGTGAAAATTTCATTTCGAAAGGGGACAGCGTTTTTGAGATATCGCCAAAAAACTGGAGTGGTTTGTCCATGCGAAAAAAAAATCCGTAATTGGAATACACAGTCTGAAATGTTTTTTCATGCAGAAACCTCTTTTAGATTGATTTTTTTTTAAATTCCGTTCTCTAAAGCCGCATTCCTTTGAAGGGGATCGTTTCTCAAAATGTTAAACATTATAAACAGCTGCAGTGCTTCTTACCGAGTAAGTTTTGATGGTCAATAATTTTTGGAGAAAATAGCAAAGGTATACCCTCCCTTCAATAATGATGTAAAAATATTGGATAAGTGCATTGTCGCAGAATATTATCACGAGGTGAAATCTGGACTTTCACCTCATGAAATGGAAAAGCCAAATTTCACCAAGTGATTATATTCCGTGACAATGCACGAATGAAATGCATTCAATATTTCTGTTGTATATTTCACACATTAGACACTTGCCATTTGAAAAATAATTCATAATAAACACAAAATAGACATGGAAACTCGGCCACTCCACACTCTGAAAATTGTTTTCAAAAAATAC
Source organism: Leptasterias polaris (assembly GCA_037783415.1). Taxonomy (NCBI): domain Eukaryota; kingdom Metazoa; phylum Echinodermata; class Asteroidea; order Forcipulatida; family Asteriidae; genus Leptasterias; species Leptasterias polaris. Next base: position 1,574,976 of record JAZGTN010000153.1, on the reverse strand, counting down.
TTTCTGAACAATGTGGACAACTCCATGTTGATATCAACCTTGTCGGGCCTAGTGACACAAACATGCCTCGTTTGGGCAGGATCGATTATTTTTGAAACAACTCTGCAAAGCGTTGAATGTTTTTATCAATATAACACTCCTGACACAAATGTTGGAGTGTCGCAGCAGTATAACACGTGACACATTTTCCACCAATCAAATGAAAGATTTATGCTTGCGGTATAGACCATGTTACCTTTGTTTACAGAGTGGTGACCTTGTACATTATAATGCATTTCCTGACGGGCAGGATACTACACAGGCTATATGGGAAAATTAAAATTTGGTGTCATAATTTTCACATAAATTCAAAATTTACAAAAGCAACAGCTGTACAGCATTTGAGATGTCCCCCTTTCTTCATATCAAAAGTTGAGAAAAATCAGACAATGCAATCTCCATAAAACATAACATTTGTTGTATTCTTCCATTGAGCTGTGGACAAATGTGCCTGCAGGAAGTCAAGGCTCTGTGGCGCTTTTGTAAACATGTGATGTCACAGGTCACATGGTCTATATAAGGGTATCATTATAATAGTAACGAAGAGCGTGCATTCACCATGCATTGAACAGAATGCCTGACAGAACACTGTTTTGTCTCTTGCTATCAACTGGAGACTTTTGGTGACACTAGATGGCAGTAGACTTACCAGGTAAATCCATTGTTCTCGGTAAATCTGCGCATGCTCAGAACTACGTACATAATGGAAATTTACCTGGTAAGTCTGCTGCCACCTATCGTTCTAAAGTCTCCCATTCAAATCAGTATCAATAACAACAGGTGCGAACTACACACTTTGTTTTCTTTCTGGTCATTTCAGGTGTGGGTGTACATTGATGACGTGAATGATAACAACCCGGTGTTCGTCAACCCCCAGACGGATGTCACCGTTACCGAAAACAACGCCCCAGGATTCATGTTTATGACTGTCACCGCTACTGACGCAGACTCTGGACAGAATGGAGAGGTAAATATCAGTAGAGGATTATAGAGGTGGAGTTTTTTATATATTAACATACAGTTTGTGTCACATAGCTGCATTATTGAATTGAAATTGAAACAAGCGTGTATTACATTTTAATAGATGTGATAAATGGTGTATAGACTGTGCAAGTCTCGCGCGTATCCGAACGAGAAAACACGTCAAACGAAGAACATTTTTATTTCTGAAATTAAATCTTTGTTTTAAATTATATCTCATGACAAAATCTGAACAACAAAAATTAATCATTACAATTTTATGAAAAGGTTTAGCTTTTGAAAAAAAAAATCACAATAGTGTGTATATTATTATTGAAAAAAAATTAAAACTCTGGGACAAGGATGCCTATTTGATGTTAACTTTTTAGAAACCCCTTACGCGGATTCGTGAAGGTCAAACGGGTCTTAAATGGACCCGTATCGCAGTTTAAAGAGGATGCTGACGCCTTAACAACCATAGACTGCAATGAAAAGGGTTTGCTTTGCAATTACAGCATCTGGCGATTATAATTGCGCATCCAAAACAAGCGTTTACGTAAGTTTTATGATCGGAGGCGAGCACAAAATTCTTAATTTTTTGCAATAACCGGAAGCTGAGATCAAGTTTAATTCTTGGGTTTTCTTCGTTATATTGTTGAATTGGTTTTACTTTCATATGTTGTTATCACTTAGTATTACATTCCCAACAACATGTATACTTTTCTAGGTCATAACCTACGTTAAACTAAAATAATTGACGAAACAAAATCTCGCCCACGTAAAACTCCATATGGTTGGGACCACTATGGTCCCGGAAGTTCGAATGCGCGCGAGACTTGCACAGTCTATTGCTATTGTAGTGACAAATTTGTTTTAATTATTCTTTATCACCGATGCAGTTAATGCAATTAAACTGTTTGCAGTAACTGCTGCTAATTACAAGATTCAAACTGCCCTGTCGTCACCGAGCACACTCTGTGGTCTAGTGGTGAAGATACCTGCTCTAAAGTGCAGGCGTCGTTGGTGTGACCTACTCGAGTATTATGCCTGTTGATTTTTGTCCGCAAGACTTCAGAAAGCACCGAGTATGTAGTGCTTAAGACACATTGGTGTAAGGACAACAAAATCAAATAATATTCTTGATCCTGATGCAAAATTAACATCAGGTTAAGTGTAAATGTATATTTGGTTTGCGGTAACACCATGTGTATATCTACTTGCTAGGTAGATTTTGTTCTTTGAGAACTTGTCTTGCTTTTTATTCTACTGCCGCAGAGTAGATTATTTGGAATTCGGGAGACTTCTCAGTTCTGAAAAGAGCTGTCCTGCTTATTAACTACTACCTGGGCGGGAGGTAGGAAATCGGCCGGGACTACTACTTTCGCTTTGTGGATCGAAGGGACTTCTCGTTATTAGCTACACTGCCGCGGAGTGAGTTCTTAATTGGTCTAGTCATCGTCAAGTGTATGAGTTAGACTTGACTTGACAATGTGACTATATATTTTTTGCTATATCTCACAGTTGATATACTACATTACCGGAGGGAATGAGATGGGTCACTTTGATTTAGTGAGCGACGTGAACGGAGCAACGCACATCACGACTTCAACATCGCTGGACCGGGAAACCATTGAGAACTATATACTCACCGTGAGTCAAGACTACGAAAAAATAAATGATATTGTGCTCATGCTTAATATTTTCAAAACACACTGTTTAAGCACTTACCGTCGGGATTTCCTAAACTTGTTCATGCTCAAAAGCTGAATAAATTTCATTACGGGGAAAGCTCCATTAAAGAAATTCTGAGTTTAGCCACAAAAACTCGGAAAGTTTACATCCTTTTCAGAGAGTGGTTGTGTTTACAATTGAATTACTTGGGGTGATTAAACTTAATGGATGAGCAGTTAATCTGCCTGGGGCAGTCAGCAGCCCTACTGGTTTGTGCATGATCCACTTTAGTCCACTTTTTGGAAAAGAAATTACATGGAGATAACAGGTGTGAGTTGTCAGACGAAAAGGATGTTTCATTCTAGCCTATTTCCTTAATTGAGCTCTCCTGTAATGTTCTGAATTTCCAGAATACTTTTTGGGGGAAATATTGTCGTCAAAATAAAACCATGACTTAAGCGAGTAAAGACAACCAAACATTCTCATGAAATAGTTCCAGGAATTCTTTTGTTTCTCTTTTGAGAAAATGTGGTTTTTGTTCACCGTGAATCGGTCAAACCTTGGCCGTAAGCCACGGCCGGTTCATCAGCCAAGGCATGATGGAATCTCGGACTTACCTTTTATGCCAATTACATCGAAAGGGGTCACATCTCAAAACTTGTTCCGCTATTTCTCATGAGGCAAGTGTAATTAATTTTGCAAAATTGTGAATTTGGATGGTAATTTGTTCGACTATTCAGATCACTGCTGTTGACAAGGGTGAGCCTGCCCGAAACTCCTCCATTGACATCAACGTGCACGTCGGGGATCTCAACGACAACGCACCGATGTACAATCAGACGATCAACACTGCATCTGTAGTAGAGGTAAGAAAGGAGATTGCCGTGGTTTTAAAGTAAAGTGTTATTGGTCCCCCAGTCAAGGTGACCTCTCCGCCATTTAATTGATGTGCGGTTTAAATTCAGTCCAGGGTTCTTTTTATTTACAAGTTAGCTTTTAGGTACGGCACATAACAACTTGCAGGCCGATAATTAAACCAATATACAAATATATATTTTAAACAATTTTAATCGATGTAAATTTTTTGTATACAGTGCTTAACACACATCTCTGTAAGAGTGAAAACCAAACTATATAAATAAAAACAAACTTTCTTATTTTTTATTTTATTTAAGAAATTCCCCCAATTTTTTTTTTTTTTAAAGTTGATAAATACCTCGGAGAGTTTATACTCTCTGATTGGTCGGAGACTAGTCATGTGGGTTTGTATTAACATGTGACATAAAAGAAAGGCTCTGTGAACTAGCAAATAAATGCCCCATAAAGAACCATATTGTTGTGTAAAAGTTCTGTAAGCAGTGGGCTTGTTGTACGGGGAACTTTCAAATCAACTGTTTTTCATTGTGCATATTCAAATGTTGACGTTCACAGTGTGGGTTCAAATCCAAGTGTGGCTGGTCCCAATGTTTATGTCCTCGAGCAAGATACTTTGCGTTTTCCTTCAGATGGGACGTAAAGCTGTAGGTCCCGTGCACTGGGATAGGTAGTGCACGTAAAAGAACCAAGAACACTCATCGGGGAAGAGTAGGCATTAACCCTGGTGTTTTTGGTCTCTGCATCTTATTACTCTTCTAAAAATCGGTTGTCTTTTTCATAACAGAATATTTTGCTCAACCGTCCTATCGGCACCATCGTTTTCGCCGACTACGACCTGCCGTCCTCCAACAACATCGAGTTTTACATCGACGACACGTCCAACCCCAATGGAATCTTCCAGATCAATTCCCTGGGGCAGATCACAATGACAGGGACCCTGGACAGGGAGATGCAGGCATTCTACGACCTGCTGGTGGTGATGAGGGATCAGACGTACAACGCCGGGTTTAGTGTGAGTGGAATCAATCGTCACGTCAAACGGCGTATCTTCGATTTTGCAACAAAGAGGCTCAAGTTTTTTTACTTTTTATATTTGTTAGGAAATTATAAGACCAAAAGGCAACTCGGTGGTCTACAAGGAAAGTAAAGACAAGTTTAAAGTGAGAGGAAATATTCGTTCACGGTTTCTCTAGAACTTTGGCAGATTGTAGGTTTGCGGGAAGCAAGATACAGGTTGGGAGTTCCAAAGTGCGGCAGTACAGAGTAAAAAGACAGTCCATGTTGTTTTCAAACCTGTAGTTTTGTATTTCTGGTGATTCACAGAGTCTGTAAACCTTCTGTCTGGGAGGTTCTAAGTCTAGAATAAGGAGGAACTCAGGCCCGCAAGCCTTTTTCAGGAATTTTTACGTTTGGCAAATCTTATGTAAACATTATTTGGGAGATGTTTTTCATTGACTTATAAGCAGATTTATTGTTGCCTATAAGTTTTAGTAATGAACTCAAAGAAAGCTGCAAATTGTTGGCTGAGTACTAAAACATCGTTGTATTTTTTGAAATAATTTTCACTACTTTCATCATGAATTTACATTGTCAGAGTTCCTCCAGTGGCATTTCGACCTTCAAATTGAAAGGTCATGCAGTGTCTTGATATTCCAACCAAGAGGTCCTCAAGTGATATCTTGACCTTTCAACTGAAGGTCAACCAATATCTTGACCTTTCAACAGAATGGTCATTCAGTAATATCTTGACTTTGATTCAACTGAAAGATCGTCAAGTTACCTTCTGAGCTTTCACCCAAAAATTTATCCAGTGACCTCTTAACCTTTGACATCCCTCATTTAGGAAACAACTCACTTCTATATTAACATCACGGACCAGAACGACAATCAACCGATATTCCCGCCCCAGCCTCCAGTCATCGTGACAGAGGGTCCTTCGTCGACAGGCAACATTTTCGTCACCGTCACGGCCGATGACAATGACTTTGGACAGAACTCTAACGTCATCTACACCATCACCGGTGGGAATGCGGACGGCATCTTCGGAATCCATCAGAATAATGTAAGACCAGGAGCCGATTTCACAAAGAGCTAAGGGAGCATGGATAAATTATGTCACGGGTACGGCCGCGATCCGACGCGTTCCTATGCGTGCAGGCTCAAACAAAAGAAAACCCACACAGTGTCACGCACTGTCACCCGTTGTTCAGCAATCGCCTGGTCTTGAGGGAGACTCATTGTATAACAAAGGAACAATGGTGTTGGCCAAATGCCACTGTGTAGTTATAATCGGCTTACGAGATAAACCTTAGTATACCTAACACTAATCCTTCACTTCTTTGTGGGCTACTTTTGCGCTGCCTTGTCCGTGTAATCCGACCAACAAAAGGCACCAACAATAGAATTTGATAATGAGGGAACCTAAAACTCACTGGAGCGCAAATCCCATCGATGCACGGGGCCGTAACAGTTTTGGAACGACTCCGTGCAGCCACGCATCGGCACGCGTGCGAATGCATTCTTAATTTATCCATGGTCCCCAAGATTGATCTTAAGATGTTTATCAATCTTAATTGCTAAAGCAAAGTGTGATATTACAATACAAATCCCAATATTGGCAAATCATCTTAAGATAAATCTTAGTGCTTTGTGAAATCAAATCCAGGTTCACAGCCCAACCATCTGATTGCTCCATTAAATTACAGACCGTGGTAGTTCACAAACTAAAAGAAAAACCACACAATTTTGAGTGATATTTGTGGGAATCATTATATAATACTTTTAAAACACCTTTCTAACCATATTAATTTCATAACAAATGTTTATTTATAGCCCAAAGCGCCCAAACCGAAAGGCAATGTGTCGATCCTTTTAGTAGAAACATTAATTTTTACTGAAAATTATGGATGTGTTTTGATAGAATCTAGGAGCATGCACTGAACTTTTTGTTTTCTTCAAATACTCCAATTTGGTGAATTCACTCCAATCTTGATGGCAATAACGTTTGGAAAATGAAATATTGACACCAAAAGTGAATTTTTAAAAATAAATGCTTGCTTGTGTGTTGCTGTATTTCGTTGAAGGCCACATTTCACACACAAAATTATAAAAATCACTAATAAATAACTTTCTTTCATCTCCATTCTTTCTTCCTTTACATTTTTATAAGGAGTCACAAAATAATGTTCTTGGTTTCTCTAAATATCAAGCGGTACTCACGAAGTGTTTATCAGCCGTGTGATTGTGTCTATTTTTTATGTTAGGGCTCGATCTATGTCATCAAAGAACTAGACTGGGAGACTACTAAGAACTACGAGCTGATTGTGACTGCAACTGACCAGGCTGGGAATGTCAACGACCGAAGAACTGGAACAGTCACTGTAAGTTTGAATTTCTTTTTGTCAATTCCATTTCCTCCCCTCCCCCCCCCCCCCTCCAAAAGAAAAATAGAAAGAGAAACGAGAAAAAGCATTATATCCAAGAATCCACAAATATCCAAGGATGTTTTTGAATCCAGGAATAGTTATTCCAACCCATTTAAAACTCCTTATCAAAATTTCATGTAAATCCCCTCCTCTTCAATCGCCAGGTGACGGTGAATGTTGAGGATATTAACGACACCCCTCCGGTTTTCCCCTTGGACTACTACGGGCCGTACAATTTCTTTGAAGGAGTATCAGGCACCTACATTGGCACCTTCGTAGCTTCTGACTCAGACAGCGGCCTAGGTGGAGAAATCAAATACACTCTCATCGGCAACTTGAGCAGTAAGTTCTTTTTGTTCTTCTTTCTTGTTTTGTTAAATAATTATGGTAATTAAACTAAGGGACCCTCAAAAGCAACTAGCACTGTGACCCGTAGGTCTGAAGATACCTGTGTTGTGAAGAAGGTTAAGAAAAGTCAGTTTTCGATGTGGGAGGAAAACACAAAATGGGGGAAAACCCATGCAGTCAGGTAGGGACTGAAAACCCGATCATTATCTAAGGCTTCGGTCTGAGGTGGGATTCGAACCGGGGTCCACAGAGCCTCTTGTGTTGTGTTAAGAAAAGAGTATATTTTTTTTATGAGAAATTGCTGTTGGAAACTGCTTACTAATCAAAAGGACTTGTGGTATAAATGCAAAAGAAATTGTTAGTGGCCCGCTAATTTGACCCTAGCAGAGTCTTCCTCAAAGGCTTTGACAGCATAACACAGATAAACATGTATACTGGTGTAATAGAAGCTGTCAAGTGGAAAGAAATCAAGAGAGAGAGAGAGGCAGAAAGTGCACAGAAAAAGCAAGGGATGAAGAATGAAAAAGGAGACAGGGGTAGAGGGATGGGGCTGGCTTGACTACAAGCGGTTGAAAACACAGAGGACAAAATCGATGGTGGGAAGAGGGAGAGAAAAGTAATTACTTAATGAATGAGATTGACTAAATGGGGGCTATCTTTGGTAAAAAAGGAGAAGGCAAATAGATAATTTGTTTAGTCATTTCTTTCTTGGATGTTCAGACCATGAATCACTTACACCAGAATACCTGTTCATATTTGTGGTGTTACATTTTTTTTTAATGACAGACCTGTTCTACATCCACCCGGATACTGGTGTTCTCACCTTGAAGCCAACAGCAGTACTGGACTATGAATTCATCTCGGACTTCAACCTCACCATCATAGCAACAGATGCCGGGACGCCCTCGTTCAGTGGAAACGTAAGTAATCCTGGACGAACTCTAGGGAAACTAAATTGTAATTTATTTAGTTTTTTACCCTTACACCGATGTGTATTAAGCACTGTTTACTCAGTACTTTCCCGAGTTCTGTAAAAAGAAAATCCACAGGCAAATCACTCGGGTGGGATTTGAACCCACAATCTTTGCATTGCTAGAGCAGATGTCTTACCACATCGACCTAGCCTGATGGCTAGAGGCAGTTCGAATCCATAGCAGTGGGTACAGCAAGATCAATCAGATTGTAATTTGTTTATATTTTATTTGTTATTGTTTACACATCCAATGGCACAAGTGCCAGTTAACCTCTTGCGGACGGATGACAGCTATGGCCGCGGCTTGATAGAAGGTTAGGGTGTCGGGTGACGGCTATAGCCGCATACTGGTTGCATACTTTCTATTCATTATGCACCTGTGGTTTCTGAGGTTGCTGGCCGGTTATTATTGAAAGACCAACTCTCTGCGAAGGGAAGAGTTTGCTGAACCTTTCTTGGCCCTGTCTCATGGATCTATTCATAGAAATTGCCCTTTTGTTTGTGTTTGAATAGATTGGTATTTTCGAGTGAAAAGCTACTGCAACATGTGGCTCCGTGCTTTTCACACGGGCTGTTCGTGCGATGAATACGGGCTATTGTTTCGGTAATCCGCGCTATTGTTCACGGTATAAATCCCGGCCGACCAGCATTCACTCTCAAAACAATACCGTGCTCAAGGGGTTAAAGGACAAATAGGATATATATATATATGTCTCAGATTAAGCTACGACTAGATGATACAATTGGTGTCAGTTAGCCATTGTTTGGTCAGATTGTCTAGCTCCTTCAGGGACTGCTCGCCAGGGCAATTGTGGTAAATACAGTCACTGGTGATGTGAGCAGCTGTTTGGAGGGCAGCTCCACATTCACAGGCTGGACTTGCAATTAAGCCCATCCGGAACATGTTTGCCCGGAAACGACCATGACCAGTGCGGCATCTGTTTAAACGGCACCAAGCTGCTCTGGGCAGGTGACATCCGAGTGGCTTGTGGCTTGGTTTGTCGATATAGCCATGCAACCTTGATGCAGACTTTGACCAATGATCTTCCCATTGATGTTTCGCCCAGGAGTCCGGTGTGTGGCCGTCTGCAGTTGTGATGAGGTTTTGCAGATGATTGGCAAGCGGCTTCCTAGACTTTAGTCTTGGGTTCTGGATGTTGTCAGTGGTTAGATGGTGGAGTAGATGGTTCCCATTTGTGATTGCCCTTAGTGCAAGTTGGTGGCATCGTTGTTCTCGTCTGATGGTTGGTGGGCTTATGCCACTAGTGATGGGCAGATGGTCAACAGGTGTAGAACAGATGCACCCAGATACGAGGCGCATTGTGTTGTTCAAGACCTTGTCCACTAGTTGGCAATGACTGCTCCTGCACCAGACTGGTGCGCAATACTCAGCAGTGGAGTAGGCAAGTGCAAGAGATGAGGTGCGGAGGACAGAGAAACTAGCTCCCCAGTTTGTTCCAGCAAGGCGACAAACTGGGGAGCTAGTTTCTCTAGCTCCCCAGTTTGTCGCCTTGCTGGAACAAATAGGACAAATAGGAGACGATGAAGAACTGTTCAGGTGTAGATGAAGGTGGAAAAATCCCAAATGAGGGAAACCCACACGACTAAGGCCCAATATCATAAAGCTGCTTAAGCAAAACAAAATATTGCTTTAAATGTTTCTGCTTAGCAAAAATGAGCTGAGTACCAGTTAAAGATGGTACATGTGACATGGTATTTTGGCTGGTTACCTTATTCTGGTAAGCATAGTTTTGTTGTGCTTAGCTGCTCTCGCAGCATCTTTTATGAAATTGGGCCTTTTCGAAACCTCGGCTTGGGTTCCAGCTCCAGCTTGGGCTCCGTCATCAATTTTGGAGCAGCGTACATTTTTGTACGGTGTTTCCAGCATCGAACAAAACCTGGGGCCAGAGATAAAACCTAAGCCGAGGTTAAGCAAGAAAATTAGGCGGCCACCTTGCGCATTCACTGTGGATTTCCATTGTTACATAGGTCACTTGTGGAAGGTTTGCATGCCTTTTTCCCCTCATTAGCAGCGCTTTGAAATGGAAATCGCGCAGATTAGCACAGATTAAGTTTTTAAGCAGCTTATAAAAATTGGGGTATGAAAATGGAATTTTGTTATCAACAGTATTAAATTAATATGCTTCAGGATATTTCATTTTTAAAAGAATACTATTAACATATTCCGATAGTTTTAGAGTCCGCCATCTTGAAACCAAGCCTAACCGGGCCAACAAGTTGGTTTTGGTTTGGTCGAAACGGCCGCGTCACTGCGATTCAACCAAACCCACAAAAAAGCTCAACCAATGATTACAGCTCAGACATGTTTCTGGTTGGGGTTGCCAAAACGCACTCATGGTGTGTGCCAGAAAGACATACATGAACAACTAAACGAGTTTCACACCTCCCTCTGGTGACAAGGATCTTAGATCTGACTAGCTTCTTCTCTACTTTTCTTTCAACTACAGACCACAGTAGGAATCAACGTGCTCAACATCAACGATCACACCCCTCAGTTTGTCGGTACCCCTTACAGAGTCAGCATCAACGACACCGAAGCGATAGGCTCGTTGATCTACAATGTGATGGCCACTGATGCAGACGTCGGTCCGGATGGTAACATCACCTACAGTATCTTTGACGGGAACACAGGGGAGATGTTCTGGATCAACCCTCTGGTGAGATTTTTGTTTTGTTTTGGGGGCACCTAGTTGTGGGTGTGACTGGTTAGTACATTAAGAGACCCAAAACTTAGACTCACTCCAAACCTGGAGGGGCTAAGTCCGAGACAAGCCAAGACTATAGTTTTAACACCGATACCTTAAGGTCTGAAACTGAAACCTAAAGGTCTGCAACTTAGTCCTTAGAGTCTAAAACTAAGACCTGGAAGTATAAAGTTGAGACCTGAAGTTCTTAAACTGAGACTTGAAAGTTTGAAACTGAGACCCGAAAGTCTGAAACTGAGACCCGAAAGTCTGAAACTGAGACCTGAATTTCTGAAACTTGACCTTAAGAACTGAAACTGATGACACCTTTAAGGTCTGAAACTAAGACCTGAAAGTCTGAAACTAAGACCCTTTAAGGTCTGAGACTGAGACCTGAAGGTCTGAGACTGAGACCTGAAGGTCTGAGACTGAGACCTGAAGGTCTGAAACTAAGACCTGAAGGTCTGAAACTAAGACCTGAAGGTCTGAAACTAAGACCTGAAGGTCTGAAACTAAGACCTGAAGGTCTGAAACTAAGACCTGAAGGTCTGAAACTAAGACCCTTTAAGGTCTGAGACTGAGACCTGAAGGTCTGAAACTGAGACCTGAAGGTCTAAAGTGCAGACTCTGATACCTGTATCATTGATTGTGGAAATGTTATCAGAAACTGTTATCCCTCATTATCTCAACAGACTGGGAATGTTTACGTCAACAAAACTTTGACCAACGGCGTGTATGTGCTCATCGTCAAGGCTAAGGACAACCCACTGAACCCACTAAACTCTAAAGAGGTAGGTCAAGAAAAAACAATTGAAAGAGGTACAAGATTCAATACAAAAATCAAGTTTAATCCTGTGTAACTCGACCAACTGGTCCAAATTTGTTGATGTTTAGGGATGTGATTTCTCTGTTTTTATCCGGAAATCCTTTTTTCTGCCCCCCCCCTAAAAGGGAATCCAGGTTTTGTTGCACCCCCAATTTTTATTTTTTTTTCTTCTTTAAGATCAAATTCATCAAAAAAAGAAGATAAAACCATATTTAACGCCCCAGATTGCAGAGTAGGGCTTTTAAAACCAAAGACAAATGTGATCGCAAGTTTTCAAGCTCGCAAGCTTTCGCACTTTGCACTCTGAGTTCAGGTTTTTTTTCATCACATCCCTGAAATGTGTCATCCAGGAAACGGTGCTCAGTAGGTATGAGTAGGGTGCCAATAAGCATTTCATGGTAACTTTGTTGGTTATTGGGGCCCAATTTCATTGCTCTGCTTACCGCGGAATTATGCACTCACGTTTACATTAGCGCAGAGTTTCAGAACTAGCTGTGTATAAGTGAAGAATATTTAGTAAAGTGATGTACGCACAAATCCTTGCTAACCTGTTGATTAATGCATAACGTAAGCGCAGAGTCTTCTACTTCTATTAGCATTGGGTTTTTTTCACTTACAGTATAAAGTGAAGCCATGAAATTGGGTCCTGCGTTCCTCCTTACACATAAATTTTTTTTCTCAGCAGCTCTAAACAAAATTAGGGTATACCTGGGCCCAATTTCATGGCTCTGCTTAAGCACAAAATTTGCTTAAGCACCAAAAAACCTTGCTTAGTAAAACCAGATTACCGGCCAATACTCCACTCGATTGTTATGCTAACTAAACAACAGCTAAATACAAGTCACGAGCAATGTACATCGCATGGAGTTTTGGCCAATAACACGAGTATAATAAGCAAGCTTTTTTCGTGCTTAAGCAAATTTTGTGCTTAAGCAGCTCCATGAAATTGGCCCCTGGTGTTACAGTTCAACTGAACAATCAAGCTTACCCACAAAAAGAGGTCGCATTTCAATTATTTGGTCTTCTCACGCAAGAGTCTCATCAATGGCTTAAATAATGTTTTTGTCATAACCCTGTTCTGTTTATTGTTGGGTTCGTAGGTAACCGGAACGTTGACTATCCTTGTGACTGACTCGACCAGCACCATACCGGTATTCACCAATAACGGCTTGTTCAATGCCGATGTGTTTGAACACTCACCAGAAGGAACCTACGTCACGGTATGCCTTCAACTACTCGTTACAAATGTGATATGGGCCATCATGCCTTCAACTACTTGTTACAAATTGAATGTGGGCCATATATGCCTTCAACTGCTCATTACAAATTGAATGTAGGCCATTATGCCTTCAACTACTTGTTACAAATTGAATGTGGGCCATCAACCACCCGCCTCCCAGGATTTTTTATGAATAGATTTGTGATGCAAAAGTTTGTATGACACCTTTAGGTGCAAACTGTTTTCTCTAACTCTTATGTATAAAATTGTGAGACAAACGCTCTGTGACATTGACCTTGCTAACTTCTTTCCTGATGTTATTGCACTCAAACTTCTTTTCCAATCACAATTTCGCAAGGCAAATTAATGTACCTGTGGGATGATCCTGGAAACAATACTCGTGTTGCCCGTACCTAGTTTTTGTGACTGTGACCAGAAGGTCCAGTTTAGTCTGTCAGCTTTTTCAATAGTCCTTAATACAAATTAAATAGGGATGCTTTTCAACACTGAACTAGCCAGCCGAAGCAATGGGCGTGAGTTTGATTGTTCCTCGGGTGTTTTAAATAGCATTTGTAAGCAAACCGCTGTTAAGGGAGAACGCTGCCCAAATTTAAAAAAGGGGATGCTGACTTTATTCAAAGAGGAAAGCTTTCCAACATCCACAAGAGGGAACTTTTTAACAACTGGGCATGTTGGAACCTTCATCAGCAATACTTCCCTATAAGGAGCTTCGTTATGTTTTGTTTCAACAGACTGTAGCTGTGATGAACCCGGCCGATGTTGGTCAGCTGACGTATAGCATCAGTGGACCGGATGCCGCTCCATTCTTCATCAACCCTGTCACAGGTCAGCCCCAGGTTTTTTTTTCTGTGCTCAGTCTGCATTCTTTCAAAACATTTAAACGTTTTTTGCTTGGATTTTTTCTTGATTATACATTGTTGTATTATGTTTTCTTGTCTTTCCCTGTGTCGTCATCATTATGGGAAGGCATTGAAATCACTGACAGACATATACTTATAAAACATACTCTGTTAGAAGAAGAAGAAAAGTCATAATAAACTAGACATTACGCTTTAACAGAGGCATCACTTCACCATATTCTGACAGCTAGGATCACAACGTTCAATGGTGTGAAGACATTGAAATCAATGACAGACATGTACTGGTAAAGTATACTCAGTCAGAAGAAGAAGAAAAGTATAGTAATAAACTAGGCATTGCATTTTTAACAAATACATCACTTCACCATATTCTGACAGGGATCATAACGGTCAATGGTGTGCTAGACATTGAAGTCAAGGACAGACACATCTTTGAGGTCACTGCCATTGGCTCGACCGGGGTCAGCACCACGGGATCGGTGAATGTCAACATTCTCAACATCAACGACTACCCCCCGGTGATCGGTCAGACATTCAACTTCTCCGTTCCAGAGGATGCTACAAATGGTATGTTTCTGAATTCGTTCTTCTGAATCGATTTCCTTTGTCAGACAGGTCGCACTATGCAGCATATCATCAACCCCGGGGATGGGATTTAATTTTTTTAATTTTTTACTTTAGATCAAATTCATAAAAAAAAATGAGATAAAACCATATATAACTTTCCAGATTGCAGAGTAGGGCTTTGCGCTCAGAGTTCAGCCTATCACATCCCTGCAACCCAGAAACAGCGGATCTCTTTCATGATGAGTGTTCCAGGTGTTTTCTTTGACATACAGTACACAGGACCTACAGTTTTACATTCCATACGATAGACGCTGATGTGATATTAATCAGCCCTATCATGTCCTAGACAGGCCACCAACCATGACAATACATAGAATAGCCTTTCAACTAATTACTGACCGCATTCAATTTTTTGCTTAACTTGGCAGTTACACGACTGGCTCCTTGATTGAATTCCATGTACATGTAACTGTCATGTTTGGGCAACTTTGGAACTTCTCTAAACACAAAAGTTGCTAAATTGAGAGAGACACAATTTCTACTGGTGCAGTGTAATAAGTAGATAATCGTTCAGTTATAGTTGAGTGTACGCAGTAATTGTGCCTTTGTTATTCCCTAGATCATTTCGTGGGTGTGGTCACAGCTACCGATCAGGACTACGGCAACACCACCTTTCACTTCTCCATCCTGAGCGGCGGCGGAGACAAGTTCGCCATCAACCCGGACACCGGCACCATCACCGTCTCCGTCATCTGCCGCGGCGACGTCTGCGACGAGACCCCGCTTGACCGTGAGATCCAAGATCTGTACACCCTCAATGTCCAGGTGTCTGACCTGGGCAGTCCCTTGCTTAGCGCCCAGGAGGTAGTGTACATCCACGTGACGGATGTCAACGATTTCAGGCCGTATTTTGATTACACCAACATAGTTGTCAGTGTGGAAGAGAATTCCGGGTTAAACAAGCCCATCACAACGGTTCATGCAATCGACCAGGATCTTTCGTCTTCTTTGATATACATGTAAGTTTTGCTGATTTTCATTCCGGAGATATGTTTTGTTTCTAGGAAAACCCTAATGAGGAAAACCAACCCAACCAGGTAGGGACTGAAAACCCAACCCACATGCAAGGCTCTGGTCTGAGATGCGAACCAGAGTCCCACAGACAGGCATGAAAGAAACCACTAGCCAACCTGAACGCCATTTTGTCATACCCATATAGCTCAACACTTATGTAGGTCCTAAAACTATAACCTCAACACCATCTATTTTCAATTGTCAACCCTCCAGTATTGAGTCCGTGACGGCCACTGACATGTTCGGCAACACTCCGACCATAGACATCTCACAGTGGTTCAGCGTTAATTCCACAACTGGCGTGGTTTACGTCAGCGGTCAGCTCGACAGGGAGAATGCATCGGAGGTGGTCTTGACGATCTCAGGCAAGGACGAGGCTTCAACCGATGCAGCCACAAGCACCACACAGCCTGATGGTATGTCCAAAGAACTCCTCATCTTAAAAGATGGGTGAAGCCATCTTGTTTGTTTTTCTTGCATTCAAATTGAACCAAACCAAGGTTGGAAGGGGTCTGGCCTCTCTCAATGGGCAATGAAAGTCTCCCTTATAATGGAAAAAGAATCCTAAACAAATAAATCTAAAATGATAACAACTTTGAGCAGGGGGACGGGGGACCAGGGGGAGGTATTTTATTTTGTCAGTTTGTTTTTTTCTGTGCTCAGTCTGCATTCTTTCAAAACATTTAAACGTTTTTTGCTTGGATTTTTTCTTGATTATACATTGTTGTATTATGTTTTCTTGTCTTTCCCTGTGTCGTCATCATTATGGGAAGGCATTGAAATCAATGACAGACATGTACTTATAAAACATACTCTGTTAGAAGAAGAAGAAAAGTCATAATAAACTAGACATTACGCTTTAACAGAGGCATCACTTCACCATATTCTGACAGCTAGGATCACAACGTTCAATGGTGTGAAGACATTGAAATCAATGACAGACATGTACTGGTAAAGTATACTCAGTCAGAAGAAGAAGAAAAGTATAGTAACTAGCAATTTGGCTCGGATTGTAGTTTTTACTATATTATATGCTTCTCTTAACCCAGTGGTATAAATGGGTACCTGCATGGGTAGAGGTTGATATTGTGTTTGAAAAAACAGAGCGCCATGGTAGCCGGGGCTGTATACTCCCCAGGGAGCTGAGAAAGATTAAAGGAATGTTATTGGCCCAATGACCGGGGCACCAACGTTAAGTGTATTGATGCGTTATTGTAAAAATGCGCTATATAAGAACTAGTTATTATTATTTAATAATATTTTTATCGCCAGCCACTGTGACCATCACCATCACGGACATCAACGAGCACGGCCCAGTCTTCCAGCCTGACGGTACGACCGTCATCGACACATCCGTCCAGGAGGAGTCGGCGGTGGGAACGATCATAATCAACGTTGAAGCCATCGATCCAGATAACCCCATCAATGGAATGGTGATCTACACGTTGACAGGAAACTCCTCGCAGTACGCCTACATCGACTCCGTCACGGGTACGTGTTTGTTGGAATCGAAGAGTGTCTTGCGCTTTTTGCTGTGTGTCGTGCTTTTAATACTCACAGCTGAGAAGCTGAATTGCAAAGAACGCCACCACAACAAAAGATGGGTTTTTAAAAACAAATCTCTAAAAACTCTAATCAAAAATTGGAATGTCTTTCCCTCCTTTCCCGTGACTGACTTTAAATAAAATCATACGTGATATTCTACCTCTGTTTTTCAATCTGATTTCAATTTTGATGCCCTCAGAACAATTACTAAGATTGTTAGTATTAAATAGCCTGAAAAAGTTCAGGAAAGCCAGTGATTTATTCAATAAACAACTTTTGTTTAAGGGTCAAATATCATTCCTGATGAGTATAGTTGGATTTGATCAAGAGCCAAGCTTGTATAAAATTATAAAAATTAATTCTAATGAGTTTGATCTTCACTCCCCAATCTCCCACCTCAGGCCAAATCACCGTGAACAAGAACATCGACAGGGAGCTGCTGAACTGGCTGAATTTCACCGTCGTGGCAACGGACAGCGGCAATCCGTCCCTGTCCACCAGCATCCCGATCACCGTACAGGTCCTGGACGTCAACGACAACAACCCCGTCTTCAACCAGTCCGATTATGTGACAACGGTCACAGAGAACACTGGGTCGGGGACATTTGTCATCGTCACACCGGCTACTGATAAGGACAAGGGGCAGTATGGCACCGTTACCTACAAGCTCACTGGTGGAAATGGATTCTTCACCATTGACGCAAATACCGTAAGTGTTTACAAATCGTCACCGTTTTCACAAAGAGGCATCTTCTGAAATTATGCATATTTTGAATGTTACTATTACCATCAACATTTTCCCCCAAGCACAAGGACCATTTTACCAAACTATCAGTTTTGCGTTTTCACGAAGAGGCACATTTAGATTTGCCATTTGTTACATTGAAGTACATAGCGCTGGCACGGTGCCAAAAACAACTACTCTGCGTTTTGAGTTTTCACGAAGGGGCAATTTGTATGACCTATTAAAATTTTAGTTTTCACGAACAGACAGTCTTCCTTTCCACATTGGTTTTTACACGACACGCACACGACGTGCTGCACACAGACCTCGTTTTGCAGTTTTCACGAAGAGACACTTGTGTTAAACATTTAATGTCTCGTTAATTAAACTAACTAAAATTAAAAAAGCAACAGATTTGCATGATTTAAGATCTCCACTTTATAGTTTAACTTCAATCGCGGTTTTCTCCAAGCATGAAAGTTTTGTTGAATGGCCTGAATTGCCTCTTCGTGAAATTGTTGACGAAATCCTCAACAAGGTTTGCCCTCAACTTTAAAAAATAATAATAACTCACTCAGATTGTTGCTCTCTTTTCCGATACCTTTCTTCTTTGTTTTACTCAAATCCCAGGGTGAAATCACAACTTTGCAGTCCTTGGATCAAGAAACTCAAGAAGTTTACACGCTAACGGTTACGGCAACAGACAATGAGGGCGGTTCAGACAGCAGGCAGAATACTACAACGGTGAGTCTTCAACCTCCGAAGCCTTAATTCTAAGAGACAAAGATTGGTCTTACTTGAGAAACTTGTGTACTTTCTTGTAAAATCAGACTTTTTTTGCTAGAAAAGTTTATAGTTGTTTATGTTAGTATTTATCCAATAGTTATATTTTGTATGTATTTCTGAAAATGAGTCACTTGGGGGGACAATTCACTTTTGAGTTTTATACATGGCTGTAAAGAGCACACAACAAGCTTAATTTTGACATCTCTTACACACTTGTGTCATTTTTGGTTCAAAAGTTATGACCTTTTGAAAAACAAAATATGTCGATATCTGAAAATAACCCCTAATGGAGAAACGGCCCGTTTAATAAAAAAAAAATCAAATATTGATGTCAAAAGAGAAATACTATTATTTTGTTTAGAGTTCATAGATACCACAATGTTCCTCAATTGCTACAGACTTGAAATTTTGGGGGAAGTTTTATTAGTGTATTCACATGACGATGCAATTTTAATATTTTCAAAACTAATTACAAATAACCTTATTTGCATATCTGAAATAAATTAAAGGGAGACAATGCCTTGTAAAGTACAAAATAGGAACAAAAGGGTCATTAAAAACTGTTTTTATTCATGTTTATAAAAATAAAAAAAAGTTTCTTTTTAAGAATTATGAAAAGATAGACCCTTAATAGGCAAGAAACATTTTAATCACAAAATTTTATTTCAATTTTTGTTTCACCCTACCAACACTCAACTGCCCCGTAATTGAAAGTGGGTTGTGCGACAAGCGACTCATTTTCGTAGAGCCCGTCACATATTTTCAGCCTGTTTTAGAATAATTTTGTAAATATTTATTTAAACTTTTGTATTATTTCGTTTTTTCAGTCAAGAAAAATGTTTTGGCAAATATCAGTTAACATATAAGAATAGGCACTTTAGCAATCTAGTTACAGCCACTGCGGAAGCCATCAAAACCTGACCTTCCATTGTTAATTTAACCTTTTGACCTGCAGGTTCTTGTCTACGTTGGCGACGTGAACGAGCATGCTCCGACGGTGAATCCAAACTTTGTCTTTGAAGTGGACGAGAACTTGCCGAACCGCACGCTGGTCGGAGTGATCGATGCAACCGATGCAGATAACCCACTGGAGACCTTTAACTTCACCTTCATCTTGGCCAATCCCTCAGGTTAGAATCCCACATTGGGTGTTTTTTCATTTGATTTTTCATCTTGCAGATGAAGTTAACTTTAAAGTGAAGTTTTCTTTAGCAGCTTGTATTTAAGTTGTAGATCATGATTGATTATGTTGGATTTTTATTGATTTTTTCAAATTGAAATAGTTTTCATTTTTATTGTTATTATTGTTGTTATTATTTATCTGATCAAGGCAAATCATACAAAATTACGATAAAGAAAACAAGTACATTCAATTCAATTCAATTCAATAATTTATTCGTCATACAATAAAAATGCATGAAATTCTCTCTCCTGGTGTACATAAGTTATAAAAACAATTAAATTTAAACATTTATATACAAATATAAAGATAACACTAAATGCACATGAACATGATGATAAAACATTAAGTAGCCATTAAAAACATTAATTCAAGAAACACATTATCTGACATGTCGTTTATTAAAGAGGTGAATTGAATATGAATATGAATATTAAAGAAGTAATAAAAAAATATATTTATTATTACGTATTGACCCCTTGCACCAACATTGCACACGGCCACTGTCTGCCATTGTCACCATTTTGGGAGTCAAAATCGCAGCTCCAATTATACGGTAAGCGTTTGACACCGCTTTGCGTAATGTTCACACGACAATGTATAAAACACAGGGACATTGACTCCCAAATTGGTACAACCAAGATTAGTGTGGTGATGACACCAAGCAAGCTGGGTCAATACTGTGACGTTTGGTATTTAACTGCAGTTTTGTTTTACTACCATGTAGATGGTGATAATGTGTAGTAAACTTTAATTTTTCATCATGTAGATGGTATTAGTGTAATTTTGAATGGAGACTTTACTGTTTTGTCACGTAGTTAATTTATGCATTAAAATTTTGTTCTAATTATTTTATTATGTAGATGGTAGCACACTGTATTAAAATCAAACTATATTTTGGTCATGTAGATGGAAACACCGTGTTTTACATTGACAAGAATACCGGTGAAATATTTACCAATCAGCAAATTGACTCGGACAGCTCCTCATTCGCCAAGAACTACACGTTTACTATTCTGGTAAGCTATCCCCCCCTGCCCTAGTATGCTAAAACCCCAGCCAAAATAATCTGGCCATCTGACAGTAAGCATTACCCTCGCTGGTTACCCTGCTCCCAATCATTAGTATTGGAACAAATATTACTTTTCTTGTATTGTCACAAGTTAGCCGAAATCTTGGCAAAATAAATCGTAGTATAATGAGTATAATAATAATCGCGCAATGAGAGTCAGTTATGATCAGGATTGTGCCTTTACTGATTGGGGATGGGGGACTGTGAATACTTTTTTTGAGTTTGGACTAGGGAAGGAAACTTGTCGGGTGTGTAACAGAAAGCCATGACACCCAAGGGAGATGCTCAGGGGCTTGAGCCCCCTCCATAAAAGGGCTTCAACATTTTTGTTAAAAATTTTAAGGAAAGAGGAAATTGTTAACCAAAAGGGGTGGTGTGGGGAGGGTGGGAGGGTTGACACACCCCTGAAAACCTGCCATTCTGCATCAGTGTTTCATGTTGTATTTTACATGAATGTCTTCCCCTCCCTGTCCCCGCCCCCATCTCCATCCCTGAATCTAGCTTCCATTTCTGTATGTGCAAATAACAGATAGGAATTCTTTCCACCCTGCAGGTTTCTGATAATGGCAACCCGTCTAAAACGACCGAGACAACAACCACCATCAACATCAAAGACTTGAACGATAACAACCCAGTTTTCGTCGACGCTCCGTATAACATCACCATATCGGAATTGTTCACGGGCAACGTGATGACGATCGTGGGCCAGGACATTGACAAGAACTCTGTTCTGACGTACAAGATCGTCAACGGGAACATCAACGACACGTTCTTCATCAATCGTAAGTTTGGTTCCAATGTGTATTTGGTTTGCGGTAACACCAAGTGTTTGTCTACTTGCTAAGTAGATTTTGTTCTTTGAGAACTTGTCTACTGCCGCGGAGTAGATTATTTGGAATTGGGGAGACTTCCGGAGACTTCTCAGTTCTGAAAAAAACTTTCCTACTCATTAACTACTACCTGGGCGGGAGGTAGGAAATCTACTACTTTTGCTTTGTGGATCGAGGGGACTTCTCGTTATTAACTACACTGCCGCGGAGCGAGTTCTTAATTGGTCTCAACGTTTCGACTAGCTTGCTCTAGTCATCGTCAGGAGACGAGTTTGGTTCCATTCCATATTCTGTTCTCTCAATATGTGCGGGCGGTAGCGGTGATGTATTACACAATGGACTACGTCGGGTCCTCTGGGTCTGCATCTGCCGCCTGTCCTCTCAGTATCGAGTCTTCACACCACATTTAAGCCCCGAACCCCCCAAAAGTCAGAAAAGGTTTGGGCTTATAGTTTAAGTGACTTAGCAGCTCTGCCCCTGGTCTCGGCACTCTCAAAATTTACAGATGTCCTTAAAAATCATTTCATTTAATCTGGTTGTGAAGCCAAGGACTCTCAGAAAAGCAAACTTAATCACTGTACTAGCCAAGAACCCAATGGAGAGAAGACAAGGAAGGATGTTTCAGTTTTAGATGTGGGAGGAAAACCACAGAATGATTCCAGGCTTGATTCAAACCTGGGTCATAGGGCCCGTGCACCATCCAAAAACAGCTAGAATCAATTCAGCTAGAATCGGTTCTCCCAGACATACAGCTGATCAGGCTGGCATCAGCGGAGCTCAGATCCGTGGTTCATTGACTTCCCCAGGGTGGGGGGTCCTAGGCAGGGCCTCACTACCCAATTTCTTCGAAACACGTTACCATGTAACACAACTCATCAAGTTTTACATTTTATACTACTTTGGTTTGGTCATATTGTTAAAAAAATTGCCTGGTCTTTTTTCTCTCAAAACTTGGAACGTTTGGGGATATCTTGCCACTTGAAAAATCAACTGCGCTGAAGTCTATCCACAAGTTGTCCTGGAATAGCTTTGAGAAAAGTGCTGTATAAATCAATCGTCTTTCTCTTGTTCTTTTCCCCCCCAGCATCGACTGGAGTGATCACCGTCTCCAACCGCTTGGACTTTGAGTCCAAGAAGAAGTACAACCTGACCATCCTCGTTGAGGATCAGGATGGACTGAGCTCAACCTCCCACGTGGTGATTAACATCAAGGACGCCAACGATCAGACTCCTGTCTTCGTCGGTCCCCAGCCGTACCAATTTAATGTTTTTGAGAACGTGGCACTCGGTGAGTCATAAATAGATTAGATGAGATTAAGTTAGATTAGAAACTAAACTTTTTAGATGCGTAGGATGGCCCGGACCAAAAGCTTGGTCAGAAAACGGCACGACACATCAAGATTCGATCACAGCAGCCCTGCCGATAGCGAGGTCCTCCAGCTCATGCAAAAAGAACCGAGAGCCTGTTGCCTTTCTTTTGCCGATAAAGCCTTCTCAGTTAACAGCACCAAAATCTTGAATCAGCTTCCAGGTCACTGTTTTATTTGTTAGATTTGATTAAACTGAATAAATAAACACTACTCTACTTTTACACTTCTTTCAATCACCTGAAGCATGGCTCAATGTCAACTCAATGGAAAATGTGCTCTAAATATCAGGATGGCAATCCTTTCATTATCCCGTCCTCTAATCCCCTTTTGTTTCCTCTTACTTACAGGGACTGATGTGGGCGTAATATTAGCCACAGATGCAGACTCCGACCCGACAAACTCGCAGCTCACCTACCACATCACAAACAATGTACCCTTCACAATTAACGAGATGTCGGGACTGATCGAGACGAGCGGTATGCTGGATCGGGAGACCCAAGACCGGTACCTGCTCGACGTGCAAGTGAGAAATCAAGGTCACACTGTAGCTACCCAGGTAAGCTTGGCACGTCAGAAGCATTAGCCAGACCCAATGTTTTATTCCGATCAATATTTGTTAAACCATGCTCGGTATGCAGCAGAGGTAGTTCCTATTGACTCCGTATAATAGCAATAAACAATGACTACAGTCAAGTAAATGCACAGGTCTTAAGCTGGCATCTTGTACTTTACTTTGGTCAAAGCTTGACATTTCACATGTCAGTATGCAGTCCAAGAAAATTGGGCTGATTTAATAGGCCCTGGAAAGTGCTAGTTAGTGTTTATGAGGTGAGCGACACTTGTCTGCACTAGCGATAAATTTCTCCACTAGCGATAAATTTCTCCACTAGCGATAAATTTCTCCACTAGCGATAAATTTCTGCACTGGCGATAAATTTCTCCACTAGCGATAAATTTCTCCACTAGCGATAAATTTCTCCACTAGCGATAAATTTCTCCACTAGCGATAAATTTCTCCACTAGCGATAAATTTCTCCACTAGCGATAAATTTCTGCACTGGCGATAAATTTCTGCACTGGCGATAAATTTCTGCACTGGCGACAAATTTCTACACTAGCGACAAATTTCTGCACAAGCTGTTTAAGGGACTTTGTAAATTGACTTGTGTAAGGTTCTAAGATTGCCAAAACCTCTTCTCCGTTGTATTTTCAGGTTCTGATCAACATACTCGACGTTAACGACAACACGCCGAACTTCGAAGGGGAAGATAACATCACTAGGAGCTTCCCAGAAAACTCTCAGGGGAATTTCCCCATCTACCAGCCCTCGGCGACGGATGCGGACATTGGAGAAAACGGACGGATCACATACTCCATCGTTTCTGGGAATGTAGAAAGTAAGATTGCATTTCATTTTGATGGCTTCAAACAAGTAATTTAAAAATTGCTTTGAAATCAATGGCAGCACACCGTGGCTGCAAAGGTTTAGGGAGGGCTATAAGTCAGACACTTTGTGCACGATGTCACAATGTTTCTAGTTTTACGAATCCAGGTGCCCAGATTAGAATAAACTAGATGTTACAGATAATTTTTTTTTTAATTAGACAGTGAGGCAAGGTTGATAATAAGGTTCTAAGCTCGCCAAAAGCTTTTCTCTGTGGTATTATCAGGTTCTGATCAACAAGCCTCACTGTATAAATGCATACTTTTTGACAACTAGTAATATTTTAATTAAGACGTACGAGGTAGAATTTGCACTCACAGCAAATACCTGGACTTCTTGAATGAAAACTACCACTTCCTTAGCAGCGTTTATAAAGTTAGAACAATGGTGAGTCGCCTTGACCAATTAGGAATCCTTAAACGGGTATCATGAAAGAGTCTTAATACATTATGCATGAAGTGCCTGGCATATAGTCTCAGCTTGGGCTGAAGGGGTTAGTAGTCTGGTCTCTTGTCTTGTTTGTTGATAACCAGCAGTCATGATTGCAGTGGCAAATAGGGAATAAGACAACAATGACAAAGATGACACTCAAGACAAAGATTTCCCTATTTGTTTATTTTTTTTATGTAAACCATTTTTAACAACTCTCTTCTTTCCTAATATTACCAGTGTTGTCAGAATTGTTTAGAATTTTCTCTGATTTTGTTTCATCATTTTGTCCTAGAATATAAATACAGAACTTATCGTTACTTTTATAACAAGTCTTACATTTTGTCAATCCAAGCAAAGATAGTAACAAATTAGGGAGACTGCCAACATTACGGCTAGATAACTCAGTTGGTAGAGTGCTAGCATGTTGATCCTGAGGTCACAGGTTCAAACCCCGCTCTAGTAAATTTTTCTTTTTTCAACCCAATTTATTGAAAATTTACCCAGTAAGACTGTGAGTTTCCCTTGTGGTTTATTACTTGACTTTTAGGTTTTACAACAACATTTTAAGCAAGTTTTACTCTCAAATACCTTTGAGAACTTATTTGCATAAGCAAAGTTATGCAAATTATGATGTTTCTCCACAGACATCTTCAGTATAAACTCGAGGACGGGGGCCATCGTTCTCTCCCGACCGATCACGACCCTGACCGACCTCGTCCACAACTTCAATCTGATCATTGAGGCCAGGGACAACGGTACCAACAAACTGTACAGCAACATTACACTGAACATGGTGGTGGGAGACTACAACGATAACGGCCCGGTGTTTATCTACCCCAACGTCACTGTGTTGACGCTGCCAGAGGTGAGTTCATAAATGGACAAAATCTGAGAAATTCATGACTTTTAAAGCACTTCATGTTTCAGCCCCTCCCTAACTGCAGAACATGCTTCAGCACCGGCATGTCAGGCCAGGTCTGAGGTCATCAGGCAGCATGCTGTTTGTTCCCCGGACTCGCCTAGCCACTTATGGTGATAGGGTCTTTTCTACCTCCCCCCCCCCCCCTCCCCGCACCACTGGTACACAGGACATTTCCCACTTCCAGAAACCTCTTAAAACACATCTTTTCAGATGGACATGTTTCCATGTCTATTTTGGGGTATTGTGAAAAAAAAATTCAAATGACAAGAGT
The DNA here is from genome assembly GCA_037783415.1 of Leptasterias polaris. Taxonomy (NCBI): domain Eukaryota; kingdom Metazoa; phylum Echinodermata; class Asteroidea; order Forcipulatida; family Asteriidae; genus Leptasterias; species Leptasterias polaris. Next base: position 1,548,836 of record JAZGTN010000153.1, on the reverse strand, counting down.
TTATGTGTGAGCTTATATAATACAAGTATTGAATGCATTTCGTTCCTGATATGTCGCAGAAAATAATCACTCGATGAAATCTGACTTTTCCATTTTGTTTGACTTCACCTCGTGAAATGGAATAGTCCCGATTTCACCTTGTGATTTAATTCTTAGACAATGCACTCAATTGCATCCGATATTTGTATGATATAAAATATACATTTACTATTATTATTTTGCTCTTTGTTTAAGTACTGATACCTCCTGTTAATACCAAGCATCCGATGTTTGTTTGTTTTTGTGTTTTGGCAGAATAAGCCCATAGGTTATATCATCAGCAGTGTCCTAGCCACGGACAGAGACACCGGAACGAACGGCATGGTCACTTATGGATTCCTGAACGAAGACGGAACGTACTTCAGCCTACAACCTGATGGGGCTGGTGCTATCCTGCTTTCAAATTTCATCGCGGACAGAGAGAAACAGGATCGTTACACGGTAAGGAGAAATATTTCTAAGTTGGGTAAAGGTAGATTACATCATTTGCAGACATGAAAAAAAAAAATCTTCCAAGTTACTTCAAAATAACTTTACTTGTTATATGGGATTTGAGGCATTGCATGGTGAGGTATCAATGTATATTTGGTTTGCGGTAACACCATGTGTATATCTACTTGCTAGGTAGATTTTGTTCTTCGAGAACTTGTCTTGCTATTTATTCTACTGCCTCGGAGTAGAATATTTGGAATTCGGGAGACTTCGGGAGACTTCTCAGTTCTGAAAAGAACTGTCCTGCTTATGGGCGGGAGGTAGGAAATCGGCCGGGACAACTACTTTCACTTTGTGGATCGAGGGGACTTTTGTTATACACGAATATGTTGTAGCAGCGTACTTTGCAATTCAATATCTTTGCTGCAAATAAGGATGATAAGCTTCCCAAATTCTTATTATGTGATTATTATTACAACTGACGTTTTTGGGTTTGTGCTTATTTAGCTTGTTCTACTTGCGAGTGATGGAAGTGATGCAAATAAGAGAGAGACACCACTGGAGTTGACAATTCTCATCACTGACGAAAACGATAACGAACCCTTCTTTATAAGATTGGTGAGTCTTATTATTATTATTAATATCATTGTTATTAAAAAGTCGCATGCCCTTAACCTCTTGCGGAATGATGACAGCTATGGCCGCGGCTTGATAGAAGGTTAGGGTGTCGGGTGACGGCTATAGCCGCATACTGGTTGCATACTTTCTATTCATTATGCACCTGTGGTTTCTGAGGTTGCTGGCCGGTTATTATTGAAAGACCAACTCTCTGCGAAGGGAAGAGTTTGCTGAACCTTTCTTGGCCCTGTATCATGGATCTATTCATAGAAATTGCCCTTTTGTTTGTGTTTGAATAGATTGGTATTTTCGAGTGAAAAGCTACTGCAACATGTGGCTCCGTGCTTTTCACACGGGCTGTTCGTGCGATGAATACGGGCTATTGTTTCGGTAATCCGCGCTATTGTTCACGGAATCCCGGCCGTGCTCAAGCGGTTAAGGTGATCCCAGTACTGCCGCTTCCTGTGATCCCTGGCTATACGGTAGCTACAGGTTGAACGGATTCTGCCTGGTACCCCCCAAACAAAGATATTGGCAAAATAGGGAGAACGCCATCAATAGGACTGCAAAGCTCAGTTGTTGGAGCTCCGGCAAGAGTTAATCCGGAGATCACAGGTTCAGATCTCGTTCTTGTCAACTTTTCTTTGTTAACCGGAATACAGCATGATTTTGTTTATTGTTTATTGTTGGTGGTCTTGTCTGCAGTGTTGGTTGTTTGCATTTTAGACCACTGAGCTTGCCCGGCGACAAGGAGGCCAGTGTGAATACTGTACATAAATTAACAGCGGAGGTTGCAAACAATTTGTGGCATCCCATGTTGAAACCAGCCACCTCCTGCCAAAACTCAAAAACTTGGTTTATTTGCTCATCAAATAAATGAGAAAAAGAGCTTGAATAACGGTGCCTTGAAAACATAAACCCTATTTACATTTGGGCTGTAACACCTAGAAGTGCCTGATTTTGGCATGGGGCATCACGTCTATTACTTTTATTTCTATTTATTATTACCCACCGCATATTTAAAGACTGTTGTGATTTATTCCTTTTTTTTTGCTTAGGATGAAAATACTGCCCTCGTGCAGTTACTTAACATCACCGAGCACTCCAGTTCGGGAACCTCAACTGGGCATGTCAATCTGGCATCTGATCTAGACCTCTCCCCTTTCAATAACGTCTACTACTACATTGTCGGTAAGTTCATTTCAGCATCTGATGGATGCTCCATTTGTACAAAGCTGCTGGTCCATGGGCTACTGTAGTCACGTCTGGGACCGTGCTCCAGCATGCCATTTATCCCTTCTTGACAGAAGAATGCAGCAGCGAGCTGTTAGTTTGAGGACAAGACGTTCGCACAATTTGATTGAGCTGCTTAAGCACAAAGAGTAGCTAAGCACAAAAAAATTATGCTTTTAGCAGATTAAGGTACTGGCCAAAGTATCATTTCACATGTAGCATTTGTGGTCTTCTTCTGCTCATGGTTGCTCAGAAGGAAATTGTTGAGCAATATATTCTGCTTAAGCACTAGTATTCTGCTCTTACGGCTCTGTATATGCATGTGATTGTTTGGGCTATAAGCGCAGAATTCAGCCTATTGGAGTACTGTTGTCACATCTGGGCCGGAGCTTCTGCCTGTCATTTATCTTTACTAGATAGGGTGCAGAAGCGTATTGTTAATCTTGTTGGTGAAGTGTTGGGATCAACGTTACAACCTCTTTCCCACCGTAGGTCTGTAGCCAGCCTGTGTCTTTTCTACAGATATTTTCATGGTAAATGTGCCACCAGTGTGTCCGACCTAGTTCCTCCTGTCTGAGTGTTTGAGCGTGAAACCAGACTTTCTGCTTCTTCTCACCCATACACTCTTAATTTGCTGAGATGTAGAACAAAGAGCCATTCCAACAGCTTTATTCCACGTACTGCATCTCTTTGGAACTCCTTGCCTGGTGCATGTTTCCCTCCATCCTACAATCTAGACTGTTTCAAGAGGAATATCAATTCCTACCTCCAGCTCTCCTGAGTTCTTTTCCTGTTTCATAATTTTCCTCTTATAGCCCCTTACCAAGAGTGGCTTTTAGCCTTGTTTGGGGCGAACTTGCATAAAATAAAATAAAAGTAACGCCATGAAATTTAGCCCATGGTACTCTCTCCTAGCCTTTTCCACAGGTACTTCCATGGTGTGTACCTGCTGTCCCTTCTGTGCGCACTTTCACTCGTAGCACCCGCTTTGCCACATAATCTCATCCTTTGACTGTATCTGTTCAAAAGGCCAATGCTGTGAGATATTCAAAAAGCTTTTTTTCCCCCCGTACTGCTGCAGTTTGGAACTCCTAGCTGGTATCTTTTATCGTTGTATCGTATACTTGAGTGTGATCCCTGGCTACACGGCAGTTTGCGGTTGTATGGCTTCTGACTGGCACCCCCCGAACAAAGATATTGACAAAATAGGGAGACCGCCAACATAGGGCTAGATAGCTCAGTTGGTAGAGCGCCGGCACGTTAAACCGGAGGTCGTTGGTTCAAATCCCGCTCTAGTCAATTTTTCTTTGTTCAACCCAAAATCATTTAAACATTTACCCAGTCGGTTTCCCTTGTGGTTTATTATTTGACTCCCCAATTTAATGACAATTTTTACAAGTTGGTTGGAGAGTATATTCGTTGAAAACTAGGAATTAGTAAATACAAAAACAATGATATACTTTCCCTTTTAACAATTTTTATATTTATTTATGCATGTTTTTCTTCAACCCAAATTCAGGTGGAAACGGCAATGGAACGTTCAGGATTGACAAGAACACAGGTGAGATCTTCGTCGTCGGAGACTTGGACCGTGAGACGACTGGCTTCCACAACCTGATCATCAAGGCGACCAACAACGCCACCTACGTCGCGTCGGGGATCTACGACGTGACCAAGGACACCACGCTCAAAGAAGTTCAGATCGAAGTGAAGGACATTAACGACAATGGTCCAGCGTTCGATCAGAAGATCTACATTTCAAGTGAGTGGTGTTGAATATTCTGGGCCCAAATTGATAGAGCCGCTTACAACCACCCCAAAAAGTAGCTAAGCATGACAAAATTATGCATTACACCAGACTAAAGGTTACCAGCCGAAATAAACCATTTCACTTGTGCCATTTGGGACTGACATTATGCTCATTTTTATCCCAGCAGACAATTGTTAAGCAATAGACTGCAAGTTGCGCATAATCAATTGTTATGAGACCACTTTGGTCCTACGTAGTACATTGCTGTAACACTGGAAGGAAACTAACTTGCACATTTTAACGGGTCCCGATTTTCGAATGCAGGCGAGAGCTGCACAGTCTATATGTGGAGGGAAGAGTGGTGTAGGATTAATTCGCAAGTACATAAACACACAGACTGCAGAAATACTCATTCACTCCCTCGTCATTTCTAAGCTGGACATGTGCAACTCCCTCCTGTATGGTGTAAACAAATCACAGCTCACTCGTCTTCAACGTCTGCAAAACATGGCCGCAAGACTGGTTACTCAGTCACGCAATCGATCACACATCACTCCTATCCTAAAGCAACTCCATTGGTTACCAGTGGAACAAAGGATAGTTTTCAAACTCGGTCTCCTGGTCTTTAAATCATTGCACAACATGGCGCCATCCCTACATCTCAGATCTTGTCACTCAATACACTCCTTCACGCAGTAACCTAAGATCAGCCAATCAAGGTCTCCTGGTAGAACACATGGCTAAGAACACATGGGGAGCACATTCATTCCTAGTTACTGGAGGGAAAGTGTGGAATAGTCTACCGTATCACATCAGGACTGCCCATACAACATCATCATTTAAAACTGCCCTCAAAACTCATCTTTTTAAAGTAAATGTTGACCAGTGACATTCAACATACTTATTTTTCTTTTGTATCATGAGCGAGCGCCATGAGCGCCTTTATTGGCGGATACCGGCGCTTTATAAGACTCGGTGCACCGTACTCAAGTAATTGTGTTGTCAGAGTATGGGATTGGGTCCCCATGTCACTTGTGTCCTTGAGCAAGACACTTGACCATCTCTTTATTCATCTAAGACGTTCATGCCAGTTCAGGACTTCTGATGGCTTCTATTCCTTCTATGCCTGTAGGGTGTCATGGCCGAGTGGTTAAGAGCATCGGATTCAAGTTCTGGTGGTTTAGTCATCGGGGTGTGGGTTCGAGTCCCGGTCATGACGCATGTGTCCTTGAGCAAGACACTTTGCTATAATTGCTTCTCTTCACCCAGGGGTATAAATGGGTACCTGCAAGGGTAGAGGTTGATATTGTGTTTGAAAAAGCCTTCGGAGCGCCACCACGGCAGCCCGGGCTGTATACTCCCCAGGGAGCTGAGAAAGATTAAAGGAATGTTATTGGCCCAATGACCAGGGCACTAACGTAAAGCGCATTGAGACGTTATTGTGAAATGCGCTATATAAGAACTAGTTATTATTATTATTATTCCTGTTAGATGTCTAGCAAGATCTTCCTGTTTTGAGACAGTCTGCTTGTGAGTTCAGGCTTCTGGCAGAGCAAGCTGCCCTCACACAGTCCTCCCAAAGCTTGTTAACCATCGCGTATAAATGTTTGAATGAAATGTTTGATTGAAATGTATAAATAATTAAATGAAAGTGCTCCTCCTTACCTCACTGAACTCATCACTCCTTACCAGCCTAATCGCACACTCTGTTCAAGCTCAGATACAAGGATTCTCACAAAACCTCAAACCAGATACACTTCATCTGCCAAAGGTTTTTATGCAGCTGCTCCTGATGCTTCACCATGGCAACAGACGCAATTTCCTCAATGCCACTGATATGTTGGAATGAAACTGCTCCCCCTTACCTTACTGAGCTTATCACTCCTTACCAGCCTAATCGCTCAGATACAAGGATTCTCACAAAACCTCAAACCAGATACACTTCATCTGCCAAAGGTTTTTATGCAGCTGCTCCAAACCTTTGAAACAATCTTCCCTATCAAATACATTGTACGTCTTGCCATTGCAGTCACTGAGTTCGAAACATCCCTGAAAACTCACCTTTTCCAGACTTATTTTGCTTGGGCTATTTTTCTCATTCACATTCCTTTTGTACTGTTGATTGTTGTCATATTTGTTGGAAAACGTTGTGATACCATTTTGATTATTAAAGATTGCTCCATAAGTGCTTGAATTGTTATAGACTGTGCAAGTCTCGCGCGTATCCGAACGAGAAAACACGTCAAACGAAGAACATGTTTATTTCTGAAATTAAATCTTTGTTTTAAATTATATCTCATGACAAAATCTGAAGAACAAAAATAAATCATTACAATTTTATGAAAAGTTTTAGCTTTTGAAAAAAAAATCACAATAGTGTGTATATTATTATTGAAAAAAATTAAAACTCTGGAACAAAATCGATGTAGTTGATAATAACAATAGACTGTGCAAGTCTCGCGCGCATTCGAACTTCCGGGTCCCAACCATATGGAGTTTTACGTGGGCGAGATTTTGTTTCGTCAATTATTTTAGTTTAACGTAGGTTATGACCTAGAAAAGTATACATGTTGTAGGGAATGTAATACTAAGTGATAACAACATATGAAAGTAAAACCAATTCAACAATATAACGAAGAAAACCCAAGAATTAAACTTGACCTCAGCTTCCGGTTATTGCAAAAAATTAAGAATTTTGTGCTCGCCTCCGATCATAAAACTTACGTAAACGCTTGTTTTGGATGCGCAATTATAATCGCCAGATGCTGTAATTGCAAAGCAAACCCTTTTCATTGCAGTTTATGGTTGTTGAGGCGTCAGCATCCTCTTTAAACTGCGATACGGGTCCATTTAAGACCCGTTTGACCTTCACCAATCCGCGTAAGGGGTTTCTAAAAAGTTAACATCAAATAGGCATCCTTGTCCCAGAGTTTTAATTTTTTTCAATAATAATATACACACTATTGTGATTGTTTTTTCAAAAGCTAAAACTTTTCATTAAATTGTAATGATTAATTTTTGTTCAGATTTTGTCATGAGATATAATTTAAAACAAAGATTTAATTTCAGAAATAAACATGTTCTTCGTTTGACGTGTTTTCTCGTTCGGATACGCCCGAGACTTGCACAGTCTATTGAAGAGAAATGGTCAGAAATGGTTTTAAACTTATTTATAACTGATTTCTATAGACTTTAAATATTAAATTTCTTCCCTTTAAAACAAATATAAATATCCAAGGTAGGCCGTTTTTTTAGGGTAGGTCGGGTTACGCCAACATAAAAAAATAAATGTAAAGCCTAAATGATGATGGTTATCATTGCCTGGTTTTCCTTAGGTCAAGTTTTGTACACATTAGCGTTTTTTTCTTTCTTTAAGGCATTCTCACCAACGCCGAGGAACAGACGCAGATTTCGTGCATCAGAGCAACGGACGTTGATCTGGGGGATAGCGTTGACTACACCATCCAATCTGTCAGCTACACCCTGGACGGGCAAACGACAACATTCGAGGACACTTTCTACATTGAGAAGGGCACCGGATGCATCCGAAGCAACAAAATCCTGACCGGCGTCGGCGCCGGGGGATTCTTCGATATCTCTGTGGTGGCCACGGATTCCTCTGGGAAATCGGACAATGCTAACGTTAGGGTAAGCGTCACATACCCATTTTGGTTAAAGGGAGTGAAAGTGCGGTGAAGAGGTTTTAAACTAGCTGTTTAAACATGCTGAGGCCGTGTTCTTGATAATTTTACCGAGACAAAGTCGAGGCAAAATTTATTTAGAACCTGGCCTCAGCATGTTTAAACAACAATTTAAAACTGATTTAACACACTTTGATTCCCATGCAATATACCTTTCCGTTTAAAACATCCCAAAACCCTGTAAAAGTTGAGAACAAATCGGACAGCTTATAGCCTCAGTTCTCGACTCTGCCTTGAACTTCTAAAAACTGTTAAGTGCTGAGTAGCTCCCTGCTTAAGTTTGAAACTACATGTACGTACGCAAGTTCCAATCGTGCGTGAGCCACATATGCGAACTACCAACTTAAAGTGAGCCGTGAAATTTGTCTGGCTCTGCGCAATCATCTGCATATGTAGTCTAAAGCAGTTAAGCACAAAAAAATGCTTGGTACTGACAAATCTTGTTTAGCAGAAACGGGTTACCAGCCAAAATATCCTGTAATGTATACTGGTGCCTTGCTTTTTTTTTTTGGGGGGGGGGGGGCTTATCATAAAGTTTGCTAAGCACTATTTTGTTATTATGAGCTGTATGACATTGTACCTGGGCACAGTGGCTGGTACAATTTGGTTACCAGCCCAAAAAACCATAGCATGTATACTGTGTGGGACTGGCTCTCTGCTGAATTTCGCTTATCAGATCAATATACCTAGATTCATTCCGTGCTAAGTTAGTGCTACAAAGTTTGACTCGGTGGTGTGTTCGGCAAAGCGATATTTAGATAAATGGATTGATGAAATGTGTTTGTGAAATCCTGCACAGGTGTTTACGCTGGACGATAAACAAAAGGTGGTGTTGATCGTTGACGGCTCCAGGGAAGACGTTATCAAACAGCAAGCAGAGCTCATTGAGTAAGTACATACTTTTCATTAAAGATTGGATAGCGCCACAGGGCGCAATATAGGCAACCGAAGCGCTATCTATTGTTAGAATGTGAAGCACGGCTTGGGCGCCATTTTGGTAAGCAGAAGTTAGGTTTGATAGCATTAACAGCAATGCTCATTGTGTGCGCTGATCTGTTGTTGCATTAAAAAAGTTGCTTACTAAAATAGCAACAGTGCATACTTCACATTTAAGCACAAGTTGCCCATCTTTGGCCTGCGATGATATACAGTCTCTGCTTTCCATCTACAAATGCTGAGCGGCTACTTTGCATTCGGAGATGGCACCCCTGCCTGGTAAACTAAAAAAACGCCACAAACCTGACCCTGCCTGCTTGACTCACTCCAACTGAAGATTGTCAAATATTTTTGCATCTAAAAACAAAGCGTAGTACTGAGAAGAAAACAGTTATACGAGTTTGAATCTGAACGTTCATTGAGAAGAAAACAGTTATATGAGTTTGAATCTGAACGTTCATTGAGAAGAAAACAGTTATACGAGTTTGAATCTGAACGTTCATTGAGAAGAAAACAGTTATACGAGTTTGAATCTGAACGTTCATTGAGAAGAAAACAGTTATACGAGTTTGAATCTGAACGTTCATTGAGAAGAAAACAGTTATATGAGTTTGAATCTGAACGTTCATTGAGAAGAAAACAGTTATATGAGTTTGAATCTGAACGTTCATTGAGAAGAAAACAGTTATACGAGTTTGAATCTGAACGTTCATTGAGAAGAAAACAGTTATACGAGTTTGAATCTGAACGTTCATTGAGAAGAAAACAGTTATATGAGTTTGAATCTGAACGTTCATTGAGAAGAAAACAGTTATATGAGTTTGAATCTGAACGTTCATTGAGAAGAAAACAGTTATACGAGTTTGAATCTGAACGTTCATTGAGAAGAAAACAGTTATACGAGTTTGAATCTGAACGTTCATTGAGAAGAAAACAGTTATACGAGTTTGAATCTGAACGTTCATTGAGAAGAAAACAGTTATACGAGTTTGAATCTGAACGTTCATTGAGAAGAAAACAGTTATATGAGTTTGAATCTGAACGTTCATTGAGAAGAAAACAGTTATACGAGTTTGAATCTGAACGTTCATTGAGAAGAAAACAGTTATATGAGTTTGAATCTGAACGTTCATTGAGAAGAAAACAGTTATACGAGTTTGAATCTGAACGTTCATTGAGAAGAAAACAGTTATACGAGTTTGAATCTGAACGTTCATTGAGAAGAAAACAGTTATATGAGTTTGAATCTGAACGTTCATTGAGAAGAAAACAGTTATATGAGTTTGAATCTGAACGTTCATTGAGAAGAAAACAGTTATATGAGTTTGAATCTGAACGTTCATTGAGAAGAAAACAGTTATATGAGTTTGAATCTGAACGTTCATTGAGAAGAAAACAGTTATATGAGTTTGAATCTGAACGTTCATTGAGAAGAAAACAGTTATACGAGTTTGAATCTGAACGTTCATTGAGAAGAAAACAGTTATACGAGTTTGAATCTGAACCTTCATTGAGAAGAAAACAGTTATATGAGTTTGAATCTGAACGTTCATTGAGAAGAAAACAGTTATATGAGTTTGAATCTGAACGTTCATTGAGAAGAAAACAGTTATATGAGTTTGAATCTGAACGTTCATTGAGAAGAAAACAGTTATACGAGTTTGAATCTGAACGTTCATTGAGAAGAAAACAGTTATACGAGTTTGAATCTGAACGTTCATTGAGAAGAAAACAGTTATACGAGTTTGAATCTGAACGTTCATTGAGAAGAAAACAGTTATACGAGTTTGAATCTGAACGTTCATTGAGAAGAAAACAGTTATACGAGTTTGAATGTAAACGTTCATTGAGAAGAAAACAGTTATATGAGTTTGAATCTGAACGTTCATTGAGAAGAAAACAGTTATACGAGTTTGAATCTGAACGTTCATTGAGAAGAAAACAGTTATATGAGTTTGAATCTGAACGTTCATTGAGAAGAAAACAGTTATACGAGTTTGAATCTGAACGTTCATTGAGAAGAAAACAGTTATACGAGTTTGAATGTAAACGTTCATTGAGAAGAAAACAGTTATATGAGTTTGAATCTGAACGTTCATTGAGAAGAAAACAGTTATACGAGTTTGAATCTGAACGTTCATTGAGAAGAAAACAGTTATATGAGTTTGAATCTGAACGTTCATTGAGAAGAAAACAGTTATACGAGTTTGAATCTGAACGTTCATTGAGAAGAAAACAGTTATACGAGTTTGAATGTAAACGTTCATTGAGAAGAAAACAGTTATATGAGTTTGAATCTGAACGTTCATTGAGAAGAAAACAGTTATACGAGTTTGAATCTGAACGTTCATTGAGAAGAAAACAGTTATACGAGTTTGAATCTGAACGTTCATTGAGAAGAAAACAGTTATACGAGTTTGAATCTGAACGTTCATTGAGAAGAAAAAAGTTATACGAGTTTGAATCTGAACGTTCATTGAGAAGAAAACAGTTATACGAGTTTGAATCTGAACGTTCCTTGAGAAGAAAACAGTTATACGAGTTTGAATCTGAACGTTCATTGAGAAGAAAACAGTTATACGAGTTTGAATCTGAACGTTCATTGAGAAGAAAACAGTTATATGAGTTTGAATCTGAACGTTCATTGAGAAGAAAACAGTTATACGAGTTTGAATCTGAACGTTCATTGAGAAGAAAACAGTTATATGAGTTTGAATCTGAACGTTCATTGAGAAGAAAACAGTTATACGAGTTTGAATCTGAACGTTCATTGAGAAGAAAACAGTTATACGAGTTTGAATCTGAACGTTCATTGAGAAGAAAACAGTTATACGAGTTTGAATCTGAACGTTCATTGAGAAGAAAACAGTTATACGAGTTTGAATCTGAACGTTCATTGAGAAGAAAACAGTTATACGAGTTTGAATCTGAACGTTCATTGAGAAGAAAACAGTTATATGAGTTTGAATCTGAACGTTCATTGAGAAGAAAACAGTTATATGAGTTTGAATCTGAACGTTCATTGAGAAGAAAACAGTTATACGAGTTTGAATCTGAACGTTCATTGAGAAGAAAACAGTTATACGAGTTTGAATCTGAACGTTCATTGAGAAGAAAACAGTTATATGAGTTTGAATCTGAACGTTCATTGAGAAGAAAACAGTTATACGAGTTTGAATCTGAACGTTCATTGAGAAGAAAACAGTTATACGAGTTTGAATCTGAACGTTCATTGAGAAGAAAACAGTTATACGAGTTTGAATCTGAACGTTCATTGAGAAGAAAACAGTTATATGAGTTTGAATCTGAACGTTCATTGAGAAGAAAACAGTTATATGAGTTTGAATCTGAACGTTCATTGAGAAGAAAACAGTTATACGAGTTTGAATCTGAACGTTCATTGAGAAGAAAACAGTTATACGAGTTTGAATCTGAACGTTCATTGAGAAGAAAACAGTTATACGAGTTTGAATCTGAACGTTCATTGAGAAGAAAACAGTTATACGAGTTTGAATCTGAACGTTCATTGAGAAGAAAACAGTTATACGAGTTTGAATCTGAACGTTCATTGAGAAGAAAACAGTTATATGAGTTTGAATGTAAACGTTCATTGAGAAGAAAACAGTTATATGAGTTTGAATCTGAACGTTCATTGAGAAGAAAACAGTTATACGAGTTTGAATCTGAACGTTCATTGAGAAGAAAACAGTTATACGAGTTTGAATCTGAACGTTCATTGAGAAGAAAACAGTTATACGAGTTTGAATCTGAACGTTCATTGAGAAGAAAACAGTTATATGAGTTTGAATCTGAACGTTCATTGAGAAGAAAACAGTTATACGAGTTTGAATCTGAACGTTCATTGAGAAGAAAACAGTTATACGAGTTTGAATCTGAACGTTCATTGAGAAGAAAACAGTTATACGAGTTTGAATCTGAACGTTCATTGAGAAGAAAACAGTTATACGAGTTTGAATCTGAACGTTCATTGAGAAGAAAACAGTTATACGAGTTTGAATCTGAACGTTCATTGAGAAGAAAACAGTTATATGAGTTTGAATCTGAACGTTCATTGAGAAGAAAACAGTTATACGAGTTTGAATCTGAACGTTCATTGAGAAGAAAACAGTTATATGAGTTTGAATGTAAACGTTCATTGAGAAGAAAACAGTTATATGAGTTTGAATCTGAACGTTCATTGAGAAGAAAACAGTTATATGAGTTTGAATCTGAACGTTCATTGAGAAGAAAACAGTTATACGAGTTTGAATCTGAACGTTCATTGAGAAGAAAACAGTTATACGAGTTTGAATCTGAACGTTCATTGAGAAGAAAACAGTTATATGAGTTTGAATCTGAACGTTCATTGAGAAGAAAACAGTTATACGAGTTTGAATCTGAACGTTCATTGAGAAGAAAACAGTTATATGAGTTTGAATCTGAACGTTCATTGAGAAGAAAACAGTTATACGAGTTTGAATCTGAACGTTCATTGAGAAGAAAACAGTTATACGAGTTTGAATCTGAACGTTCATTGAGAAGAAAACAGTTATATGAGTTTGAATCTGAACGTTCATTGAGAAGAAAACAGTTATATGAGTTTGAATCTGAACGTTCATTGAGAAGAAAACAGTTATATGAGTTTGAATCTGAACGTTCATTGAGAAGAAAACAGTTATATGAGTTTGAATCTGAACGTTCATTGAGAAGAAAACAGTTATATGAGTTTGAATCTGAACGTTCATTGAGAAGAAAACAGTTATACGAGTTTGAATCTGAACGTTCATTGAGAAGAAAACAGTTATACGAGTTTGAATCTGAACCTTCATTGAGAAGAAAACAGTTATATGAGTTTGAATCTGAACGTTCATTGAGAAGAAAACAGTTATATGAGTTTGAATCTGAACGTTCATTGAGAAGAAAACAGTTATATGAGTTTGAATCTGAACGTTCATTGAGAAGAAAACAGTTATACGAGTTTGAATCTGAACGTTCATTGAGAAGAAAACAGTTATACGAGTTTGAATCTGAACGTTCATTGAGAAGAAAACAGTTATACGAGTTTGAATCTGAACGTTCATTGAGAAGAAAACAGTTATACGAGTTTGAATCTGAACGTTCATTGAGAAGAAAACAGTTATACGAGTTTGAATGTAAACGTTCATTGAGAAGAAAACAGTTATATGAGTTTGAATCTGAACGTTCATTGAGAAGAAAACAGTTATACGAGTTTGAATCTGAACGTTCATTGAGAAGAAAACAGTTATATGAGTTTGAATCTGAACGTTCATTGAGAAGAAAACAGTTATACGAGTTTGAATCTGAACGTTCATTGAGAAGAAAACAGTTATACGAGTTTGAATGTAAACGTTCATTGAGAAGAAAACAGTTATATGAGTTTGAATCTGAACGTTCATTGAGAAGAAAACAGTTATACGAGTTTGAATCTGAACGTTCATTGAGAAGAAAACAGTTATATGAGTTTGAATCTGAACGTTCATTGAGAAGAAAACAGTTATACGAGTTTGAATCTGAACGTTCATTGAGAAGAAAACAGTTATACGAGTTTGAATGTAAACGTTCATTGAGAAGAAAACAGTTATATGAGTTTGAATCTGAACGTTCATTGAGAAGAAAACAGTTATACGAGTTTGAATCTGAACGTTCATTGAGAAGAAAACAGTTATACGAGTTTGAATCTGAACGTTCATTGAGAAGAAAACAGTTATACGAGTTTGAATCTGAACGTTCATTGAGAAGAAAAAAGTTATACGAGTTTGAATCTGAACGTTCATTGAGAAGAAAACAGTTATACGAGTTTGAATCTGAACGTTCCTTGAGAAGAAAACAGTTATACGAGTTTGAATCTGAACGTTCATTGAGAAGAAAACAGTTATACGAGTTTGAATCTGAACGTTCATTGAGAAGAAAACAGTTATATGAGTTTGAATCTGAACGTTCATTGAGAAGAAAACAGTTATACGAGTTTGAATCTGAACGTTCATTGAGAAGAAAACAGTTATATGAGTTTGAATCTGAACGTTCATTGAGAAGAAAACAGTTATACGAGTTTGAATCTGAACGTTCATTGAGAAGAAAACAGTTATACGAGTTTGAATCTGAACGTTCATTGAGAAGAAAACAGTTATACGAGTTTGAATCTGAACGTTCATTGAGAAGAAAACAGTTATACGAGTTTGAATCTGAACGTTCATTGAGAAGAAAACAGTTATACGAGTTTGAATGTAAACGTTCATTGAGAAGAAAACAGTTATACGAGTTTGAATCTGAACGTTCATTGAGAAGAAAACAGTTATACGAGTTTGAATCTGAACGTTCATTGAGAAGAAAACAGTTATACGAGTTTGAATCTGAACGTTCATTGAGAAGAAAACAGTTATATGAGTTTGAATCTGAACGTTCATTGAGAAGAAAACAGTTATATGAGTTTGAATCTGAACGTTCATTGAGAAGAAAACAGTTATACGAGTTTGAATCTGAACGTTCATTGAGAAGAAAACAGTTATACGAGTTTGAATCTGAACGTTCATTGAGAAGAAAACAGTTATATGAGTTTGAATCTGAACGTTCATTGAGAAGAAAACAGTTATACGAGTTTGAATCTGAACGTTCATTGAGAAGAAAACAGTTATACGAGTTTGAATGTAAACGTTCATTGAGAAGAAAACAGTTATATGAGTTTGAATCTGAACGTTCATTGAGAAGAAAACAGTTATACGAGTTTGAATGTAAACGTTCATTGAGAAGAAAACAGTTATACGAGTTTGAATCTGACTGTTCACCGATTACTAAGGTTCATGCCAGTATTAATCCTCCAGGGCAATATGTCCCTCTGTCTAAAGCACCTTCAAATTCTAGCAAATATGTGCATTTGAAGTTCTTGCAAATCACTGTCACTTATTTGAATTGCCGCAATCAAAATAGGCCTGTTCCATCACAACTTGAAAAAAAATCACGCTCTTCAAATCTCTTGGACGTTTGGTAGTCACCATTTCAAAAACTTTGTGTACACTCAAATAAATTTTTGGAGTCATTTGTGGTCCTTTAGCCATAACCCATAAAATGGTACTCGCACATAATATTTACATTTTGATCGATGGAAATTAGTAGATTTTAGATTATTCGGAATTAGGGAGACTTGAGTAGTTCTTTAAAAAATCACCTTTACTCTGTAATATGCTGTATACACTGTTGGGAGTAGTTCTCTTGTTAAACAAAAAATAATAATAATTAAATTTTCAACTCTGAAAACTGTTCATGGTAATAATCGCTTTTGGTTTATTTCTTCTTCTCGCTACCAGGGTCTTAAAGACCATCACCGGCGGCGAAGTGGTCATTGATGACGTCACAACCTACATAAATGAGAACGGCGTTGATGTTCCCGACCAGACGAAGATCACGTTCCACGTCATCGATCAAAATACCAACTCGGCTATCGCGGCTGCTGAGATACTCCGGTGAGATTCGAAATTCCTTTCTCAGATTATTCCGAGATTGCTCTTTGATTCAGCCGAGACTCTGTTTGATGACTCCTATCCATTATCTAGAATTTTTTGGTTTTCGGAACATTGCACTGTAGTTTTGAAGAAAAAAAATAGTTTTAACCCACCCATTTTCTGACCAGTCTATGAGATTGATCATTCACTTTTGGTAAAACCCTTCTTCAGTGAAGCTTGCTAGACCTCTGCACCCTGCCCAAGGATTCGAGTACTACTCGAGTTCTGTTTTGATGGTACTGGTCCTCGTGTCGTAAACCTGGGTGTTATCCCAGGGCCCAATTTCATAGAGCTGCTTAAGCAGAAAATTTTGCTTAAGAATTGTCTGCTAAGCAGAAATGAACAGGATACCAGTCACAAATTGTACATGAGACATGGTAGTTTGGCTGGTAACCTTGTTCTGGTAAGCAAAATTTTGTTGTGCTTAGCTACTTTTTGTGCTTAAGCAGCTCTATGAAATTGGACCTGGTTATATGGCAGTTACAGGTTGAATGGCTTCTGACTGGCTCCCCAGCTGAAATGATATTGGAAACGTAGGGAGACCGCCAACAGAGGGCTTGATAGCTCAGTTGGTAGAGCACCTGCGCATTAATCCGGAGGGTTGCAGGTTCAAGTCCCGCTCAAGTCAATTTTTCTTTGTTCAGCCCAAAGTTAATGAATAACAAACTCGGTTTTGAGTTTTGGCATGCATGGAGTGCCTGATTTTGGCATAAAGCATTACATTTCCTTAACAGTATATGTGGGTGAACAAAGAACAATTGACTAATTGATGTCGCTTGTTCAAATCCCATTCTAGTCAACTCAAAGTTAAAATTCAAAATTAATTAAAATTACCCAGTCAGTTTCCCTTGTGGTTTATTACTTGATAATTTTCTGAATAGAATAGACCTTATGCATTGACGGCGTAACGCTGCCATCCTAGAGGTGAAACGATGATGAGTACGCATGGCGTACAGGATAGCCCAACGAGCAACCTTCTTGTGACCTGTAGTTGAGGGCGCCCTACTCAACGTCGTATGCATAAAGTTTCCTAGCAAAATTCGTTGAGGGACTTTATCTCTTGCAAAAAAAATACTCTTGACATTGATGTATGCTTTTGTTTTCTCCATCCGCAGGTTGATTGATATCAACAGGGTAACCATTAACACTCTCTTCCAGAAGTATTCAGTAGTCGAAGCCTTCGTAAGTCCACATTTTGTTTGAAATTCTGAAATTCTGCAATGATAACGATTATATGTGGCTCTTTTGGGCATTCGGGTTTGGCTTAGTGGTATCTTTCCATCGCCTTCCACTTCCGGGACCCCGGTATTAAATCCACTATGGTCCCAATTTCATAGAGCTGCTTAAACACAAGAGGTAGCCAAATACAAGGAAAAGGTTACCAGCCATAATACCATGTCACATGTACCATTTATGGCTGGTATCCTGCTCCTTTTTGCTTAGCAGAAAATTGTTTAGCAAAAGTTCCTGCTTAATTAAGAATTTCTTTGAAATTGTGCCCTGAGTGATGGGTTTTCCCTGGAATAATTATCTGGGGTTTTCCTCCCGCATCTTAAACTGAAACTTTTGTCCTTGTCTCCTCTCCATGGGATTCTTGGCTACTCTAGTGAATATTGTTCGCCTCATTTTCTGAGAATCCTTGGCTTCGCAACCAGAATAAATACGAATAAAGAAATTTAAACAATTTGACCCACCCACCCACAATTTTTGAAAAAGTTTTCACATTTTTGAACATTGATTATTCTAGATGGCCCCTTAGAACCGAAATGGTATTCTTGATCCCGATGCAATTATTCAGGGATGTGATTTCTCTGTTTTGTTTGCCCCCCCCCCCCCAAACAAATACACATAAACAATAATTTAAAAAAATGTATATACTTTTTTTTTTTTTTTTTTTTTACTTTTTACTTGAGATAAAATTGAGATAAAATTTTATTTAGAATAAAACCATATAATGCCCCAGATTGCAGTGTATGGCTTTTTAAACTAAAGACAAATGTTATTACTTTTAGTGGGCTTCGTGCTCGCAAGTTTTCGAGCTCAGAAGCTTTTGCAATTTGCACTCAGAGTTCAGGTTTTTTTTCAACAGCCTATCACATTCCTGATTATTACAACAATTTGTTTCATTCTTCTTGTTATTTGGTATCAGGCTCTTGGAGGAGGAGCAGGAGGTGCAGCATTTGGCATCTTGGAGGCAGCCCTCCTAGCGATAGCTTTACTGCTCTTCCTTGGCGCTCTCATCTTCATCATCATTCTGTGCTGTCTGCAGAGAAGGTAACTAGAAAATCCTGCATCCTAGATCCTGGGGCATTGTGTTATTATTAGTATACATTTCTTGTAATGAAACCAAAGATGCCTCATAAGTGAACTTAATCAATGTAGCTCGCAAGCCTGAGGAAACATGTAAACTAGGGTGCTTGCTATGTGAATCAGAAACACCAGGGTTAAACGGTACTCTACCACGAAAAGTGTTCTGGGTTCTTTAATATGCACTACCAACCCTAGTACACGGGACCTACGGCTTAATGTCCCATCCGAAGGACAAAGTAATTATGCAGAAGTATCTTGCTCAAGGACACAAGTGCCACGACTGGGACTCGAACCCACACTCTGCTGATTAGAAACGGCAAAGCTTGAGTCCAGTGCTCTTAAACCGCTTGGCCATGACACGATCTTCCCTTGAAAGGTCCACTCTAATAAAGTTATTCTTATGATTTAAATATGCGTAAGGACCTCCCCCTCACCCCCAAATTTTTGTTTTTTCAATTAGGTTTCTAGAGCCACACTCTGTTTTTGTGTTATAATTGTTTTATTTTTTCCTTTACAATCAAGATTCCTGAAGAAGATCCATGGTAACAGCGCAGCGGTGATCTACGCAACGAGAGCCGACGCCGACGTCAAAGAGGCAGCTGCCTACCAAGGGTAAGTCCAAATCTCTTGACACGTCATTCATCCCTTCTGGGAAGGGAACTCTGACACCCAATGCCAGGCTGCGTGAAGCAATGAATTATAAAGCACAGCCAAAAAAAAAAGTAGAGAAAGAGATGATTTTGTAAGCAAAAAAATTGTTAACAACCCAAAAGTTCGAACTCTGATTTATCAGAGCACTTCAGTATTTTTGAATGAGGATCAAAACCAATGCCATCGAGGCGTGCAACATCAAAATGCGCGTGTCAAAATGCAAGTCTTGTGACGCAAATGTCTTGACGTGAATTATGTCCCCGTCACCCTAAACTGTATTCAGTTAGACATGTAAAAAGATCAAAGAAGAATGAGAGGGGACCAGTTGCTTTATGACTTGATGCCTCTTTGGATTGCGCCCTCTGCGTTCGTCCCTTAAACAGAATGGACCAACCACGGGACTAATTACAATATCCAATGTATTTGGATATTTCAAAGTCACACTTCCTGGGATTATGATCTTGGGGAAAAAATTGCGCTGTGAGATTGTACGCCACTGGGAATAAGGTTGCCAAAGAGACTTCTTACGTCTCAGTAAAGAAACTTCATCTCATGGTTTGATTTTTGGTTACAGGTCCAATCCTCTTTGGCTGGAGTCAGCGGATAGCTACCCAGATGATTGGCCAGACAGTATTTCACTCCTAGGAGGAGGCGTCAACAGAGAGTATGAATCTCAGGTAATACTTTAAAAGGGAAAGCTAATGATATCCATCAACATGACACTGTTCCTCAAGACATAAAAGCTATTTCATCAGCAGTATTTGGCACACTATCCTACCACCCTACTCCACTGACATCCCACAATCTACTGACTTGCCCCACTTACACAGGGCACTCACACACAAAGGGCAGCCCACACAATAACTCTGAGCCCTCCAACCACAGTTCTTTTTTCAGAGGAACCAATCAGAGCAGTGACTGGCTCTACACTGAAACCTCTGAACCCCTTTCAAGAGACATCACCTGACGGTGACTAGAGCAGGCTAGATGAAGCATTGAGACCAATTAAGAACTGTAGAGGGTTCTTTTTATTGATACTTTTTTGTTTACATGCCAGTTCTCCCCAAACAAGGTTAAAAGCTACTCTTGATAAGGGGCTACAAGAAGAAAACATTTTAGAACAAACAAAAAAACTCGGGGGAGCTGAAGATGGAATTGATATTGCTCTTAAAACAGTCTTGTATGGTGGATGATAGCATGCAGCAGGCAAGGAGTTCTGAAGAGATGCAGTATGTGGAATAAAGCTGTTGGAATGGCTCTTTGTTTTACATCTCAGTTTATTATGGGTGAGAACAAGCAGAAAGTCTGGTTTCCCGCTCAAACACCCTGAGAGGAGGAGCCAGGTCAAACACACTGGTGGCACAATTACCATGAAAATATCTGTAGAAAAGACAGAGGCTGGCTACACACCTATTATGGGAAAGAGGTTGTAATGCTGGTACTGTATTTCTACTATGATTCATACATTTAGTATTATTTTTTCTTTTCTTCCTTGCATTGCAGGAGGCTAGCATGGATTTCTTCTCAGATATGCAAACTGAGGTTGCCCGTGATGCCCTTGTCATGACGGCATTGATCAATGATGGTTCTGTGCACGGCCAAGCTGGCGCAGGGCGTGTAAAGACCCTCTCCAACGGTGCGGCTGCCAGCAACGGCAGAATCACCAGCAACGGTCGATTGGCCGGTAGCAGAGTGGCAGCCAGCAATGGAGGGTTTGGTAGTGGAGCCGGAAGGTCCGGTGCGGGAATGTCCAGCACCACGACAACTCAAATGTCTTCCTCTGGTGCTCGACTGGTGGACGGCATGGATGGATCGGCAGGCACTTTGACCAACCGCCTGAATCGAGATGGTTCGGTGACTGCCAATCTGAACAGCGGGGTTCAGGATGGTGGATATTCAGGCTCAGGTGCCAGCTATACCTACTCCTCAGTAGGTTTTGGTGGATCTGGACCGTCCGCCAGCGGCAGCCAGAGACTGACCAATGAGAAGGCCCATGAGATCCGTCAGATGCTGGATGAAGATGAGACGGTGGAGGCCACGTTCCTGGATGGTACTATGTACGGGAATGGCGACAACTCGGCAGGCATGGCTGCAGCCAGGGCAGTCTACAGGGAGGACGTAGAGTTTGAAAATCAACTCAGTCCAATCACCGAGGAGGACACGACCTCCTCCTGGTCCTCCTGGACCAGAGACAGCGACAAATCTGGTGGTAGACACACTGGAGGGACCCTGGAGCGGAATCGCACCACGGGAAGGTCCGCTAAGGACTACCAGGACCCGATGAACAACTACACAACCTCTACCAGTGTGGAGGAGAACTACACCCACTCTGTCAAGAAGCCGTCACAGACAGAGTCTTCCTCGTACTCTCGCCGTGCCAACTCCAAGACCTACTCTGCTGGGGTCCCTACAAGCATCGGGATGGTGACCCTGACTGAGGAAACACCAGAGATGATTGGTTTTGATGTTGACGAGGATTCCGAAGCTGAATCATCTGTCGTGGATGGAAGGACCTACACCTACAACGTCGTGGGTGACAACACAAGCGAAGGCGCCCACTCTCTCTCTGGGGCGTCCTCCGGGCAGAGCAGCTCCAAGAGAAAAGAGACCAACATAATCACTCAAGAAGACGATGATGATGATGATGATGATGAAGCCGGTGAAATCATCGAAGAGACGGAGACCCGACGATCGAAGAAGACCACGCGGGCATACACCAACAGCGGGTACAATGATTACATGGACGAGGAGTCACGGTTATAAAACATCAACATCCATAAACACCTCGAACAAGTTCCATATTTTCAGTTAAGAAAAAAAGTGTTCCATTCTTGAAGAGCATTTCTCCCTTGTGGCATTTAAAATATCAAATTATATTTTTTATACCTATGCTGTTGTTGTTTGCTGGCGAACTTGTGAGTTTTCTCAAGATAAAATCGTTTCACCGTAACTTTTATAAAAAACTGTCTTTCAATTTTTTATCAAAATTTGCTCTTCCTTGGTGTTTCCCCCAAAATTGCATTCATACTTGGTTTTAAATGCAGTTTTCTTTTTCTAATTGTAATTATTTAAAAACAGAGTAATGTATTTTTGAAGTTGTATTGTTATATTAATTAGTGCTTAAAAAGTACTTGTATTTGGTGTTGGAAAGAATGAAAGCTCGTTTAAAAAAAAAAAAAAGAATATTAAATGAGATGAAGTTACTCTAGCTTTCTTTTTGCCATTTTGTTTTTATAGAATTGGAACAAATACGCATATTGAGAAAATGTTGTTTGTACTTGGACTATACAAATTAATTATTACTTGGTTATAACACAGCACCAATTTGCCTTATTGGATGAACAATTATTGTGATATTTTTTTAGAGTCGTGTATCTATTATATTTTGCATAGTGAGTGTTGTATAAATATAAGAATAGTTGTACAAAAATTCATGCATGTATTTTATGTAAAGTCTGCAGTAAGACATATTTTAGTCACTACCATTTTTGGTTTTTTTTAAGCTTGTAAATTTGTACGAAATAATAGGTTTTTCAAAGTGCAGAGGATTTGAAATGTCTAACAAATTCTTGTATTAGGGAATTATTTTATCTTAGAAGTTGGCAACAAAGATATTTTTATGATGGATGGTTGTAGACTAAAAAAGGTAAAAGTTGTGTTGACACCGATTATAGCTATTCGGGAATGCATGTTTTGCTTTGTTTTTCAAGCCATGGTAAAATTTATTCAACTAACGAAAATTAATATTAATGAGGTACTGCGTTAACTAATTAGGGACATTTGGTTTAGTCCAGTGTATGCAGTCTCAAATCGGAGACGGAAATTAGTTACTTAAATGTATTTTTCCCTTTGAATTCTTCTGACTTCATGAATATTCCATTGTGATTTACACTGTTCTTCAGTTTTACCCAAAAAAAAGTAAAGCCTTCATGACATCGTGGTAAAACTAAGGTCTGTTGCCCCCCCCCCCCCCCCCCCCCCCCCCCCCCGCCCGATTTGAAACATGGACATTTGAGATTTAAAGTGATCGGAACAAAATGTGATGTTTTATCAACTTTATGTAATATTAATTGCATAGATAATGATCTTGTAAAAAATGGAAGCGCAATTAAACTACAGTTAATTTTCCAGAAGTTCCCATATAACAAAAATAGTTGTGCACCCCCCCCCCCCCCCCCCTAAACAATTACCGTATATACGCCCTGCATCCTATCACATCTGGGGGTAAATTAAATCATTCATGGAGCTTTATTTGTGAAGTTAGGTTTTCATAAAAGCTTTACCATTTATTTAAAATCAGATTTCTCAGAGGTGCTGTAGTTTTGTTACACAGTTTTTAAAAATACCTTAATTGAGTTTTATTATTGATGCGTAAAGACATTAGTGGGGACCGTACATTATTGGGCATTGATACTGCATTGGTCATATGAGGTTGTTAATTCTTTGTATTTAATATTTGTTCACATTATATTCATGTCGAATTCATAAGGGTTCAAAATAACAGCTGTACGATGCACCCCTTCCTTCCTATCAAAAGTTGGTAAGAGTCTCACGGACAATTGCCATACAAAACATGAGATTATTTGTTTTTCTTCCGTTGAGCAGGCCGGATGTTTGACACATTTTCTTTACTTTGTTAGTGTTTGTTTTAACATCAGATGCGGCTGAAATGGAAACAATGGAAGAAAAGGAAATGCAATTGACTCAAAACAATTTTGCAGTGTACGCCCACGACGTTCCATGGAGCCCCCCTCGCCTCACAGTAAAATAATGGTATACAGTCGACTGTCATTATAACGCTCAGTCGGAACTGGCCAAATTATATAGGCCTACCTCTTTATAACAAGAACGTTGTTTTATAAGAGGACAGCAAAACAAAGAAACACAAAACTGAGAAACACAAAAAAGAAATCAGATTTGGGACTTCAGAATTTTATCTTTATAAGCAGAACTCCTTTGTAACGGTGTTCTTTATAACGAGGGTTGACTTTATGTCGAGACTGAGTGCAGTAACCCTCTAACAAATTTGATAAAATTTGTTTGTTGACTTTGCAACCGTCACTATTATTCTCTGTCCTTGCTCTATGATTAAACACAAGATAAGCAACTCAATTTATTTCTGTTTTCAACAATGTTTGGAGTACGTATACATAGGTGGGCATCTTGTTAGAAGTAAATCTTATCAAGATATTGAGGGTTTTACTACAAGATGGAGATTGTTAGGTATTTCTTTTTGGTTTTTGTTTAATTATTATGAAATTAAAATGCTTTTAAATATAGTTATTCCCTCCTGCAAACGGCAGTTTTGGTTGGCAGTGAATAAAAAGTGTGGCTGGATTACAAAGGCCAGTAGATGCTGAAGGGAAAAAAATTGTGTCAGTTGTGCATCAATTTATAACTTATTTTTAATTTTAAAGTTGCATTTTATTTTATTTTTCCTTAGTTTCTTTCTATATTTGTTTACTATATTTTTTATTAAACTATATTTATTTTTTAATTCTTATTGATTTATTTTGTTATTATAGGCCTTTTTCGTTTTTTGTTTTTTTTCTTCGAAATTCTTGGTTGGTGGGTCAAAAGAACTAACTGAGAATCGAGTTTAGATCAGTAAAATAGTTAAAACAATGGAGGAAAAAACCAAGACTATTCTTAAACTTGAAAAAAATGCCCGTAGCGTCTGTGCCGTCCATTTATATCGGTCATCCTTGTTTCTATAGGCGAACTCCATGATTCAAAGATTCAAAGATTCAAAGATTCAAAGATTCAAAGATTCAAAACATTTATTGTCATATTAAAAACATGAAAATTGATTTCCGGTGTACAGAATACATAAATATCTAAAAATATCTTAAGATCTAAAAAATTAAGAAATATACAAAATTAAATACTTGCCAAAACAACAACAACAAAGGAAACAACAGCCCCTCCCCCACCCCCAAAACGCACAACCCAAAAACAAGAACACTAACATGTGAATAAATAGCTAAAACCGAGATACTATATAAAAAGTAAGGCCAGGCAAAAACAGATATATAAAATATACATAATTATGCAACAGAATAATAAAGAGAATGGGTTAAAAGTACAGCTTATCTTGAACAACGACTGTTATAAACCTGAATGGCACTGGGTAAAAAAGAATTCTGGAATCTATTTGTTTTGAGGCAGAGTTGGCGGATCCTTCCAGAGCGGTTTTGAACAATTAAATGATTTAGAGGATGAGTAGAGTCCGACAAAATATTATTAAAATTGCTAATCAGACAACTATCAACGATATCTTGCATACACTTCATGTCAGCTCCAATAATCTTACTAGCCTGTTTGGTAATACGCTGGAGTTTCTTACGATTGCAGAGTGTAAGTGAGTTAAACCAACATATACAACAGAAGCTAATGATGGATTGAATTGTACTTTGATAAAACAGTTGTAGGATATTGGTGTTCACATTAAAAGATTTCAGTTTTCTAACAAAGTAAAGCCGTTGGTTAGCTTTTTTGCACATGTTGGTAGTATTGGTATTCCAATTTAGTTTATCATCTACCACTGTACCTAGGTACTTAAACTCGTGTACCATTTCAACAGATCCGTTGTTGATTTTAACAGGTTCAAAGACATTATGGGTTTTACGAAAATCGAAGACAATTTCTTTAGTTTTTTGCACATTAAGAACCAAATAATTTCTTTCACACCAATCAACAAATCTACTGATCTCATGTCTATACCCATCTTCATTTCTGTTTGTAATTAGCCCTGTTAAAGCAGTGTCATCAGCATATTTAGTTATGACACAAGAAGTATTCTCCAAATTAAAGTCACTGGTGTACATAGAAAACAACATTGGTGACAATACACAACCTTGAGGAACCCCTGTGTTTAGCTGAATAACGTCAGATGTGGTATCTGCAAATCTGACCCTTTGTGACCTATTTGTTAAGAAGTTGTTAATCCACAGCCCAAGTAAGAGGGTTAATATCCAAATTCCGCAATTTGCATAAAAGAACATGTGGCTTAATGGTATTAAAGGCCGAGGAAAAATCAATGAATAATGTACGTACATATGATTTAGGCTTATCAAGATGACCATAAACATTATGCAAGAATGTAATTAATGCATCAGATACACTGCGATTTGCTCGATAAGCAAACTGAAATGGGTCTGAGAAATTTTGGGTTTCAGCACGCAGAATGTCCTTAACAATGTGTTCAAAGCATTTCATCACAATAGCAGTGAGTGAAATTGGTCTATAGTCGTTCAAAATAGTTGGCTTTGATATCTTGGGTAAAGGAGCGATGGTAGATGATTTCCATATCCTAGGCACGGTGTGGCAGTCGAGGGACCACTGGAACAATTGTCGGAAGACACCTGCTAACTCTTTACAGCATGTTTTCAAGATTCTCCCAGATATCCCATCAGGTCCAGCAGCCTTGTTTGGTTTGGTGTTTTTAAGCGTTTTTCTAACAACAGCGTTTGTTAGAAGAATTCTATTTGTGTCGTTTGTGCGTGAGGCCAGTTCTTCACATAGGCAATCAGACGCATGGTCAAGAAATGGGTCAGGGTTATCGAACCGCATGGTCAAGAAATGGGTCAGGGTTATCGAACCGCCCATAAAACTTGTTGAGTTCATCAAGGAACTGCTTACGATCACCCACGGGAGATAACAAACATGTCTTTGTTTCAACTACAATTTACAAAGTTGCATGCCGGCGGAAGCCAGGAAAAGCCGAATTAAAAACTCCTGAGCTATGGGAGAACATTTATCTCTAAAATATCTGCAGTGCTTCATTTGAGGCATTAATTTTGTTTTTCATTGTGTAAAGATAAATAGTAGGGCCTATGTAATTATGTTAAAATCGAAACTCGAAGGTTGGGGGGGGG
This sequence comes from Leptasterias polaris, assembly GCA_037783415.1. Lineage (NCBI taxonomy): Eukaryota > Metazoa > Echinodermata > Asteroidea > Forcipulatida > Asteriidae > Leptasterias > Leptasterias polaris. The sequence goes on along the minus strand of JAZGTN010000153.1, from coordinate 1,521,772 downwards.
GGGGGGGGTCGGTGGGTCAAAATAAACTCGCTGGGTCAAAAGAGCAAGCCTATGTATTTCATGCAAAAATATTTCACTCGGGAAGTTTAAACCATGCAAGCGGCAAGTCTGTAAACATTATATTTTCAAACACCAATGTTTTCCTTGCTTCTACTACCAAAAGAAGGGCAACTTTTACAGGCAATTTGGAGGCAAACCAAGTGCATAATTATGCTACACGACCACTTTGGTAGTAGCACAGGAGTAATTTTTCTTACGATCCCCAAGAATAGCCTACTAGAGGCCTATTAATATTCAAATGTGAATGGATTCTCTTCTTGGAGATTGCCTGGAACTGGTTGCCTGTAAATTGCCTCGTGTGACATAGCCTTAGACAATGCCAGACTAATTAAAACATGGTGCTTCGATCATAGGCTACCAGCAGGCCCATCATGATTCTTGCCAATAAAAAGCCCTGCTATTAACCCCGCCCCCCAAAAAAATAAATAAAACAAATGTATTCCCGATGTTCTGTCCGTTTCGATGAAAGCTATCAAATATAGACCCATAACCTCTGCCGACGGCGTTTGAGCCTGCAATTTTCAATTACCTATAGCCTAAACCGTCACGCCGCGTCCCCCCGGCCCGCTGATCAAAATGCAACCCCTGCGGGCGGGAAAAACCAATGTGTAGCTCGCGTGGGTAATGCACGTAGGCCTCTTTGCGGTGATAACAATTCTGCACGTACGCTAGACTTGTGGACAAGTCGTTAAATGTCTGTCGCGGTGATAGCGGAACGGCTTTCTCGCAATATCCCGCGAGAGGGCTGCTCTGTGCGAGATTATTGCTCTCACGACTGGTCGCATTTACCGACTTGTGAAACCCGCTGGCGGTTTGTGCACGGCCTATGGCCACTTCAGCCGAATTCGTACGGACGCATCTGATTGGTCAATTTCGTTATATCTATGAATATTCAAACTGTAGATGAATATTAAACATCAAATCCTGTACTGGATGGAGTTTTATGTTGCTTTGATCATGCACGATCAAAACCAAACACTGAGTGGTGAGAGTGATTGTGTTCATGAATATTTTGACACAAGAAAATACGTATTCAAATCGAACGTAAGATTTTATTTCAGTGTTTGACAGTGCACAGCGTGTGGGGACATGACGTAAAACACACGGGCAAATCGTGTAGCTGCATGCCATGGCGCGCAGAGTTTCTCTCGGTGGGGCTCAGCATGACGGAAACCCCTACCCTAGCATGCCAAGAGATAGCTGTACCTGGAAGCTCATGAACATGTGGGAGGGGTTAGGGAGCCAGACCACCAACTACCTTGTCATTGCGGGTTTGTTAGTCGGTAAACCTCGCTGATCGAATCCGCTGTTTTAAAATCGTTACGTTTCAATGTTCGGTGTACGTTCCTTTCCCCCGATTTGGAAATTAAATAAGATTTATGTCAATAAATAGGAAAACCACTCTTATATTGACGGTGCAATTAAGTTAAACAATTTGTGAGACAAAAACGAGCCCCCCCCAAAAAAAACACAACAACACACAAAACCAGAGCCCCTGAAGGAACAGGTGAAAAATAAATTACAAATTAAAATGTGAAAAAAAAATTCTCACTCTGAATTTCTTTTTCCACTCTCGACACACAAAATTCCAACAAAGTCATTTCGTTTCCTCAAAATATTATATAATTCAATCAAAATATAATTTTGTCACATAAAATTATATTTTTTTAAATTTGTAAACAAAGTTGTGTTTTTCTAGGTAGCAAAATAGATTTTTCCTAGAAAATACGTTTTTGTTCCCTCGAACACGCCTTCTCCACCCGAAATACGATTTTGTTACCCAGAAATACGCGTTTGTTCCCTGAAAGATACGCATTCGTTTCCTCGAAATATGATTTTGTTCGCACAAAATATAATTTTGTTCGCTCTAAATATGCTTTCGTTCAATAAAAATAATTTTTTCCACCGAAAGGAGATTTCTTTCCCTGAAAACAAGCTTTCGATTCATCAAAATACGACTTTGAATTAGTTGCCCGAAACATACTTTCATTCGTCCGAAATATGCTTTCGTTCTATAAAAATATGAATTTTTTCCACCGAAAGGAGATTTCTTTCCCTAAAAACAAGCGTTTGTTTCATCAAAATACGACTTTGAATTAGTTGCCAGAAATATACGTTCATTCGTCCGAAATATGCTTTCGTTCCCTTAATATACGCTCTCGTTCCTTCGCAATGAGATTTTGTTCCCCAAAATTCCTCTTTCGTTCCCTTAAGATAGCTAGCTTTTGTTCCCTTAAGATAGCTTTCGAAGCCCTGTAGTCCAATCACACAAATTTGTTAAATTCCCTTGTGAGGGGCGACTATGAGAGGGGACGAGTTTGTTGTCAGGGGGCGACTTTGCTAGGGGCGACTTTGTAGTTGGTGACTTTGTACATGTGTTTTTTGAAATTGGCGACTTTGCTAGGGGGGCGAGTTGACTGGTTTCCGTGTCTGTTGTTTATACACACTTAATACACACAATCACTGTAGAACACATCGGGTTAAATGATTGGAGCGATCAGTAACTATTCACGGAAGGCATTATTTATTTTTATGAGGCAAAACACACATCTTAAACAATTATTATAATAATGAATTTTAAGATAAGTTTACTTTATTTCTTTAGTTACTAAATTAATGAAGGAGTTAACACCCACAAAACACACCCACAGATGTCTCAAGCGCAAGCATTCAGTACATTTACAGTAACTAAAATTACTACTACCCTTAGATAAAATGGACTCGTCTTCATGATCGTCGCTACAGCAACCGTAATGTACACTGCGTTCGTACATGAATAAATGAATATGAACCGCCGGCGGGTTTCACAAGTCGTTAATGACGAAGAAGAGTTGGCAGCCAGCAACTTCGCGCGAGAGCAGTGATCTCGCGAGAGCATTCTTTTACGCGACAGCACCAGATGCGACTCGACTCACCGCGACCATCATTAACGACTTGTCAACAAGTCTACACGTACGCCAACATCCGCGGTTACCGGGAATCCAGGACGCCCCCCCTACCCTCCCCAAAAGGGAATTAAAATAACACTAATAAAGCCAAAGCTTTTTTATCATGGGAACTGCGTACGTGACCAAAACAGACACCTTTACAAAAATAGGACACATTGAGTTCATGCATGGAGGTAGAACCCCATGGTTTTAGGTATACCACTATAGTTAAACAATTTAACCGCAAATATTAAATTAACTAGATTCAATACAAATAAGGTACATTTTCTACGGCAAATAATGCCGCCGAATTTTGCGAAAATTTGCACTTTATACACAATCAAAGCCTGCATTTAATTAGCTAGCTAATACTGTTATACTACGCCTTTAAATTTTGAAAATAGGGCCTATATAGCTACAGATAATGGCCTGTACAACTATGAGTTCGTTTTTGCAATGTCAATTTTTAATTCCAGCAAGAAGGCCTATATTCTAAGTGTGAACCTCACTTTTCCCCAGATCTCTTATTAATTTTTTCCAAAATGTTAACTTGTTTTATCCGCAGCTTTGGATTTCAGACGGTGATGGTGGTGGTATGTGTTTTTGTCCGGGGGGGGGGGGGGGGGTGGGGCAGGCCTTTCACGCTCCACGCGCAGGATTTCTAGGTCAAGTACGGGGGTCATCAGGTCACATGAACTAAAAGCATCAACAACATCAACAATAGTACACTCTGTGCCAGCATACAATTACAGCTATATATTTAAACCAACGTTTTACACTTCCACAATGATTCGGAGTTGTTTGATGATCAGTTCATTCTTCATTCAGTAGAAGACCTCTGTTCGGGGTAGACATAAAGCTGTGTTTTTGCTATTGAATACGGTCAGTTCTTTTGCCGATTTCGAGGTGGAGAACGAAGCCGAACAACTGCTGCAAGTGCAAGTTCCACGCACCATTTCACAGTCTGACAGTGTTTACAATTTTCACTTTGCCTACATAATCTTTCTACAAATCGGCGAGTTGCATGGTCGTTACACTTTCTTCTTTATAATAAAAGTATTTTAAGTCTACCTCCACGATTGATGAAAACAAGTCAAGAGCAGCCGTGGTGTGCTGGAGAAGTTATGCAGTAAATAATTGAACTGACAATGACACCGAACGGCCAGCAGTCGGGGCGGAATTTCTCTTCCGTGAAGTTTCGAGACTGCCCATTACCTCTGGACGATATCCCCAGACTTCACGTTGATGATCCTGACGTGAGCAGATATATTGCTCAAACGGTAGGTCACTATTCTATTATTAAACCACCCTTACCCTTCTGAGGACCCCGACCCCACCAAAATCAACAGCATGTTTTGTATTTCGTCTGTCATAACTCATAACTCATAACTGCATAACTCACTGAGGACTAGGTAAACTGATTCTTAAAATGCTTACTACTAGTACTATATACTCCTAGAACTATATGAGGTTCGATCCACTATCGTCTCCACGATCCAAGATCGCGGATCGAACCTAGGAGTATCTGTACTATAAGTACTACTACTACTACTCAAATGGGATCAGGCACCACACTACTCACTAGCATGAGTCCTAGACCCACTAGCTGTGGCCCTACTCCTCTTTTAAAAGTGTTGACTTCGACAGTCGTACTCGAATTTACAAAGAGAGGAGTACAGTGCCCCAGTTCCTGGTGCCCCTTAGCCCGAGTCTAGCAGTAGTACATCACCAAATAGTGATGTTCCGCCCCAACTTGAGAAGCACAACACAAATATTGCAAACGCCGACTACTACTAGGCCCCCGACCCCCATCTCCACCCGTATCCCCAACCCCCATCTCCTCCCGTATCCTCATCCCCCAAACAAGCCGCCCGCGCAAGCTTTAAGCTTGCGCGCGCACTCTTCAAGATGGGCGGCGCAAACTTCAAGCTTGCGGGAAAGAATTTTCGTGCGGCAAATTTGCGTGTGCGGATGAAGTTTGTGGTATTCCTTCAAACTCTTCTCTGCAGCATAACTTTAAAATGAAACTGAGCTAAACCTTGAAATCAATCAGACAATTGAACCTCCATCAAGATAGCACCTGAACAATGACATTATGATAGCATCATTAGAAATAAAGATCCATTAAATCAAAGTTTGATGTTTGAAAAAAATCACAGAAAAATGACCAAGTTTGCGCGCTCAGCGGAGGCTGAAGTTTGCGCGAGGAGTGAAGTTTGCGCCCAACATCACTACTGCCTGGTAAATCACTATCAAATCTTGCTTATCGGTTAAAGGCATTTAGTCTGTATAGACGGATACTTTTAAACATAACATTAACAAATCTTTTGAAATTCATACAATTTGTAGTTATATTATTTGTTGGGGTTACAGTCCTATTATTTAATTACTATATAACACAAAGAGTCAGTTGATTCTATGCACAAATAAGCACATATGTCGTGGATGATGCAAAATAATCAACTCTACACATTATTACATTCAATCTATAAAGGTTTTGTCTACATCAACGTTTACAAATCAAATGTATTACGCTTCTTTAGTTGCAATATTACGGTGCACCATTTGTCAACAGAGGGTGCTAGCGGGGTTGTTCTAAAACCCCCTCGACCCCCTCGACCCCCACGACCCACGACCCACGACCCCCTCGACCCCTCGACTTATGCTCGATTTTTTTTTATGTACACCAAAATTGCCACATGACACGATCTCAGCCAATCACGCACGAAGCAAACTGCGCGTGATTGGCTGAGATCGGGTACTGTGGCAATTTTGGTGTACATAAAAAAAATCGCGGCATTTCCAAGCGTATCTCTTGGCCGACCCGAGCCTGAATAGGAGTATATCCCAACTGGGATCCTGCGTTCACCGCCCGAGTACGATTTAGGCCAACTCATTACGTGATGATCAGGCAGACTCATTTCCGGCTGATCGCTCCCGTCCTGTGTCAACAATTACTACTTGCTCTATGCGGAGCTCGAGGTTGTAGACCCGACCGACCATGGCCCACACGTGTTTTGGGGTTGTCAGTCTCCCACACCCGGGCCCCCGACCATATGAAACGAGATCATGATCGGTGTGCACGTAACGTGCGGAAGCGGATTAAATACGCCCATTTATGCTATAAAGTGGCCTCATTTGTCCTGGGGAAAATACGCAGACCATTTCTTTTCGGATTTTGGTGTTGGCACAGAATGTTAAAATTAGCAGTTCGTCGGAAGGAAGTCGCGTCGCCTGTTCTTTGGATCACACGCTGTGAATTCTAAATCGGGGACTTAATTCTTACTCGGCCGTAAAGCGATGTTTTTATGAATTCGGAATTGGGACACGTTTCGATTACGGGGCGGACGTCGTGGGTCGTGGGGGTCGAGGGGGTTTTAGAACAACCCGTGCTAGCGTGAAACTCATAACATTATTGCATCACTAACAAGTTATACTCTAAATATAAACATTAGTCTCTCAATGTGCCCTGCAGACTATGACCTTGTACCTCTGTTCATCAGGCCCTATAATCATTATCTATATAAGCATTATAATGTTGAAGCGCCATGAGCGTCACTGAGTGACGGACCTGAGGGCTATGTAAGAAGCCGCTGATATTATTATTATATTATTATTATTATCAATACCATATCAGCTCATTAGGAGTATGCAGCACCGGCAGCCAAACGGGCGCACAGGTTGCTAATCATTCACATCAACAATCTCTACCCTGGTAGGTACCCATTTACTCCTGGGTGATGAGAAGCAATTAAAGTTAAGTGTCTTGCTGAAGGAGTGTCATGACCGGGATTCGAACCCACACTCTGATGACTCAGCCATCAGAAATTGACATTGATGTGCCAGAGTAGCCCATTTCCCACATCCCCCACCCCCAACCCCCAACCCCCATCTCCACCCGTATATCCCCAACCCCCACCTCCACCGGTATCCCTATCCCCCATCTCCACCCATATCCCCAACCCCCACCCCGGTATCTCCATCCCCCATCTCCACCCGTATCCCCATCCCCCATCTCCACCTGTATCAACCCCCATCTCTACTGATATCCCATCCCCCATCTCCACCCGTATCCCCAACCATATCCCCAACCCCCATCTCCTCCCATATCCTCATCCCCCATCTCTACCCTCTCCCCAACCCCCATCTCCTCCCGTATCCTCATCCCCCATCTCTACCGGTATCCCCAACCCCGACCTTCACCGGTATCCCCAACCCCCACCTCCACCGGTATCCCTATCCCCCATCTCCACCCATATCCCCAACCCCCACCCCGGTATCCCCATCCCCCATCTCTGGATCACCATCTAAATCGTGTGTCTTGGATCCTGTACCAACATGGCTGCTCAAAGACCATATCAATGTATTGGCACCTGTGATCACAAAGATTGTGAATAACTCTTTTGAAACAGCTATTTTCCCGGACCATTTTAAGAATGCACTGGTTACACCGCTCCTCAAAAAGCCTTCGCTTGACTCTGAAAACTTAAAGAACTTCCGTCCCGACTCCTGTCTCTAATTTAAAGTTTGTGTCAAAAATTGTTGAGAAGGTTGTTGCATGCTAGCTCATTGATCATTTATCTTCTAACAACCTATATGAACACTTTCAATCAGCTAACAGAAAATACCACAGCACAGAAACAGCTTTACTGAGGGTACAAAATGATATTTTATGTGAACTGGATGATAAATTTGGTATATTTCTTATTCTTCTTGATCTTTCTGCAGCCTTTGACACCATTGATCATGACATACTTTATACTCGCCTTGCATCAATTGGTGTCAAGGGCTCGGCTCTGAAGTGGCTACAATCATATTTCAGTAACAGGACCCAGTCAGTGAACATTGCTGGTATCCTGTCTGACTTTGATCCACTCCCTTACGGCGTGCCCCAAGGATCGGTTCTGGGGCCGTTGCTTTTTACAATCTATGCTAGCCCAATTGCTAATATCGCACGTAAACATGGCTTACGGGTACATGCGTATGCGGATGACACGCAACTCTATTTGCCATTTGATTTGAACAAACCTAATAGTGAGGAATCGGCTCGCCAGTGTGCCGAAACCTGTATATCAGAGATTAAGTCCTGGATGACCATAAACAAGCTAAAACTAAATGATGACAAAACAGAATTTCTCATTATAACTTCCAAACATCTGCGACATAAAATCATTGATCACGTTGACAGTGCCTCTATTCTTGCCTCACCTTGTGCGCGTAATTTGGGAATTATTTTTGATAACACACTATCCATGGATAAACATATCAGCAGGATTTGTCAATCAACATACATGTATTATTACTTAAGAACTTACCATTCGAAAAACCTTATCACATAAAACTGCTGCTACCATCATCCATTCTTTGGTCACTTCTCGTGTTTTAACAAAATCTAAAAAACATGATCATATTACACCTATATTGCAGGAACTTCACTGGCTTCCCATTCGACAATGAATTCAATTCAAAATTTTACTAATTACATTTAAATCTCAGATTGGCTTAACTCCATCTTACATTGCAAATCTTCTTGTACCTTACGCCCCTTCTCGCACTCTTCGTTCTTCTGCTAAGACCCTTTTAACTATTCCTAGAACTTCCTCATCATATGGCGATCGTGCCTTTTCTGCTTGTGCTCCTAAACTTTGGAACACTTTACCTAATAACATTAGATGCTGTAGTTCTCTTCCATTGTTTAAAAACTTGCTGAAAACTCATTTATTTATCTCCACATACACTTAGCTTGTAACATGTCTTAGATTATTCATTGTATAATTGTCTTTGTATTCTATATTTCTCTTTTGCTGCTTATATGTTTTGGTTTTTTTGTTCTGCGCCTCGGAATAGGGTCTTGTACACTAGATAGATGGCGCATTATAAATGCATTATTATTATTATTATTATTATTATTATCTCTTACCCGTATCCCCATCCCCCATCTCCACCCGTATCAACCCCCATCTCCACCGGTATCCCCATCCCCCCTCTCCACCCGTATCAACCCCCATCTCCACCGGTATCCCCATCTCCACCCGTATCCCCATCCCCCCTCTCCACCCGTATCCCCATCCCCCCTCTCCACCCGTATCCCCATCCCCCATCTCCACCCGTATCCCCATCCCCCATCTCCACCCGTATCCCCATCCCCCCTCTCCACCCGTATCCCCATCCCCCATCTCCACCCGTATCCCCATCCCCCATCTCCACCCGTATCCCCATCCCCATCTCCACCGGTATCCCCATCCCCCATCTCCACCCGTATCCCCATCCCCCATCTCCACCGGTATCCCCATCCCCCATCTCCACCCGTATCCCCATCCCCCATCTCCACCCGTATCCCCATCCCCCATCTCCACCCGTATCCCCATCCCCCATCTCCACCCGTATCCCCATCCCCCCTCTCCACCCGTATCCCCATCCCCCATCTCCACCGGTATCCCCATCCCCCATCTCCACCCGTATCCCCATCCCCCCTCTCCACCCGTATCCCCATCCCCCATCTCCACCCGTATCCCCATCCCCCATCTCCACCCGTATCCCCATCCCCATCCCCCATCTCCACCCGTATCCCCATCCCCCATCTCCACCCGTATCAACCCCCATCTCCACCGGTATCCCCATCCCCCATCTCCACCCATATCCCCATCCCCCATCTCCACCCGTATCCCAATCCCCCATCTCCACCCGTATCCCCATCCCCCATCTCCACCCGTATCCCCAACCCCCATCTCTACCGGTATCCCCAACCCCCCCACACCACAAATGAATCTTTTCATCCTCTGAGAGATCCCTAAACCTTATCTGTGTTCAATCTGTGACATTATTTCAGAGGCCAGTGGTGATAACGGGTACCAAGCTTGCCGAGCCAGCTTTGAAATGGGACCTAGACTACCTCCAAGAAAACATAGGTATGGAATGGATTGGTCTATATAAGCCATGCATGGCGTACATGAAATATGTGTAAGGCCAGGCTCATATTAGTGACTATGGCGGCTACAATAGAACAGATAAGAGAAATTTCTCTCAGTGCTTATTTAAAATAAAAACATTTTTCGTAAAAAGAATTTTGTTCCAGTAAGCATTTTGAACTACAAGCGCTGTGGTCTTGTAGATTTTCCCTTCAAATTCAAGCTCTTTTTTCCGAATTTGTTTTGACTCACCTACCCACCCCAAATTTCAATTTTCAAATATTGATTGGCTTCATAATACGATCTATAAACTGAAGAACAAAGAGCCTAAAATAAACCAGATATTTTAGATCAAAGGTCTCCAACATCAGTAGTTTTCACTGGAACAACTTTGTAGTTTAATCAGGAATGAAATTGACATCCTGGCCAACTGGGTACTTGTTCTTTTTCGTTTATAGTTAATTTATATATTTGTTTTATTTATAAAAATTGAATTTCGATTTTCAGTTTAGTTCTTTTGACCCACCCACCCACAATTTATATTTTTTTTACATTGACTATTCTGAATAACCCCATAGCTCTATATCACTGACCCAGCTCTTAATTTTGTTTTTTCCCCCCCCCAAGGCTCGGGAGTGTTCAACGTATTCGAGGCCAAAGACAGAGGTCATAAATTCATGTACTATGACCCCAAGAAGGCTCAGTCCAGTAAGGACTTCAAGCCACAGATGCGATCAATGGACATGAGTTTTCCAGACTTTGTGCATCGCTTGAGAGCTTCGAGGCCAGGCGACAACAGGTTAGTCTGAGTTAGACTGGTCCCCTGTCTTTATCCGCAAAGATAAAGACAGGCGCTGGTCTTACAGACCCAATGATGTTAATGGATCAACATGCAGTGACGTAAGCTTTCTCTGTGTTAGAATTGGTCCACTCTGAAGTGACGTAGTCTGTTAATTATCCACTTTCGATCGTCTGCACAAGTTCATACTGTTTGTGTAGTTTTGTTTTATTCACTATGTAATGTGTGTACGTGCATAGACTACGAATCTCAGTCCGTCCATGGGAATGGAATGCGAGGTCAAAGGTACATCTGGCTGGCAGGATTCTGCCAGGAGCTCCAAGCCGGTATCTGGTGTTATTCACAAGCCTCGAAGTGTGATGCCAGATGTTCAGGCTAAGCCAGAGTTAGATCCCATATGTTTTGTGTTCACAGGCTTGTGAGGGCGCTATTCACTCCATCAGCCCCCAGCATGTTTGGAAACCGTTATTATATTTTTGTTATTAAAATTTACCGGAGAGAATGGGCCAATGGGAGGGGGAGGGGGCTTGAGCTTCCTTGTTCAGTTAACCCTACGGTTTAAGCAATTAAGTATCTTTCTCAAGGTTACCAGTGTCATGACCGGGACTCGAACCCACACTGATCAGAAAGACCAAAGCTTGAGTCCAGTGCTCTTTAACCATTCAGCCACGACACATCACATGCTCTGATTGTTTGAGTGTGTCATCAGAAATGTTTCTTTAAGATCTTTTTTAATATGTTTGCATCCTTTTCAGATTGTATCTACAGCAAGCGCTGAATGACACAGTTGGACCGGCTTTAGTTCAGGACTTTGTTCATTTCAATTGGTCGTGGGTCACAGCTCAACAGAGGAAGTACAACTGGGGCCCCCTGACGACAAACCTCCTGCTGGTCTCAATGGAAGGTATGGAACACAGACCTATCATTTCTTACTGGGTGGGTGCGTTCGATTAGCTTCCCTAGGTTGACCCAAGTCTGACTCCAGTGTGTCTGAGCTGGGCTTGAAATTTACTCTGGGCCACAGGCCCGAAGCCAGTAAGCATTGGGGCAAGTAAACTCATGGCTCATCATGAGACAAGTCCGGCAGTCTTGTGTTTTTCAATTAAATATTTGTTTTAATTTATTATTTTTTGCAAAACGCAGAACGCCAGTCGATTGGAAGGGCGCGCATCATGTTCGACTGGCGTTCTGCGTTTTGCAATGGGTCTATACTTTCAACTCTGTTGAGTATCGAGTATACTTACCCAGAAGGGCATATTATTCAAAATATGCACCATTTGCAAGCCTGAAAATTGGACCCTTATATTTTCATAAGTGAAAGCTAATTTTTATTTTTATATAGTGTAATTAACTACGAGGTACCTGACATGTTATCATACACAATATTGACAACTGATGTCTTTCAACTAAATCGAGGTAAAAGGTTTGGAGTCTCAAACGTCAGCATTTTTGACGGACTTCAACTACCACTATAGATGTAGAGGTATTTAAATGATCACATTTTTATATTTGCTGAGGTACATATTTTCTTTTGCATGCACAGGTTGTGGGGGCTGATGCCAAATACTTTAACAGCAAGAGAAAAAAAAAATCTGACAATTTAAAAAAAAAAAAAAAATTTTTTTTCGAGAATTCCCGAACGTCATTTTTTTCCGTCACAAATTTCAACAATAAAAAACATGTCAACCTCGATTTCAACCAAAGTTTCAAACATTCAATAAATTCGAAACAAATATGATGAGAACGCGTTTAAATAATTATTATTTTGAAACAATGCCTACTACGATACCTGGTCAACAATAAGAGTAATCCCTTTTTCAAATTTGCAGCGCCGACATTTTTTCAGCGTCCCTTCAATTTTTTTACGTGACGTTCGAGAACTTACCGATCGGCCTGTAAATTAACCCTTGACTTGACTTACCCCCTCTATTGTCCTCAATTGCAGTTAGGCCAGTTAAGTCAACAGAGGGGGTAAGTTCGACTCACACATGTTTTGTTTTCTGTTAATACGTGTGCAAAATAAATCCGTCAATTAAATCACTTAATAATTAAATCACTTACTGACGTTCGAGAATCCATCGGACAGCTCCAGATGAAAAACCAAAAAAATCTGAGATGATTAACAAAGGAAATACTTCCTTCAGAATGCTAGTTTTTGGAAACTAAATCAACTTATGTTCAAGTACGCTTGATGTGGATTGCGCGAAGGTAATAAAGTCCCGAACGTCATTTGCAATAAATTCCGTCAATTTTCTCGAACGTCATTTTTTCCGTCAAAAATGACGTTCGAAACTGCATGTTTTTAGCCAAAACTAAAATTATGGAAGCTTGACAAATTTTTTTTTTTTTTAGATTTTAGGTATGAGAGGCTGCAAATATTTCAGAGAAATTACAGTAGTGTTGTGCCAGAAATAAATTAATAACAGACAATATTTGCTTAGTTTTTCCGTCAATGTTATGCTCTCTTCTTTCAGGCTTATATTTTCTGTGTGTGATGTTTTGTTGAGTTTTTTAAATTTTTATTTGAAACTACATCAGTTGGGCCTCACCATAGAAAAGAATGAATGTTCCTTGTGCTTTACTTGTGCTATCTTTGAACTAAATATAAATAACCACATGTTTCACTGCTGGAGACTCTACTTTTTAAAATGACCACTGCAAGATGAAAACTAACTGAACTATCCTTACATGAACATTTTGGTAAACTTAAATATGTATACAATTATTTAAAATATCTTACAAGGTCAAAAAGATTTTTTAGAAAAATGACATTTGAGGTTGTAAAATGGTCCATATTTTGAAGAATATGCCAGGCAAATGAGATCAATCTTCTCCATGTGCATGGTAAAACTATGTTAGACTGTGTAGATGAACTTTTCTCATTTTTAATTCTGGTCTTGTAAAACAATTTCTGGTCCAGTGAAATTTTGTTTTAGCCACAATCAGTCAATCAATCAATCAATCTAGCCTGCAGGCTTGTGGATTCCCCTCCCACATTCGGGCTCTGCGGAGTAGCTTTGACGTCTTTGTCATGGCTCATCTGGGTTAGACCCAAGTAACCTGTATGTGGAGCAGGATTACTTGGGTCTGACGCTGGTGCCTGATGTCACAACGAAAAATTTACCTCAATGGCTGTCAGTTAGACGTTTTGAGGAAGTTTGACACAAATTTGTTGATTGATTGATTGACTGGTTGGTTGGTTGATTGATTGATTTATAGACATTTTTGACATTTCAAAACGAATACTTTATTCATTCACAAAATATACAGAATATACAAAAACAAAGAAAACTAAAAAATTGCATTAATAGACTAGACATGTCCTCTACAAAAAACAGGTAGGTAGCTGGGAATGAAATTACATCCAAATTAAAACATTAATGATTTCATTAGACATCTGGCATGAAAAGGAAAGAAACAAAGTTACAGTGATTGATTGATTGATTGATAGATTGATTGATTGATTGATTGATTGATTGATTCATTGATTGACTGATTGATTGATTGATTGATTCATTGATTGACTGATTGATTGATTGACTGATTCATTGATTCATTGATTGACTGATTGACTGATTGATTGATTGATTGATTGATTGATTGATTGATTGATTGATTGATTGATTGATTGATTGATTCATTCATTCATTCATTCATTCATTCATTGATGGATTGATTTATTGATTGATTGGTTCATGGATAAAGCCAAACTCCCAAGACATCTTGACTGATCGCACTATTATACTCTGTGTTCAGGTAATGTGACGCCAGCTCACTATGATGAGCAGGAGAATCTGTTTGCTCAGGTGCAAGGCTACAAGAGGGTCATCATGTTCCCACCCAGTCAGTTTGGGAGCCTCTATCCCTTCCCAGTCAACCACCCCTGTGATCGACAGAGCCAGGTAAAAAATGTTGTCAACATTTGTTATTTCGGTTGTATTAAATTCTTTTCTAGACTTTTGTAGTAGACTTTTGTATGGTCTGCCCGTACTAGACATGCTTGATATGGATCTTGTATCCCTGATCTATTGTCTCTTAATTGTGAGTTTGGAATCTCAGGAATTCCTTAGAAGATTTTAGGAGGGGTACTTCTGTACAAGAGGAAACTATTGTGTTAAAGTATGGGAATATTGGGGCTACCCTCTGCCCCCCTGTTGGTCTGCCAAAATCTAATAGCTAGCTATTATTAAAAATGGTAAAAAATGCTGCAGCTAGAATTGTTACTAACACACACCGGTTTAAGAACATCACACCAATTCAATTCAATACTTTATTTCCACTCAATCATATCAATAACACATACATACAGAATAGAGGAGAATTAAGTGTGGGGGTCTTCAGAAAGCAGAGCTTGTCGAGTAGAAACCCCATGACGTGTGTAGAGTAAAGGCAACGTATACCTTTGGTTTTTGGAACTGTTAGTCTGTTTTAATAAGGGAATAAAAGGGTAGCGACGAGTTCTTAAACGTCCGTTTAAAACCGGCAGGGTCATGGCCGTGCGATAAAGGCCCGAGCCGAAGGCGAGGGCCTTTATCGCACGGCCACGACCCTGCAAGGTTTTAAACGGCCGTTTAAGAACTCGTCGCTACCCTTTTATTCCCATTCATAAATGCCCTTTTGGTTAAAAGGCGTAATAAAGTAGGAAACTCTGTAAAAACTTATCTGTTTTCCGACGTCCTTGAGCTCTGTACGTGTGGTGCATTTTTATGAGACAGTTTTCGGATATGCATTGGTGCGCGTAGTAATGCATCCTCGTATCCATGGACTAAAATGGCACGGCGAGATCGATCATCCCTGAGAACGAGGTTGTGGGCTAACCCGCACAAATGCTATCCGAAAACAACCGGTCTTAAACAGCTCCAGCTATGTCTTTATCAGCCGTTTAAACACACCCACGTGACGTGCTCTCCACCAATAGGAATAGCGAAACTGTCTGGGGTATTTATGAATCCTGTATAAATGTAGATATTTAATACAACAAAACTAACCTGTGGAAATTTCATTTCAAAAGTAGCGTTTTTGAGATACCGCTGAAAAACTGGAGCAGTTATGTTCATGCAGTTAGAATAATCCGTAATGGGTACACATGATCTGAGAAATGTTTCATGCAGAAATGTTTCTCAGAATAACATGTGTTTGAAGGGAATTCATTCTCAAAATGTTATACATTTCTGCAGTGCTTCTTACAAAGTAAGTTTTTGTGGTCCTTCATTTTTGGAGTAATTACCAAAAGGTATACCCTC
This sequence comes from Leptasterias polaris, assembly GCA_037783415.1. NCBI lineage: Eukaryota > Metazoa > Echinodermata > Asteroidea > Forcipulatida > Asteriidae > Leptasterias > Leptasterias polaris. The sequence goes on along the minus strand of JAZGTN010000153.1, from coordinate 1,505,835 downwards.
CCTCTAAAGGTATTCACTTTTGAAACATTTCCTCAAACTTTTTTTGAGGACGAACATCCGTTTCTCTGCGAAACTATTTCCTCTTCATTGAAGTTGTGTTTGAGCCCTCTATTTGTAGTCCGTTAAAAGGGGAAAAAAAGAAATTAGGAACAAAATACAAACAAATCTAAAGAATTTAAAAGAAGTACATTAGGCCTATTGGTCAAAATTGTTATCATGTGATTACAAAGCTTAGAGCTGTCTTTCAACATTATGTGATAAGTTGCATGTCAATGTCATGACGGAGTGGTCAGGTTAAGTTTTGTTTACCCGAGTCGGTGACTTGGGACTTGAGTCAGACTGAAGTTGCCAATTTCATTGACTTGCGACTTGACTTGACTTGAGGGAAAATGACTTGTGACTTGACTTGACTTGGGGAAAAATGACTTGTGACTGACTTGACTTGAGGGAAAATGACTTGTGACTTAACTTTACTTGGGGAAAAATGTCTTGTGACTGACTTGACTTGAGGGAAAATGACTTGTGACTTGACTTGACTTGACTTGGGGAAAAATGACTTGTGACTGACTTGACTTGAGGGGAAAATGACTTGTGACTGACTTGACTTGGGGGAAAATGACTTGTGACTTGACTTGACTTGGGGAAAAATGACTTGTGACTGGACTTGACTTGAGAAAAAATGACTTGTGACTTAACTTTACTTGGGGAAAAATGTCTTGTGACTTGACTTGACTTGAGGGAAAGTGACTTGTGCTCGACTTGACTTGAGGAAAATTGATTTGTGACGTGACTTGACTTTGGGAAAAATTACTTGCGACTTGACTTGACTTGAGAAAAAATGACTTGGTTACAACATGCCACTCAACCACAACGCTCCACAATTTAATTAAGACCGAGCCCTAAGGCTAGCTAGACTGCCAAGAGTCTCCACAGAGTACCCAGCCTTCTCTCTACTTTCCCGTGCATTGTTTCTTTACAGGTGGACTTTGAGAACCCTGACTATGAGAAGTTTCCAAAGTTCCGGAATGCCAAGGGTCTTCAGACGGTCGTAGGACCCGGCGACGTTATCTATATTCCAATGTATTGGTGAGTAGACATTTTTTGACTTTGTAGAGTGGCCAGATCATGCCAGAAACACCGCCGGCACCCTTCTCTTTACGATAAGTCAGTGGGTTCTTTAAATACTTGTCTTACACAACACACGGGACCAACGGCTTTATGTCCCATCCAAGGATAAGCAACGATGGTAAAGTGTCTTGCTTAAGGACACAAGTGTCCTGACCAGGACTCGAACCTACACTCTGCTGATCAGAAATGCCAGAGCTTGAGTCCAGAGCCCCTTGACTGCTCAGCCAAGACACACCATTAAGAAGAGAGAAGAGTCGGAGCCCAAGTTGTTCCTGAATTTTCTTTTTTTCTCTTAATACTTAGGTGGCACTACATTGAATCCTCAATCGGTAGCGGAGAAACAATTTCAGTCACATTTTGGTACAAGGTAAGAACACTCTTAGCACAGCCTTACTAACTTAAATGATTATACAGCATGTACATGTACAGTGTTGTTGTTGTTTGTTTTTCGGGTTATGTTGGGATATTATTTTGTTTGGGGGGCATCGCAAAGAAATCTACATTACTTTATCTACATTCCACTGTATTGGCGAGTAGATATTTATTAACTTTATAGAGTGGCTAGATCATGTCAGAAACACTGGGGCAAACCCCCTTCTCTTTGCATAGCAGGGGTGAGAAATTTCAGACTTTGTATCTGAATTCAGACTTTTTATGTCTGCCTGGTTAATTTTTATTATTATTTTTTTATCAGATGTAAAGAAATCATGCTCTTTGATCTACTTCCCAAAAGCTCCTTGGCTTCTTTAACTCAAGGGATTATCAAAAGGTGGAAATGCTACTTCCGACCCACTTGGTCGAAAAAGGTCACATAATTTCGGTTAAACTATATCCCCACCACTACCCAGTTAAAATAACACAAGTGGATATAGTACAGCACAGTTACCATATTTGGAATCGTATTATCACAGTAAAGGATCTGCAAAAATATCCTTTATCTCGAAAAACCACGTTCACTACCGACCCACTTGGTCGAAAAAGGTCAAATAATTTCGGTTAAACTATATCCCCACCACTACCCAGTTAAAATAACACAAGTGGAAATAGTACAGCACAGTTACCATATTTGGAATCGTATTATCACAGTAAAGGATCTGCAAAAATATCCTTTATCTCGAAAAACCACGTTCACTACCGACCCACTTGGTCGAAAAAGGTCAAATAATTTCGGTTAAACTATATCCCCACCACTACCCAGTTAAAATAACACAAGTGGATATAGTACAGCACAGTTACCATATTTGGAATCGTATTATCACAAATACAAATTTCAAAACACAACAAGTCAACAGATACAGCGTCACTGGATGGGATAGCACCAACATTTATTATCCACCTCTAAAATTTTGATTCCAGTTACTGACCTTTTTGTCAGTTATGAGTCTCACACTAAAAGAAAATTTATTTCAAATCTTTCTGGTATTAAAGCTGAGAAATCCTGAAAGGCAACTATTACCGTGACCTGTAGGCCTACAGGCCTGGAATTAAACAGAGGCCCTGGTGCCCCTTCAAAAGTTTCATGTCGGCTTTAAGAGTTTCCAAGTATCCTTTGCAAAAACAAAGCTGGCCTTGCCATCTTAAGATGAGACTCCAGGCGTGGGCCTGAAGACACCTGTTTAGAGATGGTGATGAAGAAATGCTCAGTGATAAAATAATGGTAAAACAAAAATAGTGATAAAACCAGAAAACCAGGTAGGGACTGAAAACCCGATCCACAGGCAAGGCTCTGGTATGGGATTTGAACCACAGAGATTAAATGCAGGGGGGAAACCACTCAGCCAACCTGATTGTCCATCATACCTGTATCAACCCAACCACATGGGAAGCTTCGATCTTAGGTGGGATTCGAAGCAGGGTCCACAAAGGTGAAAAGCAGGAAAAGATACCAAATCTACATCCTTGACGCTGTTCTTTTTTTTTAGGATGGGAGGGGGGGGGGGGGGAGACCATTATATGCTTAACCCTTTAGAGACCATAGCGAGCACAAGCGGCTTGTACCAAAATGCCCATAGCGTCCGCAAAGTTTAACCTACTTCCATTCACATAAAGAGGTCAAAAGATAGGTCATGTCCAGATATGAAATTCTCAACGTAGTATGTTAACATAGTATCCGTATTTTGTCAAACACAAATCTTAATTTTCTGTTTCATGTTATTTCTGTTGACATCTTTTCTGACAAAAACTTATTAAAGAAATGAACAATATTAGCAGTGTCTGGGCCTTTTGTGATGATTATACAAAAATGAATGGTCACTAATAAAGGGTTAAACAGCAACACTGGTCCCAAACCATGTAAGCATTTCCCAGATTCACAAGACTTGTTTTACGAGGTCTGATTTTTGTATCCCTGCCTTTTCAGACCACACCTATCTCTAAGACAATATCTTATCCGCTGTCAGCTCAGCAGAAAGTCTGCATCATGAGGAACATCGAGAAGATGCTGGGAGATGCCCTCAAAGACCCAGAAGAGGTATGCATGGTAGCTTCGATCGTGGGTCCGAGCGGTATAGCAAAATCACCACAAATTATGCTTACCAGTCAAAATATTACGTCACTGGTATCCTGCTCATTTTTGCTCAGCAGAAAATTGTTGAGCAATATTTTCTGCTTAAGTAACTCTATTGAGCTTGTAAGCACAAAAATGTGCTAAGCACAGAAAATTCCCGCTAAGCAGATAAAAGTTACCAGCCAGAATGTCACTTGATGTATACTGCTTGTGACGGTTCCCTGCTCATTACTGCTAAGCAAAATCAGTTTGTTAAGCAATTTTATGGTGTTATCTGAGTTTGGCTTTGGGTATCTGTGGTAAGCACATTTGTTTGATTAGCAAGCTCGTGAAATTTGGACTCCCCCCCTTTCCTCTTCCAATCATACCTCCTTGTTGCTGTGAGCAAGCATTACATTACCAAGTGCAACCTGAGAAGAGAATATGAACATGGTCTTGATGAGACCTGTGTCAACTGTAACACATGCCACTTGTGCCCTTGAGCAATGCACTGGGAAGGTAGTGCATTCTCCTAGTGGATGATACCCATGTCTACATCCTTTCGGACTGTAAAGGGGGTAGGCCTAACCCTGTTTCAGCCCCAGGAGTAGGTGGCAATGTGCCCCTGGTGGCAGTTGATTTGGGTCATCAGCCCAAATCAGTTAGGTGTAGCCCTCACCTTGAAGTGGCCGTCCAGCCTTGTGATGTTTGGTGATATCTCATTTAAAAATAAATATATAAAAAAACACAATACCTTGCAAAACCTTATGGGCCGAGATATGATGTTTGTGTGTCGTGCCAGATACAATGTTATTTCAAAATCAAGATACAATGTTTTTGCAATGAAACGACAATAAGTAACACAAGCATCTACTCTTTCTTTGTTTTCGCTTTAGATTGGTTCATTATTGCATACCTTGGTGCAAGGTCGCTATGACGACACCCATAAGCTCATGGACGAGACGTAGCCAGCCGTCGGGAACAAGAAGAAAGCCACTTTGCCAAAAACTGTAAAAAAGCTAGAAAGAGAATTAGTTTGTATCTTTCCAAAATTGAGACATTTAGTAGGTAAACTTAATTTTGCCTGAAAAGTTTTAAAGTATTTTATTTCTATTTTTTTTTAATCATTGCCAATAATTTATTGTATGAAAAGGTGTGCCAGTGGACGAAAATTAAATTGTTTACTGCAACGCGCTCAGACGTTTTTAGTGTGGCCACAACGCACTGATACATAATAAAACAGGGCTGCGTTCCACATGGTGCAGCAGAGAGTTGCAGTGTTCAGGGATGAGAGACTTGGTGCGTCGATTGAGTTACTGGTTTTATTGAGTTGCAGTTTGTTGATGGCAAGTCTCTGAGTTTAGGCAATGAGTGTTTGAATGAACAATGACTGTAAGACATGGTGAGTCTGAATGAGTGAGTAGCAAGTTTTGGACTATTGTGTGAGTATTGAGTAAACTGGTTATTAAATTGCAGACACAATTAGGCTTAGAGTTGGCTGTAAGAGTTGTTGTGAGTACCTGGTGCTGTGAGTTGCAATGAGGAGGTAGATTTGAGCTAACCTGTTAAGTAAAAAAGCTCAGAACAGAGTCAGATAACCAGAGTTTGCCAATGGTTAACTCATAATTTTTTGCTTAGCAAAAAATTTACTATTTCTGCTTTAAGGGTACTCAGCTTGTACAGAATTGTTAGAGCTGACAAAATAGTCACAGAAAGTGTTGATGTTTTGTGTGATCAACCATATACAAGAATGTATATTTAGTTTGCGGTAACACCGCTGGGTAGAATATGTTTTTTGAGAACTTGTCTTTTTATTTATTCTACTGCCGTGGAGTAGAATTTTCCGGAATTCGGGAGACTTCTCAGTTCTGAAAAGAACTGTCCTGCTTTTTTAACTACTACATGAAATGACTAACCGATGAAAAGTTATTCTTAAATAGTGAAAAACCGTGCACAGTTTTCAGCAAGTAAACACATTGTCCTTAATTTTGATTCTGACAATCCAAATCAGCTGTTGTTTTTTTGTTTTAGGTTTTTCAGATACAGTTTTTCTTGAATATGACTTTATTTCAGAGTGTAATATTTCAGGAAAAAAATGGTTCTATTATGAACTTCATGATCAGTAAGCTTTTAGACTAAAATCAAACAATGATGTTTTTCATCAAATACCAATCCTACCTTTACCAGCTATTCTGACTAATTTTTACCTCAGGGTTCAGTGTCCTATCAAACAAACTTACACCCAGTCGGATACCATTGAACCTCGTGTTTAAATTAACTCTAATTTTATTACCTCAGTATTTATGAATAATTGATAAGCGATTTTAGTTACATACCTGTACAATGAGTTATCCGTTGGTTTAAGGTAGCGTTGAAGGAATCTTGTTTCAATTTTAACAAAATGTAACAATTACATTGGGGGTTTAAGAATGTTGTTTTGGTTTCACCGATATGTGGAATGTCGTGGCCGAGTGGTTAAGAGCACCGAACTCAAGCTCTGGTGTTTCTGATCAGCAGAGTGTGGGTTCGAATCCCAGTCGTGACATTTGTGTCCTTAAGCAAGACACTTAACCACATGCTTCGTCCTTCGGATGGGACGTAAAGCCGTTGGTCCCGTGCGTTGTGAATGCACGTAAAAGAACCCAGTGCACTTATCGAAAAGAGAAGGGGTTCGCCCCGGTGTTCCTGGTTGTGGCTGCTTAATGCGCCGTAGCACCTTGTAAACCCTTATAAGGTGCTAAATAATTGGGTCTCAGATTTTCATCACTGCAATAACCTATCTTTCTGAAAGTATGTATATACTCAGCGCCTTGAGTACCTTGTTTGGTAGATACGTGCGCTATATAAGACTTCGATATTATAAGCAGTAATGCCGCCATTGCATCAACGTCACACACAGTTGCTGTCTGCCACGCTCGCTGTTTTGGGAGTCAAATTACACCTAAAAATCATGGGGAAGTCTTGTAAATGCTGCGTTGCCTAAAATGTGTATAACTGTATAAAGCACTGGGACATTGACTCCCACAACTGCACAACCAACATTATTGTCATGAAGACATCAGGCGAATTGGATTAATACTTAGTGCTGGGCCCAATTTCATAGGGCTGCTTAAGCAGAAAATATTGCTTAACAATTGTCTGCTAAGCAGAAATTAGCAGCATACCAGTCACAAATTGTACATGAGATATGCTAGTTTGGCTGGTAACCTTATTCTGGTAAGTAAAATTTTGTTGTGCTTAGCTACTTTTTGTGCTTTTAAGCAAATCTGTGAAATTGGGCCCAGGTCATAGAGCATTAAGCACAACCGCTCGGTAAACATCGGAGATCTATATTTGCATGTCGATCAAGTTTTAGAAAAATGATGTTGTAAACTTCGCCAATTGTCAAACTGGTGGATTGGCTGCCTGTTACATATATTGCGCTAAAGTTGTGGTAGAATTCGGTTGCCAATCGAAAACCAAGCTTACATCTGACCACCTATTCGTATTCAGTTATATTCGGCCATGTAATTATCTATTGCAGAATTCAAACTGACCTTTTATCATCAGTTTCGCCTGGCCCTCTATCGGTTTAGTGGTCTACAATGGGGTCATGGGCTCGAATCTTACCCGAGTAGCCAGTAGTTTCCATTACGGGAAAGCCCCTTTAAAGAATTTCCGAGTTTGGCCATAAAATCTCTGAAAGTATTTTTACCCATTAGGTGTGTTTATATTGAATTACTTGGGTAATTAAACTTAATGGATGAGCAGTTAATCTGCCTGGGGCAGTCAGCAGCCCAAGTGGTTTGTGGATGATCCAATAGTCACAATCAGCGGCTGCAGTCACATGACCCATAGTGGGTATACAATGTAAACGAACCAAGCAAGCAACGCGATGCGTGAATGGAAACGCGTGGCTGCTTCGGGTGCTTCTGCCGAAGGTGGGAAGCAGCCATGCGTTTCCATTCACGCTACGTATATTGCTTGCTTGGTTTGTTTACATTGTATACCCACTATGAGTCACGTGACTCCGGTTGCCGATTGTGTCTATTAAGTCCACTGTTTGAAAAAGGAATTACATGGAGATAACAGGTTTGAGCTGTCAGATGAAAAGGATGTTTCATTTTAGCTTCTTTCTTTAATGGAGCTTTTCCTGTAATGTAACTTACTTACAACTATTGTATAAGGATACGATCTGTGTACATCATCTAGAGTACGGGGTCCCTGGCTCTTGGGTCTTGGGTTTGAATCCAAGGTCTTGGGGTCGAGTCCCACCTGGGCCAGGGTAGCCAGCAAATTTAAATACATGTATAGCAGTTTAATTAAGATACATGGTTCATCAGTTACTTTCTGATAGTTTCAAGGAACCTTATTTTAATTTAGTTCTAGTAACATTCAGCGTATCACCACACAGATTTAAAAAACCTTAAACAAAGCTTGTGTGAAGCAGTAGCCTTGTCCAAAACAGTTGCACTTGTTTCAGGTTTTACGCTGCTAAACTGAAGTTCGCCCACAGTGTAGCAGAGCATAGCCGGTCCACAGTACTGACAGTAGGCCATACTGTTCTAATGCGAGTGCATGACGGGATGAATTGGTGAGAGAAATTCACTTACCCTAAGTATCAGTCACTCACAGATATCCAAAATTTAGGGTCAATGTTTTCAGGAATTGTTGAAATGGTCCCACATTGTATCTTAGGGTTATTGACTTTCTCAACAGGTAGTTCCTGAGGCTAGGCATTGAAAAAGTTAGTCCCATTTTGCTTGGACCATAAGTGATGTTGCAAAACCACATTTACTCCACAGCTTAATATCATGCTTGTGGTTTATTATTTGAAATCATGCTATAACTTGCAGTTCATGCACGTGATATACTTTGCTGGTTTTTGGTGGTTTTGTGTGTAGAAGAGTGTTGGACAAGGCTAGTGTAGCAGTATTTACTATAACTTCTAGTTTGTTATCTACGGAGCTTTTTAAATGCCAGACCACTTACCCAGATTATGAATAACTTCTCAAACAATATTTAAGATGTGCAATTATTCAAAACCAAATTGTATTAAAAGCAATACATATATGCTTTGTTATACATGGTTTGTAATTAAAATGGTTAGAAGCCACGGCGACTCCTATGGAATGTCTCTCTGTTTGATTCTATTTCCCCTATCAGGTTGAATTACATGTGTAAAGAAAGGTTTGAGTTTGATGCAGAAGAGTTAAGTTAGGTTTGCATCTACACGTAGTCGAGTTCAGAGGTGAAGAAGCAAATATTGTACAAACATTCACTACTTCATCCCTTACCCTTACTGTACCTCATCCCTAACCCTTACTGTACGTCATCCCTAACCCTTACTGTACCTCATCCCTTACCCTTACTGTACCTCATCCCCTACGCTTCCTCATGCCTTACTCTTACTTCATGCATTAACTCTTACTTCATGCATTACCTTTACTTCAACCCTTACCCTTACTGTACCTCATCCCTACCCTTACTTCAACCCTTACCCTTACCCATCATCCCTTACCCTTCATCCTTACCCTTACTTCATACCTAACCCATCATGTCTTACCCTTACTTCATGCCTTGCCCTTTCTTCATGCCTTGCCCTTAATTATGTTACGTCATCCCTTACCCTTACTTCAACCCTTACCCTTACTTCGTCCCTTACCCTTACTGTACCTCGTCCCTTACCCTTACTGTACCTCATCCCTTACTTCATCCCTTACCCTTACTTCAACCCTTACCCTTACTTCAACCCTTACCCTTACTTCAACCCTTACCCTTACTGTACCTCATCCCTTAACCTTACTCCATCCCTTACCCTTAGTTCATCCTTACCCTTACTTCATCTCTTATCCATGAGGTTTCACATGGGTGTAGTGTCAAGCATATACATCCCTTAATGTACCTCATGCCTTGACCTTACTGTACCTCATCTCTTACCCTAACTACATGCCTTACTGTGCCTCATCTCTTACCCTTACTACATGCCTTGACGTTACTGTATATCTCTTACCATTACTACATGCCTTGATCTTACTGTACCTCATCTCTTACCCTTACTACATGCCTTGACCTTACTGTACCTTACCTCTTACCTTTACTATATGCCTTGACCTTACTGTACCTCATCCCTTACCCTTACCCTTACTTCAACCCTTACCCTTAGTTCATCCTTACCCTTACTTCATCTCTTATCCTTGAGGTTTCAAGCATACATCTCTTACTCTTACTTCATGCCTTGACCTTACTGTACCTCATCTCTTACCCTTACTACCTGCCTTACTGTACCTCATCTCTTACCCTTACTACATGCCTTGACGTTACTGTATATCTCTTACCCTTACTACATGCATTGACCTTACTGTATATCTCTTACCCTTACTACATGCATTGACCTTACTGTACCTCATCTCTTACCCTTACTACATGCCTTGACCTTACTGTACCTCATCTCTTACCCTTACTACATGCCTTGACCTTACTGTACCTTACCTCTTACCCTTACTATATGCCTTGGCCTTACTGTACCTCATCTCTTACCCTTACTTTATGCCTTGGTACCTCATCTCTTACCCTTACTATAATACCTTGGCCTTACTGTACCTCATCTCTTACCCTTACTACATGCCTTGACCTTACTGTACCTCATCTCTTACCCTTACTACATGCCTTGACCTTACTGTACCTTACCTCTTACCTTTACTATATGCCTTGACCGTATACTGTACCTCATCCCTTACCCTTACTTCAACCCTTACCCTTAGTTCATCCTTACCCTTACTTCATCTCTTATCCTTGAGGTTTCAAGCATACATCTCTTACTCTTACTTCATGCCTTGACCTTACTGTACCTCATCTCTTACCCTTACTACCTGCCTTACTGTACCTCATCTCTTACCCTTACTACATGCCTTGACGTTACTGTATATCTCTTACCCTTACTACATGCATTGACCTTAATGTACCTCATCTCTTACCCTTACTACATGCCTTGACCTTACTGTACCTCATCTCTTACCCTTACTACATGCCTTGACCATACTGTACCTTACCTCTTACCCTTACTATATGCCTTGGCCTTACTGTACCTCATCTCTTACCCTTACTTTATGCCTTGACCTTACTGTACCTCATCTCTTACCCTTACTATAATACCTTGGCCTTACTGTACCTCATCTCTTACCCTTACTACATGCCTTGACCTTACTGTACTTCATCCCTTACCCTTACTTCAACCATCATCCTTACCCTTACTTCATACCCAACCCTTCATGCCTTGCCCTTACTGTACCTCATCCTTTACCCTTACTTCAACCCTTACCCTTACTGTACCCATCATCCTTACCCTTACTTCATACCCAACTCTTCTTGCCTTGCCCTTTCTTCATGCCTTACCTTAATTACTGTACCTCATCCCTTACCCTTGCTTTATGCCTCACTCTTTCTGCATGCCTTTTCTACCCTTACTGTACTTCATTCGTTACCCTTACTTCATCCCTTACCCTTACCTAGAACCCTTACCACAACCAAAAGTGAATCAAGTCAAAACAGCAACTTGTACGATCACAAAGCTTTATTATTACCACAGCTTGTTACGATACTTGATAATCTACAATGACATTGCACAGTGCACATTAATAGTAGTAGTGTTTCTCTCGACCCACCAAGTGTCCATTAAAACATTAAACACATCCAGTTCAAGAAATATGGTTAACATTATTTGGTTGAAATAAAATATGGAAGGCTTCAGAGATGGCTTCTAGAGCTGTATTGACTAGAGTGTTATCTCTCTATTCCACATGAACAAATTGTTTTTAGGTTTTTAGGTCTCCAACATGTTTGAGGCTTGTGGGCGATTGCTCTTCATAGAACTTGCTCTCATGCTGAAGAAACTGACACACATGTGTATACTGTATATGCAAGCTTTGAAATTATGCGTTCAGTTTGTAGGTTCTATAATGCACTGAAAAGAACGACGGTACTAATATACAAATAATTGTACAACAGTTGTACAAAATTACAAGCTTTCACATGAATTTGTACACAAACATGAATGCGCCCATCAGACTCAAAATGCAGGGCAAGTTAGCCATCTAGTCAAATAGCTCTATGGTCCACATGTACTTGTCCACACATCTCTGACAGACCTTTATCATCGGCAGCCATATTTGTTGACAAATTCAACAAGATATTTTCCCAAATTTTACATCATTTCATTAATACCAGATGGTCCTTGAACGTCAGAGTGTACAGTGATAATTGAAGCTTTGCATGTTTTTTTAAATAAAGTTAGTTTTTGTTAAACAGTTTACAGGGGGCAAGTATAGTCTTCCCAGGAGAAGTGGCCGATGTTCTGTTAATAAAACAGGGGTGACACAGTACAGGTCTTGTCTTCTCCTAAAAGATGAACAGAGTACATTTGAAATGTTCAGACCAGGGCCCAATGTCATGGCTCTTCTTAACCTAGAATTCTGCGAGGGGGATTGTGTGTTTTACATCAAGCCCAGAATTCTGCCATAAGCAGCTCCATAAAATTGATCCCTGGTTCTTTTCAGAACCATTACTTCTTCTGAAAAGAGATTATTTGCTCATCGTTGTAACCCTTAGACTAGCTGCTCGTACTGTCTCCTGAAGACGATCAGAGCACCGATCGAAACATCGAGTACCCCACCGTTTCTTTTCAGAACCACAACTTTATTTTATTACACTTTTGCAAAAAAAAAACAAAAAAAAAAAAACCTTCCACAATTCAAAGAGAAATTTGCATGTACACAGTGTTACCGCAAACCCTCACTATCTCCGCCATGCAGGGTTTCAAACCCCACTTAATATTAATTACTTACTTAACACATTGCTTACTTTGTTCGTCAAATCTGTACACTCAAAGGATCTGAAAATTTCACCGGCTTATTTCTTGGCATATATTTTGGCAATTGACAAAGTATGGGCGCATTTGAAGATTCTTACCGCATATTATGTGCATTCCAACTTGGAAAGTTGTGTGTACAGGAACATGACCATCAGAGCGTCTGTTACATACTGCACTGTTCCAAAGTTGTTTGTATTCTTTTTGGTTTCCCCTTCATCAATGTAGATGTACACATGAATTTTTAAATATGTACATGTACTTGCAATGCAGCCTTAAGTATGCGTCCTTACTTCACACACACACAAAAATGAAAACATGGCCAGACAGCTTCGCAGGATGGTGTGCAAAACCAGTAACCACCAACCACCTTTTCGGCCAAATGCTTACAGTTTTGGTCAGTACAAATAACTGTAGAAATGTTTAAAAGGTTTACTGACCGTCCGAAACTTTCAACATTTTCCAGGTTGTACAGAGAAAAATACTTTTGAGAACCCCCCCCCCCCTTCCCCAAAGTACAACTTATCAATATTTTTCTTTCAAAATTGATGTACTATTTTAATATTCAACATTTTACACACCTTTCGAAGTCATACGTGGTCTCAGACCCCACTCCCCCCAATGTCATATTCTTTGTACTACTGAACATGTTGAAATCTGGATGGCCACTTATTTAATGGATAATTTAATTATTTTTTATTAAGATGGAACACTATTGTTCATCTGAAGAGTACACTCATTTTAATCATCAAGATTTCAATTAATGTCCTCACCTCTTGACCCTACTCAATCCTTAAATTAGTTGAGTTTTTCTTAATCGAGTTTCCCAAGCGTTCAGTTTTGTTTAAATCGTTCATAAGCGGTCCATATTTCCAGGTATACATTAAAGCAAATGATAAAATATCCAAATACATGAATTTGGGAACCTGTTGACACTCATGTGTGGTTCTTGTTTTCTTTTTATCTTATCACTGACATGTCTTGTAACTTTGTGGATTGCGAGTTGTCTAACAGTCATGTTTACAAAATACATGGCTTTTTCATACATTTGTACCTCCAGGCGAGGGCGCCATACTCAAATGACGTCATGTGCATTTGGTCTATTACCCCAAGAAATAATTTCATCTGAACAAAATTGCATGCATGACATCCTTTTCACCCCCAAGCACTTTTACCCTCCCCTTAACCCACTTATATCTGTTTTGGTTTAGCTAAATTCAAAACAATCACACTATAATGTGCACAAAATCACTGCCAAATCATGAACTATGGGTTTTTTTCTTCTAGAAAATTTGAGCAAATAAAATTAAAGGACAAGTTCACAGGTCGGTTGCCAGACGTATTAATAAAAAACTAATGGATGAAAATAAGTACACTCTTCAAAGAAACCCATGATGTATTCATAAATCTAAAGTTATTTAGAAATGTTACATTCACAATTTCTTGGCAAGATATTCATTATACCCTCACACACATTTACCTTCACACAAATCCCATTTTTTTTATGGGAGAAGATTCGTTAACACGACTGTCCAATTTCTTATAAAAACGTTGTTCAAGGCAAACTATACCATTGGTAAACTTGTAAGTTGTTTTACTTTTTGACCGAATCAAACCAACAACTATTGACAAAAACATCTCTCTGTGATTAGTGTAAGGTTTACTGATCCCAAGCAACTAACATCACCCGAGATAAATTTTGGTTGCACCATTGCGGGAGTCAGACTCACCCCTCTCCAGTGCTCATTTTTAGCAACACACAATGTTAGACGTGCACCATACCATTACATGCAATTTGACTTCTGAAATGCCAAACCATGGACAGACAGTAACTGCATGTCAGTGCAAGGGGGTCTATATTTATTCAAACCTATGACCGTCCAATCTTGTTTCACTTGTTTGAACCACAAGTTACCAAACTTGTATTCTTCCTTTTTTAAAGAATGTTTTTTAGTCCTTGATTAAGTCAGATTACAAATTTAGGGTGTCACATTGCAGGTCGACATAATTGTTCACTTTACAAACTGCCAAAAGGACCTATGGTATACATGTACTTTGCCAAAAAAAAAAGTTAATGGCCCGACGACTCGACCCAAGCAGAGTCTTTCTCAAAGGCTAAATTACCAATTAGCATTCGAGAAAAACACTGCTAGGGTCAAAACCTCAGGCCATTAACCAACTATTTTTTGCACTTTATTATACCAAACCTTTTCAATGATCTTAGAAGGGTTGACTGCATGCTGTTTGGATGCATTCCCCCACATGATATCATTTTTCCAGCTGGCTGTTGCCTTCATCGAACAAAACCAATGGGAGACCAATGATTTTGGTCTCCTCGATTACAACATTTCATCTTAGGTTTTATAATAATTTACTTGTTACCTTAATACATAGATAATTTTGTAGTTTTCTAGTCAATAAAGCATTTTCAACATAAAATTTACATCATATTACACTTTACAAACACCTCCAGCAGCAATATGGTGTTGTTCACCATATTTTTTCGTTGTACATTTTAATATATTTACAAAATAGCAGCTTTGAAATATTGACCTTTACATAGAACCTCATCCCAAAGATTTAGGAACGTCTGGTTCTCGGACTACCCATCAAGGTTTGTCGATAAAAATAATCATCCTTCAATAACGGAACCAGTGTTTTGTCAGGACCAGGGCCTCGTTGTGGTCCTCATAGACTTGTGTAGTTAGCAAAACCAAAATGGAAAACCAGTTTGGTACACGCTCAAAATATTCTGAAATCTGACACTTTTGTCACATGATTCTGAGGTGAGCGAGAAACGTTCCAAAATAATTAAATGTATCATGTTTTTTCTTCCTCATAATTTATGTTCTCATAATTATAATACATGTCACATGATATGTTATGCCCAAATGAGGAACCTCCCAACTACAGATGGGTCCAGTTGCCGCTCAATAAGTATTCGGGACCAGCCCAACTACAGTTCACAGTTTCACAATCTGGTGAAGAAAAAAAACACGCAGGAGCAAAGCCTGCCACCCGCAGCTCCACTCAGGAAAAAGAAATGACTCTGCAAAGACGCAAAGACTTAGTCCATATTTAATACATGATCCATAATTTATACAGAAAGTCCAAATAGAGGGCTAATTGTATTTGCTATATTTGCAAACAGTCGGCAAGGTTTGAGAACTTTGGCTTATTCAACAACTGTCAAAATACAAGTAGTTCATAGATTTGTGCACATTCCGACACTGACACAAATTCTTATGGAAACTGACAAATAAACTTGCGCCATTTCCCAGAATTGATGCTGCTTCCAATTCCAACCATAATGAAATTACAAAATACTCCTCACTGTAAAAACATGAGATGGAAGAACAAAAAAGTGGTGGGTTTTTAAAGTTTTTTGTGTGTGGTGATGTTTCCCTCCTTTTGTTTTTGTCCGGACTGGAATGCAGTCAAATTCTGTAGTATGGAATGCAGTCATTACAAAAACTAAATATTTGTTTAAAACTGTTTAAAAGATCACACTTAGCAAAGAGATTCATCGAGTTTGGCAAAGTTTGAATATTTCTTGGTCACCAGTAACTTGTTCTTTTTCTTATATCTATCGATGTTCGAAGAGAAGTTTAAATTTTTTTGTTTTTCCGATTTCACACATGAATAAATGTATTTAAAGAAATAGATATAGATTTTTATTTTTCGATAATCATGCATGTGTGATCTCCGGACACTGTTACCTTTATACATTTGACCTCTGATCTTTTTAAGAGTTGTTGGTTCTCCTGGTAGGAATCCCTGTTCCCCTGGGAAGCCTACTCGACCCCCTACCCCTGACTGGAAGGGCGATCTTACTGCTCTGCTGCGCCCTGGACCTTGGAGACGATGGTGGGGAGGGTTTCTCGTCCTCCCCGGAGCTCCCCCGCTCTGGCGATTGGGACAAACGAGAATCCGGGAGCTGCTTTATCCCGCAAGGAACTGGGACAGGCGTCGACCTCAGTTGTGAGTCGGACTGCTCTGCCATCCTGGTTGTTGTGTTGTAGGAGATGCCGTTCTGATGCAGGACTGGATTGGAGTTGGCATCGATGAGCTGAGGCGGTCTGTTGGTCAGACCTCTGTGATTGGTCGGGATCTCCTGCTGTTTCGTTGGGGGCATCTTGGGTATCCGGAGGAGTGACGGCAACTTTGTCGACAGACCTCCGTTCTCCCTTTGTTCATCTTGCAGAGAGGTATCTCTTGGGTCCTGATCCTGCGCCCCCTTCTGTGACAAACTCTTCCCCGACTGCTGCCTAACCGCCATCATTCGGATTTCCTTTGGCTTTGGGATTCCATCTGAACTGCCATTTATGTTCTTCGGTTGGATCTCTTGCCGGCCTGTTGGCGGTTTAAGTGAACTCACCATGCTCTTTGGCTGCTGTGAGTACACCAGCTGGCGCTTCAGGGGTCCACCTCTCCGTTCTTCAGTTGGCTGCCTCCCGTCATCTGTCTGAGAACCATCTGATTGGAGGCTATCCTGAGAACCTGACCCTTTGGACTTGTAGGAGGACGGGCGTGTCAGCTTAGATTGACACTTCTTGGATCCAGTGAGCTTTTTACTATGAGAGCCACCTGATGGAGGCTTTCCTTTGCCGTTCACAGAAGCTTGAGTATTCTGTGGTATTTCACTTGGCTCATCATACCTCCCTGGATTCTGGGAGGCTGCTGGGTCTATAATCCTTTTGTCATCCCTGGTTGGACTCGAGGGAATTATGGTCTTGGTTTTGGGGGACCTTTTGCTGGTTTTACCAGACTCTGGGGAGCTTCGACCAGACGATGGGCCTTCCGCACTCTGTGGACGTCGCCTACTTGGTGAACTATGACCTGAGGGTGGCGCCTCGACGCTTCGAGGTCGGCGTCTGCTTCCAGGCGGGGATGTCTCCATGTACTGGATGTGGTTGGCCAGATCGGTCGGAGGTTCGGGTGATGTCGGGGAGAGGCCTACCTTAAGTGGGCTGTTCTGACGAGACGTCATATTGGAAAGCTTCTCTGGCGAATCACATCTCTACATCGGGTAAAAAACAAAGAGAGTTTAATTAGATGCTTATCACATTAGTCAACCAATCTTAGTTCAATAAAGTTCATCAAAGAGTTAAAGTGAAATTTTGCTAATCACATCATGCGATTCAACCTTCTTTTTTTCATTATCACACTATCCAGTTAAAAAAAATTCTTTATAAAAAAATCCAAGAAAAATAGAGTAAAAGTCAAAACTAGCGTATATGAATCAACAATAGCAATCCCCTACCAATTGGAAACAAAACACCATTAATGCAAAACCAAAATTCCTTAGAAGTTGATTAGCAACTTACAGAGTGTTCCAGACATTTTCTTCCAACAAAGCTAACAGTCATTGTATCAAAAACACTGACTATACATTCAAGTAACTTTTGCCACTCTTTCAAGACAACCCTTTTTCTGCCATCAATATCCCCTTTACTTAGACCATGTCAACTTGTTTACAGACAGAGCATCCTTGTACATTCCACAGCATTTCCCGGCAGGCAAGATACGGCACTGGCCATACAAGAAATATTACATTTTGTTTCATAATTACCACAAAACTAAACCAAAATGTAAAACTAATAGCTTTTAGTTTTGAAATGTGCCCCCTTTCTTCCTATCGGAAGTTGATAAAAATTGGACAACAAAAACTCCATAAAATGTACACAACTTTATGTTTTCCCACGAAATGTCTGATTTCATGTTTTCCCTCCATTAATTTGTGTACAAATTTTACCCACTGAAAGTCCAGGCTCTGTGGCTCTTTTTGAGAACCTGTGATGTCACAGGGTCACAGGGTCAATGGACTAAGGTTTTGTATACCGGTTTATATGAAGAGGGAACACTTGGTAATCAACCTCCAGTTTAAAATTGTTAGTTTGAAGACAAACGGCAAGCAAGCAAGCTGAAATCATTGTTAGTTCACACACCAAGAAATTAAATAGATTGATTAAGTTGACAAATAGTATGATGCCTGCCAATGAATCGAGAAGGAGTGATTCATCATTGTTTTCAGAGGGACCTTTTCAGTGGCTTGGCTGTCATCATTTTAAACAAAATGGATTTATGATTTCTATTGATGCAGTCGAACACAGTAGGTCTTAAGCTTTTATTCTTCAAGGGGCTTGTCTACGAGAGGTACAATTCAATGGGGGAATTTCTTTTCTAAAGGAGACATTACGAACGGCACCGAGCATGGCAGAAGCAAAGGACCATTCATGGCAGTTTGTGCAGGTGCTGTGTGCTAAGGTTTGTCCTCGTCTTTTCCCAGTAACTAGCCAGCAGGGCCAGTTAGCTTATCGTTTCACTCGTTCCCAGCTTCTTCACTAGTCCATGTTTTCACATTAAAGCAGGGATGCATTCCAACACTGAACTAGCCAGGGCCCAATTTCATGACTCTGCTTACCGCGGAATTCTGTGCTTACAGCCCATACAGTTAAGTGCTTTACAAGGCACAGTAAGCGCAAAATTCCTCGGTAAGCAGAGCCATAAAATTGGGCCCAGCCGGACTGCTTGGGAGAGAATTGTGACTGGTCCGCAGGTGTTCTAACTAGGATTTGGCCAGTGGACCACGATGACGGGAGAACACTGTGGGTTCATTCACAATCAAGACTATACTCTTTTGGGGGATATTCCATGAAAGGTACTTCAATGTACATGTAGAACACGTTAATTTGGTAGAAACCTTCTAATAGATGATGCCACTGTTTTATTGCTTGCCATGCTGGAGTGTTCACATGCGCATGTCACCAACATGTACGTGGTATGAAACTTAACGCTGGATGGCACTACAGGTTTGTATTACTCCCAGCATGGCAGACCTCCTGTGTTGCTAGAGAAATGTGGCATCAGTGAGAAGGGTTCACTGGGACATGACGTAGTGTGGTACAAAAATTTGGCAACAGGACAATTTGCTGAAGGAGCCTTGGGATTGAAGGCCTAAAAAGCCTATGATACATTTTGTATTTCAGGCGTGGAATTTCATCTTTGAGAGGGCAAGGCCATTTTCATTTTGCAAGGGGTTTTCCATTGGGAAAGTCTTAGAGTCTATGGGAAACTTTTGAAGGGGCCCTAATGCTAAAAGCAGGGCAACAGAGGTCATAGCCTCTTGAGGTACACTTTTTGGTTGTTGATAATGTTTGAAAAATACTCCGGATTCTGCATTCTTTTTGTAATTTGCTTCACATTCAGATTATAATCAAATAAAAACTCTTATATGCATTCAAAACAAATGATGAACCTCTGTTTCAAATAAAAGATAGCATTGCACACACCATGCATATTGAATCATGCTTATGTGAACCGATTCTTTCCTCTCTAAGAAAAAAATTACAAATTGCACATAAACCCATCAGTTTAACTTTAAACTTTTAAGTGAGTGAGTAACCACAGGAATTACACAAATGTGGGAAGGTTCCACTAGCTACTGGCTCTCTATAGAGTAAGCCCAAAAGTGTGATAAAAATGTCAAAATGGTGTTGGTAACCACAGAACCTAGCACAGGCTGTTAGCTAGACATCTGGAGGGACATCTGGGACCCGACTCCCCCTTAGATATGTGGAATAGTCCAGTCTAGGATATCAAGGACTTTGACTCCACCAGATCATTGCACTTTGGAGAAAACAATAAAATAAATATCCTGTTAGTGTTAGCTAGACATCTGGAGGCCTGCTACATGTACAGAACAAATGGCTCAACGTATCAGATCTGGGTAGGTCTGCATGTCTGTACAATTTAGTGCACAAAGTATATGAGTGAAACAAAAAATGCAGCCCCTCAAAATAACATACACAACTCTGGGACCCGACTCCCCCCTTAGATATGTGGAATAGTCCAGTCTAGGATATCAAGGACTTTGACTCCACCAGATCATTGCACTTTGGAGAAAACAATAAAATAAATATCCTGCGCTATGACTTAGTGTTACCAGCCCTCACTTAACCATGCAGTATGTATTAAACTCATTTTGAATGAGATGCAATATTCAAATAACTTTTAACATATTTTGCTGTAAGACAAAAGTACCGGTACTTCCTTAATAAGTGAAGTCACAATAATAAAAACCATGCACACTGCACTCTCCTTAAAAAAAAATGTAATTGTAAATCTAAAAACAGTGGAAATGAATGAATGTTAATAATAACAAAGATGAAAAACACAAACACACTCCAGCAGCCATGATGATGTATGGATGAAATATGAACCGAATTTAACTCCAACGGAGTGACAACTTACGACAATGTATAATCGGCCGTCATGAAATCTTCATGTGGAATGTATACATTACATTCTGCCTGAAACTGTGCACATAATATACGGCAAGACATAAAAAAATGGGCTTGATGGGGATACATAACAAAAAATGTCCCCCAATTTTGGTGTTTTGTTGTGAGGAACCTTGTTATTTGGTGAAGAAGGGGTGTGTATCACTTGGGCAAAATGTCTGTAATTGGGTTCTTTTTATGAGCACTTCAAGGCCAGGAACTTCACCTCTTAAAGGACAAGGCTATTTTGAATAATAAAAAATGGTCCTTCCTGCATGATCAATGGAAAATCTTTACTAAACATGTATGCAGACATGCAACTTTGTAATTGAAATAAAAAAACACCTGAAAACCAAATGGCAATGGCAAGCACACAAAACTTTGCAGTGATTCTAGTTTTCCCACGGCACTATTTCGCAGGATTTGTTCATGATAACACCTCTCTCAAAGGATATTTGAACCATGGTGTCAGCCAGAGGGTGTCTGTTGATTTGATAATCTGGAAAAAATAACAGCGTTTTTGGTGGGTTTTTGAAATGGCACAAATAACATCTGAATTCGGTTGAAGGTCTTAAATTTGTCATCATTGATAAGAAAAGAGTTTTTTGCAATGTAGAGTTGTTGCAAACAAAAAATATAGTACAATTTTCTGAATAAATTTTCGGCTTAAAGTTTGAAATTTCACACCCATGATTAAAACCGACTGCCTTTCCGATGTTATTATTTTTAACGCGACGCTCTCCAACCACTGGAAAGGAACTCGACTGATGAAACCCAGGATAACAGAACAGAGTAATTAAACCTTAAAACTTTGGAAGATGTTCCACGACGCTTTAGTCAGTCAGTACAATTCATCCTACATTCAAATCAGGAAACTCAAATTTCATGGGGAAGGGAAGCAGGATGACTTTCAAAAATTTCAATCACGAACATCCCTTTGAACATCCCCCCCCCAAAAAAAAATACAATACAATAAATCCTCATAAGTCTTAAAGGGACTGTATACGTTTGGTAATCACTCTTAAAATTAATGGCAATAAAATGTATTGGTTAGAAGCCTATTGCTGTCGATAGTATAAAGCATTCTGAGAAACATTTTAATTCGAAGTTTTGTGGTTATGTAAATATATACGTTTGGCAATCACTCTTAAAATTAATGGCAATAAAAACTTATTGGTTGGAAGTACATGTACAGCGGCTTTCGATTGTATAAAGCGTTTTGAGAAACATTTCACTTTGAAGTAAAAAGAGATCAGTTTTTTATGCCCAAAAATTTGAATCTGAGAAACATTACCGTCAGATGTTTCTCAGATTGTGTATTCCTATCTGGGATTATTCTTCCTGCGTGGAAATATTCGCTTCAGAATTTTCGGCGATATCTCAAAAACGCGACTTTTTGAAATGAAATGTTCACAGGTTAGTTGTATTGTATATATCTACATTTATGATATGGAATTAAAACAATCAAAAGGTTAAAAAAAACCAAAGGTATACTTTGCCTTTAAAAGTCATAAAAGATTGTACAACTTTGCATCATACGCCGCCGGTGTCTTCAGTCTTAGATGACATGAACATTGACAGATGGGATTGGATCATCATCAATTTAATGATTGATTGATTGTTTGTTTATACCAGATGAGTGGTGATTTGACAGTAGCCAAAGTAAGCCAGAAGGGGAAAGGGGAAGGGGGAAGGGGGAGGAGTAGGTGGAAGTCCCCAAAGTGTTGATGACACTTTTGTAGAGAACTACCTTTGTACGCAGGATATCTCAACTAACTAGCCATAAGCCCATAATTCTATCATTTTAAATCCTCTCTCAAGGACTTGACGTACATGAACAAATATCTATAGATTTGTTGACTATGGTGTCCTTAAAGGGACATCTGTATCCACAATGGAAGAGAAGGCTACGGAGTCCTCTACAGGACATTTGTGCACACCAACATCAATAGATGAGGAGTGAAATACTACGGAGTCCTCTACAGGACAATGGTGCATTTAACCTTTGAACAAACAAAACAACTCAAAACAGTAGAGTGCGGATCTGTCACTAGACAAAACTGCTGAATGGAAACCATTAACAAGAGCAAAAATGTGCTTACACGTATGTAACATCCAAGTGCCATGCCTAACACAAACACTACACAAGTCACTGTTATACAGAACAAATCCGAGACCTCAGCTTTCGACTGCGGCTTTGAGCTCCATAAGCCATTTTGAAAGCAGTGTGCACAGCACTGAATGGCTCATGAAGCCTAAGCGGCATCCATAGCTACGATTCCGAACTGTCCCACAGAACATGGTAAAAAAACAGTCACTACCTTGGCAGAATGAAGTCGTATGTATTCCTCGTATGAAGCCTTTATCTTACTACTGAATTGGGAAAAGAGCATTCAGTTCAGATGGAGGAGAGAGGTAGGGAACAAGACGTTAATGATGAAGAAAGCATTAAATAGTCAGTTGCTTGGGTGGTAACAACGATGCGGGTTTGTCAGACGGAGATTTAGTTTTGGAAGAGCATTCTGGGCTCGTGCAGAAATCAAGATGGATGACATGCAGTTACTGTCAACATGTACTTCTGATGCTCAAAAAACTAAAAACTAAAAATTACAAAAGATTAACAAAGTGTATCTAAACACAATTCAATGTTTTTTAAAAGGGTCATTAACGCTGGTGGAAAATGTGAATTAATGGTTACAAGACAACACAGAGATCCTGTCCTTCAATAACAAGGCTTTGGATACAACACTTTGGATACAACACTATATACTGATGCTTCGCCTCTTAAAATGGTATAGTCCAGATTTCACCTTGTGATTATTTTCTGCTACAAAGCACTCATATGCATCCACTATTTGTAAAATATGTTGTACTAAATATAAAGAATGTCTTCCTTTTTTTACAATTCAAAATAAAATACAGAGTAATCTGTACACCCAAGTGCTGCAGGCCTCACCGACATTGCTTTGGCGGCTGGCAGCGTAAGGTTTGTACACAAAGAAATAAGAAAAAACACTGCTTTTTTTATTTGAATGAAGTGTCTTCCTCAACGAGTTACCCAATTTCCCTGACAGGACAGCATGGCATTTAATGATGTAGAAAATACTTATCAAATATTTGCAACTTAACAGAAAGTGCATACTGAAATTCTGACTGAAAACTTAAGACCTTGGTAATGAATTTTAAACCCGACAGTGCAGTTTCTGGTCAATCACATTTAAACTCATCTACTGTACTGTGTGCAGTTTTCAGGATTCAGTTTCCGTTTTTAGTTGCAAATATTTATGGTCAGTGTTTTACATTGTTATGTCATGCTGTACTGTCAGGGAAATTGCGTAAGTTGCTGAGAAAGACACTAATTCACATAAAAAGTAAAAAAGAGACCGGTTTTGCCATGTACTTGTATGTGTTCAAAACCTTGCGCTGTCATCATCCCAGCGATGGCTGTGCAATATACAGCACTTGCGCGTATGGGTTGGTCTATATAACAGCAATAAACTGGTTGAAACTTATCATGCTTGCGAGCATGCTGCAGCTACTGGCAAACACATCCGGGTTGAAATTATTACACGCATCTAGGATAAATCAAGACTTAAAAACATTGGGGGGGTTCTTTGGGTTGGGTGCACGAGGCGGGAATGGGTGGGGCATGGGATTACGGTTACATGACATGTCCACATACGGAAATTATACATGCATGTCTTTCTCACAAGCAAACAACTTTGTTGAACTGTATCGAATACGAGCAAGAAGTAAAAAAAATAAGCAATTTTCTGGCTGGACATAAACCTTTTTTTTTGGGGGGGGGGTAACAAAAACACATTCACATACATCAAACAGAACAGGGAACACTATAATTTTCCTTACAGATGTTTTCTTAGGCATAGCATAAAACGTGTATTGCCTGTTTTGGGGCTGAATTGATAGCTACATGTAATCTCCTTTATTCGAGGGAGTTTTTTTGTTACGCACAGAGATGCCAGGAAAATGCCAGGCATTGCAGCACTTTGTACTCTGTATGAATTTTCAATGGCACAGCTGAGACATCAAAAATGAGGAGCTCAGCTGAAAAATTGTGTTCAAGTGGTGTGAATCAGTTATCTATCAGGTTGAGACTAATCGGTTTTGTTGTTGTTGATAATTACCCCTGCTGTGCATTGACCTTACGCACCGCTTAAACCGGTCTTCCATAGAAATAAAAACAGGATTTGTCACTGAATTAGTTCAGACTGAATCATCTTCTTATCTATTATTGGGGTTAGAAACTGTTCTGTACACCGAATCACATCTGACTGTCTGTCTGTTGAATCGCTCGTCACTGTTCACCAGCTTCACCTGCTCAGACAGTTTGTCACTTCAATTTGTCCATGACGCAAATGACTTCACAATCACTCCTTGGAATAAAATCTCCCTGAAACCGTCCTCCCTGAAACCGTCCTCCCTGAAACCGTCCCCCTTCCCCCCTCCCTTTTTCAACTAAAATATCTGTTCACTGAAACAGACTTGTTGTCATCGGCTTCACCGTTTAGTCATCTGTGTCATCATGAACTAAGCGATGACAGAATGACTTCACTGACACAACTTGACATGTCTCTTGACCCAGTCCATCACAGCATTCGACTCTAGTCACCCCTTTAAGATGAAATGCTGTAACCTAGTTCCACGAGTAAATTTCTAAATGCCACATTTACACCCCCCCCCCCTTTTGTTTCAATTTGCAATGCACAGCGATACAGAATTTTAAAAATGAAACCAACTTTGATAACAAAGTTATTTGTCAGATCTTAAGCGGTACAAGTGCAACTTACATAATTAATGCATTTCTTTTTTACAGTTTTTGTTGTTGCAATTAACACTTATTATCAGGCTGCAAGGATTTAATTGGAACTCAACTTCACCAACAAAAGCACACTGACCACAAAAGCAAACAAAAAACATCATTACATGGAACATAAATGAATACAAGGAGAAGGAAAAGCATGCTACGTGGGCTATTTCATGACGTCGGCCAAAAAAAACAATTTTCGTGACTTGATAATTCTCAATTCGCTATTGAAAACAATCGATCTCAATTTCTTTGATTTAACAATTGTATCATGAATAACAGATTTTGTTCCTGCAGTACTCGGAGAGCACCAAGTAGACAGTGCTTATCAAATATTGGCATCGGGGTAAAATAAATCAAGTCAAGAATATCGTTCACAACACAATGGGGTGTGTTTTCGCAGTCGTAACCAAATAACTGTTTCAGTTGAATGTTAATCACTGGTCCAACAACCGAAACAGTGATTGGTTACAGCAGCAAAAAACGCACCCAATTTTTCAGCTATAATGTAACGCAAGTCACCTTGTCATCGCCCACGTTACAGGTTCACATACATGTACCTCATGCTTGGTAATTACTTTTAAATTCATTATCATTAGTATATTTAGCAGCAAGCATTGCTTTTTGTCTTTTTTTTAAGCCATGGCTCCTTTCCTGGGTTGTTCATTTACCTGACTTCAGCCCTGTATTTGCGATGCGTCGGACTGGAGGTGGGCGTGGCTTGGGCGGAGGAGGAAACAGGGACAGACTGAGGGGGTGGGATACAAACACAGAGAGAGATACAGCAAAAGAGAATATTTGAAGTCTTTCATTCATTCCATTTTTTAAGGTCAACTCAAGGGTAGGGTGAATCAAGGAGGGGATTAAAGAGATTAAGGAAGATGATCCCTTTGAATTGATAATCTAAAATACATGGTCAATAAAAGAATGAGATCAAGCCGACTCATTTTCCTCCTCCCCCCCCTCCCAAAAAGAACATTATAAATAAATATAAATCAATAAACAAGTATACACACAAAAAAACAAACAAACAAACAAAAACGGAGCGGCACGTCACCCTTAAACAAGCTAAAAAATGGGAGACCAAAACGATAAAAAATGAGTCCCTTTAGAATCATTCTAATGCTAAACAGGAACAAAAACCAACAGACCTTTATCACTTCCCCGAACATCATTGTCTATGGCCCTGACTGCACACTTATAAAGATAGTTTCAACTCTCATCTCGAAAAAGAGTGCCTGACTATAAATTCCTTCCAACCTCAGTTTGGGGGCAGCTGATTTGTAAGGACTAAAATCAAGATGGCCGCACCAGATTAAAAGGTATAACCCCCCCCCCCCCCCCCCCAAGTTCCAAGCCATTAAGACTCTGCTTAAAAAACTGCAAAACGGTAAGCTCAGAAATATCTTGTTTAGCATGGACTGGCCCAGAAACCACGGCCCAATTCCACAGAGCTGCTTAAGCACAAGAAGTAGCTAAGCACAACAAAATTATGCTTATCAGAATAAGGATACCAGCCACATCAACCACATCACAATTTGTGACTGGTATCCTGCTTATTTTTGCTTAGCAGAAAATTGTTAAGCAATATTTTCTGCTTTTAAAAAACAGCTCTATGATATTGGGCCCATGTCATGACCTGTTAATCTTTTGCTAAGCGTCAATTTACTGCTTAACAGAGCTATGAAAATTGGGCTCAGGATACAGTGGCCACATCATCCTATGAGATAAGCAATGACCGAAGCGAAGAGGGAAGTCAATCAGGTCTTTCCGGCGATTGAATACTGAAGAAAAAGGTGGTGGTAGTGGGGGGGTTCATGTGTAGACCGGAGGAGTGACAGAATGGAGTCTTAAACGATGACTCATAATTAAGCACGGGAAGATGGTTAATACCCATAAGATGTTTATCTTGACATTGAGCTATTGACAATTATCGGGATTATAACAAGTGTTTCCCTCTTCTTTCTTTCTCTCTCTTTTCTCTGTGTATGAGCTTGGTATGGTTTAAGATGCCACTTGGATATTTAGCAAGTAGAGTGGAGGTTAATGTGCAGTAACCTGATCATGGGACTTATAGAATGGGGGGGTCTAATTGGCGCAGTGTAAGGCTAGGCTTTGTTGGGTCATTGAACATTTCTAGGACATAAGGAAGGAAGGTGGGGGTGTTGGCTGGCATAAGACTAATCCACACTGCATTTGAGGGTCTGTGAACATTTGCTGACCATGGACTTTGGGGATGGGTTGGGTACAGCGTGGGACTAGCACCGTGCTAGTGTTGGGTCTACGACTTGTTAGAGTTTGGGTCAGGTTTGGAATGATGTACGACAAGTAACATGATTTTGGTGGGCTTTTAATCATTTGTTGGACTTGTGGAATGAAGGTGGGGTGCTGGCTGGTGTAGGACATTCACTATAGTTTTGTTGGCCCTTAGAAGTTTGTTGGACTTAGGGAAGGGGAGATCAAGTTCGAGACAGGTCGGGGACGGCACAGGACTAGCAGCATGAAATTGTTGGGCCGTCAAGATGAAGTTGGGTTAGGAATGACACACATGTATATGTACAAAAACCACAAGACTTTTGTTGAACTTAAAGTATAAGGGTTGGATTGGGAATGTCAAATACAAAAACATTGTCTTATTCAGAACTGCTGAATCATTCTCCTGTGCATTGTTAACAATATGTTAATTAATTAATTTAATTAATCATAATGTGAAACACTTCTTGCTACATTCTCAATGTTATTGCAACAACTGAAATAAAAATCCCCTCAAATAAAGTACACTCTGGTCGCACATTCCAAGGAAATGTTAAAGGAATTCAGTCAGATGGCAGAGAGAAACTCCGCTGGTCCGATGGAGTAAAGGAGCTGACAGGTGTATCTCTGACCACAGTCTATCGCGTATTGGTCAGCTTTGGACAGGCAGAGGTGGAACTCCCATCATCAAAAAGTTCACAATGACTCTCAGGACCACAACGATGATGACGACTGGTCGCACAATCATTTCAGACCTCTAGAGTGAAGCGTTTGGATAAAAAAAAACTACCAAGATCCAAGAAATACTCTTGAAAAATACACAGGAACTGTAAACAATCTGAAAATGTCACGCACAACAAAAGAGGAAATCCCCAGTTAGATATTCCCTCCTTTGAAATATTACGTCACTGATAGCGGTTGGCACATGAAGCGCCACTTCCATCCTCCTTAGGGGGCGCCTCAGAAGTCCGAACGGCAGGAACGTTCTAATTGGGGGTTCTCCCAATGCACAAGTTAGCGTTGAGCAATACCTGAATACACACGAGTTGCCGGCCAATATGCGCGAATTACAGCCAGTATGCACCCATCCCCTAACCATCAACCCAACTGTCTTCAATCAACACATCTGACAACCCACCTGTGAAAATTCCACCAAATCCGACGGGATGTTTCTCCGACGGGAAAAAGGTTATTTTGATTGCGCTCAAGCAAAATATGAATTGAGTGATCAGGGATTCAACAAAACACTTCTCTAACAGGCTTTATGGCTCATCAGGAATTTTTATTTCGCCGAACAACTTTTAAAGGGCAAAATAAGAACCGTGTTTAGCGGGACAATTTCCTTGAAGTCTCAGTTTCTCAAGCGGAAATATTCCTTATTATCCTGTTTATGAAGAACACTCTTTCCGATTAATCATTTTTCTGATCATATATCATTCTTACAATCAGACACAGAATTACCAATTTGATCTTATGTCTGTCTGTGGAGCATCCTCTACGCAGGTTGTCTCATCTGGACGCGTCAGTGCCTTCATTCAAACATAATCCGATAAACCACGCAGCCTTGGATAAATACCAACCAGTGTTACAAAAACAACTGAGGGTCCTTGAAGAGCAATTTTGTGTGTGTAACTTAATTAAAATCCGGTTTGGGAATTTCACAGGTTTGGCATTGCCTAAGTCGAGACCTAAAGAAATACTCCCTCAGATGTTAAGAATTTTAAATTCCATTCCATGTTTTGGTTTTTTCCAAACTGAATATTAGTCTGAATTTGTTTTAAGCGTGGAAAGTTATCACATATATTGTCCATCCTCTACAGAAAGACAAATCCAAAATGGGCTCGACACAAAACCCAACCACTCCTCAATGTCCCCGAACTCCCTTCTCCCATCCTCTCCCTAGCCAACTTCATACACTACAGATCATTCGGGAAATGAGAAATTTCTGTACACAAAACTTATCAAATTCTGAGATATGACAGCTCCAAACTGACCCTCATAAACACTCCCCTGTGATGCCATCAGAGGTTGAACTTTTGACCCCTCCCTCTAATTGTGCCAACTATACACTCAACAGAGTTCCATTTACACAAAACAGCACCCTGAGAAAGAACATGGGTGGTTCCCAAATTTACAAGGCCTCAAATTAACCCTTGTTAAAGGCAAAAGCCAATGAAAAATTATCATTACATGACCTTTCCCCAACCCCATGTACACATGCAAGAAATTGAGGTATTGATATGAACATAAAAATGAATCCCAGCAATGCCCCCCCCCCCCAAACAAACAAATAATAAAAATAAACAAATATATATAGCTATTGATTTGAATTAAGTATTATCAAATGGGCTCTTCTCAAAGGTCAATTGGTTTCAATTATATTTTGTTTTTCTCTTCTTCTTTAAATTCAATGAAATAAAATATAAAAGACTGGTCCTAATCCGAGACAGTGCAATTCTCAAGACCTACACAGTCCGAGACCAAGACCAGCAAAAAAATGTTCTCGAGACTGTTATCGAGAGACTTGTCATGCTTGTGCTTGGTTTGAGCAATTCTCAACCACTAGTCAACCATTTTGCAGTACACAGTGTCACATATGGTGCCAAGTAATATAAGGTGTAGCGTACCCTCCCCCCCCCCCTTCCCATTGTGTTTTCATTGCAGAGCAGCCAACATTTGCATCTTGCAATCAGGAAGATTTTGTACAACAATCTAGGAGATATTGAGAATTACATTCAAGTTCAACATAACCAGGGAGACTTTCAAATTTGTTCATCAGAACATGAAAAGAGTAGTTTATTTTTAAATGATTTTGGGTTGAACAAAGAAAAATTGAACAGAGCGGGATTTGAACCAACGACCTCCGGTTTAACGTGCCGTTTATTTTTAGGAAACTTTCTGCAGAATCAGGGAGAGTTGGCAGCTCGTGTTCTGGGAACCACAGGAATTCTTTAAAGGATTTTCAGGGCAGGTGGGATACTTCTGTAAAACATGGACAGAGTGTTTTACAGTATCGGAACCTTGGGGGGGGGGGGGGGGGAAGGGTATCTGCCACATGTAGGGCACTCCATCTGCCACATGTAGGGTACGGTATTATATAATTATGTCACCCGCAGGCGGGACATCCTACAGCGACTCCGATCTTCTCTATACAGAGTCAAATTCCTCTATGATGACCAAAACAAACAAAACTCCCTCACTCGCAATTACCCACGACACATTTCACAGCACATTAAACAAACACTTACGCATCGCTGTGTGACACAAAATCGGACACAGTGAGTTTGAAGAGGGACTCTCCAGACACCTTTGTGCAACGGAGAGGGCCCTGAACAGGCACATCACTAATCAATCAAATACTGTCAACGTTCTTCAGTACATGTATGTGAAGGTATTTCAGATTTACAATGAATTCACAATTAGGTCATGCTTCATGAAAATTAATGTATGTCTGAGCATGAAAATTGCTTGTTCTGCTGATTTCAAAAATGAAACCCCCCCCCCCCTCCTTTCCAATTTTGCATTTATTTATAAACCTGAAAATAGAATTAGCTGTAGTAAACTGCTTACCAACCAAAAGGAGCTATGTTATAAATGCAAAAGCAATAGTTAATTGCCTGATGTTTTGACCCTAGCGGAGTCTTTCTCGAAGGTTAAAGGCTTAATTATAAGGCTTCATTATTTTTTAAACCTCTATATTTTATATGAACTGTTAAACAATTCACACGAAATATTCTCATCTAGCCTGGCATCCAGATGTTATGAACATGGGGTTGAATATTTACTCTGTGTAATAAAACAGCTGATAGGAAAAAATGTATGACAACCCTGCTGACAGTGAGGTTTCCCAGGCTATGTACATGAGCATGTCCACCCTTTGAAACTGAGGACCTTAACAAAAAGGAATTCAGGCGTTTTGACATAGCGAGGATGTCCTCGCAAAAATTTTGTGTACAAAACCAAAAGGGGCATCGCTCAAAGTTAAAAAACTACTTTGTCCAAACTACAGGAGAACAGAGAAAAATCCTTGACTTACCAGGTCCAAAAACAGATTTTCTTCAAGTCTACAAAATAACATCAAGTACATGTATAGCACATTGAGTTGCTTCAAGTGTGCATTTAAGGCCTAACAGATTTCCTGTAAAATTCAGATGGGCATGACATGAAGTGACATTTTGTTTGGCGTCAAAAGAGCGCGTAGAAATATTTCCTACTTACATGTGGTTTGATGAAAACCTGGAGGGACTGATCGTGGGTGAGTATCACACACTGGGTACTGGCATTTTGCTTCACGGCTGGAGTCTGTACGAGCTGGAATGAAGAAAGAGTCTATTTAAGCCGGGATATATTGTGTGTCCAAATTTGCTGGAAATTAGAAAAAAAATACACATGGCTTCCGAATTGTTCACTTCAAATGTATATGACTGATAGAGATAGGAGTTTAGGTTGAGGAGATGGCAATGTGGATACTTACACCGCTCAAATCC
Source organism: Leptasterias polaris (assembly GCA_037783415.1). Lineage (NCBI taxonomy): Eukaryota > Metazoa > Echinodermata > Asteroidea > Forcipulatida > Asteriidae > Leptasterias > Leptasterias polaris. Next base: position 1,473,530 of record JAZGTN010000153.1, on the reverse strand, counting down.
ATCACTCTGTAACACGCATGGTGCACCATTTTATTACCCCTGGTCGCTGGGCCATTTATTTCATACCTTAACCCTTTCCTTACCGAATTGTTTGGACATAAACAACTGCTGATAACCGCATTGTTTGACCACTCAAGCGTGAAGCACACATTCTTACACAACAGAAAGCTTTCGTTCAAAGGTCATTTTTACAAACCCCATTATCTACTTGAAGACACTGTTTTACAGCAAAATAAGTAATAAAAAAGTTCTCACTTATTAAATTCCCCATCATATAATCAACAAATCATTGAGATCGGTCAATAAATGTCAAAGTTCTTTGTCTTTCTTTCCTCGTGTGATCTGTAATCTCAAACACTTTTTTGTACACAACCATATGGCGCTCCGTAGGTGTTTGGCATTTCGGATCTTTCAACTCCAGTTTGAAGAGATTGCAAAATAGCAACCTTATTTTATTTGACCATCATTGGAAAGATCCGATCTTTCCCTTTCCGATGATGGTAAGCTTGGGTATGGAGGGCAAACATGGACAAAACTATAGCTTTATTACAAATGGCCTTTGTGCTCAGGCTTGAGTGCTTTTTTGTGTGTAAGCTTGGTCGACTAAAGTCGCCAATGGTAAGGAAGAGGGGGTATTAGTGCAGTCAACTAAAGTCGCCTATGTTAAGGAAAGGGTTAAACCATCTCAGCTCCCTTGGGAGTAAACAGCCGGTGCTGCCAAATATGTAACGCACTAAGCTGTATCAATCACAAGAACCATCTCTGCCCTCACATGAACCCCTTTATCCCTGGGAGAAGAAAAGCAATTATAGTTGAGTGTCTTGCTCAAGGACACAAGTGTCATGACCGGGATTCGAACCCACACTCTGATGACTTAGCCACCAAAACTTGAGTCTGATGCTCTTAACCTCTCGGCCGCTTGGGGGGACCAGTCTGTTCATGAGAAGGAGCCTAGGCCAGAGCTAAAGCCAGAGCCGAAGCCAAAGCCAAATCTGTAGTTTGGAGATGCGACTTTGTCTCAAGGAGGATTACAGAAGAGCCAAAACATGTGGCATGGACACGATGTATGTTTTCAAACAAGAAGTATACCATGGCGCACCTTAAGTACAAGTCAGTTTCTATAATTATAGGGGTGTCAATCTCCACAATGCAAACCCCCAGATCTTACCAATATTTATCAAAAACAATAACAGAACAATGAAATATGGTTTAATTTTGAGTGGAAATGTACGAAAACGTTTCAATGTGAAAGTTTTGGCAGTTGGCCAGCTAACACTCCAAATAGCCAACTACTTGATTTATAATACTCTATTTAAAGGCACATTATAATACACTATCAAATGTTTTTTTAAACCCTCAAAACACAGACTACAAAATGCTCAACTATAAAAACCAAGCCCAAAAGCAAATAGTAATTATACAATAACCCGATATTGACAACCCCACCCTAAGAAGAAGGGGAAATCAAACCCCACCCCCACCCCACCCTACGAACTTGATTGAGTTAGCCACTCCTTTAACTTATCATGAATCACTTCCCATGAGATCTTTATCTTGGCATGCATAGATGTTAGTTTGGATTTCAATGACCCTTTGAGTTCCATTGGGGTACACTTACATTCCAACCACCTCAACAAACCCTTCATTACACAGAGCATTATCTTGAAGGAAAAAGTCTTAGCACCATGTCGAGACCGAGCGGTCTCGTTCACCAGACCCAAGCTCTGGGCCCAATTTCATAGAGCTGCTTAAGCACAAAAAGTTGCTAAGCACAACAAAAGTATGCTTACCAGAATAAGGTTACCAGCCAAACTGCCATGTCACAAGTACATTTTGTGACTGGTATCCTGCTCATTTCTGCTTAGCAGAAAATTGCTAAGCAATATTTTCTGCTTAAGCAGCTCTATGAAATTGGGCCCTGGTGTTGTCAGCAGCAGAGTGTGGGTTCGAATCCCAGTTGTGACACTTGTGCCCTTGAGCAAGGCACTTAACCATTATTGCTTCGTAAAAAAAGTTAGAAAGGTAGTGCACTCTGCTCTACCAGCCAGGCTCCTAGTGGATGATATTAACATGAACTAAGGTGAAAAAAGTGAGATAGATGTACCTGTTCTTCAGAAACATTTCTCTAGAGGAGTGGTACATCCATTGTGGCAATCAAAATAAGCTAAAGTGATTTGTTGGGTCTTCAAATGCTATTTTCTAAACATTGACCGTACTTCAGACAGAAACATTTCTGGATTGGTACTAACATGAACTACCTGTAGAGGTGAAAAAAAAGTGAGATAGATGTACCTTTTGTAGTTGTAGTTCTTTCAACTGAAGCTGCGTGTCCGCTAAAAGCTCCTGTAAATTCCTCACTTCCTTCCGAAGAACATGGTTTTCCTGGTAGAACAAAAACAAAACAGAAGACAAAACGAGGGCAAAGAAGGAAAAGAGAAAAGAGGAAGTGAGATCAACGGATGCATTCATGTAACACAGGAGGTCCACTTCAGCTCTAATTATTATCAGTCCAGAGTCAGGATGATGAACATAAAGCTAGACAACAACAAAAAATGTTCAGTGATGATGCAGCGTGGAGTAGATGTGGCAAAAAGAAGTGATGCTTTGGGCTTTATTCAGCAGGCATGATAATTGGTTCTTGGAAAAAGGGAGGAATATTTGATCAAGTACAAGGGCTGACCAACATGTACACATGGTGGAGGCTCTAATAGACATTTCAGGCATTTAATTACAATTTTTCAGATTTTTTCCCAAGGGAAAAAAAATATTGGAAAACTGAAGTAGGAGGAATATCATGCCTGATTCAGGAAGTCTTCTGTCTTGAGTTTCACTCCCTGAATACAATGTTTCATGCGCTGGTGTCATAAGAGATTTTGTCCCCCCGGTGTGTGTTTTTTTTTCATTTCATTTTATTAATATCACATTTCGTGGCCCACAGGCCAAATTGGCTGCGATTTACAATCAGCATTTAGCAATAATTAGTAAAAACTGAAGAAAATTACGATGATTTTAAAACACTGTTAAAAACACACCAGAAAACAGGAATGTATGAGGAATACAATCAATCAAATTACCAATAAACAATGACTGTGTGTGTGCCTCCAATATTGTAAATGAACACGGGCGGAACTCAACATGATATATATAAAAAGTTTCCACAATCACAGAGATTGTCAATTCTGTTCACAAGAACATGGAAAGATTCGTTTATTTTCAGGAAACTTTCTGCAAGATCAGGGAGAGTTGGCATCTCTGAGGTAGTCATCTCACCCCCCCCCCTACTTTAGACCAAACTATTTACATTCTCTAACGTGGCCAGGCGGCAAATTCCATTTCACACAAGGCATTTTCTTATTTCCTTTAAATCTTCCCCGAATATATAAACCTGTCTGTTAACAGCGCTAACTTGTAGAGGACACCCTTCCCTGTAGTCAAGGAGTCTTACCTCTTTCAGATCGTCAATGATTGTTTCCTGTATAGGGTTGTCCTCACTCATGGGACTGGTCAACGGACTGGTCAACGGACTGGTCAACGGACTGGTGCAAGGACTCTGTGGAATGGAAACGGACATTGTCTTACCTTAATAATTGATAGCTGAGGACACCTATTAATACATCAGCGTTCTCCCTTAAAGGGACACGTTGCCTTGGATCGGGCGAGTTGGTCTATAAAAAGCGTTTGTAACCATTTGTTATATGGTTAGAAAGATGTTTTAAAAGTAGAATACAATGATCCACACAATAATGCCTCGAAATTGTGTGGTTTTCCATTTACATCGTGAACTAACACAGTCGGCCATTTTGTGGAGTCAAATTTTTGACTCCACAAAATGGCCGACCGTGTTAGTTCGCAAAGTAAAAGGATAACCACGCAATTTCGAGGCATTATTGTGTGGATCATTGTATTCTACTTTTAAAACATCTTTCTAACCATATGCATTTTATAACAAATGGTTACAAACGCTTTTTATAGACCGACTCGCCCGATCCAAGGCAACGTGTCCCTTTAACAAGTGGTCCGCTGACCAAATCTTAGTTAAAACACCCAAGGACCAGTTAAAAATCTCTCCAACTGGTCCGGCTGGCTAGTTCAGTGTTGAAAAGAATCCCTATTTGAAATGAAACATGGACCAGTGAAAAAGCTTGTGGACTCAGCAAGCTCATTGTTCCTGCTGGCTAGTCACTGAAAGAGTTAAGGGCAGACCCTGTACAAGCGTACACCTTCTTGGTAATCTGATTGGCTTAGGGCCAATCAAAAGTGTTTAACATTTTACAGGTCGTACAGAAGAGTACTACTTTTAAGGACCCCCCTCTCCCCCTCCCCTTCCCCCAAAGTCGTTCCTATCAATATTTTTCTTTAAAAATGTATGCACATTATTTAAATATCAACATTTTACACACTTTTTAAAGTTAAATGTGGTCTCCGACTAAGCCGCCATTGGGGCTCACGCAGGGTATCGTGCACAGTCTACTAAAGTCAGTTTTAAGAGTCCCCTGGTTTCATTACCAAAAATATTTAAATAGATAACTCTAAATAAAACGGAAGTGCCCCTTTCTCATTAAATAATTTTCCTGACAAATTTATAACTTTATCAATGTCATCGACAGTCCTCAAATCTCTAAATTCCTCATTGACAAATAAATACATTGATGCAATTGCAGCAAAAAAACTCACCACAAGGACTTGTTCAAACGGGGACGATGTGCTATCAACCTAAATGGAAAACAAGAGCAAAAAAATTTCTTCAACTTGAATTTGCAAAAGAGAGGTTTTATTCCAAGGTTACCAGCCAAATTGTCATTGTTTTCCAACTGGACACCAGCTAATTTGCATTGTTTGCAACTGGTTTCCAGCGATTATTTGCAAAAACAAAAACAAACAGGCGTGACAGTCATTGCTGACAAAAAGGTATAAACTAGGCTCAAAATTTTAGGAGGTATGTTGAAATAATGGCATTTCTGCCTTCTGGTAACTTCTGAAAGTTGTAGATTTCAAGACTGTTATGGAAACAGCAATAGAGAAGTAGATCAGCATGATTTATTTATATCTGGAGACAATAACGGTTATTATAATTATTTCAAAAGTGTGACATAAAATGTCTGAAATTTCTCACCCCATAAATCTCGTTACGTTGTGGAGCTGGTCCCAATTTCATGGCACTGCTTACCACAAAATTATGCAAATAAGGCGTTTTGTAAAGTGCAAATTGCCATGGGCATTAAGCGCAAAGTTCCAAAATAAGCCGAAATTAGGCCCAAGCTATTAACGAATACCAGCTATAGTAGAATAGAAAGAGACGTAAAGCTAGGAACACATACAAGCATCATGGGACTTTTAGCTCATGACAAATCCTGGATACCAAACTTATGTTTTCTAGCAAAGATTACTTGGAGGCCCCCCAAAAATGGTAACCAAGTGGACCGTTTCCCAATTGGCCACCCCACCCCCCTTTCCGATAACCACAACATTTCTGAGGTACTCACAGCTTGAAGAGCTCTCTTAAGTTTAAACAACATGGTCTTCACTGACGTCATATCCTGGATCATGTGTCTATACACCACTGCGTCCACCAACACTGTCCCTTCCTCTTCGGGGGGAAAGCTAGGCCATCTCGGGGGTCGTAGCGGGTGGTTGTTTCCTCCACTCTGTGACCGCACACGGGTGGACGAGCTGTTGGCATTACCATTCTTGTTCCTGGATTGATTTTAGAGAAAATACCGTTAAGAATTGGGAGTGTCGGAGTGTGTCAACCACTTTCAAAACGTGGAATCGTGGGGAGTTAAATCAAATGCCACAAACCATTGCGAAGGCACCCCAAAACGCACTGACTCATGAACAAACAATACATGGCTTGAAATCGACCATGTGTTGATGTGAGATTAGTTTGTGCTGTGTTGAACAAATTAACAACTTCCGAAAACAATTATAAAGGTGGCATTATTCGCAAAGACTCAAACCACCAACAGTGGATTTGCTCCAGTCTTGAATGTTAATCTTGTATTCTTTACTTGAGTGCAAAGTGAATCTGTTAACCTAACAGCCATTCTGTTTGGTTTCCTGACTGTGACCATGCCAGTGACAAATTCAAAGACAGGAGCCAGACTATTTCCCATGACTGTCTCAAATTCAAGTGATTTTGTTTTGTATTCAAAAAACAACAAACATAAACAACTGGAGTGGTATTCCGTACATCACTCGGCAACGCCATGTTTCAGAAGCATGCAGATGGGTCACGGTTAATTCTAAACAAAACTGCAAAGGTCTGCAAGATTTACGTACATGTACATTCTACATGAACATGTAGAAAGTGAAGGAAAACCACAGCAAAATACAGCAGTATGTTATCTACATGACAGGCAATAACGGTCGACCAGTGTTAAGTTTTAAAAAGCACACTTCAAAAACAGCAATAAACATCAACAACTTTTCCCCCAAATCAAAATATTTTCAATAACCTTCTACAACAACCAGTAAAAGGAATGAAAATCTTCCTTTTGTTAATGCTGTTTACATTGTCTGGCAGCTTCTTTTATATTTCAAAGTTTTTTTTATTTTTATGATGGACACATGCCACTTGCATTAGTCACGCTCTAAAAATGTTATGAGTATGAGTTGGCATAGACCTTGGAATTGTAGGGGAAAAAAAAAAAAGTAACTCCATTGTGCCATGTGGTAAACATTACTATCAAAAGAAAAACATTTCCCACTACTCAATAATAACACTATGAGTACATGGAGTTTTGTGTTTATGTCTGCGTCATAGAATCTATTGATGTTAAAGGCAAAGTATACCTTTGGTTTTTGGAACCGTTCGGCTGTTTCAATATTATATAAATGTAAATATGTACAATAAAACTAACCTGTGAAAATTTCATTTTCAAAATGTTATAGTATTTTTGAGATACTGAAAATCATGGAGCAGTTACATGTATGTCCACGCAGGAAGAACAATCCGTAATAGGAATACACAATCTGAGAAAAGCTACATGCAGAATCGTTTCTCAGATTGAACTGTTTTTGAATCCCCCTCTCTAAAACCACATTCCTTTGAAGGGAATTGTTTCTCAAAATGTTATACTGTACCTTATCAACAGCTGCAGTATTTCTTACCAAGTAAGTTTTTATGGTCATTCATTTTTGGAGTAATTACCAATGGTATAGCCTACCTTTAAACATGGGGTGTTTTTTCAGGTTTGTTTTCCTTCATTTTATTTTCATTGATGTTTTTAACTCGAGCGTGAAATAAAAAGTGAAGGATCTCTTCTCTCTTCACCATCTGGGAAATGCGATCAGCTTTCAAATTATGGCCAACCCTTATTCTGTTTTCAAAAGTGTGTAGGCTAGTACATTGTAAGTCGCATTGTTAGTTTACAACAAAGCACCCGGTAATAAAATTTTTGTTGATCAACCTATAACATTAACCCCAACTCCCAAAAGTGATTTTATAAACTATGTTACATTTGTTTACAGAGTGGTGACCTTGTACATTCTAAAGCGATTCCTGCGAGGCAAGATACTACATACATGTAGGCTATGGGAAAATTTACATTTTGTGTCATAATTTTCACATAAATTCAAAATTTACAAAAGCAACAGCTGTACAGCTTTTGAGATGTCCCCACTTTCTTCAAATCAAAAGTTGAGAAAAATCAGACAATGCAATCTCCATAAACATAAGATTTGTTGTTTTCTTCCATTGATCTGTGTACAAAATGTGCCTGCAGGAAGTCCAGGCTCTGTGGCTCTTTTGTAAACATGCGACGTCACAGGTCACATCGTCTATAGCCTGGTCCTCCCTTGCTCTAACAAACTCCAGCATCATACGGTACCTCAACAATAAGTCAACACCAACCTACCCTGACAGACAAGGCGGTTTGGCTAAAGTGAGGCCCAAATCCTTCCATTTCCTCTTCTCCTATGTCACTCAATGCCAAGTTGTTTGGCTCTACATGTGTGTTTGGACTGAGATAAGATTGGAATGGCTGACCCTGTGATAAGCAATGGTTATATGGGCCTTCCGGCCCCAATCCTTCTAAATCCTTCACTTTGGCAATTGGATATAATAGGAGGAATTGGGACTGTATGGGTTTTAAGATGGTTCACAAATCTTCAATGTGACACATTCCCATTGCTTATCACACAACTTCTAGCAGGACATTTTGCATTTTAAGATTGTGTGTGCACAACATTTTGTGTTCACACACACCCAATTCCCATTGCATCATGCATGGGGGGGGGGGGGGGGGCTGTGTTCATACACACACAATTCCTATTGCATCATGCATGGGGGCACCCAAATCAGAAGCCTTCTCTCTTAACAGTGGCCCACTGGCCAAATGCTAGTTAAAACACCTTAATATTAGGACCAGAAAACCAGAAAACAAAAAATCTCTCCAAGTGATCTTGCTGACTAGTTCATCAGTATTGAAAAGTAAAATATGGACTATTGAAAAAGCTGTAGGACCTGTTAAATGACACGCTAACTAGTCCAACTGGCTTGTCACTGAAAAAAGTTAAAGGGCATACCCTGCTGATAAGACCACGTTGAGGCCATGGTGTAAAAAGGTGGCGCATGCAGGAAAATGGGAAAAAAATAACTTTGTAAAGACACCGTTTCTTTAAAAGAAAACACAATTCTGAAAGTACTTTAACCTTTTTTTATCCTGCAAAAAGTGCAGCGACTTACTGACGGATTGTGCTCAAATTCCAAAAGTGGATTATGAAAGTGAAAACCTACAGTAAGCACGAACTCACAAATATTTTGATCCCTCTTTTATTTCCATGCATGTCCGCAATGCAGGGTGTTTTTTTTTCCCTTCTTATTAAGGGGACTTCATCTTCTATTTACGTTGGCTCCCAGGGTAGCAACATGTGTCAGTTATGACTAGACCCCTATGCAGTTTATCCCTAAATCCTCCCGTCAGCTCAGTGTTTATGATCAGTCTGTTCCAACTTCACACAGAATCAGACGGACAGCTGGGGACATTGCAGAAAAAGTGTGACGTCCCAAAGAAAATAAGTTTATTGTTAAATAAACCTGGATTTACACTGTCGCCATCTTTGCCACGTCCCCTGTGCACCATAGCAATGATGACTACTGATTCTCATTTCATACAAGGGGGCTCAGACTAAATTTCTTCTTGGCTGGGTAATTGATTTGAATTGGATAAAACACAAGATACCATGAAATGAGTCAATCAATTTTTGTCAAGCAGAAAATTTCCTCGGGGTTCTCCCAGGATTTTTCAAGACTCTGGATCCAAAATTTGGAAGTTTGGTGGAAGCACTCTGAATTGAAACTAGGTCCTTGGAGTGTTTTTTCACTTGGTGTCTACATGTATCTTGGTTTTAAAGGCTCTGTGCTATCTAGGGCATTCTTTATGGTTTTATCTTGATGTTTCTTGATGAATTTGATCTGAAGTAAAGTCAAAAATACCAATGTTAATTTTTGTGTGAAAAAGGGACCAGACTTTATACATTTCCTATAAACAACTTGCATTATCTTTCACAATTTAAGTATTGTTAATAATTTGTGCACCCATATTTCAAAATCATTATCATTGCACACATTATTAATGCACACATTATTAATGCACACTCAACACAGAAATGGATGATACATTTAACACAGGATCCACAAGTCCCCCTCCTACCCCACCCCATCCCCAGAAAAATGACAAATCAGTACAGTACAAGTAGGTGTTACTATTAAATGATAATTCAAGGTGACAATGTAAGTGAGAGAAAGCACAAGAATGTTAACATGTATTATTCAACATACACACTGTACAGACAGGCACAGTTGCTGGCTGTCTGGCAACATGAAGCCAGGTAACTTTATAAACATTTCAGACCTGTTTTTAAAGCAAAACAGAAAAAGACCAAGATGATGCCACAAGCTTATCATAAAAAGGGTCAAAAACGCAACAAGAAAGCATAAAGAATCTGTCAAGAAAAAGAGTGTCGTTAGTGCAGAGACATGCAGGAGCAACAAGTGAGGTGTGAAGACGTACAAAGCGAAACCACCAGGTGCTGCTCTAGATATAAACACCCAAACTGGGCTATCGAGGAAGAGAGGGGAAACAAAGCAAAGAATGAGTGAGATGATGACGATGTGAGGTGATGATGCTAAGTTAAAGGCAGGGTGATACTTTTGGTAATTATACACCGATCCATTAAGCCACGCCCATTTCTCATTGACCAATCACAACCGCGAAATCTGATCACCATTTGAGCCGTTTGGTGATCTTTGCACTAACGGTGATCGGGTTTCGCGGCTGTGATTGGTCAACTCGTAAGGAGGCGGGGCTTAATGGATCGGTCTATTGTCAAAGACCAGTTTCCTCAATCCCAACATAGGCATAAAATAACAATGTGCTCAATTGGTCATCGAAGTTGCGAGATGAGAGAAAAAAACGCCCTTACTGCTTAGAACTGTGTGCTTTCAGATGCCTGAGAAAGGCTTCATGGCTGAAGCCTTTCTCAGACTCGGGTGAAAAATTACCTCTTTCTCAAAAATTACATTACTTCAAAGGGTGTCGTTTCTAACAATGTTTTATTATATCAACAGTTCTCCAGTGCTCCTTACCAAGTAAGTATTTATGGTCATTAAAGGGACCCGTTGCCTTGGATCGGGCGAGTTGGTCTAATAAAAAGCATTTGTAACAGTTTGTTATGAAATGCATATGGTTAGAAAGATGTTTTAAAAGTAGAATACAATGATCCACACAAATATGGCTCGAAATTGCGTGGTTTTCCTTTTACATCGTCAACTAACACGGTCGGCCATTTATTGACTCCCATAAATGGCCAACCGTGTTAGTTCGCAAAGTAAAAGGAAAACCACGCAATTTCGAGCCATATTTGTGTGGATCATTGTATTCTACTTTTAAAACATAATTCTAACCATATGCATTTCATAACAAACTGTTACAAATGCTTTTTATTAGACCAACTTGCCCGATCCAAGGCAACGTGTCCCTTTAACTTGTGGAGTAATTATCAAAAATACACCATGCCTTTAAGCAGTGGGTCGGAAAAGCACTGATCAGTGGACTGTCAGTTGGTGATGCTGCATGTAAAACTGAGCTTAAAACTGCTAAAAGAGATTGCAAAGTGAACTGTAACAAGCCAGACATTATTCTACAAGAACGTTATTCTCTAAATGCAAAGCAGTTACAAGGGTGGATTCAATTTGCCTTAGTCACAAGTCAGCCATCTTATCTGGCCTGGAATTTCATCTTTGAGAGGGCAAGGCCATTTTGCAAAGGGCACTTCCATTGGAAAATCTTAAAAGTCAATGGGAAACTTTTCAAAAACACCAACAAGGCCAAGACCAGGGCAACAGAGAGGCCATGGCGTTCGTGCAATTCCATGCTGTTTCCATGACTGCTAAGGTTTTGTAAGCATGCAATGCTCAATTATCGTGGGAACCACACCACTTTTATCTGTTTGCAGTGAACAACCTCGCTTACAACTATCAATGCTTTTTGTTTAATTGAAAGAAAAAAGTCTGCATCCTCATGTGGTTCAGTACATGTATGTACTCGTTTTTGATGACTGGAATGAAAAGCTGCTATTCAACTAGTGGTCATGTTGGTCATTTTCTTTCACTTATGTGTGCAGGAAGTAAGCTCACAGAGGATGGTTGGGAAAACTGCAGTCTCATTTAGTTTACCTCAAATGTGAACAAGGCAAACTGGTTAGTTGTTGGGCAAAGGGGCTACATGTATGACTCATCCTGCAGATTAGTCTTTGGCAACCTCTCCACCTTCCAGCCAGCCCTAAATCCACCCCTAAACCCACCCTAAATAGACCATGTCATCTTGTTTACGAAAAGAGTGACCATTATGCATTCTAGAGCATTTTCCAGGCAGGCAAGATACTACACTTTACTTGAAAGAAATGTTACATTTTCAACTCCACCATACAAAATTCAAGTTTTGTAAGAGACCCCATTTCCATATCATAGTTGGTAAAAATTGTAATCTCAATAAAATGAACGTTTGCTTCAATTTTTCTTCCAAATCGTGCCTGCAGGAAAGTCCAGGCTCTGTGGCTCTTTTGTAAATAATTTTGGAACTATTTCATCAAGCAACTTTACATAGTAGAGTACATGTATTTAGTAGTTATTTGGTTTGTACTGAAAGGTACTAATGAGTGGCAATGATGATTTTGGAGTAGCAAACCGAGACATTTTGTGTAGCATTTCTCTATCCTATACAAATGAAAATCTTTCTCTATAGACCATGTGACCTGTGACATCACATGTTTACAAAAGAGGCACATTTGTACACAGTTCAATGGAAGAATACAACAAATCTTATGTTTTATGGTGATTGCACTGTCTGATTTTTCTCAACTTTTGATATGAAGAAAGGGGGGACATCTTAAAAGCTGTACAGCTGTTGCTTTTGTAAATTTTGAATTTATGTGAAAATTATGACACAAAATGTAAATTTTCCCATATAGCCTGTGTAGTATCTTGCCCGGCAGGAAACGCTTTAGAATGTACAAGGTCACCACTCTGTAAACAAATGTAACATGGTCTATAAACATGATGTCATGGGTCACATGGTATAGCAGCTGATCTACAATGAAGAAAAGCAATCCCAGCACCGAGAACCAAAACCCCGGAAAGACATTGCAAAGCACCGCACACAAAGAGAGGAAAAATACACACTGCAGTGTACCTGTCTGTATCACGATAACTAGAACTGTTAATGAGTGACTGGAGCTCCTCCACCGGCGACTGGCATGCCTCGTCCGGCACGGGGTGGGCGGGGAAGTTCCTACCCCCTCTCCGTCCCGGGGGTAACCCCAGGGGTGACGGTGCCAGACCCCTGGTCACGCCGACCCTAGGGTGAGAAATTAGATGTAAAAACATGCAGGAGGGAAATGGAGTTATTGATTAAATTCAAAACATGAGAATGTACAATATATTGCATTCACCACACATCGGATAGGCCTATTATATGTCACAGCAATACATAATCCCACTTTTGTTGCAGCTGCAAAATTATGATAACAACACAAAATATTGTTTACTCAGTAATTAGCAAAACAATTACTAGAAAAACATATTTTCAAGGACACTATTGATTAGTTTAAATACAGATTTAAATACAAAACAAACACCTGGCCTTGGATTTGACTCAGGATACATACATACATGTACATGTACATGTATGTATAGCAGGACCATGTTTTGTTTCCCTAATGTGATGTGATGGCCGTTATTGTTATTATTTAAAACAAAACTTGTACATTTTCACAGTACAGTTTCCATTTAGGGTCTCAAATTTTAGTGGGCTCCATTTGTACTTTTTATGTTAATGTATGATTTGAAGAATCCATATTAAATGCTGAGAGCACACACAAATTCTTCATATGGGACATTTATGCATCAATAAATTTAAATGACTTGTTGTACAATGGATGTCAGCATTTTTAACAACTACCATATTTTGTGTATTTAAATTTATTGATATCAAATAATAAACCACAAGGGAAACTGACTGGGTAAATTTTAAATGATTTTGGTTGAACAAAGAAAAATTGACTAGAGCGGGATTTGAACCAACAACCTCCGGTTTAACGAGCCGGCGCTCTACCAACTGAGCTATCTAGCCCTATGTTGGCTGTCTCCCTATCTTGTCAATATCTTTGTTCGGGGGGGGGGGGGGGGGTGCCAGTCAGAAGGTCGTTGGTTCAATCCCGCTCTAGTCAATTCTTCTTTGTTCAACCAAAATCATTTAAAATTTACCCAGTCAGTTTCCCTTGTGGTTTATTATTTGATATCAATAAATTTAAATACACAAAATATGGTACTTGTTAAAAATGCTGACATCCATTGTACAACAAGTATATACATAATATGTATGCCACCATTAGTGTACATTATGTACGGGGTAACTAGGGAAAAAAACATTATCTACGCCTGTACCCAGGTTGTAAATTCCATTCTCCTGGAACAACAAAAACTAACTCACAGAAACATCTATAGTCTATAGACATACGTATTACGCCTACAGTCTGTATTATTTATACAGTGGGCATAAATTAAGGAATGCACACAAAGGCAATGAGCACAGTTTACTTAATTGTATTCCATTCACTAATCATGACAGAACACTTAAGTGCGCAGCCACACCAAGTGCACATGACCACTTATAGGATGTCCATAGAAAAATGGTTTTTCTTTTCTTTTCGCAGGTGATCAGAGACCTGATAATAAGATCGTTTACTGTAACAAAACACATCATGAACACATATTAAGTACACATATTAAAAAAGGTTTTCAGTTTATATTGCAGCAATAACTATTGTCAAGTTACAAACATACGTTGTAGTAGTTAATAGGTGTTGACTCTAGTGCTACATCACATGCAGCCCAGCATTTAGTCTTTTTTTTCTCTCAATGAACTTGAGCAATGAGTTTTGTCTTAATACATATATGTAAATAAAACAAAAGGGGGGGAACCCAACAGACAATGTGTACATGTAGGGCCTACATGTGTACGTACGGTTATCAGTCAATTTATTTGTGAGCTTTATTTGTGTGTTTACAAGCAAAAAGTAATTAATTTCTCCACAATATAAACTGCAAAAGTACATAAACAGCGAACATTGTAGACAAATTGAACACATGCAATTCTGCTTACACTACATGTACAGTCATAGAGCAAGGTCTCTGCACAATGACCAGCCTTACAACAGTATGTAGGCCCCAATAAATGTTCATTTGTTTGTGTGTGTGACTTTCCTATATGGGAGCAGCTGCAATAAATTATGAATTTTCTACTTCAGTTTGTATTGTTAGTCCCAACAGGCTACTGTCACTAGTGTCAGTGTGCCTGTACACAGATGACTACACTGTAGCCTACTGTATGGATCTGCTCATTTCTTTGTGCAATGTTCAGTTAGCTTTCTTTGACATGCTGGTGTAATATAAAAGCCGTGGCAGGGCAATTTGATGTCTTCTTGTTTTGTCTTGTCTTACACACAAATGTATCTTGATGGGTAGGCCCTACTGCACCAACACCCCTTCTCAGGGGTCACACGGGCAGGGAATTGCCAACCATTAAACTGAAACAATGCGGCGAACCCCTTCTCTTAACAATAAGTGTACTGGGTTCTTTTAGATAGCAATACACAACACACGGGACTTTATAATTCGTCCCATCTGAAGGACCAAGCAATATAGGATGGTTACATGTTAGTGTTTTGCTTATTTTTATTAAAATATAAGGACATAACTGCCAAGACTGGGACTCGAACCCACACTCTGTTGATCAGAAACACCAGAGCTGGAGTCCAGTGTGCTTGACCGCTCAAGCCATGACACGCCACAATGTGTTTGATTGTGGATTGACACATTGGTTTTCGTTCGTGAAAATTTGAATTTTTTTAAATCCTTACCCTGCAACAAAATTTACCATTTTAGTAGACTAAAAATGTTGCTATACATGTACTGTACAGTATATGTTGTCATGTTTAGGGTACAAACCTACATGTATGTACGGGCTGACACACCTACATGTGCTGACATCCTAAGTCCTCACCCTAATCCTGCCCACTCTCTCGTGTAGATCACGAGGTGTTTTCGTAGCATATAGGGTTGTTGAACATACATTTGAACATCAGTCACCGTAAACCATGTAATACAGCAGTCAAATCCATGGTTGGACTGTCCTAAATTTAGCAGGGTACAGCCCCCTTCCCATAAATACAGAACTTTCAAAGTCCCCATCAAATGTGTGCATGGGCGTGCATTTAGCAGGGGAATTGCCCAGTGCCCCAGGCTGGCGTAAACCAGTTCATAAACAATGCAACTGGTTTTGGCAACCCTACATAAATCTATGAGATTTCAACCAGCTTTTAACATGTTTAAGAATGTTCAGTATCCTCAGCACCACTTGAAGTAAGTTAAAGATTCTTCGTATCTCGAAGAAATCAAGGTTTTTGGTTCACCAGGCAGACAAAAAAAGATCTGAATTCCGGTGTAAGTCTGAAATTTCTTATAATAAAAAATAAATAAATTTAAAGCCCATTGTAAACAGGAATTTCGTGAACCTGCAAACGAAACCATTCACAGTTGGCTGCTCTGTATCAAGCAAATGGATCAACCCATTCAAATCTGAACAAAGCAATGTCTATATATACATGTCAAGTTTACAAATGTACTCTAAAATCATAACAGCTGAAGACCATTGGAACATTACCTTTTCCTGACTCCCACAAATGATAACAGTGAACATGGTGGCAAAACAAACAAATTAGGACAATTTTTCGCACTTTAACACAACAAGTGTGTACATTATATGTAAGGTCTTACTTGTATGTATGTTAAAGGCAAAGTATACCTTTGGTTTTTGGAACTGTTCAACTGTTTAATCCTACACAAATGTATTACAATAAAACTAACCTGTGAAAATTTTACTTCAAAAGGTGGTCGCGTTTTTGAGATATCGCCAACATTTTGGGCCATAAAACTTGATATATTTTTCCATATTATAACCACATTACTTCAAAGTGAAATGATTCTCAAAATGCTTTATACTATCCAAAGCTGCTGTACTTCTTACCACGTAGTTTTGATTGCCATTAACTTTCAAAGTCATTACCAAACGTGTACAGACCCTTTAAGGTCTCATGTTTCAAGGTCTGTGTTTACTGCATGCTGAGCGTATTTGTTTACAAGTTGGAGGTAAGTTTAACATTTGGGATAGTTTGCTGACAGTGCCCCTGTTGTGCTCTCTTGTGTGTCATCCCACACAGCAAAAAACACAAGTTTATACACCTGTTTTTTGATCACCTGTAAGTGTAAGCCAAGTAGGGTTGAAGAATGAAAAACGACAATCAGTCACTCATCCCCTTCAACAACCAATCTTGCTGGCAGTGGCATGGGGAAAAACACTGTTTATTATGATAAATTATGTGTATTGTAATAAATACTGTAATCAACATTAACATTTTCTCAATAAATTTCCTCATTTGGTTAATTGCATCCTGTAGGGCAGATCTTTCACGGTTCACTACCTTATGTGTACTTTTCCAGTGTACATATGTACATGTTCCATTTCAGACTTGTATAAATTTTTCGAAAATAGTGTGCACTGTAAGTAATTGACGAAGCATATGGAGCAGTGAGTCAGGGCTGAATGCAGTTTGTCAGCTCCTGACGTCATTGGGTACCGGCCTAGCCTGTGTGGATTAATAATGAACAGTGATGAGGGATGGCTGTGACCGTGGAGGTAGAATTAAGAGCTTGTTATACTGTACACATGTACACCCTCATACACTGTACTGAACACTCCTGTTAATGCACACACTATAGGTATTTAATATTATAGGCCTACATGATACATGTACCTTGTATAGATACCTGGTCCAATTGTTTCCAATTTAACATTTTTTATACATGACTTACTAAATCACATACTACAAGAATACATATAAGGGTACATGATACGGGGGGGGGGGGGGGGGGGGGGGGGGGGGGTACATAAAAGTAGTGCATTTATTTCATTTCCTTTGTCAACTAAAAATACAAAAGGAAATGTTTGGGAAAACCATGCATGAAATTCATGCATGGTCAAACATGTGTGCACAACACTTTGCAAAACTGAAACAAACTGATGCTTTTGCTTTTGTTGTCTTTGATTTCCTTGTACATTGTAGGCCTACAAATGTATGTACATGTGTTATAATCATGAACTGGACAATTCTGCTTGTACATTATACATTGTACATGTATGCTTAATAACATGATTGATAGATTTCAAGTGTTGTTCACTGTTCAGCCGGTTTGTTTTGGGATTTTTCAGAAATCGTCTGCTCAGAACTAGTGCAATTTGTATCGGTTTCATGAAATTGCTTTTGCATATTTTGCAGCTCCGGGTAAATGGGGTTTATTGATAAACATTTATTTTCTAAGTAAACCTTTCATTTGTTGATTTGATTTATTTTTATACACATTTAATGAATGACCTTTTGATCATTACAAATATGAAATTGCTATTAATGACCTTACACAGTTCTGAGCAGACGAAATTATGTTTTAAAAACAGCATTCTCCCTTAACAGTAGTCCGCTGGCCAAATGTTTTGATAGTTCAGTAGCAGTGGCGCAACCAGAAAAAAAAAATTTCAGGGGGGAGGGGGAAGGAAGGGGGAGGGGGAAGGAAGGGGGAGGGGAAAGGCTTCGAGCAGGCCCTGCTCCTCCCCCTCCCTGGTTACACCACTGTTCAGTGTTGAAAAGCATCCAGGTACAAATATGGACAAATGAAAAACCTGGCGAACCAGTGAAATGATGATGAGCAAGCTCACTGGTTAGTTCACTGAATTATGGGCAAATCCTGAAAACAAATACATTTATCACCTACATAATAAATGTTTAAACAAAATATGCAAGGTTACACGGATTTTGATGGGAGTACACGTAAAAGAACTCTCAGGAATACTTTGACCGGTGGCACTCTGCAAAAATAATCCAAATTCCCTCCATTTCCCTAGTTTTGACCTTGGCCTCCATTGGAGACATTCCTAGACATTACAACTTCATTATACTTTTCTACCAAAATCCAATGCCATGGTCATGATGGTACTGTACATGTATGTAATATCTAATTGACTGATTGTGGCCATATTCCCAACAGGCCTGGAATTTCATCTTTGAGAGGGCAAAGCCACTATCATGCTAGGGGTACAAGTACTTCCATTGGAAAAACTTAAAGTCTATGGGAAACTGCTGAAGGGGGCCCAAGGCCAAGACCAGGGGGGCAACAGAGGTCATGACCTCTGTGGCCTCCGTGTAATTCCAGACCTGCATTTTAGTAGCTTCCCCTAATAGTCATCCTTAACAAGCTCCACCTAATTAAACTTGATTACTATTATATATTTCCTGTCAAAGAAACCAGAGGATCTTCAAAAGTGCCTCCAAATTTAGCTTGTACATGTAGGCCTGAAGATACCTGTGAAGAGAAGATGATGAATTCGGCACCAGGAGTATGCATTATAAATGTGCTATTATTCAAACCTGTGTGCGCTTTCTAAGTACAAAGTCAGTTCACAGGGGTTTTCAAAAAGCCTTTCACCTGTAAAACATTTTACAGGTACAGTACATGATAAAAGCATCTGGGAGTGACCTTTTGACTTAAAGTCAGCGTTCTCCCTTAACATTGGTCCACTGGCCAAATGCCAGTTAAAACACCCGAGGACCAGTCAAAATTCATTCCAAGTAGTCCGGCTGGCTAAAAGCTGACAGACTAGTGAAATGACCCTGAGTACATTGTGCAGTCCATCAGAAAAACCTCTTTTTAACTTGAGAACAACAGACATACATAGCACCCTCAACAGTAAATGTCAGACTAACTCTTTGTGACAGGAAAATTACTCATTCTACTACAAACAGTGCTGGAGATCTAATCCAACAATTATCGAGCCCAGACTTACTCCATCTGTCCTCCCTGTTACACATTGCAGATTTATTGAGTTAAGAGAAAGAGGGCACATCCTGTGTAAAGTTATGACCCACCTTTTTTCCAGACTGCAGTTAGACGGCAACTGATCCACGCTGACGGCCCTGGCCCGACCCGTCCAGCCGAGTTGTGTCCTGTGCATGGCCGCCGTCTCTTCCACGCTCAAGCTGCGACTAAGGAGACCTGACTCGTCTCTGGTATCAAACATGTCATCATCCAGGTACCTGCTGTCACACATAAGGTCCTCTGAACACAACGAGTCCAATTCACAGGAGTCCAGAGACTCCGAACAGTGCTTTATGGCACTGATGTGGGGTTTTCGGAGGTGAAGAGGAAGTTCAACTGGTCGTGCAGGGGTAGAAAAAGCATCTGCGGACGACTGGACAGCCCCCATAGTGTTTGAGGTAAGTCGATGTCTTGGCGATACCAATGGATCAGTATGGGAGTTTTTAATGCAAGCGTACACCGGATTGATCTCCGGGATGTCTCGCGCTGGGCTAGCGCTCGGTCGGGACACGTCTTGCCTTAGCAGAGTGACTTTATCAAGTGCCCTGGACTGGGATCCTGACTCGCACGGCGCGTCATCGTCTTTTTCTACTGCTGTACTAATAGGAGGCTCCTGAGCACAGGAAATTGAGTTTTCCTTCCTGACCACCCCGGGAGAATCTTTAGATAACTCCTGCTCGACAGTCGTTCCAGTGTTCCCAGCACTGCAGTTCACGGGCTCCAGCTTGAAAGTGGTGTTCACAATACAAGTCGGTGATTCCTCGATAGGATATGTCCGATCATGAATACTGGGATCAACGCCACCACCGCTGTTGTCTTTGCTGAAAGTTTTGTTCAGCTGAGTCAGCCGCGGTGTGTTTTCCGAGTTTTCAATGTGGGTTGATGCACTTCCAGCAGTTCTCAATTTATCATGCATCGGGGATGTCGAGCTTGACAAGCTTATTCCGCTGGAGTTAAAGCCCTCTGATTGGCTGCTGCTGGCCTGGCGTTTAAGCCCCCTCGGCTCGTCACTGAAGACACTTTTGTACAGCATGGGCTGCCCGTAGACTTTGAAACTGCTGTTTGAACTGCAGGAGCTGCGATCACTCTCAGGGGTTTTCACACTACTCGTTGACTCTCTGTCTGGTGGGGAGCCATGAGGTAAGTGCAGGTCCAAACTGAGGCTCTTGATGTTACACCCTTTGCCTGTAGCCTGCTGGATGTTCGCATTCAATTCGTCCCTTTTATTCTTCGATACAGTCTTTTTGCCGCTGCCATTTGTGGTGCCGTTCTCAAAGGAAGTGATTTTTTGCCAGGCAAAACCGAAGCCAAACCGCGAGGATTTTTGGGTCGTCGTGGTTGCATCATCCTGCGGAGATCGTTTCCCATCATTGTCCACAGGAGACGTTTTCCCATTTCCATTCTTTTTACCATTAGTTCTGCTCTCTTCATCTTTCAGATCACTCAAACGCTTCTCGTAGCTCGCGACAATAGAAGACGTTTTCGATTTCCTCTTCACGTTGTCATCCTTGCGATTTTTCGCCTGGTTAGGGGGTCTTATCTTCACACCAAGATTCAGGTCCTCCTCTGCACTCCGTAAGTGCATATCAAGTTCCGACTCCTTTGCCGGAGTACTTTTTTTCTTGCGGAAAGAAGGCAGGCGGGAGATGAAGGACCGCTTGCTTTTTGGCTGGCTCCCTTTGTTCAGGGACACATCTGCCGAGGCAGACATGTTTGCTGGTGAACTCTGACACGTTCTCCCTCCACTTTAAAAATCTTCAAATGAATTACATCGTAGGGAGACATCGGGGAAAGTGTATGCCATTTCCTGTTAATGATTGATCACCCAATTCCTCTGACATCGGCTCCAGAGAATCTGAGGAAAAACAATGGATTCAAATTATTCATTAAAATGAAGTTTGGTTTGATTTGTCGAGTTGTAGTTTGGCACAAATTATTTGACAATGAAGTAATTTATATCCTACAGATGATCTTCCTGTCAAGGGAACTTGGTAAACTCCCACAAGGGGATTATAAACACTGTAAACAGCCAATCTCTCCGATACAAACATTGGTTTAACGCTATGAATTGCACAAATCGAGAAGTTGTGATTCAGTAAACTAGACGACAAGACTTATTCTAGTCGTTGTGAAATCAGAGGTTAGCTTGGTAGGATTCGAACCCACAACCTTGTGATTGCAAGCTCCAGTATTACCAATGGACACGGTTTTAGCTAATCATACATTGCATAATCTGATAATGAGTGTCTCACATGCTGGTGACTTACATGTAGTTAACTTGGTAGACTTTCTAGGAAAATTGGGATGGTAATACAGGCCTTGAACTTCGCTCTTGAAGGGGCACATCAATTGTTCTCTAGTAAGGGGCACTTCTATGTGGAAAAGGTAAATTTGTATTGGAACTTTGCAAAGGGCACCACAGCAAAAGCACAGAGCACCACTGCAATTGCTGTGGGTGCCGTGGGGTAATTCAAGGCCTGGTAATACCAAATTCTTGCTAACAGAACATTTCATGGCCATTTAGTTATTGGTTTCAACTCATCATCTTTTACACTCTGTGTATGATTTCCTTTTGAATAGGTTTGTAACTGAGACTAAATCTGAATCCAAGTTATCCGGTAAGCAAAGCATCCTTAACGGAAACGTCACATCAACTTTTTTCTAGGAAATGATGAAGAAACATCAGTTTCAAGACTGGTAAAAGTACAAGAGACCTTGGATGCATTATAATTTTCAAGGCCTACATGTATGTAGTATTTTGATCTTGTAAGGGCAAGGCTGTTTTTTCTTTGTGAAGGGCGCCTCTAATGATGGGGAATTTTGTTTTACTGTCCAGAACATTTCAAAGGACACGAGAGGAAATGACCAGGGGCACGTAGGCAAATTGACTTCATTGCCTCCATGAAGTTCAATCCTGATTTTAAACATGTAACTTACATAAAGATGTATGTTAAATTGTATGAAGTAATTCAATTGGGGTGGGGACAAATTTTGTAATTAATTTTGCAAAAAACGTGGGACTAAATCATTGTACAAATGTAATTGTTATTATCCTTGAGGAAATTTAGGTCAATGCAATAAAGTAGTTGCGATAATCACGACCCTGGATCCTGCCTTGATCCTCCTGAAGGTCCCAGACCAGAGGGTTACAAATACAACAAACCATAGGCTAACATTTTGCAAATTTGTTAGAACTTCTTTTAAATGACACCCTATTCGGGATATTTAAAAAGTTACGGGAAGAAAAAAAATTTGGGAAAATTGCTACATGTAGTACTACTACTAGTACGTAGTACTAGAATGTGGCCGATGATAGTACGATAGTATTTTCTGGTATCTAGGCCCAATACTGTATAGTTTATTGTACAACTAGTAAAGAAAAGCTTAAATTTTAAAAAACATCAGTAGTTGTTCTGGTCATAATACAAGATTTGAAACTTTGCATGGTGGGGGACTGGGAGCAATCATTGAGGTTTGCGGTGACACCGTGTATTTAAATCACTTTTGGATTTGTGGTGGTTCTGAGAAGAACTGAGGCTTTGACGAGCCGACGTTTTGATCAGTTTCTCCTGAAGATGATCAGAGCATACTATATCGAAACGTCAAGCTGTCAAACCACCAGTAAGAAAGAAGAGACTAATTAAAAAAATGATTTGACATACAAAAAAACAATGGATGAAATTTGAAAACATGCTGTTCTGATTCTGCATCCTTCCCACACACAACCACAAGGTTCTGGACACAATTCATGAAACATTGACAGAAAACTGGGTGCTAGTGTTGAGGCCAGGAATTACATAGAGGCCACAGAGCAGAGGCCATGGCTTCTAATTTTGATAGTACCCCTTCAGCAAAAGTTTCAAATATCTTTAAAAAATAAAGTGTATTTTATAGGCAATAAAATACAATTTAATACTAGTAAAATAGACTTTTAATTAAAGATTTTCCAATGGAAATGGGTTGCAAAATAAAAATGACCTTGCCTTCTCAAACAAAGAGTTAATTCCACCTCCAGGGCTGGTTGTTGATTTTGTAAACTTTAGAGTGAATACCAAAAGTAAGGGTCATGCTTGACCATCCACAAAATGTCCACTGTCAGTTTCACTGTGTCATTTGTCAGTAAACACAGCCACAACTATCCATTCCAGACAACAGTTGGTACAATACCAAATTAATCATGCATCCAATTGAATTACGACCAGACGACACAACACAACTGTTTAAGAAAAAAACTGACTGAGCTTGAGTCATAGCCTAGTAGTAGTATTAAGCAGGGAAATGTGAATGCGTATTTAAATTGCCCTAGAGAAAAAATACCAAGCGGTTTGACATTAGGAGAAGTCAATCTTACGTTTTGGTTGATCCACAATTCTCCGACTGCAAAGTACATTTCGCAAACCGGATTTATCAATTCACTTTTTTTATCTGACAAAACACATTCCCTTTTTTTTGCAACAATGTTTTTGACAAAATACACGTTCAAAACGAACGTTTTTAACAGTTCAATAACACAGAAGGGTGGGGTATATATTTCGTACAATAAATGTTTCAAATACTTACCTGAAAATTCTGAAATGTGTGAAAATAAGGTAGAAATCTTCACCACCTCCTCGTACGTAGTGATTAGTTATTTACACATCTTGAAAATTATGTGTGTGTGTGTTGGGGGCCGGGGACGTGTTTTTGCAACATGTACATGTACAACCAAATAATTCAAAACGTGTAGACCGTGTTTAGCAAATAAATAAATTCCAATAGATTCGAGTTGTTTATATTTTCCTTTTCTTTTCAGTCTGATTTGATTTCTTCTGCAATCGAGATGAATCACGACATATTTTTACAGGTGGCATACAATTTGGGGAGAACCGAATAAAACTACTCGCTCCAACTACATGCTACTTGCTTTAATGCCTCTGTTAATTTTTTGTGCATTATGCATATGCATTACTTAGTATAATAAAAGTGGGCGTGTCTTCTGCCGCGATCGTTCGGCGGCGGAGGTGACAGGTTGAAAGAGAATTGACGTTCGGCGGTGGGATAAAAAGTAAAACTAAAAAAACAAATATATATATATAAACCACCTTGTGATTATAGCTTGTGATTCAGTATAGATTTAAGCTGGTCAGCTGTATTGCCAATTGGTTTTAACAGAAGAAATTGTTTATGTCCAAATCTTAAATCAGATTTCCAAAACTTTTTATCCACAAAGATCAGCAGAAAAATACAAAGTGTGGAAACCGCACAGTAGGCTATGACTTTAGGAGAGACGGAATTTTAAATTAAAAGTAGCAGATTTATGTTCTCAATTGATCTCTGTTTAGGGGAATGACAGAAAAGGGTATATTGCAGGCTGGGCGGGGTGGGGGGGGGGTGCAGAGTCACCAACTACTATTCTACTAACCGCTGTGTTGGTTTGGAAACTCTTGAGTGCACTCGCCGCGCTAGTAGTAATATATTCCATAGGAAGAGCCAAGATGAATCCTGTTCATGTTATATGGGAACAGAAAGTATCCGAATAGGCCTAGTATCGAAAATTTTCGAGCGTTGGCTTGAGAATGTTTGAACCGCTTTAGGAGTATTTAGTATTTAGTATTTAGCGCCTTCAGAAGGTTGGGGGTATACATTCTCCCTCTAGCTATTACAGTATTTCCAAACTTTAAATCCTTTAAAAACACATTTTATCTCCCAAATTCTTGCATAATACATTTAAAACAAGCTTTGAAACACAGAATATTTAGTTGAAGCCCAGCTTGTGATGTAACAGAGGGGAGGGGGTGGGGAGCCCCCCTCCTCTCCCTTTTATAAATAAAATAAAATAAAATAAAATAAAATTAATTTAAATAAAATAAAATAAAATAAACAAATAAATAAATAAAAGTAAAACATTCTGGTTGCCCCACTGGCTAGCATATTTAATGACACAATTATTTTACCATCAATTAAATGCACACTACAAAACAATGCATAATTAGGTTCTTTCTCTGTTCACAAAAGCAATAAAAAAGGATTATAATGTAAAACTAAAACCATTGTTAATAAAATTATTCCTCAAATCGCTTGTTAATAATAACAATATCAGTAATAATAATAATGGCTTCTTGTATAGTGCTCAAATCCATCGCTCAGTGACACATGAACATTGTTACCCTGGTCACTGGGCCATTTATTTCATTTCCTAAACAATCTCAGCTCCCTGTGCTGCCAATCATGTAGTGGACCAAGCTAAATCAATCACAAAAACCATCTCTCCCCTTACAGAGATACCCATTTATCCCTGGTACCCATTTACCCCCGGTACCATGGTAACGAGGATGTACCCATGGGTTGTGTATTTTCTTACAGCAGTTTTTAACTGACTATCCACTACACATAATACAATGCTGAAACTTTGGGCAAAACTTCTTTTACAAAATATGTGCATGATTCCAGCAAACTTTGTACATGCCCATTTCATTGTTTCCCTGGGAATATAGCAGACGTTTCATATAATACAATAGTTGCTTAAATACAAACACAGTCTGGATTCCTATTACAATCTGAACTTTTGAAAAGAAGGACTTCCTGCTGGAACAGTCCACAAACTGGCATTACTGTACTCATGAGTGCATCAATTGTAAACCCATAAATTTATATAAAACAAGTAACAATGGTAATTGGCAGGAAGGTCAAATGGATGACTATGTCAATACAGCCACCACCCACTGAAACAACCTCCCAGCCCACATAGTACAGGCCTAAACAGTCGCTATGTTTAAGAGACTGTATGATGAATATGAAAGAGCTATCAAAAAGCCAGTTAATTAGGCTCACCAGCCCTTTAAGCTGTCCACCTGCCTCGACCAGATGAGCGGCGCTACGGTGAGTTAGGGTTAGCTATATACTATGGAAGCACTATATGGCAAGACAATTTGTGGGAAAGCAAAACCAATTTCAGTTGAAAAACAGCATGAATACCTTTATAACTTTGAAGCCATTTTGTTTTTCTGATGATTCAAACCGATGTGTCCATACTGAGGCTGGAAAAGGAACCAGTCTGGCCCCCTTTTTTCAAATAATGAACATATTAATATTCATGATGACAGGGTTTTGAACTTCGTCTATTAGTATTAAAACTACTACTGAACTAAAACAAATAATTTCTATTTAATTTCTACTTTTTTCAATTCTTTTAAAGATCACACTTTAATAACTAAATACAATAATATAAAAAAATAAATTACCTCAAAAAACTTCAGAAAGTTCTATCCTCCACAGCCCCATCAACAAAATTACCAGAAATCCTCAACCATTAAAACTAAAATAACAAAAATTCTAAATTATGCACTACTCAAATGTTGCCCCCAACCCCACCACACCAAGTAGGACTTGCTCTGAGAATTTGCTGGAAAATACTTGGTCTTTTTCTGATACAACTGCAAGTGACACAGCTCAATGACAATGGTTGTGGGGAAGATTTCCACTGATGGATTTGGTGATTGCTCCATAAAGACAGTTAAAGACCTACTTGAACGAAAATGGCAACAAGTGATGTTTGCTGAAATTCATTTAAAAAGTTTTCAATCAATAAAGAAATTGAGTTCACATGAGATAAAACAAATTTTAATTGTGTAAAAAACGAACACCCTTCTCTGGTGCTTTTCAGAAAGATTCGCGAAAAGCCCTTTTACGTCAGCACTCATGTTACGTCATTTGTGGGAGCTCCGTTTTGTACAGCCGCTTTGTTGCAGCATGGAGGTATAACAAAGCAACATCCCACACATGACGTCAAAGTGTTGTCATTTTGACGCACACCGTCAACAGCAGAAGTGTTTCTAGTTTGAAAACCTTGAGGTTGGGGCCAAATATTGTTTATCGATAATATTAAGACAAATTCAGAGGTTTACAAAATTCTTAACTACATTTAAATGATAAACAAACACAATATAAACAAGTTTAAATAGCATTAATTTTACTCTAGGAGCTGTTCAACAGGCAAGTCTCATTCTGGGCTCTCCATGATAAAGCAAATATACATTTTAATTGTCACACAATTTTGGGGGAATAGAAAAATAATAGAATAATGTCTCTTGTGCAAATGAAATGTTGCCTCATGGAACAAATAGCTTTCAAATAAGGGCTAAAGAAGTTGGGCACTGAACCCTTGTGACGTCCCAGGTCAAAATCTGGGACTTTTCAGAAATAGTGAAAAGCCATTAAAGGTGAGGACAACAAAACATCTCCATTGATATCAAATGATGTGATAACATTCTATTTATCTAAAAGGTTTATAGACCATGTGACCTGTGACATCACATGTTTACAAAAGAGCCACAGAGCCTGGACTTCCTGCAGGCACAGTTTGTACACAGCTCAATGGAAGAAAACAACAAATCTTATGTTTTATGGAGATTGCACTGTCTGATTTTTCTCAACTTTTGATATGAAGAAAGGGGGGACATCTCAAAAGCTGTATAGCTGTTGCTTTGTAACTCTTGAATTTATGTGAAAATTATGACACAAAATGTAAATTTTCCCATATACATGTAGCCTGTGTAGTATCTTGCCCTGCAGGAAACGCTTTAGAATGTACAAGGTCACCACTCTGTAAACAAAGGTAACATGGTCTATACAGTATTTTTTATAGAAATATTGAATGCATGTGAGCGCATTGTCATAGAAAATAATTACGAGGGGAAATCTATACTATTCCATTTCATGAATTTAATTGAATTAAATTGAATCCGTTCATTTGTGAACAATAGGAAATGGAAAAGCCAGTATATTCTGTGACAATGCACACACAAAATGCATTTAATATTTGTTTTATATAAACTGATTTTGGGTTGAACAAGGAAAAATTGACTAGAGCGGGATTTGAACCAACGACCTCCGGATTGACGTGCCGGCGCTCTACCAACTGAGCTATCTAGCCCTATGATGGCGGTCTCCCTATTTTGTCAATATCCTTGTTCGGTGGGTGCCAGTCAGAAGCCATTCAACCGTAAACTGCCGTGTAGCCAAGGATTACACCCAAGTATACGATACAACCTGGGAAGCGGCAGCCAGGGGATCACCATAAGGGGATGCGACTTTTTATATCAGATATCATCTGAGACCGCCATCATAGGGCTAGATAGCTCAGTTGGTAGAGCGCCGGCACGTCAATCCGGAGGTCGTTGGTTCAAATCCCGCTCTAGTCAATTTTTCCTTGTTCAACCCAAAATCATTTAAAATTTACCCAGTCAGTTTCCCTTGTGGTTTTTTATATAAACTCACACATAAATTCTTGTCATTTGAAAATGTATTTAACAATAAACACAAAATAGACACAGAAAGTCCTGTCCACCCCAAAATCCGATGACTAAAAAAATAAAATAAAATCTTAATAATGTTGATGACTCCATGAAGACGCAAACTTTCTCCGTTGTAACACAACATTGCCTTGTTTGGATGAACTTGAGTGAGATCCATTGTTTTATGAACCACGCTGAGAATTTAGCATCAAAAACAAAAATACCAATCCTATACTTATTTCCATATATGATGGTTATGACAGTCCAGTAAATCCATGCCAAAATAAAGGATGAACACGTGACGCATGTTCGACCAATCAAATGACAAGGATCTATGTGTGAGTTATGTAATACGTGTTATTTGAAAAGGTCTTATTGTCATCTGTGTGATGAACAAATACATCCAGTATAGATAGTTCCGAGTAGACGCCATCTTTACGGGCAAATCGCATTTTGGCATGCAGGCGCGCCAAGCGCTGAAATTATTAACACAGCCGCGTCATTCACTAACCAATCACGCAATGAGTTTTGTGAAATGTGCGCGTGCTGCACGCCATTCTCACGCGTAACGCATGACTGTGTGTTCCAAACTGCCCGTAAAGATGGCCGATTTACGTCATATTGCAACCTATCTATTGTGTTTTGGCAGGCAGTACTTAGTTTCAGCGTGGAGCATCACAGGTATAGAGAGAGGTGGTGGACCAATTAATGAATTGGTACATTGTTTTAAACAAATTTCTCTTTTAGAGAACAGACACTAAAAAGCACCCACAAATGATCAACTTTTTTTCAAATTGCTCCTTCATTTGAAAACCTGATAAGGAATACAGATTTTTTTTTTTTTTTTAGAAATCTTGACAATGTTTTTTTCACAAGACTTACATAGAAAATAGGTATTATGTTGGAAACTATTTCCAGGAAAAGTTTCAGGTGAACTAAATGAAGACCGTTAATGAAATAATAATAATAATACACCATTTGTTTTGTTTAATGAAACATGCCTTCTCCTTTTCCCACACAGTTATCCACTTTATTAGTCTGCCCTTCATTGTATTAACTAATTATTTACCTCTCTTCTAAACTTCCATTTTGTCCTTTGTGTTCCCAACTTCTTCTTGTGGTCAAGCTATCCCCTTCCCTTTGTCTTCATAATCCCTGCTTACCCCCTGCCTTCTCTGAATGCTTTCTGCTTTTCTCCCTCCACTCTCTCTATTCATGTATTTCCACTTGACTACTCTTGCAACTCTTGTATGTGTGTTGTGTGTTGTGTGTTGTCATTTAGCCTTCGAGAAAGACTCTGCTAGGGTCGAAACGTCAGGCCACTAACTTTTTTTTTTTTTTTTTTGCATTTATACCACAGGTCCTTTTGGTTGGTAAGCTGTTTGCAACAGCTAATTCTATTTTCTCAATTAAAAAAGAAGTAAGTTGGGAAATTGTTTCAAAGAAAGATTTCAGGTGTACTGTAAAAATAAAAATAGACCATTCAAGCAGCTGCAAATAATAATAATAATACATATTAGATTTATAGAGTGCCTCACTCTGAACCAACCCCGGGGGCGCTTTACAACAAAAAACATTACTTAAAGAGTAAAAGGAGACTAAATATAATTAATCTAAAGACAAGTACAGCGAATTTTTAAAAGTTTAAACACTGATAAAAATAGCCATATGGTAAATAGTAAAACGTTTTAAATACCATACAATACTAGTTATGTTTTGACAAATCAAAAGTTTCTTAACGTTCAACTGATTATTTAGGATTAGTAACCGCCAGTGAACCACCGCTACAATTTATTTTGACTTGCATTATTTACTGTCAAGCTGAAACACAGGAAATAGTTCAATACATCACACTAATGAATATACTTGGTTCTTATTATAGCACACAGATCAAGGCGCTTTACAACATTATTATCCCTGTTCATTAGGCATACTTAGACCATTCCTCAAACTTTCTCAGCTCCCTGGGGAGCATACAACCCCAAGCTGCTTAAATTAGTGCTAAGGGGTTAATCCAACACAATACTGTCTCAGCCCCTCCCCCTGGTTCCCATTGAAACACCTTGGTTAAGGGAAGCAACATGTCAAGTACCATGCTGAAGGACACAAAGGTCATGACACGGATTCGAACCCACACTCCAATGATTCGCAGGCATTAGAACTAGAGTCTGATGCACTAGACCGCTCAGCCATGACACATCGTAAAGAATTTGTGATTCTGCATTAATAATATGATGTTATGTCAACTATCTTTTAAAGGCAAAGTTTGGTTTTTGGAAACGTTCGATTGTTTAATACAATAGTAAAGTAGATACATACAATACAACTAACCTGTGAAAATTTCATTTCAAAAGGTGGTAGCCTTTTTGAGATATTGCAGAAAATCTGGAGCGGTTATGCACATGCCGGAAGAATAATTTGAATACGCAATCTGAGAAACGTTTCATGCTGAAACATTTCTCAGATTGAAATGTTTTTTAATCCCTCTCTCCAAAACCACATTCTTTTAAAGGAAATTGTTTCTCAAAATGTTACACATTATCAACAGCTGCAATGCTTCTTACCAAGTAAGTTTTGATGGTTACCAAATGTTGACGTAACTACCAAAGGTATAACCAACCTTTAAAAAGCTCTTTTATTTCTTTAGGGTTTTTTTTTTCAAAGGAGCATTCTATCTACTTTATCAGTCAACCTTTCCTGATTTCAAAGTTTGCAGAATTTCAGCTACTTCTACTCTAATATTATGTTGAATATCTTTTTACTCTTAAAAAGCTCTTTTATTTCTTTGGTTTTCTTTTTTTTAAAAGAGCATTCTAACTACCTTATCAGTCACCCTTTTCCGATTTCAAAGTAAAATATTACATAAACTGAAAATGTATTTCTTTCTTTCACGACAAGTTTTTCACAGACGATGAATTATCAAAATTGTCTTGTGTGACAAAACCCTCACATTGAAAAGGCAAGGATTGATGCGGTAAAAAGATAAACGCGAACAATTTGAGAAAATGCTTTCATGATATAAACTTGTACCTTCCATTTCACTGTTTTGTTACCGTAGAAGTTACAGTTGTAATTGTTTTAGTTTGTCCTTTTGATGGTTGCGACAAAGGTTCTGATCTGCATTGGTGTTAGGGAAACAGTCAGCGTTGATGAAGGTACGGGAACAGGCTTGACGGCTGTGAAAAAAATAATAATAATAATCATCATCAATGTATTCATGATCACACTTTAAAGGGACACGTTGCCTCGGATTGGGCGATTTGGGCTATGAAAAGAGTTTGAAACCGTTCGTTATAGAATGCATATGGTTAGAAAGATGTTTTAAAAGTAGAATATAATGATCCACACAAATATGCCTCGAAATTGTGTGGTCGTGAGCTAACACGGTCACCGCCATTTTGAAGAGCCACACTTTTGACTCCTATTAGTTCACGAAGTAAAAGGAAAACCAATCAATTTTGAGGCATATTTGTGTGGATCATTATATCATTTTAAATCATCTTTCTATTAACCGTAACAAACGGTTTGAAACGCTTTTCATAGTCCAAACCGCTAATCCGAGGCAACCTATACCTTTAATATAAAGGCACTTCAGACAGTTTGATAAAAATTTAAAAAATTAGCTCAGCTTTTTCCACCTTTAAAGGCACAGTACACGTTTGGTAATGACTCTGAAAATTAATGGCAATAAAAACTTACTTTGTAAGAAGTACAGCAGCTTTGGGTAGTGTAATGAATTTTGAGAAACTTTTAACTTCGAAGTACTACGGTTATGGAAAAATATATCACTTTTTATTCCCCAAAATTTGAATCTGAGGAGCGTTTCTGTCAGAAACGCTTCTCAGACTGTGTATTCCTATGGGGAATATTCTTCCTGCGCGGAAATATTCGGTGATATCTCAAAAACGCGACCACCTTTTGAAGTGAAATTTTCACAGGTTAGTTTTATTGTATGTACCTACATTTATATAGGATTAACACAATCAGTAGGCTCCAATTACCAAATGTATACAGCATCTTTAATGAAAATTGGTTTCTGTTTACATTGGATAAAAAGGAAAATCACCTTTCAGCATGTTCAGTTTCAAAGCTGCAGCCCAAGTCTGATGTTTTTTTCCCCCTGCCTTTTCAACACTGTGGACCCAGGTTTGAACCCCACCCTCTGTATCATAATTACCAACTAAAATAAAGGAACAACTGAACAAGTTCTGCGATGTGCCCCCTTATACCAAAATTGGATACAAACTGAAAATAGAAGATTTAAAGTTTTCTTTCATTGAGCTGTGTACAAATTGTGCCTGCAGGAAGTTCAGGCTCTGTGGTTCTATATGTAAACATGTGATATCACAGGTTACACAGTCTATAATGTAAGTGATTTCTGAACATTTTAAATGTTTAAGACATCACATCACATTGCCAGATGTTTTGGTTGTCTTCACTTGTAATGCCATGTTCATTATTTCTGAGAAATTACTGGTGTTGGCCTGGGACGACACATGTAGTAACCCCTTTTGTTTCCCCATTCCTGCTACAGCCTCCGACACCCTCGACCATGATCTTTGAAGTCTTGCATAAAAACAAACACTTTTTTTCTTGTTCTCCAACTTCGTAAAATTACTATCTTTCTTTCATTTCATTTAACTTAATAATACTGGTTGTGAAGCCAAGGACTTTCAGAAAAGCAAACTTAATCACTTGAAACCCCCTTTGGAGACAAAGAAGGAAGTTTCAGTTTTAGATGTGGGAGGGAAAACCCCAGTGAAAAATTCCCCCGGGAAACCAACGCAATTTTGTAGGGGGACTGAAAACACAATCCACATAAGGCCACTGGCTGGATTCGAACCGGGGTCCCAGAGGTGGAGGGTGAGGAAAGATACCACTATGCCAATCCCACCTCCCCTTGAACATACCTGGTGGGGTAGGTACCGGACTATCAGTGACCTTCCATTGTAAACGCTTTTCATCACTGAGTGCCTCGATGGCTGATAGCGTCACCTCTTTCAGACTGGTGACACCGAACGGCTGA
The DNA here is from genome assembly GCA_037783415.1 of Leptasterias polaris. NCBI lineage: Eukaryota > Metazoa > Echinodermata > Asteroidea > Forcipulatida > Asteriidae > Leptasterias > Leptasterias polaris. The sequence goes on along the minus strand of JAZGTN010000153.1, from coordinate 1,439,746 downwards.
AATAAGTTCTGCATAAAAGAAAATATATAGATAGGTTGCAGTATGACGTAAATCGGCCATCTTTACGGGCAGTTTGGAACACACAGTCATGCGTTTCGCGTGAGAACGGCGTGCAGCACGCGCACATTTCACAAAACTCATTGCATGATTGGTTAGTGAACGACGCGGCTGCGTTAATAATTAGAGCGCTTGACGCGCCTGCATGCCAAAATGCGATTTGCCCGTAAAGATGGCGTCTACTGGGAACTATCTATAGTGCACTTGTTTCATTAAAGGCAGGGTACACTTTTAGTAAATTGTCAAAGACAAGTATCCTCACTTGGTGTATCCCAACACAAGCATAAAATAATAAAATTATGAAAATTAGTCGTCAAAGTTTCAAGTAAATAATGAAAAAAAAACACACACCCTTTGTTTTATAGAAGTGTGTGCTTTCAGATGGCTGATTGCCTGAAGTCTTTTTCAGATTCAATTTTGGGGGGTGAAAATTAACACTTTCTCTATGATATACACTACTTCAAAGGGAGTTGTTTCTCGCAATGTTTTATACTATTGTAAGCTTGTAATTTTGTTGTGCCCCACACTCCCCCCCCCCCCAAGTCTCACAAGCCAACAGATGCCCCATTGTAATTAATCCAATGCCCACCCCGACACCAGTGTCTAGACTGGCTGTCTGAGACTTGACAAATTTATGAGTTTTTACTGACCACCAACTACCCTCATCCTCACTGACCATGTCACTCTGACCCTTCCTGACCAATATAGAAAAGTCTTATTTCTTTTTCCCAATCATTCTCTATCCGTGCTTGCTCACCTCTGAACCTCACTGGACATCTTTGTATAGCCATACAGTGATAATAAACCACTCTGTATCTACAGCCCAAAGAGGAGAAATCTACACTCGACTTTTATTTGCATGCTTTATCAGTCAATTTATAAGTGACACCTATTTTAAGTGTTACACTATCAAAGGCTCTTCAGCGCTCTTTACCAAGTAAGTTTTTGTGGTCATTAACTTTTGGAGCAACTAACCAAAGTATACCCTGCCTCTAATCTTTAGTGGGATTTTCAAAACTTCCTGTAGATTTCATTGCGTCAATGCAACAAGGTCATAGCTCAGTTCGGACAAATGTATTTACAGAAGAAAAACAACACACCACATCTAAGGATAGTGGTTTCTTGCACACTAGTAAATACAAATTTTTGCTTCACGTGACAAAGTTGCATCTCACTCTATAGACCTTCATTGCCGAGGTCAAACAATGGAAATGTGCAACTCTCAGCCGATGATAGGTCTTTCCTTTGACCTCAGTGAGGGCGCTATTTGATGTGCTTGTGACGTCACATACAAGGGGTTTGTTGGTTTTGTGCTTACATCGGGGAGTTTTTAGCAAAGAATATGACGATGTTGCACCTAGGTTTGAACCCCACTCTTCTTAGCAGGGGGCTAGGTTAAAGTAGTGGCATTTCTCTTTCAAGAGTCGGGTTCGAATCCCACTGGCACAGAGAACACAAATGTAAACATTTACAATATTTGAACAAAGTTTTTGACAAAATAGGGAGACCGCAAACATAAGGGCTAGATAGCTCAGTCGGTAGAGTGCGGCATTTTAATCCGGAGGTCGCAGGTTCAAATCCCGCTCTAGTAAATTTTTCTTTGATAAACCCCCAAGTTTATTTATAATATCAATTACATACATACCTTGAGCTGAATTTTGACTTTTTGTGAGAGTGTTGGATCTTCCCCAATTTCAAATTGATGTTCTACACGGATCAGGACAGTGTCATTAGTCCATTCCTCCAATGTTAGTAGATGTACGTTTGAAGGAAGAGAGGTGGACACCATTGACTTCTGCAAAATAAGAAGGCATGAGACATAATAATTGTAATGTGCTTCGATTTGGACTTCACATCAAATTTCAGACTTTATGCTTAGGAAATTTTAAAAAATCATCAAAAAACAATGAACAATATTATGAACAATATTATTAAATAATGTATACAATTTTTTTACTAATTTTGTATAATTTATTAATAATAATAACGATAATAAAGGCATCTAATAGGCGCTTGTAAATTCTGAATCAAAGCACCTTACTCTATTACTACCCCTGTTCATTGGGCCTAAAGCATTCCTGAAACAATCTCAACTCCTTTTGAGTATACAACTGCAGCCAAATGGGCACACAGGTTGCTAATCATTCACATCAACAATCTCTCCCCTCGCAGCTACCCATTTACTCCTGGGTGATGAGAAGCAATTTATAGTTAAGCACCCTGCCCAAGAATACAGGTGTCATGACCGGGATCCAAACCTACAATGTCAGTTGTTTACACGAAATACTGTTGCAAAAAGAGTTGCAAAATAATGTTTTTGTAAACAAATGCAAAATGCATTGGTGAAAAATGAGACATAGACTAGCAAAGTAAAATCTGGTCTGATGCTTCATGTATGTGTTTCAGTAACAATCGCGCACCATGATTTGAACTCATAATATGGAGATTCAACTTTGACCCCACTGTCAAAGTGATATATTTCAGTGCATGGGCCATGCCTACTCGACCAATGAAACCCACTACCCGATACACCAGGAGCCTGTCTTTAACTTTGACAAGGCATTTGGTTGCTCAATATGGGGCAAGGTGGTACCCCCCCCTGTTGTGTCTTCATTGTGTGCTTGGAATCCAAGGAATTCTTTAAAGATTTTTACTGTTTTAGAGGGGGTGCTTCTGTACAAGAGGAACATTATTTGTTCAAGTATGGGAGCATTGGGGAGTACCCTCTGCCCCCAGAATCGAGCATGGTATTCATCAAGGAACCAGTCTAACTCACCACTGTGTTAAACTTTGTCACCCAGTCTAGTTGCCATTTTGAAAATGACAGCAAGGATGCCATGTAGATCTCCTCCCCGAGGCTCCTGTGGGCCGCGGCGGCCGTGGCGACGGAGGTAAAGAGGACGCAGTGCTTCCCCCGCACAATGAGCCCATCGCCAAACTGTCCAGTCTCATTTAGGGGTTCGCCAACACCTCGATTGTCATCCTTCTGGGTACGCCGGTGGATCTTGGGTTAAAACAGAGAGAAACAAAAGTGTATTTGGTTTGCGGTAACTATCTACTTGCTAGGTAGATTGCGTTCTTTGAGAACTTGTCTTGCTATTTATTCTACTGCTGCGGAGTAAATTATTCAGAATTTGGGAGACTTCTCAGTTCTGAAAAGAGCTGTCCTGCTTATTAACTACTACCTGGGCGTAAGGTATGAAATCGGCCGGGACTACTCCTAAGAAAAAAAAGTATTTATAAAACAAACTTGAATAAAACTGACCTCCTATACAGAGCTCAAATGTTTACACTGGACCACAGGCCCGAAGCCATGATTTAGTGTTAGGCCGGTAAACACATCACCAGACAATAAGGCCGTCTCGTGTTTTCCAATTGAATAACATTGAAATAAAACAACTTTACTAAAAGTGACCTCCTATACAGAGCTCAAATTTTTTAACACTGGACCACAGGCCCAAAACCAGTGATTTTTGTATTGGGATGTAATTAAAATACACCGATCCATTAAGCCACGCCCATTTCTCATTGACCAATCACAACCACGAAATCTGATCACCATTTGAGACGTTTGGTGATCTTTGCACTACCGGTAATGGTGATCGGGTTTCGCGGCTGTGATTGGTCAACTCGTAAGGAGGCGGGGCTTAATGGATCGATCTATTACATGACTAGACAAGTCTCGCGGACTTGTGTTTTTCAACTGAATAATAATACCTCACTCTGTGTGTTGAAACGTCGACGTTGAGTCTGATATACCTTTCAAATCTATTGAGTAGTGATGGGACTCCAATATTAAATTTGGAGTGTCGGAACAGTACGCATGGCAAAATAAAGTATGATATGTGACACTTGTTTCACCAATCAAATGCCAAGGAACTATAAGTGGGGTATATAATATTCATGATGCATGATGCAATCATTACATCAATTAAAGGGTGTGTACAACATTGGTAAGAATGAAAATATAAATGTTCACAGATTTGCACATAACTTACATGGTATAAAGATGGTCATGGTGGAAAACTTCCCTTGAAATAGTTTTGCTTGAAATGCCATAGTTTTTAGGAAATGAGTAAAAGAATAGTCTTTATCCTGCAGGATAAATTCCGATGTTTGAAAAGAAGTTAAAACACATTTTTCACTGTTTTCTCATGACTCCGAAGACCGATTTAGCTGAAACTTTCACAGGTTTGTTATTTCATGTATATGTCGGGTCACATCAAGTTTGGATACAGGTCTTTGGCAATTACCAATGTTGTAAACACCCTTTAAACAAGAGGATTGGTTCTTTACCATAATTTCCAAGGATCCATTCTTCAGACTGCTCCCACCGAGGGATCTATCCGTCAAGACCGTCAACTGCATCTTATCATCCTGTGAAATACAACAAGACATTAGGAGTCAGATATGGTCTAGACCTTGTGCACATGACTTCGTCGACCAGTGCATTCTTTTTGGTGGGTATTTGAGTTGGGGCAGTCAGGTTAGCTCAGTGGTTTCTCCTGATCTGTGACTCTGCTTCGATTTCCGGTGTTATACAGCAATCCTTCACCGATCTTGAACTCTTGGTGGCAGCAGATATGCCTCCATTACTGCGGTGTACCTGGGTGGTACTGCGCTGCCTAGCGACTGGTATAAGGTTTGGGCTACACGGCGATCATTTGATCAGTCGCGGGTTATTGGACTTTCACTTTGCAAATCGCTTAAACCCGTCGCTAGGCAGCGCAGTACCACCCAGGTACCACCGCAATAATGGCGGTATCTGCTGCCACCAAGAGTTCAAGATCGGTGAAGGATTGCTGTATAGGGAAATCGGTCCCTCGGAGATTCTGTCCCACATATAGGAAATGAACATGGGCTGGAGGAGGATTATTCAGAAGAGGGCGCTATCAGAAGAAGTTTGTACACAGTTGGCCATAATGGGGGAACAGAATCTCCGCGGGGGACAGAATCTCCTGCCACACGGTACTGGAGCATTGCATGTGGATTGGGTTTTCAGTCCTGACCTGACAGCATGGGTTTCCATATTTGGTGTTATCCTGCCAACATCTAAAATTGAAATTTCTTAACTGGCTTCTCTAAAAAGAAAGTTGGTGTGCTGTTTCCATTGGGGTGCTTTGCCAACTATATAATTCAATACAAAATAGTCTGACGTTTCGACCCTAGCAGAGTCTTTCTCGAAGGCTAGTGGAAATACAAGAATAGAGAGAGAGAGAGAAGCAGAAAGCACACAGAAAAAAGGGGGTAAACAATGATATAATTCAGATTCAGATTCAGAAGAACTAGACTGCTAAAAGACACCCTAAAGCCCCGGCCATATAGATAGGTTGCAGTATGACGTAAGTCGGCCATCTTTACGGGCAATTTGGAACACACAGTCCCGCGTTACGCGTGAGAACGGCGTGCAGGACGCGCACATTTCACAAAACTCATTGCAGTGAACGACGCGGCTGCGTTAATAATTTGAGCGCTTGACGCGCCTGCAAGCCAAAATGCGATTTGCCCGTAAAGATGGCGTCTACTGGGAACTATCTATAGAGTCATCTTAAAGTGACAAGTTTTTACCTTGATGTATGCCCGGCTGTTGATTGGGTAATAGTTTCCAGATGCTGGGTCTGAATTGTAGTAGATCCAGTCGGCACGGTGATCAAGGCTACAACAAACAAAGATACAAAGCCATGTTAAATTGTTAATGAAATATCTAAAAAGGAAAACGAAAAAGGACAAGAAAATAGCGACAAGTTCATGCTAAAAAACAAAAAAACAACATGTGTCCTTCTAATAACAAAAGCAGTGACTTCAAGCATTCCTCTAGTGGCGTATTCTACCAATCAATATAATCAAGATATTGACAAAATAGGGAGACCGCCAACATAGGGCTAGATAGCTCAGTTGGTAGAGCGCCGGCACGTTAAACCGGAGGTCGTTGGTTCAAATCCCGCTCTAGTCAATTTTTCTTTGTTCAACCCAAAATCAATCAATATACTTGTCGGAATTTATTATTATTCCTAAGGTTTGTTGTGAACTTAGTATGCCCTTTGGGATTCCCTTGGTTATTGTGCTCTCATCAAATTTCATATTTGTGCAATCTCTCAAATTTGAACCAATGGAAGGCCATGCCTGAATTAGTGGCTACGGCTAGGGCTGTGACTTCGGCTGGATCTCCATGACATCATGCGTTGAAGTATTATTAATAATAATGGCTTCTTATATAGCGCTCATATCCTTCACTCAGTGACGCTCAAGGCGCTTCAACAGTCAGTATTTTCCTGCAAGGTATGTGGAGCTACATTTTGAAGTATGAGACCTATTCCTTTAAATAGCACCATGTAGTGGTTTACAAGGTGCTGTGGCGCAATATGCAGCCAATCAAACCAAGAACACCGGGGTGAACCCCTTCTCTTTTCGATAAGTGCACCGAGTTCTTTTACGTGCATTACACAACACAAGGGACCAACGGCTTTACGTCCCATCTGAAGGACAAAGCAATAATGGTTAAGTGTCTTGCTTAAGGACACAAGTGTCACGACCGAGACTCGAACCCACACCCTGCTGATCAGAATTACAGAGCTTGAGTCCGGTGTTCTTATCCGCTCGGCCACGACACGCCACATAAGGGAATCAAACCTTGCCAATGAGGTTTACACGGCTGTTTAAAACTGGCCAGGTTGGGGCCGTGTGATAAAGGACCTCCTCGTTTACAGGAATTTAAATATTTTTACCGAAAGGGTATTTGTAAAAGGAAATAAAAGAGTGGCGGCGACTCAGTCTTAAACAGCCATTAAAAACCTTCATAAATACATTTCTGTTTTTAAAATATTCAAAATCCTGTAAAAGTTGAGAACAAATCTGACAATTAAGTCACAGCTCACCTCGACTCTGCATTAAATTGCTATCCAACTTGAGCGCTAAGAAGCTCCTTGTGCAAGTTTCAAACTTACGCGCTTAACTTTCAAACTATTGCAGGCAAGTTTTGAACTTGCAGCAGCCAAATATGCAACCTATCAACTTAAATTGGGCCGTGAAATTTCCGCGATCCACACAATCACCTGAGAGCGCCATCTCTTTTTGACTCAATTTCTTCAGGCAATGTTTAAACACTCCTCACTGTGTTTATATCACACATTTAAACATGCCCACATGATCTTCTCTGGACCAATCAGAATGCAGGGAACAAAAACAAAGGTGACAGCGTCTTTATAACTCACATTCTCTTGAGCATCTGTCGGCCATTCGCATCGGTGTAAAATGTATTGTTCGTCTTGAGATTTGTGTCGAATCGTGTGATGATCTCTTTCCCTATTCTATCCCTGGCAAACAAACAAATAAATTGTATAGATTGTCATGACATGGACTACAATTTTGACCGGTTCCCTGATTTTTAGGCTTCGCAGAGAAAAAAACTTGCTCTCCAACATTTTGTACAAAGCCAAATTCCAATTTATAAAATAAGGGGCAAGGAGGGGCTCTATTGCATACAGCATTCATTTAAAGATGAAAAAATCATGAGGGATGAGGTGCCAATAGAGCTTTCAAAGCACACAAACAGGCTGAAAAACACAGAAAACCTATGCTTATTAGCAGAAGCAAGTTACCAGTCAAAACCCAATGTAATGACTATTGTTTTGATGCTGATTCCCTACTAATATTGGTAAGCAGACACATTTAATAAGCACCTTCCTCTGTGAAACAGCGTTATAAATTTGGCCCCTGCATTTCACCTCTGTGAGCCATGGTTGGAATCCCACCTCAGACTTGAGCCTTACATATGGATTGGGTTTTCCCACTCCTACCTGCAGTCGATTTCACAAAGAGTGCAAATCCATCGTAGTTGCTTAGCAAAGAGTGATGTCACAATACAAATCACTATGGCACTACTGACAACTCGTCTTAAGATGAATCTTAGTGCTTTGTGAAATCAACCCCAGGTGACATGGGTTTTCCATATTTTGGAGTTTTCCTCCCATATCCAAAATTTAACATTTGATCGTCTAGTCTACACAAGCAACTTTAAGCCAATAGGTTATAACACTAAAGTCGCTTTTGAAGATCCCTTGGTTCTCATCACCAGAAAGATTTTAAACAATAAATAAATAAATAAGTCGTCTTTATTGCCGAACCAGATGTGATGTCACAATATGAATCACTATGGTAACAATAAAAACTCATCCACAGAAAAATCTTAGCTCTTTGTGAAATAAACCGTTTGTAGGCTTTTTATAACAGAAAATCCAAAAAGAATGAGTTAACCTAACCAAAAAAGTTTATGTAAAAATACAATAAAAAAGAAAATAATGCAACTGGTGAATTTAGGAGGTCTTCATGATATGCAATCACAGATACCTAAGGGAAAAATAAACTTCCCTAAATATGGTGCTCTCCAAAAAAAAAAAGTTCTGTGTAATTTTTTTGTTTGCTTTTTAAATTATGCTTCCCACACTCACTTGAATGGAATCGGACCGACCGTCCATTCAAACTCAGCAAACTCCTTGTTGTTGTAAAGTCTGATAACTTGACTCAACCATGGCTGAAACTGCTGCCGTACTTCAGTTACAACAGGACCCTGTTAAAATGATAGGATGACAAAAAAAATTGAAAAGACCGATACAGTTTTTGTAAGAACCAAATTTACTGCAGTTCTTGTAAAAACCATATCTAGTAACAGTTCTTGTAAGAACCTTATCTCATTTAGGTTCTTGCAAGAACCATATCTAGTAATAGTTCTTGTATGAACCTGTCTAATATCGGTTCTTGTAAGAACCATACATAATAACGGTTCTTGTTAGAACCACATCTAATAGAGGTTCTTGTAAGAACTTTATCTAGTAACAGTTCTTGTAAGAGCCAAAAACAGTAACGGTTCTTAGAACCATATCCAACAACAGTTCCTGTAAAGAGCTAGTCCAGTAAATCACTGCATACCGACATCCACTTGGTCAGCTTAAGAAGGAGACATGTTTTCCTTTACAAGGTAAATAGAATATTTGCTTCCAATTCTACGCACAAACAGAACATCTTACCTTAATGACTGTCATACTAACTGACGTGCCATCAAATAAGGGCTTGGGAGTGGGTTGGACTGGCCTAAAGATATAGGCCCCAGACGCCTGAGGGGAAACAAAAGTTCCTGGACTGCTCTCGTACCAGTAGAAAGACTGCGACACCGCCATGGATGACTTCGACCTCTTGTCAGTCATTGACTTCAAAAGTCCTGTACTACCGTCAAACGTCAGACTGAGAAACTGTTCAGGCAAAGATATTTTACATTAAAAACTAACATTTTAATATTCGTAAAGTACTTTTTTTTTTTTTTTTTTTGCATTTTCCGTAAATCAACACAAATCATAGACTACCTGAAAACAGATGTGGAAATATTGTCTTCTAACCGTTCCCCACCATTTTAAACTAAAGAAAGATAATGCAATCTAAAAACTTACGTAAAGGGTGTGTACAACATTGATAATTGTCAAAGACCAGTATCCACACTTGATGTGACCCAACATATACATGAAATAACAAACCTGTGAAAGTTTAAGCTCAATCGGTCATTGGAGTCATGAGAAAACAGTGAAAAACACCATTATATGTTTTCACTGTTTTCAAACATCGGATTTTATCACCAGTGATAAAGACTAATTGTTTTACTCATTTCCCCAAAACAAGGGAAATTTCAAGCAAAACCATTTCAAGGGAAGTTTTTAACCATGACCATCTTTATACCATGTAAGTTATGTGCAAATCTGTGAACATTTACATTTTCAATCTAACCAATGTCGTACACACCCTTTAATAAAACGAGGTTCTGAACCCTCCCTTACCCTTTACAAGAAATTATTTTATTGTCAACAGCATAGCAACTTCACTTCGAAGAAGACTCTACAATAGACCTTATGCATTGACGTCACCAAGCCGCCATCTTAGAGGTAAACTGATGATGAAACAATGGAAACGCACAGCTTTGTACGCGCGGCGCACAGGATTGGCCAATGAACATCTTCCATTTGACCTCTAGGCGAGGGCGCCCTACTCAAATGACGTCATGTGCATAAGGTCACCGGACCTAAGCTCTGGTGTTTTCAGCAGCAGAGTGTGGGTTCGATACCCGGTCATGACACTTGTGCCCTTGAGCAAGGCACTTAACCATAATTGCTTCGAAAAAGTTGGGAAGGTAGTGCATTCTGCTCTACCAGACAGGCTCCTAGTGGATGATACCCATGCCTACATCCTTAAGGACTGTGAAGGGGGTAACCCTGTTTCAGCCCCAGGAGTAGGAGGCAACGTGCCCCTGGTGTCAATTGATTTGTGTCGATAGCCCAAATCAGTTATGTGTAGCCCTCACCTTGAGTGGCCGTCCGTGGCCTTGTGAGTTAGGCGATATCTCATTAAAAAAACAAAAAAACAAAACCATGACGTACAGAGTAGAAACTTGGACTACAACAAATGAGTTCAACAACCAATAGACCTTATGCATATGATGTCATTTGAGTAGGGCGCCCTCACCTAGAGGTCAAAAGGAAGATGCTCATTGGCCAGTCTTGTGCGCCGCGCGTACAAATCAGCGCGTTTCCATTGTTTCATCATCAGTTTACCTCTAAGATGGCGGCTTGGTGACGTCAATGCATAAGGTCTATTGAGAGCAACAAAGAGAGCCATGGGGAGAAAATGGTACATTTAACTATACAGGATAAAGTTAACAGAATAAAGGAGAAAACAAAAGTCAATGACATCATTGAAAAGATGAAGGAGATCAAATGGAGGTGGGAAGGTTGACTAGACGAATACCTGAATGGCAGCCAAGAGCAGGCAAGATAACATTTTTGCACTGACACACTGGTATAACATAGCAGACAGTTACTGACTGTGTCATACCTGGTTTTCTATCACTTCATCGGACCGAGGTTTGAACACTGTAGGGAGAATTGATGTCACGGCTTCCCCTGGGGAGCAAAAACATCAACAGACATGCGTTTCATTTTCTGCAAAATTTTGAGATTACAGTAAAAAGGAAGCATCTCAAAAGTCGGGCATGTTCCAGGCGCAAAAGAAAGTTTCCGTGAGCACACGCCCGCATCGGACCGCCAGAAGGTTTCAAGAGACAGCATGATTGTGCTGAAGTACGGGAGCAAAACAACATGAGTGAATACATGCGTTAGGATTTTGAACGCTCCAATGGAACATTCTGCCGGTCCAAAGCAACGATCCATATTTTTGGGGTCCGATATCTAAAAAATTCACCATGCCGGCACAGTCAAATTTTCAGACTTTGGGTGAAATATTTGTTGTTGATTTTATGGTTTCAAATGATACAGAACGGACTACTGAAGACAATTTATTCATGCGCACTAGGTAAATTAGCAACAGTTTTAGATATATTGAGAATGTTGTGAGTTTGAATTTTTTGTCAAAAAAAAACAAAACATGCCATATTGCTTTAGCTTGCTCCTCTTTTACAGTAATACGATAATCTTTCATACATAAATGTGGTTATGATTTTTCACCTTTTTGTAAGAGTGTGACGACGTAGTTGCTGAAGCCAAGGGGGGGTACGGTGATCGGGAATATTAACTCCTTGGATGCGTTGCCACGGAATCTCCTTACTTCTTTGGTTCCCATGGAAACCTCTTGCAACTGTGAAATTATCCACAAAACAGAAAACATTCACAGTAAGGATGAATTTGATTAGCTTCCCCAAGTCGACCAAGGGCAGACCCCACTGCATTCCTGAGACTGCCAACATAAGGCTAGATACCTCAGTTGGTAGGCAAGTAAACTGAGAGGTCACAGGTTAAAATCACGTTTAAAGGCATTGCATACTTTTGATAACAGCTCAAAATCAGTGTCCACATTTTGTGTGATTCAACATAATGCATGAACAAACAAACCTGTGAAAGTTTGAGCTCAATTGATCATCGAGGTCACAAGAAAATAGACCTTATGTGTTTTTTGTTTTTCAAACATCCAGTTTATTATCACGCGTGATAAAAACTATTGTTTTACTCATTTCTCAGAAACGATAGCATTTTAGGCAGAAATATTTTAAGGAACCCTTTCTACCATTACTTACTTTAAATCATGTAAGTTATGTGTGAATCTGTGAACATTTGTGTTTTTCGATCTTACCAATAGTGTACAGGGCCTTTAAGTAACTTTATATATATATTTACCCAGTCAATTTATCACTGTTGATATTTAAAGAAAGGGTTGCATCCCCTTAACCCTTTGCATGCCATCGGCGACTTGCGTCGCCGAACCCATTTCACACGCACAGCGCCATCAGCGACTGGAGTCGCCCACGAGTACAACCGATCTTATCTCACTGAATTCTGGGAAATTATTGACCCCTGACCTTCCCAACACGTTAGTTTATTTATCAACAATGGATGCCCACGCTGCATTTTGGGAGATTTTCCATGATTTGGAAATTTGGATTTAGTAGAGTCTTTTCTCAACGATTACAGCGATGACGATGTACGATGTACATGTACACGATGTAGAAGCTAAGTCCAACAGTATCGATGGGTCCGAATCGGACGATTCCCCCATTGAAAATCAACAGCGAGTGGGTCGTGACGATAAGATGCGTGGTGTATTTCGGAGAGCCTAGGTAGTTTTGAAACGTCATATCTTTCTAACCTTAGGGCCTAAAATCATGATTTCTGTTACATGATATTGAGTTAACAATGCTGAATAAAATTTTTGATTTTTCTCTAAAACACTGTCCTCACAAGGTAATTTGTGCAAAATGGTTTGGCCCCATGTTGCTTGCTGCGTGTCACAGGAAATGCGACGCCACAGGTTTGTGTGTACAAACTAATGGTGGCATGCTAAGGGTTAAGGTGATCCTTAGGCCAAGTTAAAAAAAATACCAGTTGATCGTCCCCGCCCGCATCATTTTTTGAGGCCGCATCCTTTTTAAAAAAAAAAAAAAATGTTTGTATTTTTAATCCACCCTCTTGACATATATATTTTTATTTTTGATGTAAACTTACCTCATGCAACAAATAGATATAAAGAAAGTTAGCGGTGATTTCAAACTGAAGAATTGGTGGCCTGTTTGAATTGAAATACTTGGCGGCCATCTTGGAAAAAAAATAATAAATAAAAAATAAAAAGGCCCTCATCCTCCTCTTTTTGGAAAAATCAGGACGATCAACTGGTATTTTATTTTATTTGGCCTTATCTCTGTCTATGCAGCTGTATATTATTTTATGACTTCCGATTGGCGCCAACGGAACAAAGATATTGACAAAATAGGGGGATAGCCAACATAGGACATAGACAGCTCGCTTCAATCATTAGAAGATTGTCGCCATTCACTTTGTAATTCTTTCATGAAAATGACTCTTAATAAAACAACCCAGTTTCAACGATACTTGCCAGAAACTAATAATAATAATTCATTTTATAATAATAATTCATTTTATCGCATAAACGATAAAATACATTATTCGCCGCAGATAACCCCCCACTGTGGATCAGAGCCCTGGTGCAACACACTGGCTCTGACAGTTTTATAATAGCGCCCTCTGCTGCTTGGCTGTGGTTGTAAGACTAGACTTGCCTTGGTGACGTCCGTTGTTTAGTTTGGACGTAAGCCAAGAAGGTAAGCTAACTTTTTCCCGGGGCAGCGGGGGCTGACCTTTATGCAAATTGCGCGTGCACCAATTGGACCAATCAGGTTGCGTATTATTGGTAAGACAAAAGTGTCGGTGCATCAAAGAAGCAGGAAAGCTCATCACTTCGGCTCAGCTTTCATCTGAGTAAACATCATTTTGCAAACCCACCACCACCCCCTTTTCGGCCTCCATCAATTGGTGGTTTCTTCTGCTTGATGGGGACAAATAATATACTGGGGAGAGGAGGGACTCAAGTCTAAAGTTAAGGTTGAACTAATAATTCAATCCGGTGATACTGATAGCACCCTTTTGTTCAGGTGGGACTATGTTTTGTAATCCAACCGCATGTACCAGAGGTGGAATCACTTTAAAGCCTTCATACTGGGCTTAACATTGTGCTTATTACTATAGGGGTGGGCGACAGCCCCCTCTTTTGTTTTAAATACTTTTAACAACCCCTCCAATCTGTGGCATTATTTTCTAAGGAAGTGGACTGCCACTGCCTTGAGTCAAACAAATAAATGGGGGGTTAGTCTCAAATTTTAACGTTGTAATGTTATTTGGTAACACTAGCACCCTTTTGTTCAGGTCGGGCTACATGTAGTTCATGTATTCCAACCGCATGTACCAGCGGTGGAATCACTTTAACCCTTGTATGATTATGTAATTATATCAACGTTTTTTAGAAACACTGCTGTTAGTGTTTTATAGGGGCGGGCAAGCTTCCCCCCTATTTTATCGACAATCATTTTAAGCCTTGTAGGCATTTGTGTCATTATTTGAAAACACTGCTGTGTTTGTGTGGTTTCGAGGCTGGGCAAGCTGCCCCCTCATTTTATATATGGCAAGCTGCCAAGGAATCCGGGCCCGGTACATTTTGTTGGGCAAGCTGCCCGTGGGCATTTGCCCTTGATTAAGTCATGATTAAGTCATGATTAAGTATTGTATTTTCATATATTTTCGTACATGTTTGCCAAACTGGTAATTGATAACCAGATCATGTTGGAAAATATAAACAGTTGAAACTGTGCCAAAAGTCAAGAAAATGATTTTGCTATTATGTTCTTTTGGGGGTGTCGTCTGAGAATAATAACTCGAGAACGCTTAGGCGGAAAATAAAAATCCCCAAGTTTAATTGTAAAACTGAAAGAATAAAAAACAGTTCGTTGCCTAATACCTTGTCCGTAATTTTAACATTAGTTGATTTTGCTGCATTTCTCTTAAGTTTACTTTAATCTATTTCTGAACTCATTGTTGTTTTTCCCATTGTGCCTTCTTAAAATGTTTAAATATTTTTATTGTAAATTTCCTTGCAATTCGGCTGATATCGCGATTTGTAAATTTGTTTTTAATAAACCATTTATGAATGAATGAATGAGCTCAGTTCGTAGAATACCGTTGCATAAGCACAGAGGGTGCAGGTTCAAATCCTGTCAATTTGTCTTCGGTTCACCCAAAAATTGTCTCAATGTTCTTAAACGAACCTGGCTAATAACTGGTTTTCCGCTGGGGCCAGTAACAGAGTACTTGAAATTCACCGGTATCCGTACAACTGTCGTCACTTCTCGTGCCAGAGGGTTATACGCGGTTACTGTAAACTGAAAAAAGAACCAAATTTCAAATTAACCACATTAAACAATAACCGTTTTAAGTATATAAAATAACAGATTTAATAGACAATGTTCTCTCTGATGTCATCGCCAAACAAAATACATAAATTTAGGCTAGGAGTGACATCAGAGGTCCTTGGGAACGATAATGGCACCTTCTATAGCACCGGTATCCACAAAAGTGCTCATGGCGTTTGCTCCAATAATAAAGTTCCTCTGTGGATGCTTTCTAATGGTGCAAAAGCACAAAAAGGGTGAAAAGGAGTGCTGCATAAATACAGCAGCAAATTGAACAGTAATCCAAAATTGCTATACAAATTAGGAGAAATGTTCATAAAAAAGATGTGTCGTCAAGGTTGTTTTGAAAATGTCTGTTGTCTGGATGGCTCTGATGGAATTCGGTAGACCGTTCCAGACCTTCCCTGCAGCTAACTGAATAGAACTGGATTCCTTTGAATTATTCACAGCATACTCCACGAGGAGGAGTTTGTCAGCTGCTGAACGTAGATTTTTCACCTGTGACCTGTGCCATCACGCCTGAACCAAATTTACGGCAAAACAAAATGTGTGCCACACACCAACAGGTAGATTTCAATAGACGGAAGTTTAGATGTAAACACTTCAAGGTTTCCCGCTAATTCCAGCTCAAAGTTGCCATCCAAAGTTTGTGCACTTTTTTTTAACCTTAGATCTTTTCATTCCATCATTTATAAGTTTCTTACAAAAAAAATTTGAATTTGGGTGCGACCACGTGTCTTTAAAAAAAAAATATGGGAAAAGAAAGGAGTTTTTTTTTCGGAGGTAAACTATCGAAAAGCAAGTTTAATGGACTTCTGGGAATCGTTGGGGCCAGTCTGTGTGAAGTGGTTTTTATGGAATTATGTCGCCGATAATTAGGGTAAAATGGCTTACCTTAGGTGAGCTTTCCGTGATGGGACAAATGCTGATGTTGAGATAGTCACAGAACTGGGGCGTTGGTGCCGGGACGGTGGCATTCTTTTTCATCAAGTTACTGAGAACACTCCCAATAAGGTTCTACAACAACACAGCAAAAAATAAATGCACAATAATGAGGCAGAACCGTTGTAGTCGTGGCTAGGTTTTGAAAGGCCTGCCTAAAAGCAGGGTCATGGATAGATAATAACTACTCCTCAAATTAATGACCATAAAATTTGTCCTTGTTGAGAAGCACTGCAGCTGTTGATAATATAAACTATTTTAAGAAATGATTCCCTTCGAAAGTATATGGTTTGGAAATGTTTTCACCCAAACACATTTGAAACCGAGAAATGATTCATGCATGAATCTTTTCTCGGATTTCCCGAGGGTTGGTGTCTTTTGCGAATGCTGTGGCCAGAGATGCGGTAGGTACCCGCTGTCACCTCGCTAAACGTGTATTGATTTGAAAAAAAGATTCTTGTGAAAATACCACACGGCCAGAGATGCGGTTGGTACCCGCTGTCACTTCACTAAATGTGGATAGATTCGAAAATAGATTCTTGTGAAAATACCACAACAGTTTCTTGCAGTTTTCTCAGCAAGTAGACCCTTTTTTCAGCTGAAACTTTCACATGTGACTTTTATTGAATCTTTCTTTATAATTTTGCCCCAAAAATCAGCATAACGTTGACAAAAACCAATGTATGACCTAGCCCTATATAGGACTCTTCCTCTGTGCTGCACACAGATACAGAGTCCTAAATATTAGGGCACGTTTCTGGGACGGAAAAATTTCAAAGCTTCATAACTCAAATCTTGACTGCACGAAGCCACTCATTTCACCGGATTCACATTCCATGGCGGCATACATTTTTTTGCGGTGGGTTTTGGACGTCATATATTCCTCATTATTCCGTCATTTTCATGAAATAATGCAGCTCTCAACGTAAAAAAATTCTGCAAACTTTTAATAAAGAAAAACCAAGACGCGGGCGTTTGCATGTGTTCGCGTATGTTTGCGTGGGCGCAGATTACGCAAACCGCAAAATGCACCAAAATTATATCGCACTTTTTGGTCACAGTATCTTGACAGCACAGCGTTAACATGCAAACGCAACGCACAATATGTGTGTCATGCACCCTGCGTCTTACACGTGAATAAGCGCGTACGCACAGCAGACACTGTGAGGATATGTGCGTCATGCACCCTGCGTCTTACACGCAAATATGCGCGTACGCACGGCAGACACTGTGAGAAGACGAACAAAACGGGTGTTTTTTTTACGTTGAGAGCTGCATTATTTCACGAAAATGACGGATTAATGAGGAATATATGACGTCCAAAACCCACCGCAAAAAAATGTGTGCCGCCATGGAATGTGAATCTTGTGAAATTAGTAGCTTCTTGCAGGTAAGATTTGACTTATGAAGCTTTGAAATTTTTCCGCCCCAGAAATGGTACCTGATATCCAGGATGTCACTGTAGTGTACTACGCCGAAAGTGAAAGGCCGCCAGGGCTATGTATGACCCTATGTACCTTTAAACTCACCGGATATTGTGACTGAGATTAGGAAGGTTAAATTCATATAAATATTAATAATAATAAACCGTAGTGTCTTAAAATCTGACATTCAAGTGTAAATGAAGTTGGATGTAAAACTTACCTCGCACTGAGTTCGGCCAATATAGAGTCTCTCGGCATAGTCATCAGCAACTGCCTGTTTTGAAGTACCACTAAAATGATAAAAACAAAAACTTCTTTCAAAAACATTTCCTAAAAATAAATTTAGAGTTCAGGGGTTCATCAGCAATAGACCTATCCATCTAGCTCCACCCACCATAGCCACTGTCTATCAATGGCACCCACGTTGGTAGCACATCTGACACATCGGACACGAGACACAACGCTGAGATCCGAGTAGCATGTAATAAAGGAATCAAAATGTGTGACGAAGAAGTTTGAAACTAGTTGTTTCAACATTCTGAGGCCTGGTTCTTGATAATTGTACCGAGACAAAGTCGAGGTAAAAATTATCAAGAACCAGGCCTCGGCATGTTTAAACAACTAGTTTAAAATCGATCCAACACACTTTGATTCACATTCATAAATACCTTTCTGTTAAAAACATATTTTAAAAAACGCTGTAAAAGTTGAAAACAATTCTGACAGTTTAGCCTCAGCGAAACTCAACTCTGCCTTGACTTTTTCTGCATGCGTTGAGCGTTGAGTAGCTCGTTTGTTCGAACGTGCACGCTTAAATTTGAAACTGTCGCACGCATATTTCAAGCTTACGCGAGCCAATTATGCGACCTACCCACTTAAATTGGGACGTGAAATTTGCACACTCCGCACAATCATCCGATAACGGCCCCTTCTGACTTCATAAGGCCGGGTCATATTTAATCACTTTTATTAACTGTGTTTATATTAAACACTTAAACATGGCCTCAAGATCTCCTCTCGACCAATCAGATTGGATAAACCATCCCAGGTATTTATAAATGGAATTTTAAAGCTTCAGATTTTGGGGTGTGCAATAGTAGCTGTGATTGGTCAATGCATGAAGGGGAGGAGCTTACTGGATTGGTTCATTGGGCACAGCAGTCAATAGACCTGATGCATTGAAAGCATCCAGCTGCCATCTTAGTGGTCAACCAATGATGAAACAATGGAAACGCAAAGATTTGTATGCACGGCAAACAGGATTGGCCAATGAACAACCTCTTTTTGACCTCTAGGCGAGGAGGACTCCTTCCCAA
This sequence comes from Leptasterias polaris, assembly GCA_037783415.1. NCBI lineage: Eukaryota > Metazoa > Echinodermata > Asteroidea > Forcipulatida > Asteriidae > Leptasterias > Leptasterias polaris. Next base: position 1,420,760 of record JAZGTN010000153.1, on the reverse strand, counting down.
ATAATTATGTGTGCCCAAGGTCTATAACTGAGTCTAGAATAACAACTGAAATCTGAGTAACAAACACTTTTCTTAAAGGCACTGGACACGTTTGGTAATTGTCGATGACCAGTATTCTCACTTGGTGTATCCCAACATATGCATAAAATAACAAGCCTGTGAAAATTTGGGTTCAATTGGTCATCGAATTTGCAAGAGATCAATGAAAGAAAAAACACCCTTGTTGCATTACTTTGTGTGCTTTCAGATGCATAATAAAAGGCCTCTGGCCAGAAGTCTTTTATTATTTTAGTGAGAAATTACCTCTTTCTCAAAAACTACGTTACTTCAGAGGGAGCCGTTTCTCACAATGTTTTATACTATCAACAGCTCTCCATTGCTCGTTACCAAGTAAGTTTTTATGCTAACAATTATTTTGAGTAATTACCAAAAGTGTCCAGTGCCTTTAAAATCTGAAGATGAACTTACGAAACAGCATCATGATGCTGAGCAACAGCCATAGCTTTTTCTGGAAAAAAATAATAATGATATTTGAAAATGAATAACTTTTTTGTTCATCACCAGCTCAACACCTGTAGTAAATTTCAATGGCATGTCTATGAAGTGATAGTTTGAATGGCAACAGATTATGGTAAAAGGGGTGCCAAGGTCAAATTCGATTTTGTGGTGCACTCATTTTCAAAGGAAAACGATTACTCAGGAAGCTCCAAAAAGTTCAAAAAGTTCAAAAAGTTAATATCGTGGGTGGGCACAGAATATTTTTTAAAATACCAACGTGAAGTGATTAACCAATAGTTTAACAAATGTTTAACAGTAGTTTATACTTACTTAGATAATATGAGTTTGTTTGGAGTTTCAAACCAGGAAGCACTGATCCCCATACTTCTAACTGTTTACAAATCTGAAATTAAAGCAAAAATTATCAAAAAATTTGACAGAAAGTTTTTTGTTTTAGAATAGTGGATGAATATTTCAAATCCCTCAGGGATTGAACAATTTAAAAGTCTTGTCCTAGCTCCAGTTCAGGAATTCATTTTGCTTGGCATATTTTTATCGTGATCGAACTTTCTTTGGGGTTGCTGTTGGATTTGCTTAACAATCCGGAATAGATAGTTCCTAGTCATACAGTGTAGAGTCAGACACCTCTATGAGTTAACATACAACTATGTGTTTTGCGTAAATACTGCAAGCGACACAGGGGAGTTTTGCGAAAAATAGTTAATGGCCTTACATTTTGACCCTAGCAGAGTCTTTCTCCAAGGCTAAATAAAGGCTCATTAATTAAGCCTTTGCGAAAGAATCTGCTAGGGTCGAAACGTCAGGCCATTAATTATTTTTTGCATTTAAACCACAGGTCCGTTTGGTTGGTAAGCACTTTGCAATGCAAATTCTATTTACTCACAGGGTGGTTTTATTAAATTCCTTGCCAGATTGGTTGGTGAACCACTTGGCTGTGTAGCAAAATTAGAATGTTTAACGTAGCTTCAAGCCAAAACCCAAATTGCCCCTAAAGATGTCCTCTATCTGAAACTATCTATTGATTCAACCAGGTCAAACCTAGGAAATGAGAATGTACAAAGGTTTTCATTTTGTGCTTGCAAAGGCAAAGGAAATTGGGGCTAAAGCTTTCAAAGTAGTGCAGTTTCATGGATAATAGCAATATTACTTTTGACAGAAATATATGTTGTCTAGGGCTCCTTGTGACATTCACATCGCAAACAAACAAGTGATTTAGAACTCGGTAAACAACTGCAAAGATATAACAAATGCTCTTAGTTCAGACACTTTCAACAAGAAAATGGTCACCTTACCTGAAGAAGAGTGTTAGTTTCTCTGACGTAACCCTTGAGGGCTGGCCGACTGGTAAAGTACCCAGTCCAGAAAGCATGAGGGTGATCGGCGTAGGGGAAGAAGTCGTCACTTTTGGTGGTCCACTTCTTGGCTACCTGATTGATGCTTTTTGTGTAACATGACGGGGTGGAGTACAAAGCATGCACCATGGTTTCGTTTTGCTGTGTGTGTCAGAGAGAAAAACTACTTTGATTAATCTCTTTGAATTTAATCAACCACATTTGAGTTGCATTTGCACAGTGATTTAGTGGGGTTCTTCTTCATCATTCGGGCATCAGGTTGGCTTTTTAGTGATTTCTTTCCCTGCCTTTCACCTCTGTGGACCATGGTTCGAACCCCGCCTCAGACAGGAGCCTTATATTTAGGTTTTTAGTCCCTACATGGGTTTTCCTCTATTTGGGGTTTCCTCCCACATCTAAAATTTAACATTTCTTCATTGACTCTTATTTTTATCCTGTTATAAAAATAATATAATAATTTGGGAGGCTAATCATCCTTACTAGCAGCTGAAAGCTGAATTGCGAAGGACGCAACTACAACGTGTTCGAGAAGCAGGCATGCAAGGGCGCCTTTGGCAGCCAGCCACATCAACCCATTATGACCACGGAGCACAGCCAGAGATCGAAAGTGTCTGATTTTTCCGGAGGGAGGAAAACCGGAGGGCCCAGGGAAAAACCTTGTGACACAGCAGAGAACCAACGCACAACTCTACTCACATATGGCCTTGGCGGGGTATCGAACCAGGGTCACCTTGGTGAGAGGCGAGCGCTTTATGCACAAGCCAACCATGCCCCCATTATTGGCTGAAACAATAAAACCAAATTCCCAACACCACATGGTAACTCAACACCCAAACTGCTGGACTCTAATCAGGGTGGTATCAAACAAAACATGCAGTGTGATCCTGACAGGTGGCCAACCAAACAAATGAAACAAAACTGCAGGCCTAATACTTCATAAAGTCAACGAAGCCAAATGCCTCCATCCCCCTGATCATTGTCTAGGTGCCCTTACTTAACCACTGTAGCACTGCAACTCAAAAGTCCAACAAAACAAATGAAACAAAATGCAGGCATACTACACAGAGAGGCAAATGCCTCTACGCGCCGGCCAGGCCTTGCACCCAAGCTTTTTTATAAAGTATGAAAGTAGCCCATCGGGCTAGCAATTTATGCATGTTTTTTTTTAGCCCAAACCTCAAACATGTGTTGTCAAAACTTTATCTTTATGATGTTTACTTAGCAGAAATCATTAAGAAATATATTTTTCCTAAACAGCTCCATGATATTGAGCCCTGGCCTGAAATAATGAAAAGAGAAGGGGTTCGCCCCGGTGTTCCTGGTTTGATGGGCTGCATATTGCGCCACAGCACCTTGTAAACCATTACATGGTGCTATGTAAAAGGAATAGGTCTCAAACTTCAATAAGTAGCTCCACATATATACCTTGCAGGAAAAATACTGACTGTTGAAGTGCCTTGAGCGTCACTGAGTGACGGACCTGAGCGCTATATAAGAAGCCACTATTATTATTATTATGATTATTATTATTATTATTAATAATGAGTGCTTTTATTAACAGCTGATCCAACTAAAAATGTTGATTCCTCACCTTGGCGTTGACGTATTTGATAAGTTTGTCCAAATTCTTGTACCACATGTCTGCGTTGCTGTACTGGAAGTCCGACCCCATGGTGAACATAATGTGGTTTGTTCCATATGTAGTGTTCTTAAAAGAGCAGATGATATTTCCGTTAAAAATAGCTATCCCAAATCTTCTATAGCATATACACTTTGCAAAATTTGACTTTAAAAAATAAAGGGTGTTTGTAACATTGGTAAGAGCAAAAATATAAATGTTCACAGATTCACACATAACTTACGTGGTATAAAGATGGTCATGATGGGATACTCCCTTTGAAATATTTTTGCTTTAAATGCTATAGTTTTTGAGAAATGAGTAAAACAATTAGTTTTGAATTCACGAGTCAAAAACTTGATGTTTGAAAACAGTGAAAACACTTAAGGTTTTCCCCCACTTTTTTCTGGTGATTGCAATGATCGATTGAGCTTAAACTTTCACAGGTTTGTTGTTTCATGTATATGTTGGGATACACCAAGTGAGGATACTGGTCTTTGACATTTACCAAAAGTATTAACTGCCTTTAAGGGTGTGCACAACATTGGTCAGAATTAAATTATAAATGTTCGCAGATTTGCGCATAACTTACATGGTAATGACCCTCTCACCAATTTGAGAGTCAACAGTTGAGCGCGTAAACACCGCATTGCCTAAAATAACAACAGCCCTTTTCACACTGTATCTCTTATCCCTGTGGAATATACAGCCCTGTGGAGGCCCCAGGAGTTTTTTAACCCCATGGTTAACCCCGGCGCACTTTCACACTGTCCTCGTCCAGGCCCCTATTCCACAGGGTTCCGGTTGGATATCTCAAAAATACCCTGGGGTTTTACCGCATACCCCTAGGGCAGGGGTAGCTACACATATTCCCTGGGGTATTCCCAATTGCCTGGGTAGATCAGGGGTAAATAACACACTGGGACATTGACTCCCAAAATGGCGCAACCAAGATTACTGTGATGATGTTACCAGGTAAACAGCACTCCGCTCTAATGTGGTCACTTTTGCTCAATATACCAAACTGTCAGACAAACATATTCCTCCACTTATGCGATAACCGCATCATCAAGTGCCAAACTACACTAGTAGTAATAATCAGTACGCGCGAGTAACAATAAAACTTGGACATATACGCGCTCGTTTGTCTGAAGATCCAGGTGCTTTTACTTTTAGAATTAGTGCAAAGTGCTATTGGGTCAATAAAGATCCATGGTGGTGAACTTCCCTTGATATATTTTTGCCTGAAATACTAGTGTAAAAAAAACAATTTTGTAAACAAATTAGTTTATAAGGTTTTTTTCTTATCACTATTTTCATGTGACTCCAATGACCAAATGAGTTTAAACTTTCACAGGTTTGTTATTTCATGTATATGTTGGATCTTATAAAGTACAGGCACTAGTCTTTCACAATAGACTGTGCAAGTCTCGCGTGTATCCGAACGAGAAAACACGTCAAACGAAGAACATTTTTATTTCTGAAATTAAATCTTTGTTTTAAATTATATCTCATGACAAAATCTGAACAACAAAAATTAATCATTACAATTTTATGAAAAGGTTTAGCTTTTGAAAAAAAAAATCACAATAGTGTGTATGTTATTATTGAAAACAAATTAAAACTCTGGGACAAGGATGCCTATTTGATGTTAACTTTTTAGAAACCCCTTACGCGGATTCGTGAAGGTCAAACGGGTCTTAAATGGACCCGTATCGCAGTCTAAAGAGGATGCTGACGCCTCAACAACCATAGACTGCAATGAAAAGGGTTTGCTTTGCAATTACAGCATCTGGCGATTATAATTGCGCATCCAAAACAAGCGTTTACGTAAGTTTTATGATCCGAGGCGAGCACAAAATTCTTAATTTTTTGCAATAACCGGAAGCTGAGGTCAAGTTTAATTCTTGGGTTTTCTTCGTTATATTGTTGTTCTAGGTCATAAACTACGTTAAACTAAAATAATTGACGAAACAAAATCTCGCCCACGTAAAACTCCATATGGTTGGGACCACTATGGTCCCGGAAGTTCGAATGCACGCGAGCCTTGCACAGCCTATACACAATGTTGTCTTGGGCTTTAAAGACCTAATGGCAGGGGTGGTGTTTTTGGGTTTTTTACCTGGTCTCTGGCAAATCTGACAAACTCAGCAACTCTCTCGTCAACATTGTAGTCAAACATACTGGGATCATCCTGTAAATATAAACAGAGAGTTCAAAAAATAATACCGCACCTTTTGATGGGAGGGTTCTAAGGTTTTGGAAGGATTCAAGAAAATAGTGGAGTATTGCAATGTACAGAAAATATTTAATTCGAGCAACCTTAAAAATAAGATTTCCGGAAAGTGCATTTTTGTCTAAGATTTGCAAAAGACCTATCCATTAGGCCCCTGTACACCATCACATACATGAAATTGTTTACCCTTTCACCGTTAGGAATTGGGCACTATATACCAAGTGCTTTCTGAGTCCTGCTTGAAAAAAATTAACTCAAGAAGGATTCGAACCCATGACTTCACATTCTCCGGGCTATCACTCAGATCTACAACATTGGTACTTTGTCAAACTGTTTTGGATAGTTTTTCAGTGCCATACCATGATGGGAGGGTCGTTGCAGGTGGTATCGTAGCAGAATCCTTTGGGTGGGCCATAGTGAGAAAACAACGCCCCAAAGAACAGGTCTGAGGTACTGCCGAGACTCTGCGACGTATGCCACACCTGCTCCATCCTCTTGTCTGTAATTCTTGTTGCCTTATCGAGGTAGTCCAGCCGTGCAAAGTACAGACTGTCAAATCCCATCTGTGTGGGCAAGAAAATCACATTAAAGCAAGCTAGATTTGTTTAGGACAAACTTCATCAATCATCAAATGGAGCTAACTCAGGCATTCCTGACAACGTCTCTCAACTGGTCTCTTCGCTCAATGATTGCTGGTAGGTCACATCGCTTAATGCCAGAGTCACGCTCCAGGATATCCACAAATGTTGCTGCAGGACGCCCTCTTGATCTTTTACCATGTTGAGGCTAAAAGATCACCCATACTTTTGCACACACCAGTGTAGGGACTTCCTATTGTTGTTCTAGTATACCCTTTTATAAAGAATCACGTTAACAAAGAAAAACGCTGTGGGGACCTTTGTTCCATTGTGTAAAAGTCCCCACAACTCTGGGTATGCCTACCCAAGAGGGCAAACTTGATGATTAATAAATTTTGGAAGGGGGGGGTATAAAGCAATCAAACTGAAAGTTCACAGCTTTAAAACTTTAAAACTTCATACAAGTACAAATCCTCAAGAGAATTATCCCTCCAGGGCTCGAATTCACAAAGCACTAAGATTCATCTTTAAAGATGAATTGTCAGTATTATGGTAGAAATTTTTATTGTGAATTCACACTTTGCTTAGCAATTAAGATTGATACACAGTTAAGATCAATCTTAACTCTTTATGAAATCAGCCCCAGGTTATTTTGGTAGGTAAGCAGGTTGCAACAGCCAAAAAAAATTTCCCCAGAAATATCTCCGTTAGAAATTCTTTTAAAACTAAGCAAATTCTTTTGGAGACATGATTTCTGAAAGCATGGTGTCTGTTCCCGAATGTTGCGGCCAGAGATGCGGCTGGTATGTGCTCTGTCACCTTGCTAAAGGTGGATGGATTCAACGTTCTTGTGAAAATACTGTGACAGACTTTTGCTGTTTTCTCTTTTCTCAACAAGTAGACACTGTATTCAGCTGAAACTTTCACTTTAGGGTGTCATGGCCGAGTGGTTAAGAGCATCGGATTCAAGTTCTGGTGGTTTAGTCATCGGGGTGTGGGTTCGAGTCCCGAGGTGTGGGTTCGAGTCGTGATGCTTGTGTCCTTGAGCAAGACACTTTGCTATAATTGCTTCTCTTCACCCAGGGGTATAAATGGGTACCTGCAAGGGTAGAGGTTGAAATTGTGTTTGAAAAAGCCCTCGGAGCGCCACGGCAGCCCAGGGTTGTATACTCCCCAGGGAGCTGAGAAAGATTAAAGGAATGTTATTGGCCCAATGACCAGGGCACTAATGTAAAGCGCATTGAGACGTTATTGTGAAATGCGCTATATAAGAACTAGTTATTATTATTATTATGTGACTTGTACTGTATCTTTCTTGATAATTTTGTCGATAAATCAGCATTACGTTGACAAAAACCAATCAATAACCCTACTTTTAACAATGGAATTTAATTTAATTGAAGGAAATTGTTCAAATTTCTATTTCACCTGGGCCACGAGAGAGGCATACTCCCTCGAGTGTCCGAAGGGGTCAATCTGCCAGGCTGTCCGTGGCCTTGCGCAGTCTCCAAACGTCTCCTTGAGGAACCGCAAGCCGACAGTCATCTGATCAATGATGGCATTGTAGTGGGTCGAAGCTTCATCGTTCATGCACCATCCCCCGTTGACAAACTCCAATCTCCCTGAAAAGTACAGAAATTTTGGAATTTTTCATTGGCATTGACCAGCGTTCACCCTTAAAAATGGTCCACTGGCCAAACGCCAGCTAAAATACATGAATACCAGTCACAATTCTCTGCAAGTGGTCCTACTGGCTAGCTAAATTTTGAAAAGCATCCCTATTTAATATGAATTATGGGCTAGTTTAAAAGCTGGGAGACCTTACCAAAGTTTCCAGTTCATTCCAACTGAATATCCAGTTGGAAAGAATTGGACTGAGTTGGTGATTTGGTGTAAGTTGGTTTATATTGGAATACTGAATTTCTAATCGAAATGAAATCTTAGACCAACTCAGTCCAATTGGAAGTCCAATTGGACTAAGTTGGCTTGATTTGATTGGATTGGAATTAGTTGAAATTTGTTTCTACCAATTGGAAATTTCACCTCCTAAATATATTTTCAATTGGAAATTTTAATTTCCCAACGGGGTCTATTTTTAAAACAAATTCAAACTGAATCCAACTGAGTCCAGTTGGGTCCAATTTGTTTTGTGCCAAAACACAACATTGGAAAAATTCCAATTGGTTCCAATTGGAAAATTGAATTGGGAATTTTGGTATGGGGGACAAAGGACATAACAAGGTAACTGGTCCCGCAGGCTAGATGAAAGCTTCAGTCTCGTCCTTTTTTTTGTAAGACCCATTTACAAAATTAAGCCCACCTCCCTTTTCTTCCCTCCAAGTTGCTCTGCTGAGGTTTGGGCACTTTCATGGGCCTATAGACTATTTGAACTTTTGTTGACAGCAAAACCGCCCTCTATTGAAATCTGCCTGCCGGTGTGCCCATACATCATGTTTTGTAACGACCATGTTACCTTTGTTTACAGAGTAGTGACCTTGTACATTCTAATGCATTTCCTGACAGGCAAGATACTACACAGGCCATATGGGAAAATTTACATTTTGTGTCATATAATTTTCACATAAATTCAAGAGTTACAAAGCAACAGCTATACAGCTTTTGAGATGTCCCCCCTTTCTTCATATCAAAAGTTGAGAAAAATCAGACAGTGCAATCTCCATAAAACATAAGATTTGTTGTATTCTTCCATTGAACTGTGCACAAACTGTGCCTGCAGGAAGTCCGGGCTTTGTTGCTCTTTTGTAAACACGTGATGTCACAGGTCACACGGTCTATGGTTAAGGAGTGATGCTAAAGGTCACATGCCTCTGAATTACGTGACCTTTAGCGTCAGATGCGATCTGACCCCATGGTGACACACCACAATTTGCGCAAGACACGTTGTATGCACACACCGGAAGGCAGATTTCAATAGAAGGCAGTTTAGAATCTTGTGATGAAATAAAAAAGTTAGTTTTTACTACCTTCATTAACAAGCTGTTTGACAATGCCCTTCATCTTGTCCGTTTGCTCGTTCCACCATCGTTCGAAGAAAGCAATTTCAACGTAGATGAAACGTTTTGTTGGGTCCTTCACCAACTCTCGCATGACTGAGTCAAGAATGTATTGAACCCCTGCATGTTGGATGTCATTCCTGTCTGTAAATGAAATGAAAAAAAAATAAAATAAGTGACCCCCAAAAACTATGGTTTCTTTGTTTATTTACCCATAAAATACAAGAAGCAAGTTACAGGCGTGTCATGGCTGGGCTATCTAGTGCTCCAGACTGGTGGTTAGGGTGGCTGGTTCAAGTCCCAGTCAAGAAACTTGTGTCTTTGAGCAACACTTAACTATACATATATTGCTTCCTTTCACCTAGGAGTGAATGCCCCCAAAATTAAAAAAGAAGAAAAAGTCCACTAAAAAAAATGGTTCGCACACATAAATAAGCGCAGTAAACTCCTCCTTGCGCTAAGGCGCCGTTGTACTTTTTCATTCATGTTGCTACATTAACAGCACTCCGCACTTATGAGGTCACTTTTGCTCAAAATATACGGATGTCAGACGAACATTCCTCCACTTACGCGATCACTGCATCATCACGTGCAAAACTACACTAGTAGTAATAATCAGTACGCGCGAGTAACAATAAAACTTGGACATATACGCGCTCGTTTGTCTGAAGATCCAGGTGCTTTTACTTTTAGAATTAGTGCAAAGTGCTATTGGGTCAATAAAGATCCATGGTGGTGAACTTCCCTTGATATATTTTTGCCTGAAATACTAGTGTAAAAAAAACAATTTTGTAAACAAATTAGTTTATAAGGTTTTTTTCTTATCACTATTTTCATGTGACTCCAATGACCAAATGAGTTTAAACTTTCACAGGTTTGTTATTTCATGTATATGTTGGGTCTTATAAAGTACAGGCACTAGTCTTTCACAATAGACTGTGCAAGTCTCGCGCGTATCCGAACGAGAAAACACGTCAAACGAAGAACATTTTTATTTCTGAAATTAAATCTTTGTTTTAAATTATATCTCATGACAAAATCTGAACAACAAAAATTAATCATTACAATTTTATGAAAAGGTTTAGCTTTTGAAAAAAAAAATCACAATAGTGTGTATGTTATTATTGAAAACAAATTAAAACTCTGGGACAAGGATGCCTATTTGATGTTAACTTTTTAGAAACCCCTTACGCGGATTCGTGAAGGTCAAACGGGTCTTAAATGGACCCGTATTGCAGTCTAAAGAGGATGCTGACGCCTCAACAACCATAGACTGCAGTGAAAAGGGTTTGCTTTGCAATTACAGCATCTGGCGATTATATTTTTCATTCATATTGGCCCCCCCCAAAAAAAGAATTCCTAACTACAGGCCTGTTTACCTCTGAACTGAAATCAAATTCAAGAAAACTGAATCTGAAAACCTAAAAAAAAACTAATGCAACAGTTGTTTTTGGTTGCTACAACCAAAATTCAAGACAATGTGTTTACATGCGGAAAATTGTGCATGGTTCTCACTATTTTCTCCTGACTAAACACAACGGATTAAGCCAAAATTTTCACAGGTTTGATAGTGTGACGCTTCAGGGTATGACCCCCATTATAAACACTAACTGCCCTCATTTACTCTATATATACATTGTAATTCACTTGAGTAGTAAATTACACCTCCAGCTACTGTACATGTAAATGAGTAGATTAAATTGACACCAACAAAGGTTTTTTTTCGTGCTCCTTCACTACAAACATACGCATGAAAAACAGTATACGAACGACCAAAATAATCACAAAGATAATTGAAAACATGGCAATAAGGCCTGGGTTCGGCCGATGGTGAAAAAACAAATTAACAATACAAAAACAGAAGGAAAAATAAAAACGAAAAAGGGGGCAATAGGGATTTGTCGTAACAATCAAATTTGGTTCTGATAATGTTCAATGTACTCAGCGACAGAAATGACCTGAACTGGATACGCATAGTTTTCCTTTGGTTTATATACCAAATGCTTCAGTATTTTGCTTAATGCTTCACTGCTTTTGGGAATGTAATGGTTGGATTGATCTCGGTATGGTAAAATCACCCACGCCCTACACACATGACCAGGGGTGCTACAGACGCATTAATTTGGTTCTTTCAATCGAACAAAACTAAATACTGAGAGTACTGGTTATATGTAGTAAGCTCTAGTAGGTGATGACATCAAATGGGAGATAATTGCACCCCTTCCTCGAAATATAATTTGTACACGAGTAATGGGAGTAATTTGGTATAAAAAGAGAAAGATTTTAAGAAACGGTGTGAATGACCAAAAAGCTAAAGTCAGAGCTTACACAGTGTACTTTTTTATCATTTTATATAATAATGTATGCTAAAAGATGTTCTTAATAAATGGGGCACAGACTCTGCTGGAGAATCAATACATGATGTATGGACAACATTGAAGCACTGTTGATGATTTTAAGTTAGACCTAATGAGTCAGTTGTAATACTTTGGAGATTTGTAGCCTACAACCGCAGGACGCAGCATCAACAGATCTTTTAAAAATTCCACGCTACCATTGGTAATTTTAACTACCGATTGCCCAACGCTCGCGTCACAATATTTCGTGTATCTGGTTATTCACACAAAACATGAACACTGTACACATGTATGTGACTTTCTTGTCAGCTCTACCAATCCTGTATAATACCTTTTTAGCCAAAATGTAAAACTAGCAGACTCAGAGATACGGCTGTCCCATATTTAATCAATCTTTTTAATTATCAGTAATTCTATTATAGCCGTTTTCAATTTTTCAATCTGTCACAAGTTATTTTAATTTTTAGCTTGTTTTTTGCCTTTAATTACTTGGGGTTTTTTTCTCAGATTTTAATACAAAATCTTTCTGGGATTGAAATACCCAGTTGAGTGTAATTTTTAAACTGAAAACTCTATTTCTGTATTTTTAAAGCTTTTCTTATTGTAAATTGGTGCAATTCAGCATGTGGCTGCTTATAACAAGCTTGTCAATAAACCATTCTGTAAAAATAGGTGAAACATTTTCTACTTACCCCCATAATAATACTGATCAACGGTCTTGAGCCATCCGACATCATCGTGGGTGTGAGGCACTAGATGAACATTCAGCATGCCGGGCACAGTGGCTGGACAGCTCTAGTGAAATAATAACAACATTTACAAACTATGAACGATGTTAAATCACGCTGCAAATGGGAATGAATGGGAAGGGGCGAGGGTGAGGCTCTACTCAAATGCCTCCCACTTCTTTATTGTTCTCCTCACTTGCAATACCTGTACCTCTGCATGGGTATTTAAGGCATTATATTTGGCCCTTGGAAAAAAGTTGAAAATTTTTAATCATCATTATTTCTAAATATTTCTGGTATTAATGAAACCAAGGATGCCTCATAAGTGAACATAATCACTGTAGCTTGCAAGACTGAGGAAACTTGTAAACAAGAGTGCTTGCGATGTGAACCAGAAACACCGAGGTTAACCCCTACTCTTCCACGATATGTGTTCTGGGTTCTTTTACGTGCAATACCAATCCTAGTACACTGGATCTACGGCTTAACCCTTTCAGCCCCAAGTTCTTTTGACATAAACAACTGCTGGAGCCCACGTTCTTTGACCACTCAAGAGTGAAGCACTCTTCCTGACACAATAGGAAGCTGGTGTTCAAAGTTTGACTTTACAAACTCTGTTATTACCTTGAAGATTTTATTTAAGAGCATAATGGGTAATACAAATTGTCTTACTTATTGAATTTCCTTTCATATAATTCAAAAATCATTGAAATCAGCCACAAAATGTCCAAGTTCTTGGTCTTTGCTTCCTCAGTGTGTTCTGAAAACCCAAACACTTTTTTGCACACAACCTTATGGCGCTCCATAGGTGTTTGGCATTTCGGATCTTTCTACTCTAATTTGAAGCGGTTGCAAAATAACAACCCTATCTTATTTTACCGTCATTGGAAAGATCCGATCTTTCTCTTTCCAATGATGGTAAGCTTGGGTATGGAGGGTGAACATGGACAAAACTACAGCTTTTTAACAAATGGTCTTTGTGCCCAGGCTTGAGTGCTTTGTTGTGTGTTGTCAGTCGCCTTTGGGGCTGAAGCAGGGTATAGTGCACAGTCGACTATAGTCGCCCTTGGGGCTGAAAGGGTTTATGTCCCATCCGAAGGACAAAGCAATTATGGTAAAGTATCTTGATCAAGGGTAAAGTATCTTGATCAAGGATACAAGTGTCATGACCGGGACTCGTATACCCACACTCTGCTGATCAGAAACACAAGAGCTTGATTCCGTGCTCTTAACCGCTCGGCCACGACACACCCTTGTAATGTGTACAAGGGCTGATCTTCATAGGCCTTGACAGGCTTTTCAGGCTATCAAATGACAATTTTTATGATTTTTCTGAGGGCAAAAAGAATCGGCAATCAGATTAGGTAGAAAGAATATATCATTGTTTTGAGCATCAAACTTCAAGGCTCTTTTTTCTTTTTTTCTTCTTCTTCTTTTTTAAGGTTCATTTACTTCCACAGTATCAAAAGGCAAAAAGGCAATATCAATCAGAGAAATCATTACAAAATGGAACGGTTTATGATTTAGCTGCATTCTAACATAAAGCCAATCCACTGGAGTTACTCCAGTCCAGTGAAGCCAAGAGCCGCTGCTACACCACCTTCGTTCTGAGTATGCCAGCTGCGCATGGGATCCTTCCACTAAAAAGAACATTTCCAAACTCGAATCTGTCCAATGTAGTGCTGCTCGGTACATTATGAACGACTACTCCAGAGATAGTATAGTGTCAACACCATGCTTTGTAACCTGGGTTGGGAGTCTCTACAGCATCGAAAAGCCATCTCCAAAGTCACAATGATGTACTGGGTTATCAACAAACTCATTGACATCTGACAACCAGCTAATCCCAGCCAACTCATCCACCAGAGGAATATGAAACTCCTTGTTCCATCTACCCGCACAAACTTACTGAAAGGCTCTCTTCTCAGACACCATCCGCCTGTGGAATTCACTGCCCAAGCAAGTTATTGAGTCACCAACTCTGGATGTCTTCAAGACCAGACTAAACGGTGTCAGCTAATTACCCATCCCAGCACAAAATGCTAAAATAAATTACTGCTTTTACTTGCACATGCGGATCTTGTCTACCTATGCCTTGCGTTTTGTCTGCACCTGCTTTTCTTTGTTAAGAACAAGAAAGACCTGATACGTACACAACACATAAAACAAAACCAAAAATGTATTGATTCAATTCATGCAACCTGCAAATGCAGAGAGCTCCCCTGCTTGCTCCGCTGGTACCCTGTAAAATTACCACTGTCCTAGTTTGGGACACCCCAACTTTAACACAAGTTTGGACCAGTCACAACTAATCTATCAATGTGAGTAACGTGTCTGTTTGTGTAAGAAAAACTCACAGGTGCCTGTATACATGTAGATCGGGCTGCCAACTTTTGTATGGCTTTTTTTCGGTCCGGTGATCATACTAAGGGGGTACGATTTTTTTATTTTCTTTGTATTTCAAAAATTTATATATTTCACATATTTTTATTGAAAGAGGATGAACGAACGCAAGGTATGAAAGCACGGCTGATAATAAGAAAACACGCGCAACAAAGTTTATTTGCCTGCGTTACGGTTGTATAGCGGGCAAAATTTGTCTGAACGGTTATCAAAAGCATTCCGAAAGGTTGGATGCGAGGAACAAAAGTAGGTATTTGGAATTTTGTTTTTTGAAGAATGTGGAGGTAGCATAGCTGATCATTCTAGCTTGCGACTTCGGTTCAGTTTAGAACACACATTGGAATACATTTGAAAACGGTCAGTAAATTTTTATTAGTAATGGAGGTAGGAAGAAAAAGCAATTTGCCGATAGCCACAAGGTTTTCCAGAGTTTTTTGCTCATTGAGTTTTATCTCTGGTTTTTAATCCTGTGGGACATTTAAGTTGCTGAAAAATACACCAGAGATGCACACGGTTCATATAATTATAAAGGTTCGATTGTGTTTGTTTTTTGAGCAAAGCAGTAATTTTCGGTCCAAATCTGCGCTGAACTTTCATCCATCCATCGTGTTTGACAGACTAAATTCACAAACTTACAATTAAAAAAAACCAGTGTACACATGTAACGTGATTTGAGGGTGGACAGTCCATATTATTATAGCTCCCCGAGGTATTGGAAAACCCAGGATACAAAATGTATATTAATTTTCCCATAAACTTTTTTTTTTTTTTTTCAATTTTTTGTTCTGCATTCAAAACACGAAAACGTACTGAAACACTGCATGTGCTAGTACTAGTAGTACTACTAGCACAGGAGTACAGTATAGGCTAGCACTCTATCTATTCTAGCACAAATACTACAGCATGCAGCAGCATTAGACTCTATTATTCTATAGTATAATGACCATCCATGGGTGATTTTTACCTTGTAACCACATGTTGCTACGACAAAATCAACAGATATAACTGCAATGAAAGACAAACTGATGAAATTAAGCATCGGAAACATTATGAATGTTGATAATGTTACTCAATCAAAGATAACATTAACAGTATCGCCGGTTATTTTGTTCTGGAGCGCTGTTGGAATTGGACGAACAGCCCAAAAAAGTCACATGAGCACATGTCAACAAACTACATTTCCGGTCTGGCTCATTTCTGACGCTAGAGGCCGCCACAACTGCAACGAAAGTGCGTTTGCATTATAGCCTATATTCAAGAAGTTTTGTTGTAATACTGTGTGGACGAGAGACACAACTCCCCACGTGTGTAGACTACGTGTCTTGAATGAAGACCACTTCTCTTGGCCTCTGCATGCTGCTGCAAGCAGTGTGACGACGTGTGTTTATGCTAGGTACACGTGACGTATTTGTAGTTGTGTGTTTCTGTATACAACAACCAGACGGTAAGTGACCAGACTGAAGTGAGCACTAAATTTAGCCAGCACCAAATTTCAAAAAACATTGTCAACGACCGTCATAGGCCGTCGTTGACAGTGTGAACGAAATCGCGAATTCTCGAATTTTCATTAATAAAAAGTTGTCATCGAAAAGTAATAAAATCTTCATTTTTTTCTTCACAGTTGTCTTCCTTATTATCCCAAACCATTATGCCTAGGCGCCCCCAATTAATTAACCTACTAATTAACTCAGCCCAACTAATTAAACAATTGCATAAATTAACCCGTATGCGAATTTACTAATTTAACGTCCGGAACCAACACGCAATGTTCATTTGAAAAGTTGTCATCGAAAAATGATAAATTCTTCAGGTTTTTCTTCACAGTTGTCTTCCTTATATCCCAAACCATTATGCCTAGGCGCCCCCAATTAATTACCCCACTAATTAACTCAGCCCAACTAATTACACAATTGCATAATATAGCCCGTGTACGAATTTACTATTTAACGTCCGGAACAAACACGAAATTTTCATTTGAAAAGTTGTCATCGAAAAATGATAAATTCTTCAGGTTTTTCTTCACAGATGTCTTCAATACATCCCAAACCATCATGCCTGGGCGCCCCCAATTAATTAACCCACTAATTAACTCATCCCAACTAATTAAACAATCGCATAAGATAGCCCGTATGCGAATTGACTGTTACAAAGTCTAGAAATAAACACGCTACTACCGAATTTTCATTTGAAAAGTTGTCATCGAAATATCATAAAATCTTAAGTTTTTTCTCCACAGTTGTCTTCCTTATATCCCAAACCATTATGCCTAGGCGCCCCCAATTAATTAACCTACTAATTAACTCAGCCCAACTAATTAAACGAGTGCATAAATTAGCCCGTGTGCGAATTATTGATGAGTTGGTTATTCAATTGTTCACGCACAGACACCCCTGATAAATGATGCAAATATTATGTTTGTATTTTTGGAGTATTTAAACAGACATAACAAACTGGAGAGCGACACCATAAATATGGTCTAGAATACTTTATTATAAAATAACACAGCTACATTGCTAAGGAAATAAATTAAACCGTGAGAGCCAAGTCAAGGGCGTCGATCGCTACTGAAAAGTAGGGGGGACGGTCGAGCAAGTCTTGAAAAAATACATCTTGCACCCCACATTTTTAATATGCTTCGGGAGTCCGGCGTTTATCGTGTGTCAGCTTGTAGTTCTTCGAAAAAACAAAATATTGCTTCTTCAACAAATCTTGTCATGGCCCAAACTGCTCCTATTTATTTGAATGGATTTTACTACATTTTGTGCGTTGTGCGATTGTAACAAAATGAAACACATTTGCACGTGTGCGCACACACATACTTCCTTTGAAGAGGGATCGTGTACCGTACATTATAGCATACACAAACGACGCATAACTTGAATGCTATAGGTATGTAAGCGGGATTTTGGCGTTCTTGTCTTGGACGATACGTGTCGATTTTGTCTGTATTATATAAGCGGAAATGGGCCCAAAATACCATTCTGCGCGTGGTCCATCAGAAAAAAATATGAAAATGAAGAAAACATTTCATCGTTTGTTCGCTATTCTTTTACTTGAAAAAAAATTGTAATGAAATATTAAATCAAGAAAATGTTGTTGCATATTTCTAATGAACAGTCAATCAAAAAGTGGGGGGGGGGGGGGGACATCTGATATGCTGTCCCCCCCCAGTCTAAAAAGTGGGGGGACATGTCCCCCCGTCCCCCACCCATCGACGCCCTTGGTGAGAGCCGATAGATGTTGACGGCACCACGCCCAAGACCCGACTGCCCCGAATAAGTAGTAGTAGTAGTAGTTTTTTGAGTGGCACTTTTGGCATACAAACCGTATGCCCTTTGCGCCATTAAAATTGCTTATGCATTAGAAACACATTTATAGCGCCGAAGGCGCTCACTATAAGGGACTGATCGTAGTTCGTATGGGCTCGCATGTCATTTCAGCCATGATCAGCAAAACCAACCTTTGTACTCTGTTCTACACAAAGGAAATGCACAAAAAGGGTAAAGAAGAAGCGTGAGTGATCCTCAAGCCACAATGTGCCACCGGTGTCCTGGAGATCGAACCGTATCAGTATACCAGCAATTTAAGAGCCCGGACTCCGCCGGCCCTGTCGCAGGTTCGCAACACCTCACGGTGATGTCATGTAGCACAATGACCCGCCAACCATCCCACGCCCCTTCTTAATTAAAGCTACACACCCATCAGGAGGAGTCAAATAAAAGAGTGGGGGGGGGGGGGGGGGGGGGGGAAGGGAGAGTTAGGTACTGACATTACAGTTATGAATAAATTTTAAAATGCCATAATAGTTTTGTTTGTGTTTTAAGAGTTGAGTTAATGTCATTTGTGATGGAGTGAGGTTGAGGGCTTTTTGGAGAGTTTTTCTCTGGGTGTTATATTTTTGACAATTTATGAGAAAATGCGTAATGTCATCACTCACAGCACAGGTTTCGCATAAACCAGTGGGATGTTTGTTAATTTTAAAAAGAAAGTTTTTAAGGTTTTTACATATTCCTAGTCGAACTCTGTGAAGAGCAATTTCTTGGTGTCGTTGTAGGCCCCATGTAGTAAAAGAAAATAAGGAATCATATTTGATTTTTTTGAAGAGGTCATTTTGGGGAATTACCTTGCTCCAGTTTTCTTTTAGTTGGTCTTTAAGAATGTGTTTGATTTCGTTGTCTGAAAAAGGGATGATACTGTCAATATTTGTTTTTTGAGTAGCAAGTTTGGCGATTTTATCAACTTCCTCATTACCTACGATTCCACAATGTCCAGGAATCCATTCAAGGAAGACAGTATTCCCTTGTTGTTGGATATTAATAAGTAAATGGCGGATGTCACAAACGATTTTATTTTGAGGGTCATGTTTAGTAATAGTTTGAATGGCGCTTAAACAGTCACTGAATATACAGGTGTTTATAGGTTTGACGTCTTCAATCCATAATAAAGCAATAAAGATTGCAAACAGTTCGGCAGTAAATATGGAAATGCCGTTATTGAGCCGAATACCTTTGGAATATTTAAGTTGTGGGATATAGATGCCACACCCTACCGTATTGCCATTTGGATTGTAGGAGCCATCTGTATATATATGAAGGGAATTTTTCCAGGTGGTGTTGATAATTTCTACACTAATATTACACTTACTATATGTATCAGTAAGTTGTGTAACTTGACTGAGTATTTCAGTAGAAACATTTGGTTTATTGTACTGCCAAAATGGAAAAGGGTTAATAAGAGGGAAGGATGTTAAAGGGGGGTTTGTCACCCTAGCTTCAAATGGAGTTTTATGGGATACATGCAGCCATTTTTCTGCAAAATATTGTTTTTGCCAATTATCTTGAAGGAGATGTTGATTAGGATGGTTTGAATGGGTATTTATTTTGTTGTAATATATGTCGCACAAAAACTGACGACGTAAAGCAAGAGGGGGGTCACCGCATTCAATTTGGAGTCTATAGAGCGGTGAGCCTTGGATAGCACCAGTACATATTTTTAGAGCCTGATATTGAATACTATCGAGTTTCTGTTTTATTGTATCAGAAGCAGAGTCAAAAGCTTCACACCCATATTCTAAAATAGGTTTAATAAGGGCAGAGTAAAATTGATATAGTGTTTTGCAGTTTGCACCCCATGTGTTCCCACTTACACATCTAAGGATGTTGAGCCTCTTTTTACATTTATTTAAAATACCATTAATATGATGTTTCCATGTAAGTTTACTATCAAAAATAACACCCAGGAATTTGGCTTGGGCGAGGACCTGAATAGGATGATTATTTAGATGAATAGAAATGTTTATATGTTTCTTGTTTGTGAAGAGAACAGCAACAGTTTTAGGAATGGATAATTTAAATCCCCATTTTTCACACCATGTTATAATTCTGTTGAGATTTATTTGTATTTTCTTTTCTAGGAAGGATGTGTTCCGGTTGGATTTCCAAACAGCTATATCATCTGCATATTGTGAGACTTGAACATTTTCCAAACATTTGGGAAGGTCATTGACAGCAATGTTAAATAATAGAGGGCTGATAACACTTCCCTGAGGAACGCCATTTTCTATGT
Organism: Leptasterias polaris; assembly: GCA_037783415.1. Lineage (NCBI taxonomy): Eukaryota > Metazoa > Echinodermata > Asteroidea > Forcipulatida > Asteriidae > Leptasterias > Leptasterias polaris. The sequence goes on along the minus strand of JAZGTN010000153.1, from coordinate 1,400,390 downwards.
TCCTTTCTATAGAAAGGATGTTATTAATTTTAACCTGAATTGTTCTATTAGTAAGAAAATTATCAATCCATTGGATAATTCGACCATTTATGCCCATAGCTTGTAATTTAATGATAACGCCTTTCCGCCACAGCATATCGTAGGCCTTTTCTATATCCAAAAAAATGGCAAGAGTGCTTTCTTTGTTAGTTTGCGCTTTATTAATAGACGATTCCAAATTAAGGATGTGGTCTTTAGTACTTCTTCCTTTGCGAAAACCACTCTGATATTGTGAGAGGAGGTGATTTGTTTCCAGGTACCACCTTAGACGAGAGTTGACCATTCGTTCCATCATTTTGCATAATGTAGAGGTGAGCGCTATGGGTCTATAGGATCCCGGGTTGGTCGGGTCTTTGCCTGGTTTTAGGATGGGGATAAGAATGGCTTCTTTCCATTTTGAGGGGCATTGGGATGTATCCCATATGATATTGTAAATTTTAAGGAGATATTCGCGGATTTTAATGGGCAGGTGTTTAATAACTTCATTGTTTATGCCATCCTTTCCTGGGGTAGAACATTTAGAGGAATCAATGGCATGATTTATTTCTTCTATATTGAATGGATCATTAATGGCACTATCATTGTTATTTTTAAAAGAGAAGTTATTTTCAGCTTGGGTTTTAATATCAATAAAACCAGGGCAATAATTCTCCGTACTGCTTACTTTAGAAAAACTATCCGACAATGTTTCGGCTTTATCTTTGTCAGTAATGGAATCTATACCATTGTGTTGTAGAACAGGAATGCTATTTCTGTTGCCGTGATTTCCAATTCGTTTAATCTTATTCCAACTTAATGGCAAGCTGATCTCTTAAGTTGAGAACAGTCTTTGCTTATTACGTAAGAGTCGTTCAAATTGAAAGACTAGCAAACCTGATGAGGCGCAGTAAAAGAATTTAAGGAATTTAAAACGCTTCCCACAATTCATCACAACACAAATATAGCAATAAATTCATAATAATCACCGGTAGAAATTCTTTACCCATTTCTTGATAAACGTGTTGGATCTGAAAACATGAATTTATTGAGTTAGATTTTATTGCACCAAAAGTGATTGCCCTGATCAATCTGTTGAAACCAATATTCTAGACAGGCCTACTTCATATAATTCACACTTGCCATCTTTAGAAAATATTTATTCTCAAAATACAATTTAATTGACATAAACACTTAACCATCAAGTTAAAGGACACGTATTTCATTTACCGGTATTTCTTTTTATTCTTTAGCAAACAGTTGTTTTTCTAATGAACAAACATTTACTAAATATAAAACACACTACTGTCGGAGACCTCACATAATACATGCAATCGGGGAAGTTCTATTTATCCCGTTTTTGATTGTACATGTGTACAACATTTTTTCGACAGCATCTCAAATTTGTTAAAGGCACTGAACACGTTTGGTAATTACTCAAAACATATTAGCATAAAAACTTACTTGGTAAATAACCAGCAACGGAGAGCTGTTGATAGTATAAAACATTGTGTATATAACATTCGGGGGTTCGAACGTGGCTGGTGGTGGCGGTGGCTGTTCACCAATGTGAATAAAATGTATGCCTATCATTGTTTATTGTAAAGAGGCAGATCCAAGATATGATTAAAGGGGATAAAACCTGGTACTAGTAGGCCATACGGCGTAAACTGTATCTTGTCGTCCCGTTCCGACCCCTGTGGGTCTAAGAAAACTCTGCGGTTTTTAACAGAGAAATTGCTGGAGATTACGATTCCGAAAGTTCTCCACAAAAACGCCAGTCAAATTCGAGAAATTGTCGACCAAAGATTGCACTAAATTTCGACAGCGATCGAGCACTGTTTGCGGTTGTGATACGTCGGCTCGTTACATTTTGGTTGGATTACCTACGCACGGACACCATGTGATCTAAATTCGCCAATCACATCCTAGGTCACACGTCATGTGACACCCCAAAACAAACATGGCGGCGCCCATGCCTCGCTCGGGTGAGAAAGACTCCGTGATAAATCCGAAGTGTTTTGTTCACCTAAAATCTGTCAAAGCTGAGAAAGCACAATATATTTTCAGGGAAGAGTAAAATCATGCACGAGGCCGTGTTCAAGCGCGTCGTCATGAGATGAGATCATGTGTGTGAGATCACGAAAAACACAGCATCTTTTGATAGTAGGCCCCGTACTCGATATAGGCCTATACAGCATACAGTGCATAAAGGACCTCATGCGCTAATTTTTATTAGAGAACAAGGACATGCAAAGAAAATAGGACCGTAACGCAGTTAAAATGTTCAATGTAAATAAATGTTAAATAAATAATAAATGTAAATTATTAAAAATGTAGCTTCTCCCCGTGTCGAGTGAGAATCATGTATTAAGGCAAGCTTGAAGAAATGAGGCGTCATCATAGGGCCTATATACAGTTCTAAAGAGGGACAATTTATTGTTAGGGGCAGGCCTGTAAAATAAATTATTCTTCTAACCCTTTTTTTTGGGGGGGGGGGGGGCGATTTTTAATTTTTTGTTATTTATCTATTTTATTTTATTGTTATCTTTATTTATTATTAATATTTTATATATTTTTTTGGGGGGGGGGGGCGAATATGAAAGAAAAGGACATCGGCACTTTATAAATTAGCGGCGCCCGTCGACGAGAGGGAGGGGGTGGGGGCGCTGGATTTTTACTTTTTTTGATAATGAAGGCCCATGGAAGGCCCAATTCCAGCCAATTTTGTAAATTTGTTAGTTTTTGTTTGGGTTTTTTGAGGGCACCATTTTTTTACATTTTGTGTGGACTTTTTTGATCTTGGTGGGTTTTTAAATTATTTATTTATGCCTTTTTATTGATGCTTTTTTATTTATTTATTAATTTTTTTATCAAATGATAAACCATAAGGGAAACTGACTGGGTAAATTTTAAACAAGTTTGGGTTGAACAAAACAAATGTACTAGCTAGGGTGGAATTTGAACCACCGACCTCCGGATTAACGTACCGGCGCTCTACTAACTGAGCTAGACCTATGTTGGCCGTCTCCCTATTTTTGTCAATAATTATCCTTGTTGGGGGGTTACCAGTCAGAAGCTATTCAAAAAGTGTAGCCAGGGATCACATCCAAGTACGATACAACCTGGGAAGCTGCAGCCAGACATTGAATTCACCACAAGGGAATTTGACTGGGTAAATTTTAAATGATTTTGGGATGAACAAACTTATTATACTATGAGCGGCTCACCCCCCGATAGTTACGGGCCTGGTAAGGGAAAATCCACAAGAAAGGGGTGTGTATGGGAGGGGGGTAGCGGAAAGGAGGGGGGATCATGAGAAAAAGGGAGACGGTGTGCCTATAGGCACTTTCCTGCCCATTAATCTTTAACGAATTAGCGAGTGTTCCGGCGAGAGACATCGACAGAAAAATGATCAGAAAAGCGTTGAAACCATCCTATGGATGTTGTTTTCAGTGGGAGACAATGGTCTCCCTCGAAAAGTCAAAAGGCGATAGTTAAATGTACTTTTTCTTTGATGTTTGCATGCACCCTCACAGAAAAGGGGGTTATAAGTGGTAGAGGGGAATGTTTTAACTTAATAACACAAACATTTCCCCCTCTTTTTTTAATTTTTTTTATTTTAATTTGTTATAGTTTACTTTAGGCCTTATGATATTATTTTTGCAATAACAGTGATAGGTGTTTTAGGGGAAAAGTATCCTATTAATTAGAAATCAAATGTCAAAAGAATAAGACCAAAAATTGTCAGTTCCTTAATTTTGTTGACAATAATTGGAGCGACTCATCATTCCATCCTTGTTGTTCAATGACTAGCCTATACATTTTTTAAACTAAGCTCTTTATTCTTGGCACAAAACTTTGATGGCTAACCATTCAGTGATGTTAAAAAGACACTATAGTCTAGTTTATTTATTTTTTATTTATTTATTTTAAATCTTCGGACAAAAGTACATGTATATACATTTTAAAAATTGTCCGGGTCAAGACAAAAGTAAAAAAAACTGTCATCATAGATGTGTCAGACCCAATAAAATCCTCTACTACAAAGTTATATACAAAAACCAAAATACAAAATGTGAAGCAAACGTGACTCACTTAAGGAGACAGGATAAAAAGACAAATAGTTTTTGAGAAATAGGCCTACAGTTTTAAACATGGCTAAACCACACAATTGATGTTGTGGGACGCGACGCAATTTTTATTTTTTATTTTTTTAAATAAAGGATATAGGCCTATAATATGTTTTACGGCCCACACACCAACGGGGGGAATCGATACGGCGCGCTGCCCATGGTCAATACCGTGTCTCAGCCGCGCAATTTGATTTGTGTGTGTCGGAAGACTTCAGTTCGCACATTGCGCACGCGCATTTTCACAGATTGCGCCCAACAACGTTTTTAGCAAACTTTGCATGTTTTTGCAAATTTGACTGGATATTTTTTGGAGAACTTTTAGTATAGTGTTTAGTATGTCTACAACTCACAAAATATACCTTCAAAAAGTAGACCCACGGGGGTCGGAACGGAAATCATTTTCCAGGCATCTTTTCGTTTACACCGTACGGCCTTAAACAAATTAAACGGGGTTTGGGATGTATTGAAGACATCTGTGAAGAAAAACCTGAAGAATTTATCATTTTTCGATAACAACTTTTCAAATGAAATTTAAGTAGTTGCGTGTTTAACCATAGACTTTGTCACAGTAAATTCCCATACGGGCTGTATTAGGCAATTGTGTAATTAGTTGGGCTGAGTTAATTAGTGGGTTAATTAATTGGGGGCGCCCAGGCATAATGGTTTGAGATGTATTGAAGACATCTGTGAAGAAAAACCTGAAGAATTTATCATTTTTCGATGACAACTTTTCAAATGAAATTTAAGTAGTTGCGTGTTTAACCATAGACTTTGTCACAGTAAATTCGCATACGGGCTGTATTAGGCAATTGTGTAATTAGTTGGGCTGAGTTAATTAGTGGGTTAATTAATTGGGGGCGCCCAGGCATAATGGTTTGGGATGTATTGAAGACAACTGTGAAGAAAAAACTTAAGATTTTATTATTTTTCGATGACAACTTTTCAAATGAAAATTGCGTGTTTGTTCCGACATTAAATAGTAAATTCGCATACGGGATAATTTATGCAAATTGTTATTAGTTGGGCTGAGTTACTTAGCGGGTTAATTAATTGGGGGCGCCTAGGCATGATGGTTTGGGATATAAGGAAGACAACTGTGAACAAAAAAATTAAGATTTGATGTTTTTTCGATGACAACTTTTCAAATGAATTTTGGGTAGTTGCATATTTACTCTACGACTCGTGTTGTAAATTCGCAAATGGGCTATAATTATGCAAATGTTTAATTAGTTGTGCTGAGCTAACCAGTTGACTAATTAAATGGGGGCGCCTATTTAGTAAAGTTTGGGATATTAGAAAACCACCTGTTAAGAAAAAACATTGAATTTCTTCCTGTTTCAGTGAAAACATTGCAATCATGTTGAAAACGAGGAGGTAGTAACTCGAGATTTCGGGAATCCGTACCCTCTGTCAATGACGGTCGTTGACAAGGTTTTTTGTAATTTGGTGCTAGCACCAAATTTAGTGCTCACACTTCAGTCTGGTTGGTCGGTCCACGTAAGCAAGACACTTCTTCATAATCGAGGCAATTGTTGATGGCATTTTTGAGCGCTTTATCGTTGTAATTGAAACAGCAAAGATCAAGAACTAGTTCAAGGGGATTTATGTTGCAAGAGTCGATTGTCATGATTATTGTGAGTTGTTCTTGTTGTGGCAGTGGTGGTCATCAGTGCATAATAATAATATAGAGAAAGGTGTGAGAGGAAGGCCAAGGAACTTTCACTTTCAGAAATTCAGGTACTCTCTAAACTCTGCAACTCAAAAAGTCAACTGATTTGTCCTTGAACTTTGAACATACTTTGTTTGGATGTTAGTTGCGATGTGATTTTGTTGTTGTGTATGCTTTCCCCATATCTAATTTCTATATTTATCTTACCTTCAACAATAGAAGTTAAATAAGGAGTCCCGCAAGGATTTGTGATTAACATTTCCACTCAGGCCGACTGAAATCGGACAAACCAGTCCAACATCATCATCATGATCAGCAAAGGATCAAGAAGTGTTATGAACATTAGCCACATAATTATAATAATTGGCACATCATTCTTGCTGTTGGGTACGGTGCAGTTTGACATCGCCGAAGCTTATCCTATTGATGATAGTCAGACTGCATTTAAACTTGAGCAATGTGGAATTCCTGCACCGCTGTTTTACCAACCCTCGATCTCGAGTTTATCCCCCACAGACATGACAGACAAGTCTCCGTTTGACAGTGTTTGCAGCTCAAATACTGCTATGTTTTTCGATATATCAGTGTGCAATTTGTTCAAGTCGATAGCGTCAAACGGCTGCAGCAAACTCGGAGACCCGCAAGCAATGTCTGCAAAGTATAATTACGATGTATTCTCTGGGGAACGATCAACCCTGGAACAAGTTTGTGCAGATTTCAACGTGATTTCCCAGTCAGTGAAGTCCAAGTCTGCACTCCCGGGTTATGAACTGTTAAACCAAAATAGCACCATTTCCACTCTGTATTACCTATCCGGAGTACCATCAGATCCTATGTCCATTTGCAGTTTGTTCTGTAACATGAGTGAAAGCCATCTTGTGATGTGCAAGGGACTTGATTTCCTACTGATGACGTACGCAGATGCATACCAGCCCAAAGGTTAGTTAAGAAAAGATTATGAGAATCCGCCCCCCCCCCCCACCAGTTTCCTATTCATTGTTACGCCCCACACCAAAATTATTCAATTCTAAAAAAAGAAAAAAAAGAAAAGTGAAGACAACTGAAACATCAGATAATAACATTTATAACAATATCTAGACTTAAAGGCAAAGAAAGTATACCTTTGCCTTTGGTGTTAATCCTATATGAATGTTGTAGGATCTATACATAAACAATAAAACTAACCTGTGAAAATTTAATTTCAAAAGGTGGTAGCGTTTTTGAGATGTGGCAAAAAATCTGGAGCGGTAATTATGTCCATGCAGGAAGAATAGTCCGTAAATTGGAATACACAACCAGAGAAATGTTTCTGCATGAAACATTTCTTAGATTGAAAGTTTCCTAAATCCCTTTCTCTAAAACCACGATCCTCAGTGGGAGTCATTTCTCAAATTGTTATTCATTAATATCAACAGCTGCAGTGCTCCTTTACCAAGTAAGATTTTATGGTTATCAATTTTTGGAGTACATGTACTTACCAAAGGTATACCCTCCCTATAATAAGTTTCCTTTCTGGAAACATGATCAAGGAGCCTTAGAAACAAACTAAGCAGAGTACCAAACTAAAGTTCATGCTCAAGCGTTAGATAGTATAATTGGCGAAGCAAATCAATGACATTTCAGTTTGGTCTTGAAGATATCTAGACCCAGTAACTGGGGCGCTGTACTCCCTTTTTCGAAATTTTGACATAATCGGTCGTATCTAGCGCCCCAGGTTATTGTTGTATGTGACCAAACTCTCAGCATGGTCGACGGGTGCCCTGCCTCAAACTGCGTAATCGTCACGGTCGAGGCACGGCACCCGTCTAAAATTTTAGACGGGTGCCCTGACGCAACCAATACGATTACGCGGTTTGAGGCAGGGCACCCGTCGATCATGCTGAGAGTCGGATCATGTATGTACATATTACAACATGTACAATAATAACCTGGGGCGCTAGATACGACCGATGATGTCAAAATTTCGAAAAAAGGAGTACAGCGCCCCAGTTACTGGGTCTAGAAGATTCCAAAGATGTGGTTTGACGGAGTAGGGAGTTTATTCAAAATGGCAGGTACATGTATGGCCTTGACAAAGGCAAACAGTTCTAGTTCTAGTTCAAGTTCTTGGTTACTTCCACCAACAAATATATGAACCTTAAGATCTTGGAACTTGGCTATGTTTGCTTGAGGGAGATAACTGCTCACTGAGCTACTGAGGAGTAGGCCCTTTGTTTGATCTTAAAGGAACAAGTTGCCTTAGATTGGGCGTTTGTTAGGCTATGAAATGAATACGGTTGGAAAGATGTTTTAAAAGTAGAATACAATGATCCGTACAAATATCCCCCGACATTGTGTGGTTTTCCTTTTACTTCGTTAGTAACACTGTCCACTATGTATGTGGAGTCCAAAATTTGGTTCTACAAAATGACGGACTACATGTATGCTACATGTATTTCACAAAGTAAAAGGATTTACATTAACAACACGATTTCGAGGAATATTTGTGTGGATCATATCCTACTTAATTTTAAAAAAAATTTTTATAACCCAAAGCGCCTAAATCCGAAGGCAACATGTCCCTTTAAAGATGAGGAAGCCAGTGATTATTGTGTGTCATATTTTAAATGTGATGTGACATCTTAAAGTGAAACATTCTGTATGTTGAGAATAATACAGTAATTATATTCTCATCCATTTGATGCGAAATTAAACCATTTTTTTTATATCTTTGCCTGGTTTTGGCATTGGCAGGGCTCGAATTTTACACTGGACCACAGGCCCGAGGCCAGTCATTTTAGTGTTGGGCCAGTAAACTTATGACCTAACAAGTCCGATGGTATTGTGTTTTTCAATTGAATAACAGAAACAAATTATTTTGTATGTTAAAGTGTTGACTTTGGGTCTGATAAATTATCTTTAAATTCTATGAGTAATCAAGTATACTCTTCTCTTACTTGTCTCAGTTCTGGTTCATATAAAAGCAGTTAAATGCATGTTAAACTGTGGCAGCAAGTTTTTTATTTTCACATTTTGAATATGGTCTTGTAAAAAAATGTCTGGTCCAGTATAGATTTTGAGCTACAAGCCCTGTAGTCTTGTGGATTTTCTCCCCAAATTCGAGCCCTGATTGGGCATCAAATAAGACCCCCTAAGTGTTTTATGTACATGATCCCCAGTCCTGATCCCCACCCAGATATGCAGAATAATCTGCAGTGAGCAATTTCCCATGTACAGCACAGCAAAATGCTACACAAAATGCTACACAAAATGCATAAGTAGTTGCTACTCAAAGTTTACCTTTTTCTACTCAATATTAGCATTCAGTGTGTACTAAAAAATGTTCTGACCAAATGTTTTGCTATGCAAAATTGCTTGACGAAACGATTCCATGCTCTTAAGTTTAACCCTAACAATCCCTAACCCTACAAATTCAAACAGGGCAAAGTGTTTAATTTTGTTAGGTTAAGTACAGTGAAGTTAGGATTGGGTGTTTGATTCTGTGGGATTGTGTATCCTTGCTGCTAAGTAATGGTGTTGGAATTTGATTGAGTGGGTATGGTGGATGTGTGAAATGTACATGTCTGGCATTGCTCTTTCCTCCATGGTCTAATGAGATAGTTGTTGGATTATGTTACGTTGGGTACTGTGTGATTTCACTGATCAAATTTTGCACACGCCAAGTGTACACACTCCAACAAAATCAAACAAAAAAGGCCTGTTGGAGTTTGTTAGGTTGTGTATCGTCCCCCTAAGATTGGGTACAGTTCCCATCGCATGGTAGTATAAGCTGTTGGAATGTGTTGGGTTAGGGATGGATTCTAGTAAAAACGCTTTGGGAGTTAGGGTTAACGGTACCAAATCCTTTAAAAACCCTCTGTTGGATACCGTGGATACGGCAGGTCCAGTATCATTGGGTTAGGGTACAAGTTTCGTCCCAAATTATTATCCCAACTTGAAGACTTGTGCCGTTTGCAAAATGAACATGGCCTTGCTCACTCAAAGATGAAATTCCAGGCCTGTTTTTATAATTTGAGCTGTGGAACAAATTTTTGCAAACAGGAAGTCCAGGCTCTGTGGCTCTTATGTAACAGTACATGTGGTGTCATGGGTAACGTAATGTTATGTATATGTTTACAAATGACCCCCTCACATCTTTGGCACTTTGTATCGTTTCAATCAAGGCGGTGTTTGTTTTTTGTTGTTTTTGCTTTTTCAGAGTCATCAACACTTTAACAAAAATATCGTATGACCCAGCCAAGTCGACCATTTTAGGTGGGGCATTTGTTGAGAATGGCAAGGTTTACAGGCGCTGATCCAGGTTTTTTTTAACCGGGTGGCACAATTGGCGCACCTAGGATTCTGTATTTGTGGCTCAAATAAATTGAAGGGGTGGGGTGGAGTTCTGAGCTTTTGGCGTTTTGGGGTCGAAAAATCAAGCCTCCATGTGCCTAAAATAACAGAGGAAAAGAAACTTTCTAAGCATTTCTGATCCATACATTTTTAATGGAAAATTTCCTGTAACATCAACTCTTAGAAAATTTTAATACCATAAATCTCTTGAGTCTGTATTTGCCGTCTTTCAGTATGCTCCTCCCTCTAGTAGACAATAAACCCAGGATTCTGTGTTTAGGGGTGGGGTCCAGGGGCCGGCCGTACGGCCCCTGGTGGGGTACAGGGCATAAACCCCGGTGGGGTCCAGGGGGCGAAGCCCCCTGAAGCTCTGAGCTTTTGGCGTTTTGGGGTCGAAAAATCAAGCCTCCGTGTGCCTAATACAGAGGAAAAGAAACACTTTTAAGCACTTCTGATCCATATCAATCGTCTAATTTTACTGGAAAATTTCCTGTAACATCAACGCGGGACTCCTATAAATGTTTAATCCAACAAATCTCCTTGAGTCTGTATTGCCGTCTTTCAGTGATGCTCCTCCCTCTTGAAGAGGATAAACTGAATCTACGCTGTACATCGTCGGCAAGCGTTTTTGTTTTAAGTAATATTGTCTTAAGACAATCGGCTGCCTGTGGGCTAATTTGACAGGCAGTGAATAAAAAAAACTAAAAATAAGAAGACAAAAAACTACAAATACTATTATTTTAGAATGTTGCTTCGCACCTTTCCTTTCGCTACTCTTCCCCTTTTTTTGTTTTTTTGTTTTACTTAATTTTTTATTTTTTCCCCCCATTTTTGCTCCATCCTTCACAGAGCCATTGGACCAAACAGGATGTTTTCCCCTTATTAGACCCATTTTCTGCCAAAAAGGATAGCAATTGGTTGTCAAAAAACTAAGTGCTGCAATTGTTGAAGACAAATGCAATTAAAGCGAAACATTTTTGAAAGCGAAACATGTTAACCTAGTTACATTTTTTACTCCTTTAATTTTTTTATTTTATAGATGGACCAGGAGATGCCATAAATTCTGACAGGTCTAACCCAGTTCTCAACCAGGACATCGGACCAGGCAATCCCGGTTCCCCTTTGATTGATTCTGCAAACAAAGAAGGCACTCAGACTGATACTGGTCACAACCAGGACATCGGACCAGGCAATCCCGGTTCCCCTTTGATTGGTTCTGCAAACCAAGAAGGCACTCAGACTGATACTGGTCACAACCAGGACATCGGACCAGCCAATCCCGGTTCCCCTTTGATTGGTTCTGCAAACAAAGAAGGCACTCAGACTGATACTGGTCACAACCAGGACATCGGACCAGGCAATCCCGGTTCCCCTTTGATTGGTTCTGCAAACAAAGAAGGCACTCAGACTGATACTGGTCACAACCAGGACATCGGACCAGGCAATCCCGGTTCCCCTTTGATTGGTTCTGCAAACAAAGAAGGCACTCAGACTGATACTGGTCACAACCAGGACATCGGACCAGGCAATCCCAGTTCCCCTTTGATTGGTTCTGCAAACCAAGAAGGCACTCAGACTGATACTGGTCACAACCAGGACATCGGACCAGGCAATCCCGGTTCCCCTTTGATTGGTTCTGCAAACCAAGAAGGCACTCAGACTGATACTGGTCACAACCAGGACATCGGACCAGGCAATCCCGGTTCCCCTTTGATTGGTTCTGCAAACCAAGAAGGCACTCAGACTGATACTGGTCACAACCAGGACATCGGACCAGGCAATCCCGGTTCCCCTTTGATTGGTTCTGCAAACCAAGAAGGCACTCAGACTGATACTGGTCACAACCAGGACATCGGACCAGGCAATCCCGGTTCCCCTTTGATTGATTCTGCAAACAAAGAAGGCACTCAGACTGATACTGGTCACAACCAGGACATCGGACCAGGCAATCCCGGTTCCCCTTTGATTGGTTCTGCAAACCAAGAAGGCACTCAGACTGATACTGGTCACAACCAGGACATCGGACCAGGCAATCCCGGTTCCCCTTTGATTGGTTCTGCAAACAAAGAAGGCACTCAGACTGATACTGGTCACAACCAGGACATCGGACCAGGCAATCCCGGTTCCCCTTTGATTGGTTCTGCAAACCAAGAAGGCACTCAGACTGATACTGGTCACAACCAGGACATCGGACCAGGCAATCCCGGTTCCCCTTTGATTGGTTCTGCAAACCAAGAAGGCACTCAGACTGATACTGGTCACAACCAGGACATCGGACCAGGCAATCCCGGTTCCCCTTTGATTGGTTCTGCAAACCAAGAAGGCACTCAGACTGATACTGGTCACAACCAGGACATCGGACCAGGCAATCCCGGTTCCCCTTTGATTGGTTCTGCAAACCAAGAAGGCACTCAGACTGATACTGGTCACAACCAGGACATCGGACCAGGCAATCCCGGTTCCCCTTTGATTGGTTCTGCAAACCAAGAAGGCACTCAGACTGATACTGGTCTCAACCCAGAGTCCCAACCAGCTGGTGTTGATTCTGCAAATCTTCTGGGCATATCTAGTTCCCCATTGGTTGATGACACAGCGACAGTAACCGAGGATGAAAAAAGCAGCCAGATAGGATCTGAGGAACCCCCCGAGGAAGGATTAGGGAAGTTCAAGTCTGATTACAGCTTCAGCAGTGACCCTGATGATGAACAAGATGAGCTAGAGTCTTATAAACAGGTTAGACTCGGAGGACTATCCAGTAGTTACTCATTTACTCACGTTAAATATTGATCACAGTAAGAACAATTAAATGGTTACTCATATTACATTGATCACAGTTAAGGTAATTCAACAGTTACATTTTATAGACCATGTGACCTGTGACATCACATGTTTACAAAAGAGCCACAGAGCCTGGACTTCCTGCAGGCACAGTTTGTACGCAGCTCAATGGAAGAATACAACAAATTTTATGTTTTATGGAGACTGCACTGTCTGATTTTTCTAAACTTTTGATATGAAGAAAGGGGGGACATCTCAAAAGCTGTACAGCTATTGATTTTGTAACTCTTGAATTTATGTGAAAATTATGACACAAAATGTAAATTTTCCTATGGCCTGTGTAGTATCTTGCCTGTCAGGAAATGCATTAGAATGTACACGGTCACTATTTCTGTAAACAAAGGTAACATGGTCTATTGATCACATGGTCTATTGATCAACAATTAAATGGTTACTCATGTTACATTGATTGCAGTAAGGGCTTTTTAATGAGTACTCATGTTACATTGATCACCTTTAATGCAATTCAATAGTTACATTCAATTGATCACAGTAAGAACAATTAAATGGTTACTCATGTTACATTGATTGCAGTAAGGGCTTTTTAATGGGTACTCATGTTACAATACATTGATCACAGTTAAGGCAATTCAACAGTTACTTTCTATTGATCACAGTAAGAACAACAAATGGTTACTAGCGTTACACTGATCACAGTTAAGGCAATTCAATAGTTACATTCAATTGATCACAGTAAGAACAATTAAATGGTTACTCATGTTACATTGATTGCAGTAAGGGCTTTTCAATGGGTACTCATGTTACATTGATCACAGTTAAGGCAATTCAATAGTTACATTTTATTGATCACAGTAAGAACATTAATGGTTACACGCTTTACACTGATTGCTGTAAGGGCTTTTGAATGGTTACTCATGACTTACATTGATCACAGTCGGAGCTATTTAAGCTTCATTTAAACATTAATGAAAATTGGAAACGAATGTCAATGTTTTTATGTTTTTGTATGGATCTCAAGTTAAATGTCCCAACTCTATTTCTGTTTTATCCAAACAGATTAACCAGTGGCTCCCTTACAGAGTTTGTTGACTGTTGTTCAAGTTTGACTCTTAAAAGAAAAATGAAAGAGATCGAAACAGAAACAATTATTAGACTTATTGTTGTGTGCTTTTTTTGTAAAACTTTCTATTTCCCAGATGGTTGACGAAAACGTGCAGACTGACGAACGAGAGGAAGAACTGGAAGGTGGGAAAGGCGGTATTTACCTGGAGAACGAGAAAACGTTATTTGAGGTGCCTAAGATCAACTCTTTTGATCTTGATGAGGAAGAATCAAGCAGTCATTTCATGGCGTACTCCCTGATTGCGATCATCATCATCATGGCGACATACATCATGTATCACAACAAACAGAGGGTTGGTTCAACTCACTATTTATTTATTTTTTTGTTGCCTCCAGAATTTCTTCTTTTTAACTTTTTCAGTGCCAGGGTTGTACATGTGTACAATCTTTTTCTATGTATTCTGAAAGTGCCAATGTCAGACATGTACGATCTATTTTATGTACTCAAAAAGTGACATCAATTGTAGATGTACATGTATGACCCATAGTATACATGTTATGACGAAAGGGCAATAGTCACTCAAGAAATTCAATTGACTTTGGAATGTACTATAAGGCAACACAAATCAGCAAGATACATTTTGTGTGGTGAGAAAGACTTATTATTATATTTTATTGTACAGAATTTTGAAAAACATCAAAAAGCTGGTCATTTTAGGTTGAAAGCGCAAAACGATAGTGGGCACTAAAAGAGTTAACACCAGTTTGCCTGCCGTGGTTTCCTCATATTTCACCAGCATGGATTGATTATTAACCCTTTCAAGTTTTTTTGACATAAACAACTGCTGGAGCCCACGTTATTTGACCAGTCAAGCCTGAAGCACACTTTTTCACACAACAGGAAGCTTGTGTTCAAAGTTCGATTTTACAAACCATAATTATCATTACCTTGAAGATTTCATTTTAGAGCTTAAACAGAAATAAAAATTGTCTAACTTATTGAATTTCCTTTCATATACTTCAAAAATAATTGAAATCAGCCAATAAATGTCCAAGTTCTTGGTCTTTGTTTCCTTAGTTTGTTCTATAAACCCAAACGCTTTTTTGCACACAACCTAATGGCATAATAGGTGTTTGGCATTTCGGATCTTTCTACTCCAATTTGTAGCATTTGCATAATAACAACCCTATTTTATTTTACCGTCATTGGAAAGATTCGATCTCTCTCTTTCCAATGATTGTAAGCTTGGGTATGGAGGGTGAACATGGACAAAACTACAGCTTTTTAACAAATGTCCTTTGTGCTGAGGCTTGAGTGCTTTTTTGTGTGTTATAGTTGCCATTGGGGCTCAAGCAGGGTATAGTGCACAGTCGACTATAGACCCAGTGCACAACGCGCAGCGCGCATACATGCGCGTCTCCTGTCTGCCATTTTAGGTGTCAAAATGTGCACAAAAGGATGGTACACGTGTTTACACGCGCATTAGTGGGTAAACACGTGTACCATTCTTTTGTGCACATTTTGACACCCAAAATGGCGGACAGGAGACGCGCATGTATGCGCGCTGCGCATTGTGCAATGGGTCTATAGTCGCCCTTGGGACTGAAAGGGTTAAACTAATGCGTTATTCCTGATTTATTTTTGCTTCCAGATCATTGCCGTCATCATCGAGGGAAGAAATGCCAGCGAACGTCGGAGGCGAAACAACGACGGGTACCAGAAGCTGGACCAGAACCTGAGTGACGTGATGCCGTCACTCCAAAAGAGCAAGGAGTACAAATTCTAAAATTAAATTGTCCTGTTTATTCCCATTAAACAAAAAACAATCTTAAACAAAAACAAAAAATAACCTATTCTTTTAGAGAAAGCAAGGTGGACATGCAATTTCATAGAGTGGCTTAACAAGTTTTTTTCTGTTGAGAAAAAATTAAGCAGGAAACCAGTCATAAATGGTACATATGGCATAGTATTTTGGCTGGTAACCTTTACTCTGGTAAGCAAAACTGTTTAGTGCCGAGCTACTTTTTGTTCTTTAAAAGCAGCTCCTTGAAATTGAGCGCAGTCTATTGGTAAAAACTGTTTACAGGCAGAACAAACATTTATTTTAAAACTGTTCTTGTATTTTCAGAAATGAAGCTAAGTGATGCTTTATTTACTTCTTGAAGATAGCAACAAAATTTGCGGGATCTTGGGCTTAAGTTTCCTTTTGTAAAAGCAACAGTGAATGTTGAACTTGTACTTAATAATCAAGTTGTACTTATTGATTGATGAAACTCTGTCGGAACATGGAAGAGCAGGAAAAGCATTGTAAAAAAAACAACAATTACTTTGAGAAAATAATAGTTAGCTGTTGCAAACTGCTTACCAACCAAAAGGACCTATGGTATAAATGCGAAAATTAGTTTGTGGCCTGACATTTCGACCCAAGCAGAGTCTTTCTCAAAGGCTAAAAAATGGCGAAAAAGAAGAATGTACATTGTAAGAGGTTTTCATGTTCTTGAATTTTTATTTCAAAGGTATGCTAAGTAAAATGTGATGCTTTCCATCCAGGCCAAAACCAGGCACTTCAAAAATTCAAAAAGAGATTTTTTTTTTTTTAATGACACCTAGTGAGGGCCCACAACATAAGCATTTTTTCGTATCACATTGCTTTCATGGCTAGTGTTTCATTTGTCTTCAGTGTTTATGCCATTTCACTATTTCAGAGAAGTGCCAGATTTTGGCATTGGTGTGTCGCATATGTAAATAAGAAAACAGACTCTTTGTATTAATGCTGCACAAGACCAAACAGCGCCCTCGAGCTTGTCTTTAAAGGGATCGCATACGTTTGGTAATCACACTTAGAATTAATGGCAATAAAAACTAATTGGTTAGAAGCCTACAGCAGCTTTTTTAGTATAAAGCATTTTAAGAACCATTTCACTTCAAAGTAATGTGGTTATGTACCGGGTATAAAGATAGCAGTTTTTATGCACCAAAATTTGAATCTAAGAAACGCTTCTGTCAGAAACGCTTCTCAGATTGTGTATTCCTATTGGGGATTTTTCTTCCTGCATGGACATATTATTAGCTCCGGATTTTCGCCAATATCTAAAAAATGCAACCACCTTTCGAAATGAAATTTTCATAGGTTAGTTTTAAACAAGCGAACAGTTCCAAAAACCAAGAAGGCACTCAGACTGATACTGGTCTCAACCCGAACCCCTATACTTTGCCTTTAACCGACAATTTTACTTGACGCATGCAATTCTAACTCCAGAGGTAGATTGACCCATTGCGCTGATGTCACAAGGCGGCTACTGTCTACTCATCGTCTGTCATTTTGGGAGTCAAAATGCATGTAAAGATACAATGCGCACTGTGTACAATGTAGTAGTAAAACACAAGGGGAAATGACTTCCAAAATGGCGCTAGCAAGGTTTATCAAGTGATGACGACAGGTGAATTGCGTCAATACACATGAGTCCATAGATTGTTCGTTTAGTCCAACCATTCTGCAGTTTGAGTCCATGTAACCAAAATGAGGCTGGAGGTATAATAACAGTCTGGTCCCTTTGTTGCATGATAAAAATAAACACCTAAAAGTACATAGAGGTAAAGGGGTCATGACAATCGGCATGAAAAAAGGACTATCGGTGTATTTTGGTTTTGTACTTACTTTTTGTGAAAGTGCTTCCTTTATATTATACATTTTAGAGATAAAAAATACAAACTCCATTCTAGTAGAGCGTGCCTGCAGTTCAAGTTTTTTTTCAAAGCAGACTCGGAAGGCATTTTCATGCCGTCCCAGAATGATTCATAGACTTTTGAAAACAGCTGAAATTTGTTAAGTCTGAAACATTTTTGTAAAAAATTAATACATTAGAGGTATCCAATGATTTGAATAATAAAAAAATAAAAGTAAAATAATAAAAGAAATCAAATTCGTGAACATTTAAGCAGTTTGCATTTACTTCGAAGCATTTTGGATGAAACTGAGAAAATGTTGGTTGTTTAAAATTTGTGTTGTTTAATGTCTTTCATGTTGAAATATTTGTCTGAATTACCGGCTAAGGCTTGATTATCATGTGTTGAAGTATAGGAGGCCCATATCAACACCCTTAGCTAAAGATGCAGCCGTTACAAATACCACTGTTGTGCTGTTTTTCGAGACAATTCCACTCATAAAATTGAGTCGAAAAAGTATACTATTATATTTCTGGGCGAGTGATGATGATTATTTTACAGAAATGAGTTGCCTCGGAAAGGAATTCAAGTTTATATAATGCTTACAAACTCTTAAGAAATATGGCTGTGTTTTGAATTGAAATATTTTTTGAGGTTTTTTGTTTTACGTTACATTCAACTAGAGATATAGTGTTATTCAATTGCTCACAAATTCTGCAGTTTATTTTTGTAGAAAGAACAAGTAAGCTTTAAAGTTTTGTTTCTTTTGTAAAAGTTGTACCGGATGTCTTTTCGATGGAATCTAGTAGACAACATTTTTAAACCTCATTTTAACGTGAGATTATAGAGACTTGTAATTTTGTCTCCCACATTCATGAGGACTCTAAAAGTGCATCACAAAACTCAATTTCATCTTGGAGCCCCTCTTTAAAAATGTTGAAACAATTGATGATCCCTTGATAATGTTCTTTGTTACTTTTGTAATGATATATATATTTGTTTTTATTAAAAATTATTCGATCATCCAAGGAGTTTATAGGAAATATATTTGCTTTGTTGGGTCTCCAAGAAAATTATTACTTTTTGTATATTTTTTATGATACGTATGGTGTTAATTTCAATTTCATGATGCTTGATAGTTTGTCAGTAATATTGTTGTAGAAGTGCGTTACACACCGGGGCTTAATTTCAAGTGTTTCACTTTGCTCAATGTGAATAATGTACTGGTTTACTCAATAAATATGAACATATTTCTTTAAATGGATGCCTTTTGTTTAGATGAAAACTTTTTGACGCCAGCACTTTGAGTTTCTTGAACACAGTTGAACCTGCCGGTCATGACACTTGTGTCCTTCAACAATGCACCTATCTATAATTTTTCACCCATAAATAAAAATGGTACCTGTGAGGGCAGTGCTAGTTCACGCGATTGTTTGAGCTTGGTGCGCTTTAATTTGCAGCACAGGCTGTATGCTCCCTAGGGTTTGAAATCCTCCGAAAAGACCAATGTCAGCACATGGTGAGATATTTTAATATTTCCATTGTCTTAACGACATCGTACCCACTGGTCAGCTCATATGCAGTGATATCCTAAGCTGGACCATGCCACACGTCCAAGAGGGGGTGTCAATCAACATGGGACAATGATTTGACTGGAAGGAGGCATGACAAAAGTCTGCCAGCACCCTTTGCGTACAAAAGAAATTGATTTGTCAATGATAGATAAAACTTAATTTTAAGGCAAACAATTATGCTTAAATTAACCCAGACTATACTTGGAAATAGCAACACACTTGGATTTTTAATTGTAGGGGAAAAAAGCAAAACAAACCTATGGAAAAAGCATGTCAGCATGTGCTGACAACGTACCACAGGGACTATTGCAACCAAACAGGTCCCTAGCTCCAGGGTTTTAACCAAGGAATGAACTAAATGGCCCATTGACCGGTGTAATAACTGAGCTCCATGAGCATCACTGCTATACAAGAAGCCACAAGTTTAAAACTCATATTACAAAAGTCTTTAAGAAGAAAATCCTAGTCACATTTTGTGTGGGCTTCGGAAGTTTTTTTTGAGTTGGTCTCTGTGAAGTGGGCGTGTTTTATGCCCGAAGTACTTGAACAATTATTTGAATGAACGACAAAGGAGAAGACAAAAAAGCACATCAAAGAGTCGAACATAAATTATGGTAATTTTATTGCAAAATGGAACGATGCATTCTGTTAACGATAGAAAAATAAATTAAAATGCTCTGAAGAAAGTTATCAAGGTAAATGTCATAAAGTTAATGAAGACCAAAAACAACAAATGAATCCAAGCATCAATCATGTGCCGCCACTACTGGGCAGGCACTATTCGATCCGTTAAGCCCAATGTTTTTCATACATCTCCCCGCCAATGAAACTATTCAAAGCACCAGCGTGACTCGAGTTAAAGCTTATAAAAATTCGCACATTGCATTATAATGCGCGCGTAAATAAGTCCCAGTGGTAAAGGACATAAAATTTAAATTTCCAAAAAAGGATTGGTCTTTATGATAGTTCACAGTGAAGTCGGCCATGTTTTGGGGCAATGTCATTATTTGAACACATGTGTTATGCGTGCCCTTTTGTCAAATCTTGCACGATTGTTCGGAGGAACCACTTTGCTGTGTAGACAAATTATAACACTTGACACGGCTCAAATCCAAAACCCAAGTTGCATGGTTTGGGTGGTGAATGGTTGGCTTGTGCATAAAGCGCTCGCCTCTCACCAATTTGACTCTGGTTTGATAACCAGCTCGAGCCATGAGTAGAGTTGTGTGTTGGTTCTCTCCTATGCAACGAGGGTTTTTCTCCGGGCCTTCCGGTTTTCTTTCTGGAAAAAATCAAACACTTTCGATCTCAAGCGGTGGTCATAAATGGTCAATGTGACTGGCTGCCAAAGGCATGCCTGCGGCTCTAACACGTTGTAGCCCCTTCGCAATTCAGCTGCAAGTAAGGATGATTAGCCTTCCAAATTATTACTATTTTTATTAGGAACTACAGTATCTAAACTTGTCCCAGAAGTTTCCCACCACAGTCCTCCTCAATTCAAACAGGACAGTTCAGGTTCAGATACTGTACATGTATGCTCACTAATTCACCTTCTCAAAACTATTCCAGGATAAATTTGGGAATAGACTTCTCCACACTTGATTTTCCAACCCACAGATCTTTAGATTCTTATCTCCTGGCAACCACCAACTTTCATTGACTCTCCAGAAGTACTAAGACTAAATTGTTCTCGAGCAAAATGGCATGTCACAAGAACATTGCCAGGAGCTACGAGATCTTACCAGTTTGCCAAATTACATACTGCTCTGTCAACAAACTTTTCATTGGGCAAACGTCTAAATCTATAGACGATGTGACCTCTGACGCGATTTGAAAATCATAACATGATGCGCGCGCATGTCGCCGGGCAAAACCTGTGTGTACTTGACAGCCAGCTAGAAAGTACACGCAATATTACCATGACTACGCGTCTTTTTGCCCGGCGGAACATGACTTGGACAACAGACTTGTCAACAGAGGGCGGTTTGATTGTAAACACAGGTCACATCGTCTATAAACAAAATAATAATCCTTCCACAACTTTACCCTCAATGATTTACCCTTTGTGGATATAAAAACTTTCCCGCAACTTATCCTGGAATAATTTTAAGAAGGTGCCTTACAACCAATAAGTACTATTCAATGTAACTTATGATTTAGAATTCACATAATGGTTAATAAAAACCATTCGAGAAAGACTCTGCTTAGGGTCGAAACGTAAGGCCACTAATAAGTTTTTGCATTTATACCACAGGTCCTTTTGGTTGGTAAGCAGTTTGCAACAGCTAATTCTATATTCTCATAAATAAAAACCAAACACCCTCTTTTTAAACTTGTTAAAAGAACAAACTACAAAGTTTAAGTTACATAAGAGGTGCTCCAAGGCCAAATTCAGTTTTTGTGATGCACTGATTTTTCAATACATGTAGACAGATTCCTGATGAAATTGGAAGGAAAAACATTTACAACTCTCTTACCTCGCCTTAAAAAGTGGTATAAAATGCCAATGCTGTGATAACCTTCAAGTGGAAAATTTAAGACCTTTTAACACTGTATCTCTTATCCTCGTGGAATACAGCCCTGGGGAGGCTCCAGCAGTTCTTTTACCCAACGGTTACTCCTGCCCACTTTTATACCGTCCCCGCCTATTCCATGGGGTTCCGGTTGAGCGCTTCAAGAATACCCCAGGTTTTCACAGCTTACCCCTACTCCAGAACAGGGGTGGCTATTCCCCAGGGTGAAAGGGCAGGCTGTTATTTCCCTGGTTTCCCCCCAGGCTAATGTGAAAAGAGCTAATGATAACATCCAAAAACATCCAATGATGCTACATTTCAAATATATCCACAAGTCTGTAAATTTTTGAGTGGGGGGGATTTTTCATTAATTTCCTTAATTTCCACTATACGACCTTTTTTGGCTAAAGAACAATTCCTGTGTGGAATATACAGACATATTTATTGTTGACTTCCATTGACTTCATGTTTCAATTTTTGCGCTTAAAGAATATAAAATAGAATGACATTTTACACCATTCTATCGTGAGGTTAGACTTTATAGAGACTTGTAACATCTTTTCCATAGGAACTGTCTATTTGAAAATGAATGCATTTTTACAAAATTTAATTTGACCTTGAAGCACTGAAAATGTTTCTTAACTAATCTTACAATAACCTTAAAGGCCCTGTACACTATTGGTAAGATCGAGAAACACAAATGTTCACAGATTCACACATAACTTACATGATTTAAAGTAAGTAATGGTAGAAAGGGTTCCTTAAAATATTTCTGCCTAAAATGCTATCGTTTCTGAGAAATGAGTAAAACAATAGTTTTTATCACGCGCGATAATAAACTCGATGTTTGAAAAACAGAAAACACATAAGGTCTCTTTTCACTATTTTCTCGTGACCTCGATGACCAATTGAGCTCAAATTTTCACAGGTTTGTTATTTCATGTATGTGGTTGATTACACAAAACATGAACACTGTCTGTGATTATTTTGTCAGCTCTGCCAATCCTGTATAATACCTTTAAGTTAATGTAAAAAGTATACACTAGGAATATTTTACATTTTAACAAAGGCTTTCATACTAGACCAAGTAACTGGGATGCTGTACTTCTTTAAAAGAAAATTGACATCTGCTGTTGTACTACACATGTAGCTAGGTACCACTGAACATGTCAAACAAAACTGTTAAAGGAGTACAGCGCCCCTGTTGCTGTGTCTACATTCCAGACCACAAATAAAAACAAACCAATACAGATTTTGCGTATCTTTTAAAAAAATGAAATAAATGTAGTATAGTTTTAATATTTAATTAAATTACAAATTAGCACTGGGGTTTTTCATACAAAAATTAATTTATTGTACATATACGAACCAAAGCATTCGTAAACTTTGAGTTAATGAGATTTGATTTAATGAGAAAGTGTGACAACTCGTTAATTAAACCAAATTTAATTGTCTGGTTGTATCACCCCGCCCCAAATAATTGTTTTTTGTCGTCAACAAATCAAGAAGAACAAAGGAATCCAGACCAATGATTTGGACCCAATTTCATGGCTCTGCTTACCGTAAGCAAAGAATCGGCGCTAAGCGGAAGCAGGGATTTCCGCGCTTACGTCGAGTGTATTTCACGGGTTAGCAGGGAATTTTTGCTTGTCCGCCTGCGTAGTCCACATTACTAGGCATTCTACGCTTACACAGCTAGCGCAGAAATTCGGCGCTTGCTCGGTAAGCGGAGAATGGTAATCGCAAGCGCAGAATTCGGCGGTAAGCAAAGCCATGAAATTGGGCCCAGTTGAGTCATATTTGCAGAGACACCTTGTAGTTGTACATGACCGACTCCTCTATTAGATGTGGTGGTTCTGAAAACAACCGGTGGTGTGTAATGTAAGAACTTGACATTTCGATCAATATGCTATGATCAAAAGCAGATCACAGAGTCGAAAAAACAAAAACAAAAGCAGATCATAGACCCTCACACAAATTATGGGACTAGAAAACATCTAATACTGGTTCGTGTATTGCAATATTGAATGAATACATATTCCGTTAACGATTAACAAATAAATTAAATGCTCTGAAGAAAGTCATCAAGCCTTGAAGTTAAGTCGGTTTGTTGCCGGCTTTGACCTTTTTGAATAGTGTGGTTCAGTGGAGGATGCATTAGTCTTTCTTAAAAAATTCTGGAAATTGGCTTCCATTTACCGCATCAAAGAAAATGCTGTTCGTTGTGAATTTGTGACGTCAAACTCACTTCGCAATGAATGGCATTCGCAGGAAGTATGAACTCGGCTTTACTCAAAATAGAAAATTCTGGTATTAATTTGTAAATCTTTGGACGAACGTCTTCATACAAATATATTTCAAATTACTGCAAAGTTAACTTTGTTACAATACAAAACTTGTAAATCATTTTAGCAAAAGATGTAGCAAACCTTGTGTAACCAACCGACTTTACATTCTGCAAATTCATTTGATTACTTACTTAAATAATAGAGACAATATCAATTGGAATGCGAAATGCCCCGGGCATTCCTTTAATTGTGAATAGAGACTTGACAAATAAGTAAAATTCCATTACTCATGCAAGCGTTACAGCGAGTTTTGCAAAGAAGTCATTCCTGCACTTGCCACCGGGGGAGAAGGGTCTCACTGTAGAGCGCTGTTAATTCTTGGTTTTCCTTCGTTTCCTTAGTTCAGCCACATTAATTTCCTTCCATTATTATGATTGTTGGCGATACACATTTACCATCCACCTGATGTACAGAAGAATATCTCGTTGTCCAAACTTGGGCCTGACATTTTCGCAACAGTAGCTGTTGCTACTGGACTCGTTCCCATGGAACTCTATCATTTCTCAGCCCCTTTCTGGTAGCCTTGTTTAATACCCTTAATTCACCTTAAAACAAACGAATTTACTTATACAATTTAATTGGAATTGAAACTGGAGACTAAAGTAGAAACTTGAATATATATTATTTTTGAGTTCTATAAATATTGTTAACTGGACTCGTTCCCATGGAACTCTATCATTTCTCAGCCCCTTTCTGGTAGCCTTGTTTAATACCCTTAATTCACCTTAAAACAAACGAATTTACTTATACAATTTAATTGGAATTGAAACTGGAGACTAAAGTAGAAACTTGAATATATATTATTTTTGAGTTCTATAAATATTGTTAACCAGACATAAAACACGAATCCAGAATGTTTTATTGTCTCCTGTCTGCTCGGTTACACTTGTGTGAATGAAAGCGAGTTGTAAAACTGAGAAACTGTGTCACAGGGCAGAGGTCAGAGGTTATGTTTCAGCCACACAGCCCCCTTCCAATCACTACCTGTGACCACACCCTCATCCCGTCCCTTATAAATAAATAGTTTGGCGAGGAAAACAAACTATTTAAAAAAATGTAAGAAGTTTGGCGACAACAAAATTAATTGTTAAAATTACATTAAATTTACATTAAATTTTTGAGTTTTGCCTAAGTACCCATTTTTATTCCCAGTTGCTGGTGATGGAGCTGATGAAACCTTGTTTGTTATACACTATCCACTTCTCCGTCGTTTACATTCCTTGCCCGGTACTTGTCATATGTGTACCAGCCGCTACCCAGTGTATTCATACAGATCCCGATCATGCTCAGCAAAGTCGGGCTTACCCCTCCGAACGTGAACATTCCAACTGTCACCACAACGACGCTTTTGATGACACCCACGACGCTCGTGGTGAGGGCAGAGGTCAAGATGGTGCATAGGAAGATGGCATAGTTCAACATGCACCCCATTGAGATAACGAGGGTGAAAATCACCAGGAACCTCGGGGAGGAAAGGTCCTCGTAGTCCATGATCTGCGAGATCTCCGAGGACATGACTGTGACAGCAAGAATCGGCAGAAGGCAGATGAGGCAGTTGAGGTACATGATGCCCGCCGGAGAGAAGGCCTCTTGTTGCATCCCGATGCTCTGCACTAGGGTCAGGTAGAGGGACTGGGAGATTACGCTCAGCATTCCATAGGTGTAGGCTTGGAGCTCAAAGGTCAAATCTCCCATTCCTAGACGATGGGTGAGAGAGAATATGACTCAATCAAAGTGACAATCAAACAAAATGGCACTGGAACAGTATCAAAACTGATACTTCCCTAGTACCTTTACACTGCACACTGATAGAGCTACCCCACTACCTATAAACATTCCAATCATGACCCGACCTATTAAACTAATGAATATGCATACTATGTTATTAATATTATTATTATTATCATTTATTCAGCCATCACAATAATACAGAACAATACAACAGTATATCAGACTGGCTTGGAGAAATAAAAGCAAAGCAAATACTGTGATCCGTGGACCTGCTCCCCACATCTGGTTGTAAAAAAAATGAGTAGATAAAATATATAGGGAAAAAATAGTTATAATGGCCCGACGTTTCGACCCTAGCAGAGTCTTTCCCGAATGATTTTTCTGTATTCTTTCTGCCTCTCTCTCACTCTCTGTACATGTATTTCCATTTGACTGCTCTTGTTACACGTGTGTACATGTTGTGATTTTAGCCTTCGAGAAACACTCTGCTAGGGCCAAAACGTCAGGCCATTAACTATTTTTAGCTTTTACACCACAGGTCCTTTTGGTTGGTGAGCAGTTTGCAACAGCTAATTCTATTTTCTCAAGAAAATAAACTATAACTGAAAACATGTACATAAACAGTTTTAAATATGTCTACTAAACACTTGAAATATGTGAGAGTAAACCAGTTTTTAAGAGTGGAATGGGGGGGGGGGAACAAGTAAAACTGATCAATATTTTGATGCGAAATTAAAATGCACAAGGCACTTCAAACTAAAAATATGAAAAGAAATTTATGAAACATAAGAGAAACAGTCATTAGTACTTGGAACATTTCAAGGGGCACCAATACAATTTCCTATGAAGTATCAGGGCCTTACCTGCAATAAAGCACCCAGCAGTCATCATCAAAACAGAGCCCACCACTGCCATCCTGGGGACCCCCTTCTTCATCAGCAAGGGTGTCAACAACAGGTTCATCAGGGGCACACATCTCTTGAGCACGGTGTACATGGCTATGTTCATCCCACTCAAGGCATGCAGGGCAAGCACAGCATGGAGCAGCCAGAACATTGACGGAAAACAACAGATCTTGAGGTTGTTGAAGGAGGCGGCCGGTAGGGAAACTTCACCGATCTTTCTGAGGAACGTCAGCAGAGTCACTGTAAAGATCTTTTAAAAAAGGAAAACAATTGATATTACACAACGTACCACCATATTAAAGTATTTTATACAGGTCTTTCATGGATTTTGAAGCAGTTCTTTGCCACTCCCTGGTTGGGGGGTTGTGAATCTTGTGCGTAGGATAGGGCATCTGACAGTGACAGTGCAACAAACACCCCCCTACATTACACATATACGCCATATTTAAAATGTCCAAAAAATGTTATTGTTAGGAAGCAATTTAAAATTCAGCTAACAGTTAAATCCTTTTCGTTCATAATATACAGTCCAGAACCATTTATCTTCATTTTATAAGTTTTGGTGGGTAGTCCATCCAGAGTTTTTAAGTGTTCCAAATAAAATTTTCTCACAACACAAAACTTAAAAGCACCTTTTATCCATTCATGTGTTCGGTGGCAGATTATTAAATAAATCTCACAAAGAGATAAAAAATACTAATTACTTATGGTAAACAGAAATTTAAAAGACGAAAATACTTTTAATAGGCTTATTGGAAATGACATGGAATAGCGAGATGGATATGGAGGCACATCCCAGTATTAAGCAGATCTTTGCTTGTCGGCCAGTGGATTTCGACACGTATCATCATTTTTTATTAATTTTTTTTACTGTCTGACACTTTTTTTCAACACCTAAAAAATCCGTAAACCAACTAATAAAATTGGAATGGCCTAATTGACAATAAAAGGTGTGGAAAATAAGACTTAAAAGGTACTAAGTGAAATATATGGGTAAATAACGACCCCTACACACAGGTACTCATTACAGACTGCCACAAAGTACCATACCTTCTAGGCTAGCATTGGGCACAAGAGTTTTTTATCTGTTTGTACAGCTGGTATTGTGTGGAAAGCCCATGGATTGTGTACTGTGGACTTAGTCTCCACAGCCTCCAGTGGTATTTTGTGGAAAGAGCCAGTTGGCAAAAGAGTGTACCGATTGTAATAAAAAAAAAATTTGGCGATAAGTTTATACAACTTAACTAGAGCTAGAATACATAGCTGAATGAGTCGTCAGGAGGGTCTCCTGGTGAGTCATTAGGAGGGTCTCATGACGAGTCAGCAGGAGGGTCTCATGACGAGTCGTCACAAGGGTCCCATGACGAGTCGTCAGGAGGGTCTACTGGTGAGTCGTCAGTAGGGTCTCATGACGAGTCGTCAGGAGGGTCTACTGGCGAGTCGTCAGTAGGGTCTCATGATGAGTCGTCAGGAGGGTCTACTGGGGAGTCGTCAGGAGGGTTTACTGGCGAGTCCTCAGGAGGGTTTACTGGGGAGTCGTCAGGAGGGTCTCCTGGGGAGTCATCAGGAGGGTCTCCTGGCGAGTCGTCAGGAAGGTCTACTGGCGAGTCATCAGGAAGGTCTACTAGCGAGTCGTCAGGAGGGTCTCCTGGCGAGTCGTCAGGAAGGTCTACTGGCGAGTCGTCAGGAGGGTCACATGAAGATTCGTCAGGAGGGTCTCCTGGAGAGTCGTTATGAGGGTCTCATGACGAGTCGTCAGGAGGGTCTCATGCGAGTCGTCAGGAGGGTTTTCTGGCGAGTCGTCAGGAGGGTTTACTGGCGAGTCGTCAGGAGGGTTTACTGGCGAGTCGTCAGGAGGGTCTCCTGGCGAGTCGAAGGAGGGTCTCCTGGAGAGTCGTTATGACTCATGAGGGTCTCATGACGAGTCGTCAGGAGGGTCTCATGCGAGTCATCAGGAGGGTTTACTGGCGAGTCCTCAGGAGGGTTTACTGGGGAGTCGTCAGGAGGGTTTACTGGCGAGTCCTCAGGAGGGTTTACTGGGGAGTCGTCAGGAGGGTCTCCTGGCGAGTCGTCAGGAAGGTCTACTGGCGAGTCGTCAGGAAGGTCTACTAGCGAGTCGTCAGGAGGGTCTCCTAGCGAGTCGTCAGGAGGGTCTCCTGGCAAGTGGACCAGGAGAATCCTTTAAAATCTGCCAGCCACAGTGGGACTTATTCTACCCCTGCAAAGCCTCAATTCCTACAACAAAAATAACTGTATTATAGCCAACTTATCATTAAAACAATAAGTCAACTCTAACTAAAAAGTAAAACCAATTGGTTTGGATGTATAAACTTAATCTTTATATTATTATTATATTATTATAAGTATTTTATTTTTGTCACCCCATAAATTGAGGACTTCTCCAAGTCTTTTTTTTTGGTCTCATTGTTCGGACTTAGATTTTTTAAATTGGTTTTGGACAAGAAATTGAAGCGAGGACAGGACGCACTGGCTGTGTGTGTTCTGTGTGTGTCTGTGAACATGTCCACGCATTCAAACCGAGGACTTGAAGAGGGTTTTAACAAAAGGGATCTGGGAAAAAGTCACACCGAGGACGTCCTCGATTCGATTTCGTGTACAAAACCAATGGGGACGTCTCAAAAAAAAACTATGTCCAAACAATGGGAGAACAAAGAGAAGTCCCTCGGTTGACACCATAAACACGTTCTGTGGGTGTGTGTGTGTGTCGGGACACCCGGGTTACCTCGATAACATAACCATAACATATTAACCAGTTCGGTGCGCAGGACGAGTTAACTCGCGAGATAAAACCGTTACCGACACTAGGAGGACGAGTTAACTCGCCAAATTTACATATGAATCGCCGTTACCCTCAGCGTGCATATTGTGTATGGGATTCAGTTGTATTTGCATACCGGGGTACCAGGCTATCTCTAGTGTAATTTACTAGCGGTTGGTGGCGCTATTGAACTTTTGTGGACACAAACCAGCCGAGATAAACACAACGATCGTGATGACATGTTGACAAAATCAAGATGGCAGCCTCCAGGGAAAAAACGTGTATTCAATGACACGGAGATTATCGGCTTTTGTGTGTCGTCAGGCTCTTCAAATTCATCAGATTCATCCAGTTCCAAGGCAAGTTCAAGTAACACTTTGGATTCCAACTATAAAAATAATAGTGAAAACAGCAAGGACTCGGAAGTAGCATGGTTAGCGCAGTTAGTTCTGACTTTCATACGAAGAAGAATTACTAACTTTGACCCTAACTGATAACAGTCTTTTGATGAATATTTCTGTGGGATGCATCTCTGGAGATGGTGAGATGCGAGTATAACAAAAAGAGAGTTGTAATTAAAGGTGTTTTCCCCTACTGTGACATTTTTGTCAAATCACAAGAGCTTTTTATTTCAGAAAATTGTCAAAAAGAATAAAATTATGACAGCACTTGCAATTTTTATTTTTTTTCAACAAAATTCACAAATTAATACCGCGTGGGGGGTTAATTCGGTGAAAATTAATCCCGCACCGAACTGGTTAAGTCAATTACCATTCCAACTTAGACTTACCATCTGGCAAAACATGATAAAACACGGGAAATCAAAGTCATAAGTGGTGAGAACGGCCTTGTTGATAAACGACATCGAACCCGAGCAGACGCCGTAAAACACGGCGGCAGCGAGACCGGCCACACGCTGCGATTCATGTTGCTGTTTTGGGTTGTGGTTGGAGGCCGTCATTTCGATCGACTGCAAATGCGAGGCATGAGACAGTTAAAGACCCCTCCATTCGATGGTCTGAATGATAAACTGTATTGTATCAAATTAAGCTGTACGTGTTACCAATTTTTGTTGGCGTTCGAACGCTTTCCAAATGGTTTATCCCGTCGTATACTCGTCGCCCCACGCCAAGACCTTTCTTTTGTTGATAAACAAAGTGCGCCGGTTGGCATGGACGGCCGAATGTTAGGAAAACATTCAATCGTGTTAAAAAATGTTGTGACCAAATTCAACATTTTCTGTAAAGATTCATGAACGGAAATACCTTCCATGATTGGTTGATTTGTTTCCAACAAATTCAACACTTTTTTGAATATTTGTGTAACACTGCTACAAACTGTGGCAATCTGTTTTTGATTTGCAGTTAAGGCTTTCCATACTTTTCCAACCTGGGTTGGCAAAAACTCGGGCTGTGACGTTGCAAAAGAAGAAAGGTCTTACTACTACTGCAAGTTTTGTTGTGTGAACTTGCTAACACTTGAGGGCGCAAATCTAACCTAATGGGTGCACCACACTAAAAATTAATTACCTCCCATAGGAACCAATGATAAAATAATACTATTAATATTCAAAAATTCTCAAAAATAGCCTCTCAGCCTCTTGAAAACTAATCAAACATATTTTCGGACAACTAAACTTCAGAATTCTTTTCAATTTTTGGCAAGTCAGCCGTTTGAAATTTTTGCAAACTACCCCAGAAAACCCCCCAGAAAATGTTTTCCCCCCCAAACTTCGACTTGCTGCCAGTTCTCCACTAGACTTGACTCAAGTCCCAATCTCGTGCAAGGCCCTTCCTTGCCTCATCGTCAGAAAACTATTATTTTGCGCTCTGCATTCCCCAACCTCCCTGTTCCGCGCGCGGGACCGCATAAATAACTACATTTTGTCGGTGAGGGCGCACTGGTATTCTGTGGCTGCATGCTGGCGCGTTACGTTAGGAACCTCGCACGAGAAAGGGACTTGAATCAAGTCTAGTTCTCCACTGGTCTTCCCTTGCTCTATGTTTATGCAATAAGCTAACATTAACATTCACTCCAAGTATTTTTTTTTTTTGAAAAAAAAGACAGGGAACTAAACATCAAATTTAAATTTTAAATAATAATCATTGAAATGATCGGTTCAAATTTGATACTTACTGTATTCATGTCAAGAATAAAATCATTATAAACGAACATCATTGAAAAAGATATATGCATCGTACAACAGGCGAGTGGTATTGGGGGGATAGGGGGTTGGACATTTTCCAGCTAAATAAACTTGAGATTGTCAGTTGCGGATCCCCCGCGAAGAGATGCCGAGATAAGGCATGCACACCGGGAACTGCTTATGTTGTGGTACGTGGCAGCTCAGCAGAGCTCCCTTTTCCCACCCACTCTGCTAAAAATTACTCCATTGATCCTCCCTAACTATAGGCCTAGGCACTATGCTCTTGCTGCCCCCCTACCTCCCTCCCCCAATGTGACCAGTCAACTCGCACAAAATGGCATGTATTAGGGGGTAGTTGTTCGGAGATTCACGAATATAGTGCCCCCCAAAAAGCTTGGTTATTTTTCTCACCAAGTTGACTTACTGGAACTAAAATGACGACTTATTTAACCGTGATATCGCAAAAATGTAAAATGGCAAGTTGACTTAGTTACAGGAACACAGTCTTAATACGAGATAAACCAGCACAACAGTTCAACTTGTTCCGTAAAACAATCATTTGGCGAGATTTATCTTGTTATTTGGAGAAGTAATATGGCACGCATGATTTACAACGGTAATGAGTTAAAAAACAAAACAATAATATTAACATTATATGTTAAGTCTGATATCGCAGTTATTTCTCTGCATAGCCACGCAAAAGTTCCCGCAGGATTGGCTATCACACGCCTAACTCGCAATCTCAGGTTATTAAAGACGGAGGTTAATCCACAAGAGGGCGCTATTTCAGGCAATAATGTATTTGCTATCACTTGGGGGCCTTTCTCAAACCTAGGCTTGGGCTCCGGTAACGGCTCCAGGCTCCGTCTTATGTTCGAACCATGCATACCGCGTACAAAATAAATACACGTAAATTGTAGTAAATTATTTTTACGGAGCCCAAGCCGGAGACGGAGCCCAAGCCAAGGTTTGTTAAAGGCCCCAGGTAGACTAAAAACCACGATCACAGACTTGGAACCAAGTAAGGCCAAGTCAGCATTGCCGCTAGCCTCGAAGAAGTGTAGGAAAAATCATGTTTGAGATGAAAAACGCCAACGATGAAAAGTCAAGTATTTGTTGCACAAGTCAATGGAAGTTAGGCCTGTTGGTGGTACTTGTCAAGTGTTGGAATTCCATCAAATTTAACATGTCCACACGTCCCAGTGTCCACCGTAGCATGAGTAACTCCTGGCATCCAAATGACATCCTCTACTTCCCCAATGTAGGTGTACAATTCGGCTACCCTTTTCCTTAGGTCCGACGGGGGGTGGTTCTTGTACGAGCAGTAGATAATGGTCAGGACCACGACCAGGAAGAACGCCAGTGCGCCCCCTACGATGCCAGCCACCACGGTTGGATTGACCGGAGCTCGACGCTGGTCGTCGCAGTTTTTCCGCTGGAGGCTGGGCTGGGTGTCCAGTGAGGTTGGCAGTTTGGAGGAAGTTTCGCGCCGCAGCCGTCTTCTGCCGACGACGTCTTCAGCAGAAGTCCAAGTCTCCTTGTGACGGAGAGACCCTCCTGTCGAAAATCAATAATCGTTAATCAACCAATCAAAGTGTTGTTTAAGTAAGGAATTGAGTCTCAGTAGTAATTAACACTAATTAGCTTTCGAGTTTAGAAGTTAAAAACAACTATATTAAGGGAAACTTTACAGGAAAATGTTTATGCCAACCCGCGGGCAAGGGATGACTTGCATTCACTGGGACGTTGGTTTCAAAAACTGTCAGTTTTCTTCGCGGTGGCTACAGATTTTGTTGCTGTTTAATCCATCACAGTTAATTAATTTTGTGTAGTACATAATATTAACGTTAAATCAATTTGTTTGTATAATGGAAACGCTAGCCACAGAGAGAGAGAGAGAGAGAGAGAGAGAGAGAGAGAGGGGGGGGGGGGGAGGGGGAGGGGGAGAGGGGGAGAGTCTGGTTCCTCCGACGCCAGACTATGTCCCCTATCCATCAGTCACAAGAGTGGGTGCGGCCGCATTCCTAACTTGACGGCTCGTCGACATTGGCTACGATTATCACTGAAAAGCGCAATTTTCTATGACATAGGCCGTAGGTAGGATCGCGTTTTGAAGTATAGCAGTCTTCAGCAACACCCATTATGGGTGCTGTATACGTTTGGTAATTGGAGACCACTGTTTGTTTCAAACCTTTATAATTGTAGGTATATTATACAATAAAACTAACCTGTGAAAATTTCACTTCAAAAGGTGGTCGCGTTTTTGAGATATCACCGAAAAACCGGAGCAAATATTTCCGATTCCACGCAGGAAGAATATTCCCTATAATTATAGCTAGGAATACACAATCTGAGAAGCGTTACGGCCGTAACGCTTCTCAGATGAAATTTTTTGGGGGATAAAAAGTGATATATTTTTCCATAACCGTAGTACTTCGAAGTGAAAAGTTTCTCAAAATTCATTATACTACCCAAAGCTGCTGTACTTCTTACCAAGTAAGCTTTTATTGCCATTAATTTTCAGAGTCATTACCAAACGTATACAGACCCTTTAAGTAACAGTTGTAGCAGTATAGCAGTATCCGCCAATTCGGTAACCGTCACATTACCATACTACTCTGTTGCACACAAACGTCTGCAGCTACAGCCGGAGTTGGACACGAGAGCACTCTGCCATATTGTTATAATCTACGTATCGGTTATTACGCGGGTTTAAAGGCACTGGACACCTTTGGTAATTGTCAAAAAAGACCAGTATTCTCACTTGGTGTATCACAATTATGCATAAAATAACAAATCTGTGAAAATTTGGACTCAATTGGTCATCGAAGTTGCAAGAGAATAATGAAAGAAAAAACACACTTGTTGCATATATTTGTGTGCTTTCGGATGCCTATAATAAAAGGCTTCACTGAAGTCTTTTATTATTTGAGTGAGAAATTACCCTTTTCTCAAAAACTACGTTACTTCAGAGGGAGTCGTTTCTCACAATGTTTTTCACTATCAACAGCTCTCCATTGCTAGTTACCAAGTAAGTTTTTATGCTAACAATTATTTTGAGTAATTACCAATAGTGTCCAGTGCCTTCAAGGACTGTTATTATCCAATGTGAGTATTTCGGGGACGCTAGGCGGCAGCAGACTTAGGACGGAACTCCGAAAAGTCCCATTCTCCTACATGGCCATAGCCGTAGCCGAAATTGTCTGATTCAGACGCAGCCCGCCATACTAACAGGCAAACCAATGTTCTCAGGTGCGCTTGCTCATAAATTAAACACTATGGGAAATTACTCGGTAGGCCTAAGTTTGCAGCCCCTAGCGTCCCCCCTTGAGTCAAACGAGTATTATGAATACTAATTTCGAAAACAAAATATAAATTGGTGGATTTTGAGGTGCAATGTTTTCCCGAAAAGGAAGCGAATTAAGAGATGTTAGAGTCTGTATCAACACGTTGACTGACCTTGTGATAACATGAATCTGCCTGATTTTCTTTGTTGTGCATTAGGCAGTCCACGGTGAAGTGAAGTTCCAAGACGTTCCTGAACATGATGTAAAACAATAGAGTAAAACGATTAATATGAGGAACATTGACGCATTGTACCGAATGTGTCTTTATCGAGAAACGAGTCAGACATTTCGAGATAAACCATAAAAACATTGACCAATGAACCGTATCCATGAATTTAGCTGTAATGTATTCCCTCTGTAATCATAACCATATAATATTATAATCAATCACCATAACCAGAACCATACCCGTACTCATAACCGTAACTATCCCCCATACCAATAACCATAACCATAACCATAGCACTAACATAATCATAACCATAACCACAACGGCAACGGCAACGGCAACGGCAACGGCAACGGCAACGGCAACGGCAACGGCAACGGCAACGGCAACGGCAGCGGCAACGGCAACGGCAACGGCAACGGCAACGGCAGCGGCAGCGACAGCAGCAGCAGCAGCAGCAACAGCAGCAGCAACAGCAACAGCAACAGCAACCAACGGCAACGGCAACGGCAACGGCAACGGCAACGGCAACGGCAACGGCAACGGCAGCGGCAGCGGCAACGGCAGCGACAGCAGCAGCAGCAGCAGCAACAGCAACAGCAACAGCAACAGCAACAGCAACAGCAACAGCAACAGTTAGCAACAGCAACAACAGCAACAGCAACAGCAACAACAACAACAACAACAACAACAACAACAACAACAACCTCACCATATCAATATTCATAATAACCGTAAGTAAACGAAATGGCGTCTTCAAAGCGAAGACTTTCCCCCCTGTGCCAACTTGAGGGCCGTGGTTTACAATGACAGCTTCTCTGAATGAAGTTCAATCTCCCTGAAAGTTGAATATCCTCCAACAAAATTAAACACTTCCCCCACTTTATGGTTTACGGTGTCACTAAACGGACCGTGGAAGGGTAAACTTCACCCTTCGGTTGATGTTGTTGATTTATCCATCAGAATGACCTTTCACTTTGTCAACTGGGGACATCAAATCCACAGATAAATATATGAAAAGGATTAGCCTCGACACAAGGTTCCTAAGTGTGTATGCTTAGAGTACCGACTGGCAGGATTTAGTGCTGAATGTATTACAGTTATTAAAACTAACAAACGTCTTGACCCAAGACCAAAAACCAGAATACTAATATACCTTAAATAAGAAAATTCGTAGGCTTATCTGTCGAGCCAAAACAGAATAAAGGAAACCACTTAATACCAATTTATTCTATCCGGCATCCACATAGTTCAATTCTTATTGATACAATAATCTAAAACAAGAAATCCCCAATAGACTGTGCAAGTCTCGCGCGCATCCGAACTTCCGGGACCATTGTGGTCCCAACCATATGGGGTTTTACGTGGGCGAGATTTTGTTTCGTCAGTTATTTTAGTTTAAAGGGACACGTATGCCTTGGATCGGACGAGTTGTCTATAAAAAGCGTTTGTAACCGTTTGTTATAAAATGCATATGGTTAGAAAGATGTTGTAAAAGTAGAATACAATGATCCACACAAATATGCCTCGAAATTGCGTGGTTTTTCTTTTACTTTGCGAACTAACACGGTTCGGCCATTTTAATATGGGAGTCAACAATTTGACTCCCATAAATGGCCGACCGTGTTAGTTGACGATGTAAAAGGAAAACCACGCAATTTCGAGGCATATTTGTGTAGATCATTGTATTCTACTTTTACAACATCTTTCTAACCATATGCATTTTATAACAACGGTTACAAACGCTTTTTATAGACCAACTCGTCCGATCCAAGGCAACGTGTCCCTTTAACGTACATGTACGTAGTTTATGACCATGAAAATTATACATGTTGTTGTGAATGTAGTACTAAGCGATAACAAATATTAAAGTAAAACCAATTCAACAATATAACGAAGACAACCCAATAATTAAATTTGACCTCAGCTTTAAGTTCGGTTATTGCAAAAAAAGTCAGAATTTGTGCTCACATCCGATCACAAAACTTATGCAAACGACCGCTAGTTTTGGATGTACGATGATAATAACCAGATACTGTAATTGCAACGGGAAGCCATTTTCATTGCTGTCTATGGTTGTTGAGGCGTCATCATCCTCTTTAAACTGCGACACGGGTCAATTTTAAACCCGTTTGACCATCTCGAATCCGCGTAAGGGGCTTATAAAAAGTTAAGATCAAATAAGCATCCTTGTCCCAGAGTTTTAATTTTATTTAAATAGTAATTCACACACTATATTTGTGAATTTATTGTAAAAGCTTAAACTATTTTAATAAAATTGTGATGAATATTTTTGTTTTTCAGATTTTGAAATGAGATATATTTTTAAAAAGGTTTTAATTCAGAAAGAAAAAAGTTCTTCGTTTGACGTGTTTTCTCGTTCCGATACGTGCAAGACTTGCATAGTCTATAGGGTAAGAGTTGGGTGAAGCTTGTTTTCTCGGCCCCCTAAAAAAATAATTGTTTTTCATGTTTTCTTATTACGCCATTATGCGTTAAGAATTCCGAGGAGCTGCTAAGGCTCAGTGTTGCAGGGTCTTGATTCTCAGCATCCCGTCGTCGTTTCCTTGCATCTAATGAACGCCTTCCGAGACCCCATTGAGTGACATGCATCTGAATTACCCATCCACTCAATGTATGTCAAAGAACTTAGTGGGGGGTATGGGGATAGGAAAGCAGCAGAACACATGTATGCATTTTTCAATTCGAAACACCACTCAAAACTCATCAGTCATTCAAGTGTTGTATGAATAGGTTTCTTTTAATGTACGTATTTTGGTTTTCTTAAGTCTGTCTTTGTTTGTTAGGGTGTTGGGGTGTTTGTTACGTGAAAAGAAAAACTTTTTTGTAAGCTTTTTCCCTTGAACCGGTTTTAAAAGCAGTAATCCCGGCATGTGACCTTGAGAGAGGGCGTTTGGGTGGAGCTTAATTTTCTTCGCCATAATCTAGTGTGGCCTTTTGGACATCGGCAATATGGATCGGGGCACATGAACTGGGTGGGGGCACATGAAAGTATAAAAAGTGGTATAGTTTCAATAAATCACGAAACATAAACAAGTCCCATCTACAATGTAGTGGGTTTTATAAATGTACGCAGAATGCTCATGACAAGTGAAATAATAATGTTGAGTCAAAATAATATCAACATATCTTTTAGGACATGGAGCGGCAATCTTTCTGTCATTTAAACCCAATGAAACCAAAGAGAGGCTAAAAGGACAACTATGGTGAGGGTACATTATGAAATAGCAATTAGAGCTATTATTGCCATGCCACGACGAGGAACCAGACAAAAAAGACACACGATGAAAAGTGTAATTTTTAATTATTGACCCCGTGAGGGCGTGTGCAAACCCAATTTACGTGATGCAAAACTGTGATGCAAGTAAATTGGCCGTTGAAAGCGCCCCCGTGCGGTCCAAAATACGGTCAATTAAACAGCTGTCGTCTTGCTCTTTCATCTTACCTTTTGCTCTCAGTGAAAGTACATATTAAATGTGATACATTAATTGATAAACATTATCCGATACAAAACATTATCCGACAGCATGAAAGTTGAAACATCATAAGAAAGATCAATCAATTATCATCCGACGGCTGCGGAAAGGGGGTCGTGAGGAATGGGCGGGACCGTACACATAATTTCTGTGTCTCAACAAAACCGCAACCCAAGGCAACTCATATGACTTCCTTTATCCTAAAGTTAATGTTTTCCTTGTCACATTTTGCATGCCTTCTTTTTGTCAAGATTGATTGCAACATAAACCTGCTATAATGAGGGCTGATGTAATATGACGTCGCTAGAAAACTCCTTTTTAATTCCGTCAGCTTTATAAGGTGGCACGACGCAATAATGGTGTAGGAAACTCAAAGTAATTCCTATGGGAGACTTTTGGTGACACTAGGTTGCATTAGACTTACCAGGTAAATCTATTATTCTCGTAAGTGTGTGCATGCTCGGAACTGAGTAAACAATAAAAATTCACCTGGTAAGTATGCTGCCACCTAGCGTTCCAAAGTCTCCCATCGACCCATTGCACGGTTGCACTAAGGTCACACGCGCACGGCTACTGTCTGCCGAAGCCATCAATTCGGACACTTAATCCGTATCGGAATTGACGACTACGGCTACGGATACGGCTATGGCTCGATCTACGCATCACGTGTTGAAGTAAAGGACGTTTGTAAAACCCTTAGCAACAGTCGAAGCTGTTGCTGAAGCCACCAACTCGGATACATTGACTCCCAAAATGGCGCAACCAAGACTATTGTGATGATGACGTCAGGTGAACCGGTCAATAGAAACCCCGTTTTTCAACGAACAACGAGCGCGCAGGCAACCATCATTTGAAAAAAAATTCAACAAAAGGTGGTCACGTTCTGGGGCCCAATTTCATAGAGCTGCATAGAAAATATTGCCTGTAAAAAGTTTCCTGCTCACCCAAAACGAGCAGGATACCAGTCACAAATGGTACAGGTGTCGTGGTACATTGGCTGGTTAACCTTATTCTGGTAAGCACAGTTTTACTCTGCTGAGCGACTTTTTGTGCTTGAGCAGCCCTTTGAAATTTGGCCCTGGAGAAAAAGCCGAAAAAGGCTTAGGCATGTGTTTCGTGCACATCCCCCTTTTAAATTCTTCTTTTCTAATGTTGTTCACCTTCTTATTGTTTAGGTTTTATATAATGAAAATGTTTTTGTAATTCCGGCATCGATGGCGGCGATAAAGCAGTTCTTAGTATCTACAAAAATGCCGTCATTTTTGTTTGACAAATTGATTGGGTGCCCGTGATCTCTCAGCGCTCACTATACGTATTTATGCAGTTTCACTTAGTGAGGATCACAAAAAGAACATTCGCTCTATTAGAACAAAGCGCACTAACACCTTTAACCTAACTGGACGAGCACCAATCTCCCCAAGGTCAACTGAAACGGTCCCAGCTTTTAGAAACGTAGTGGATGTATGACTGGTGTAATGCTTTGCAATGTTCTTGGGGAATGACGGTGCCAAAAAAAAATGACGCCGGTAATTCAGTCTATGCTAATGCAACATAATACTATGGACCACACTATACGACTTCTCGGGGTCATTGGGTGTATGGGGAATTTGTTGGTGGGTGTTGTGGTGTTTTTGATGTTATTGCTGTTGTCTCGATTTATAAAGTATTCTTTCTTCACAACAAATCAACATGAGACACGGGGAAGAAAGATACGACAACAGAGGGAGGATTTATACCATGAAGACCAACCAGTTGACCCATTTCTGGGTCAAAATGTGACCAGGAAGCTGTGTCAAAATGACCAAGAAATGGAACAAACTGACGCAGAATCCAAACTAAAACCCCATTTTAAACCAGGTTCCGCTTCCGGGTCAGCCTGACTCAGAAATGGGACATTACCCCTGGGATCCGGGTCAATTATAACCTGGGAGTTTTTAGAGGGAAGGGGATTCTCCCTTCCTACGGCAAACAGTAAACACAAACGCGAACAGATTTATGATACAAAACGTCATGTGGCTCCAGTGATGATGAAGCTGGTCTTGATCGAACCAATATAAATAATTTCATTTAAAAAAATGACAGCTAATCATTCAACCGAACATTTAAAAAACACCTCCAATTCGAAAACAGGAAATATAGTTTCACTATATTATAGTTGGTCCATGAGTTCCCAGTTGGTCCGTGCAGTGGGTATCATTGCCGACATTTCCACACATCCTCAAAAATTACAGGTGGACTTGTTACTTCTAATGGTGTCCCGGTGCGGTGTAAAATACTTAACAACATTTTTTGCTAAGCAAAAAAAAAAAAAGCAAATACAAATAACTGGCTAAACAATTTTCCATGTTCTTTGATGACATCACAAGGCAGGAAAAATAAAGCAAAAATTAGGAGGCAGTAACACCGTTCCAAATTCTGTTCTCGATTCCTGGACAATTCTTCAAAGTGTACACTTATTGTTCTCCTTCAAAACAACGTGAACCAAAAGCACTACCAATACCTTTTGAACAACGCTGCCCACCCCTGGAAATTCAGGATTGTTGTAGGCCTACATAATACAGAAACTTTCGGTTTCCAAATCTCAATTTGGAAGGCAAAATCAAAAGACCGCATGGTTTGTAGCTCAACATCTTTACTGGACCAGGGGCCGATTTCACAAAGAGCTAAGATAGATCTTAACTGTGTATCAATCTTAATTGCTAAGCAAAGTGTGATGTCACAATACAAATCACTATGGTGATATTAAGAACTCATCTTAAGATGAATCTTAGTGCTTTGTGAAATCGAGCCCAGAAATGTTTTTACAAGATCAGTTGGCATACAGAATCCAAATGAGAGAAGAAGAAAAATATCTGCACAGTTTAACAAATAAACAGTCTTTTTCTCGAGTTTACCACATTCTTATGGATATTATTAAAAGTATACTTCAATACTACCCAATTGAAAGATATCTATCAGACTTTAAAGTCAAAATATACGTTTTGTATTTATTTGAAAAACACAAGACCGCCGCAATTGAATCTCGAGTTTACTGGCCCAATGCTAACTACTGGCCTCGGGCCTGTGGTCCAGTGTAAATTTCGAGCCCTGTTTTAAATTCCACAATACACACGTGACGGTAAATTGCTCACCTTACTGCTGGCTTGGTTTCCATTCCCAAGTATAAATCGAACATCATGTTCTTCCCGCGCCAAAGAACCTGCCGACAAGCTCACTATCACGTGAAGAAGAAGCGCTAACAAAAACAAGGTGCAGTCGAACACGCGTGCCATCACATTGCTTAATAAAGGTATATGTAACAACTTGATTGGGGGGGGGGGGGGGGAGGGAAAAAATCTCAACTTCCAAAACGCACGGGCCTGTGGCCAACCAACCACAGTCTGCAGTCGTTCCTTGCTGTTGAAAAATTACTGTGGGGGTTATTATAAGTGTATATATATGATGGTTTGACTTGTGGGAAGAGACTAACACAACGCTTCCCTATCGGGTGATACCGTTTATGAGCATTTCCTTCGTTTTTGACAGGTCTGAAGGATGCCGGGTTTGGTGAAGTATTAGACTGGCACAGTCTCTTGGTTGATC
This sequence comes from Leptasterias polaris, assembly GCA_037783415.1. NCBI lineage: Eukaryota > Metazoa > Echinodermata > Asteroidea > Forcipulatida > Asteriidae > Leptasterias > Leptasterias polaris. The sequence continues at coordinate 1,358,119 of JAZGTN010000153.1, read as the reverse complement.
CTTGTTCGGTTGATCTTTTTCAGTCTTAAATAAGAACCGACGCAAGACAGACACCTGTAGGCTTATCTCTCTATTGCAAGAACGGACATAAGCAGCGGTGATGTCAAATAAAAAGTCGGTCTACCGTTTAGGCCTACTGCACATGACTGCAGTATTCCGCAATCAAGTATAACGCACACCTGCAGTATACAAACTACACCAATGGGAGAAGCAAACAGCACCACTAGAGTGCAGCTAGTCTCCAATCACCAGAGCCCTATTTCATAGAGCTGCTTAATTGTAAGCAAATTGTTGTGCTAACTGTTGCAGACAAATTTGCTTAAGCGTATTTCACAGGTTAGCAAGAAAAAGGCCGCCACCTTGCGCGTTCACAATGGATTTGTGGATTTGCATTGTTAAGTCATTCATTTTCGTGCAGTAAGCACCGGAAGGTTGGCATGCCTTTTCGCGTGCTTACGGTTAGCAGCGCTATAAAATAGAAACTCTTACGTAAGCACAGAATCGGCCGTATAGCAGCTCTATGAAATTTGGCCCTGTTCTATGTTTAGAATCACCATGGCTCCTTAGACATTATTGCAACTGTCACCGCAAACCTAAGTTTCAAATTATTTTCCTATCATGAAACGCGGTGGCAAGTTCTTTACTCGACGGGAGGATCCATTTTCCAAACTTTAATTTTAAGGCCGTGTCCAAATTGGCGGCTACAGCTACGGCTAGGGCTAGATTTCCGCGTCATCGTGCGTTGAGGAAAATCACGTCCTTATAGTTATAGTAACACCATTAGCATGCAACAGCCGTAGTCGTATTCTGTAGCCGCCAATTCGGATACGGCCTAAATAAACGTCTAGAAATCCAATAACCAATAGCCCGTCCCACTAGACCACAAACGTACCCAGACAGGACTCTTTACAACATTTATTGACTTTATCTTTTTTAAGTTGGGTGTGGGCAAATTTATCTTAAAAGAATCAGTTTGCTGTTTTTTTCAACACATGCTTATTTTCAAACTGTGATTGGAACATATTATTATGACGTAGTTCTTACATAACACAAAGGAAAGTGAAGATATCGTCGTTTTCCTGAGGAGATGGAGAACGAAAAGTTACCAGAGAAAGAGTGTATAAAGCAATTAAAGGCAAAGTATACCTTTGGTTTTTGGAGCCGTTTGATTGTGTTGATCCTATATAAATGAGATACAATAAAACTAACCTGTGAAATTTCACTTCAAAAGATGGTCGCGTTTTGGAGATATTGCCGAAAAACCTGAGCGAATAATGTCCGCGCAGGAAGACCAATCCTATAGAAATACACAATGTGAGAAACGTTTCTGACAGAAACGTTTCTCAGATTCAATTTTTGGGGCATAAAAACTGTAATTTTTTCCATAACCACATTACTTCGAAGTGAAATGATTCTCAAAATGCTTTATACTATCGAAAGCTGCTGTACTTCTAACTACCAAACGTCTTGAAGGTTCCATTTGAAGGGTCACGTTGCTTTCGGATTGGGCGCTTTGGTCTAAAAAAAAACCCCACTTGTTTTATTGTTGGGAAGACATTTTAAAGTAGAATTTAATTATTCAAATAAAATATCCTTTGAAATTGTGATTTTTGTGTAATTTCATGACAAAACACTTTCTGCTATTTTGTATTACCAATTTTGACTCCACAAAATGGCAGACCGTGTTCCGCTAGTTGCATTTCCGGAGGCAAATTTATGTTTTTTTAATCAATACTCACTAATTACACTCACTGTAGGTGCTTCTGTACATGAACATGTAAACAGGATATAAAGGAGCGATTCCACAATTTTGAGAGATTTGAAAAGGCAATGTATCCCTTCATTCTTGAGCATGAAAGCTTGATCGGTTTTCTGTCATAAGCCTATAGGAAGTTTAAACTTTGCACGGGAATTGAAAGCATGTTGTTAATTTGGATTAATTCTAGGAACAAAAATGTAACAGTGATGCTGTATTTTTTTGTCGGGAGCCATTTTATTACTTACGACCTTTTTCTGAAGAAAAATAGGCCTACTTTGACTTTTGTGCGCCTGTAAGAAAGTATAGGCCTCCTTGTGCGCCTGTAAGAAAGTAGGCCTCCTTGTGCGCCTGTAAGAAAGTAGGCCTCCTTGTGCGCCTGTAAGAAAGTAGGCCTCCTTGTGCTCCTGTAAGAAAGAAGGCCTCATTGTGCGCCTGTAAGAAAGTAGACCTCCTTGTGCTCCTGTAAGAAAGAAGGCCTCATTGTGCGCCTGTAAGAAAGTTGACCTCCTTGTGCGCCTGTAAGAAAGTAGGCCTCCTTGTGCGCCTGTAAGAAAGTAGGCCTCATTGTGTGCCTGTAAGAAAGTAGGCCTCCTTGTGCTCATGTAAGAAAGTAGGCCTCATTGTGTGCCTGGAAGAAAGTAGACCTCCTTGTGCGCCTGTTAAAAAGTAGGCCTCATTGTGCGCCTGTAAGAAAGTAGGCCTCATTGTGCGCCTGTAAGATGGGCGTGGAACCTTAAAGGGACACTGCCTTCGGATTTGGCGCTTTGGGCTATTAAAACGTTTGTTATGAAAAGAACATGGTTTTGTGATAGCGCCATAAAATTGGGTCCTTCCCATTGGGCTCATAGAGAGAAAAAGAAACCCCGCAAAACAAACAACTTTGCAACGAATTGAAATATTTAGGCAGTTTAAACAGGCCTGTAATTACACGGAGGTCACGGACGCCATAGCTACTGTTGCCCTAGTTGGCATTGGTGCCCTTTCAAAACTTTCTCATAGATTCACCAATGGAAGTGCTCTTTGAAAAATGAAAATTGCCCTTACCCTCTCAAGGTCAAGGATAAAATTCTGGTCCAAAATTCATATATATAGGTAGAACAAAATGATTAATAACCCTTTTCTGCTAAGCAAAAATAAGCTGGATACCAGCTACATTTGGTACACGTGACATGGTATTTAAGCTGGTAAGCCTCTTCTGGTAAGCTTAATTTTGTTGTGCTTAGCTACTTTTTGTGCACTGGTCTCATTTATCGAACTTGACTCCGAGCAATAAATATATTTACGTTCACGAACCAAGACTAAGTCTGCAATCAACTCGTCATTCCGATGCTTCATGTACAAATTCAAATCAGATTCAAATCTTTATTGTCCACTCTTTAAAAATATAATTTGATTAGGCCAAATAAAAAAAAATACCAGTTGATCGTCCTGATTTTCCAAAAAGGAGGAGGATGAGGGCCTTTTTATTTTTTATTTTAATTTTTTTTCCCAAGATGGCCGCCAAGTATTTCAATTCAAACAGGCCACCAATTCTTCAGTTTGAAATCACCGCTAACTTTCTTTATATCTATTTGTTGCATGAGGTAAGTTTACATCAAAAATTAAAATATTTATGTCAAGGGTGGATTAAAAATACAAACATTTTTTTTAATTTTTTTTTTAAAGGAAAAATCGGGAAAAAAAGAAAAAAGGATGCGGCCTCAAAAAAGGATGCGGGCGGGGACGATCAACTGATATTTTTTTTACTTGGCCTTAAAGCTCCAGAACAGGACAGTAACAATATTAAACAAAGAAATATAGGAGTTAAGACAGTCCGTAATGCTTCAAAAACTGTAGAATCTCCACGTACATTCTGCTTCTTTAATATTCAGAATGACACAACATTATGTCAAGTCATGTATCAGCACTTTGTGAGCGGGACCCAATGTCCGACTTGTTCCCCAGCGTCACTCATGGTTTGTAAGCGATTAGGGGATGAGGAAACGGGCCGAATGGCAGCCACTGCAAAAGTTACATCCCTGGTAAAAACACACTGCCCCCCTCCCTCCATAATGCAGTATTGTTGTCAGAAACGAATATAGAGTAGTTAAAAACAAGTCGTACTGCGTAACCAACTGCCTTTCTTATGCATGCTCCAGAACGATTTTTCCACTGGACAAGTCTATGCTCTTAATACCGACCGCTGCATGCAATGTACAACAGCGAGAAAATCATGCACCAAGTCTCGTGAATAAATAATTTGTATAAATACCACAACTTGTTTTGGTGAAACACTTGAAAGTCACTGTATCTAAAGAGATCGTTAAAAATTGTTAAATATTGTGCCATCAGCTCAGGTTGTGGTCTTTCAACCTGGGACAATTTGGGTAGACACCAGTCCTCGAAGGTGGCCATATTTAGCTCACCAGCATAATGCCACCCCCCTTCCCCCAATATGGAATTTATGGCCATGTGATTCGTTTAGGGGTATTTTCAGTTTGGAATGGCACAGCACAGAAATTCAACGGCTAACCTGCCAAAAATAGAAAAACGAAAAAAGGAATACATTTGTCAGCAAATAACTGATTTGATTTCAAGAGGCTGAGAGACTTTAAAATAATGTTTTGAGTAAATATTAGTATTTAGCACTGGTTGACTACGGGTTCTTTATTTGGTGTGTTGCACCCATCCCATAGATTATGCAGTGTCGTGCTTCTTGTGTTGTTATAGCGATCTTGACCGGTTGTCACAATAAGAGGCCAGACTATTTCGCATTTCTAGCCTCGGTTTCGTTACATTGATTTGAATTTTAGAAAAACAAGATGGCTGATCACTGCAGAGTTTGTGTAAGAGCATTATGAACATCCACCAGCGGGCGCAGCTAATACCAGAAGGAAATATCTGCGCGATTTATTTGCAAACAACGGCTTGAGTTAGAGTCTAGAGCGTCTTGAGTCTGTTCAGCGTCTTGACGGGAGGGCGGATCCGTTGGGCAAACTTGAGGAGGCTGAGTACTCGTGTTTGATTTGAGGATGTGGCTATTTATTCTTTAAAGTTAGGGATAAATATTTGACTAGAAAAGCTTAGGATCACCATGGCGGGGGACTTTAACAAAAAGGGACCCGGGGTGTTTTGACAGAGCTTTCGTATATAAACCAATAAGCCATTTTGTATGGTGGACACATTACTATAGAGCACTATTTGGTTTGGGTAAATTTGTCATGTGCACCAAGTTGTCATGTGCACCCCTAAAGTGTCTCCAACAAAAAGTGATCGATTTATCGAGTCGACAATGACAAGGATGGGATCCGAGGATATTTAAACCTTTTCAAGGCAAGTTAATAGACCTTATGCATATGACGTCATTTGAGTAGGGCGCCCTCACCTAGAGGTCAAAAGGAAGATGTTCATTGGCCAGTCCTGTGCGCCGCGCGTACAAATCAGCGCGTTTCCATTGTTTCATCATCAGTTTACCTCTAAGATGGCGGCTTGGTGACGTCAATGCATAAGGTCTATTTGTTTTCTTAAGAGCTAACTTATTCAAACATGATGAACGCATGAACAGTTCATGGTGTGCTGCTCTAATAAAGCATAACGTAAACGTCTTCCGTCCCAACTTAACTTCGACTATATCTGCCCCCCCCCCCCTTCAAGCTTATCAGTAATATTGCACAAACAACGTTCTTTGTCAAAATTTACACTGTGGACAAAGTTTTGCACTTCGACAGTTAACGATTTACGAGGTGATGGTATGACAGGCGGAAAGCATTGCAGACATTCTTACAGTGAGATCGAAGATAAAGGGAGACTAATGGCAAGTCTACGGTGCACGTTGCCTCCCACAGGAAGAAACGCCCGGAGCCTTAACCCAAATTTTGAAGGCCCCGTTAATCAAAATCGACACTTAAAGGAATTATTTAGACCCTTGCAAATAATTATATTATTCGCAGTCCCAAATCTTGGGGCTGTTTTTTTTAAGGCATAAAAGGTGATTTCGGATGTTCCGCTAATTGAAAAGAGAATTATTCACCCTTTTTTGGAAATACGCCAGCGGAAAATTTCAGGCCATGCCATTTCAATCTTTCTGAAATATTAATGTGTTCCGAGGAAATTAATCTTAAGTGGTTTAGGGATGTATGAAATTATATTTAAATAGGTATAAACTGTAATTCAAAGATTCAAAGGTCGGATTATTGTTGAAGACCTCTCTCAACATTGTGCCGGCCCTTGGATTATTGACCTTCAACGTGAGGGGCAATGTGGGTCAACTATTGACCCCAAACTGTCATCCATTGCTCACAATTCAATGTGTGACCTTTTTTTACAAGATGGAGTCTGGCCAAACAAAGTCTTTAAAGGAATCCAGGTTGAGGGAACGGAATTCCGAATATCTCAGTTTGCAGATGACACTGTGTTGTTTTTGAATGGGACTAAGATTAAGAAATCAATGCAGGAGGCTTTTCAGATTCTGGACACCGTTTGCTAGTATGTCCGGATTGAAAGTTAACACCGAGAAAACAAACGACATTTGGGTCGGCTCTGAGAAGGGCAGTGCCGAGAAACTTTGTAAAGAGATTAACGTTAACTGGGTAGATGCCGGGCATACTTTCAAAACTCTTGGTATTGAGTTCTCTACCGATCTCGATTCTATGGTCATGCTGAACTACAACAGAATTATTTTGTCCTTACATAACCAAATCTTTAACTGGTCAAAGAGGCACAATTAACTGTACTAGGTAGAATTGCTGTAGTCAAATCCCTGCTTTTGTCCAAGATTACTTACCTTGTGCAGCCATTCCTGACCCCCCCCCCCCCCCCGCAACACGATCAAAGAATTAAACAATATGTTTTCAAATTCATCTGGAAGGGACACGGGCGTGTGGCCAGGAACCAAATGCCCCAAGATTATGGTGGGGGTGGGTTGCGAATGGTTGAAGTCAGGGCCTACACGGACGCCTTAAAAATCACCTGGTTACGTAGAATTCTAAAGGCTCCTGCGTCCCTCACAGTGGTATACGTTATGTAAATACATTTGTGATATTTCTCGTTTTTCATTGTTGGAAGGTGGTTCTTCTAAACTCGTGGGTACTACACATAGAATACATAACATGTTTTAATTGGCTTAAATGTGTTCACGGCATGGTCTAAATTCACCCATGTCCATACGCCCACTACTAAAGTCGAGATATTGAGGAATACACTTTGGTTCAATGACAAAATTAAGGTTGGCGGGAGGTGTATTTATTATGGGCATGGGGAAAGTAAAGGAGTTAATTTTATTTGGGATCTTATTGACAAGAACGGTAATTTCCTTACACTTAACGCCTTTAAGAATACATTTAACGTCCACACCAACGTTTTAGAATATGGCGGAGTGTTGAGAGCTATCAAGGCATCCTTCCAGGACATTACGTCAGAATACACACATATTAATCTACCTTTCATACCTTTTAATCTTGAAATTCTGTTAATGGATAAAAAGGGGTCGCAAAGAATATACCAACCAGGGTATAGTTTCCTCTAAAAATGTGCAAAGGAAATTTATTTATAAGTGGAATGCGAAACTTAACACCGAATAGGATTTTCCGAAATGGTCTTTGATTTTTAACATTCCCTACTCATGTGCTGTAGACATTAAGTTAAGATGGTTCCAGTTTAGATTAATTCATCGGATCTTAGGTACTAACTCCTTCCTGTTTAAAATCAATAAGACGGGTAGTAATCTGTGTACATTTTGTAATAACGAAGAGGAAACACCTTTTCACCTTTTCTGCTCTTGTACCCACACAATTTCTTTTTGGTCCTCGGTATTTTCATGGATTAAGGAAGAGAGCAATACGTCTATAAATATGGATAATGAAGCGTTTTTATTTGGTAACACCAATGCGGGTAGCAAAATTGTTAACCTGATACTACTTATTTGTAGATTCCATGTGTATAAAATGAAAATGAACGGGAAACGTCCATCACTTTAGTTCTAAAAAGAGAAGTGAGGAACTATTGTTCGATGGAAAAATGTATGTTCTACTCTAACGGAGACGGGTTCAAATTCTATCAGAAGTGGGACTCCTTTTTGATTTTAGGTCAAGGCTGACTGGTAACCTACTTTCTAAATAGACGTTTAATTTATATAGGCCTAAGCCGTATATAAGAATAGGATTGTACTGATATTATGAGAAGAGACAGTGTACAATAGTGTCTGGCCAGTATAGACAACCTGCATTTGACGTCACAAGTCCAAAACAGTCCCCCCAGCTAAGATCAATGAAGAGCTATCATTTGCTGAAAGTTATGTAGAGTTGAAGGTTTTCAGTATTCGGAAAGGGCGCCCTCTTGTGGCGTAACATTGAGTTCGCTCTCTCTGTCAATGCCTCGCCATTAACGAAACCCGAGTTTTCAGGCCAGAGCCACGAAAGTAAAGAATTTTATCTATTTGGAATCGAATACGAGATAGAATCTGGAAGGAAACCAGTACCAGCCCCTTGCTGTGTATTATTACAAGTAGTGACACGTGTTGTTTTTTGTTTGTTTGATAAGGACATACAAATGGAATAAACAGTCGACAAGTGAATACTAATTAACTGATTCAGGGTGTCATCTTTCTCTGTGTAAATATTGAGTAAACACTCATCACAAGAGATAACCTCCGACACCAGAGCCTGCAAACGCAGTCCTCTACAGTTAAGTAGTGCAGCATGTACACGCGTGCACGATTCCATTAGTTGTCATCTGCGATGGCAGCCAATGCAAGTGGTCTATACTCAACAGCAGAGGGTGTTTCCATTTTCAATGGGCATCGAAAGTTAAACGGCTTACCTGCCAAACATTGAAAGGAACAAAGAGCTTAAAAATACTTTTGATTTTATTTCAAGAGACTAATAGACTTAATATAATATCGTGAAGTATTTTTAAACATTTAGTATTTTTAGCATTGGTCTATAGACCTTGGTGGTGTACCCTTCTGAGCATGTGCCCTTCTGAGCATGTGCACAGGCAAATTGGGAATTAGACTGGTCCCCTGTCTTTATCTGCAAGGATAAAGACTGGCACTGGTTTTCACAAGCCCAATGATTTCATTGGATACAATGATTTCATTGTATAAACGTGCTGTGACGTAAGCTTTCCATGTCTGTGTTATGATTGGTCCGATGTGATGATCGGTCGTCTGCATGCATACAGTTTACATCATGTCGTATTGTTTGATGTTGTACAAAAGTATATACGTGTGAATTGACTACGAATCTCGTAGATCAAAGGTATATCCGGCGGCATCTCGCCAGATGCTCAAGGCTGGTATCTGGCGTTATTCAAGAGCCTCGGTGGTGTGATGTTAGATGTTCAGGCTTTTGTCTGCTGCCACCTAGCGTCCTCCGGAAGTCTCACTTTGGTTAGCCTGAACATTATTTTAACGTCACACTTCCAGGCTCGTGAATAACGCCAGATACCAGCCGTGAGCGCTCGACGGGATCCTGTCGGATGTACCTTTGACCTCGCGTTCATTTCACACGTAAATTAGGCTAGTTATAGTCATGTGTACATCCAACAACAGCACACTTTGTGCACACGCTGCAGCAGGCAGACGATCGGTCACCTCAGACCAATTCATAACACATATATATGGAAAGCTTACGTTCAAAGCACATATTTTTTATCCAATGAAATCATTGAGCCTGTAAAACCAGTGCCTGTCTTTTTCCTTGTGGATAAAGACAGGGGACCAGTCTATTTGGTATACTGGGGTGCGTTTTCGCGGTCGTAACCAATATTACTGTTTCTGTTGACTTGACCTTTGGTTAATCACTGGTCAGTGACCAAAACAGTTATTGGTTACAGCTGCGAAAACGCATCCAAGTTATCTAGACTGGTCACGGCTCTGCTTCCCGTAAGCAAATTATCGGCGTTTGCGGAAGCAGGGAATTCCGCGCTTACGTAAAGCGTATTTCACGCTTACGTAAAGCGTATTTCACGGGTTAGAAGGGAATGTTTGCTTGTGCGCGTGCGTAGTCCACGTTCATAGGCTATTATTCGCTTTTTACATGGAGCTAGCGCAGAAATTCGGCGCTTGTCTTGTACGCAGAGAATGGTGATCGTAAGTACAGAACGGGCGGTGAGCATGAGCCATGAAACTTGGCCCCGGTCTTTAACAGGCACAGTGATTTCATTGGATACATGATTTCATTGGATTAATTTGCAGTGGCGTAAGCTTTTCATATAGGTGTTATGATTGGTGCGAGGTGTTGCAGTTTGTCAGTGGCACTTTCGATTACTGCATGATGTATTTGCACATGCATGTTTACATAATGTAAACATGTACGTGAATAGACAGCGAATCTCCGTGTGAATTGGATGCGAGGTCAAATGTACGTTTGGCTGGATCCTGTAGGGCGCTCAAGGCACGCTTCTGGTGTTATTCAAGAGCCTCCAAGTGTGACGTCAGATGTTCAGGCTAACTGGTATCAATTTTTTTCAAGGTACACTTCCTGTAAACAAGTGAACAAAATTAAAGTGAAAGTAAACGAAAGATTGCTTGAAAGGCACTGAACACGTTAGGTAATTGTCAAAGACCAGTATTCTCACTTGGTGTATCCCAACATATGCATAAAATAACAAGCCTGTGAAAATTTTGGCTCAATTGGTCATTAAAGTTGCAAGAAAATGATGAAAGAAAAAACAACCTTGTTGTACAAATTAGTGTGCTTTCAGATAGGAATAAAAGGCTTCTGGCCAGAAGTCTTTTATTATTTTAGTGAGAAATTACCTCTTTCTCAAAAACTACGTTACTCAGGGAGTCGTTTCTCACAATGTTTTATACTATCAACAGCTCTCCGTTGCTCGTTACCAAGTAAGTTTTTATGCTAATATATATTTTGAGTAATTACCAAACGTGTACAGTGCCTTTAACAGTGTTTTCCGTTATTAATACCAACCACGATCCATTCTTTAAGTTATACTATAATTCATTTAATGCGAGGATAAAGTTCCAGGGTTTGTTGGGATTTTTGTAAAGATGGTAAAGATTGGGTTCTACTGGTTGAAAGTTTTCAAAATGTCGCCTATGAGGGCGCTGTTTGTAAGACTCACAAAAGACTGTTCACGTAATTCTCAAAGTCCGTGAGATAAAGTTACAGATTTAAAAAAACAACTATGTTCAACTGAAGAAATATTGAACAAACAGACTCACGCACAGGTAATACTCATGGTTTGGGACCGGAAGTTCAAATACGTGCGAGACTTGCACCGGTGGTTATGTAATGTTTGTAAGTGAGTTGTTTCTGGATCGAAGTTTTTCATAATCTTTTTTCGGAAATGGTTGGCCTACATGCATAAACTGTACAATATTACAAAGTAAGTTTTTAGTTTGTTTTTCACGATAAAAAAAAACCACAACCCGTACTCTGTCTTTAAATTATTTGCAGTGAACGTGATGCATTATTTATTTTCGGAGGGAGTTTAGGCCAAGTAAAAAAACTAAAGAGTTTATCGTCCATGCCCGCCGGCGCCTCCTATTTGGCCGCCGCCTCCCTTTTTTCTTTTTTACTGTTTACTATTTTTAGAAAAAAAATATCTTAAATCAGATTTTTTGGAAGATTTAAAGCTGGAATCAAATTTTTGGGATAAAACTGAGTGGCATCTCTGATATTTTGAATCTCCTGAATCCAATTAGATGGGCCAAAATAGCAGCTTTGCCTCAAGAATTCCCAACTTTCTCATTTCAATATTCTCAGGTGTGCAGTCCCTAGCTATATTGAGGGCTGAAAGTGTGATTCTCCTGACCTATTATATCATCAGTGTCTAGGCACCAAACCCAGCTGGGCGTTCTTTTCAGAGCGGACAGCAACTGTTGTCGAAGGTGACGGTGCTGCGATTCTGCAGTGAAGGGTCTTACAAATCATTTGTTTGTCATAAATTGCATCAGTATACTCAAATAGCACACTATCTGTGAATAAATATACCCTGGCCAGCCATATTTAGCATGGCGGCCGTCTTCGAAAAAATTGAAAATAATAGTAAATAGTAAAGCCCTGCCGCCTCCCTTTTTTTTTTAAAAGTCCGGACGAGAAACTCGTTACTTTTTACTTGGCCTTAAAGGCACTGAACACGTTTGGTAATTACTCAAAATATATATTAGCATAAAAACTTACTTGGTAATCAGCAACGGAGAGCTGTTGATAGTATAAAACATTGTGAGAAACCACTCCCTCTGAAGTAACATAGTTTTTGAGAAAGAGGTAATTTCTCACTAAAATAATAAAAGACTTCATGCATGAAGCCTTTTAATATTAGCATCTAAAAGCACACAAAATTGTGCAACAAGGGTGTTTTTTCTTTCTTTATTTTCTTGCAACTTCGATGACCGATTCAGCCCAAATTTTCACAGGTTTGTTATTTTATGCATGTGTTGGGATACACCGAGTGACAATACTGGTCTTTGATAATTACCAAACATGTTCAGTGCCTTAACTGAATACGGCTTTGTGTACAGTACTGCCCCGGTACCCAAATATACAAGGGAGGTCATTCGACAAGGAAAAAACCACGAACAAACGTGTCAGTGGAATTCGGTGTGTGCGTGCTACTGTAAATGAAAAAGGTACACTACGGGTCACAACTGCTTGTCTCACTATACCGTGAACATCCAGAGGACTGTTAGCTGCCGGTGAATTCACCGTGAGAGAAAAACAAATATGTCGAAGTACAAGTTGCATTACTTTAACGGCAAGGGACGTGCAGAGTCCATAAGATTTATGTTCCGGCTGGCCGGGGTGGAGTTCGACGACTGCCGATTCGAGATGGATGAATGGCCGGCGATTAAACCATGTAAGTTTTCAGGGGAAAGTTTAAAATATTAATCGAATGTCTGAACTGGGCTCTCTGCAACGCTGCTTGATATCACGGTTCCTTTCCGAAAAAGGGAGTGGCACTGAAACAAAAAAAGGGTTGGTAGTTTTTTCTTTACACCTATGCAAATAAATGAGGAATTATTACCCTAACATTCTACCAGTAGCGTAACTGTGGTGGGGGTGGGAGGGGGGGGGGAGTTGCCCCACTTGAAATCCAGAATCTTTTCAGATTAAAAATGTTATAAACTTTAATGTGATAATTTCGAGGTTTAAATTTTTTTTTTTCCATTAACACGCACATCATATATTTGTTTTTACACTCACGTCAGATCATCTTAAAAGAATTTTGTACCAAGAGCGCCGAAAAGAAAGTTGTTTAAGAAAAAAAGAAGCAGAAGAAAAAAAAGAAAAACAGAAATTACACTTAAAATTCAAGCTAGTTTCGGTGCGGCATTTTCACTTGAAAATGTATAAACATTTTGAAATCAAGACCTGAAAGTTTAAATAATGAAATGTTAAACAGTTTGTAGTTTTTGATTGAAAAAGTTTACCTCCCTCCCTAACTTTGTTTAATAAGCACACAATCCATTATTTGCAAAAAACTAATATTAGATGATTTGAATTTTGTATTATTTAAAAACGGCACCCAACGATTGTTAGAAAATTTTGTTATCAGGTATAGTGTGGGCCTTTCCGATTACGGCAATCAGAGTTTTTGTCTTCATATTATTGACCGTTAATTGCAAATTTCGAGAATTTACCTTGACCCAATGCGGGGATGAGAACTGATTTTGATTAACTCAATGGAATGTACTTTATTGTGCGAAGCACAAAAGAGGGCTGGGGAGAAAGAAAAAAAAAACCTGAAATTTTGGGTGAAGTATGTGCTTGTCGTGCGCTTTTTGTGGTTGGTGGGTTGAATTTGTTTTGAATATGTTAGGATCAGGTTAGCTCATTAGTGGGTGCTTTCTATGCCCTTTTCTTTTACCGTGGACTCCGGTTTGAATCCCCACCTCAGACAGGAGCCTTTCATGTGTTTTTATGTCCACTCACTGGGTCCAATTCCATGGGTCTGCTTTCATGGAATTCTGCGCTTACCGAGTGATCCTCCCGAGGCTCCTGTAAAGCACATAATTCTAATGGGATGTAAGCGCCGAGTTCCACGGTATGAGCAGAGCCATGAAATTGGACCCTGATTCCGGGGGTTTTCCTCATTTGGGGTTTTCCTCATTTGGGGTTTTCCTCTCGCATCTAAAACTGACATTTCGTCACCGTCTGCTATCTTATATAATGTTAGCGCTTGCGCTGTTAGATGTGTAATATAGGAAATTAACAAAAACTAAATGAATACATAAATTTACCACAGTTTTGTCTCATCTGAACTTGATTTTGATAGAGGGAGACCGTTCATTTCTTATGTCTGTCAACCAATTGTTTATTTTATTCATTACTTTCCCGGTTCTTTGTGTCCTTTTCCTGTTCACACCGACCCTAAACTAGGTCAAAGGTAACACCTAGGCTTTTTGTAAAACGGTAGGCCGTATGTCTGAACAGGAAAAGAGACCATGCAGTGCCCAATTTCATCGAGCTTAAACGGAAAATAATTATTGCTGAACAAATTTCCACTAAAAAGCAAAAAATTTGCAGCAGGATACCAGTCACAGATGGTGCACGTAAAATGTTTTTTTGGCTGGTAACCTTATTCTGGTAAGCATAATTTTGCTGCACTTGGCTGCTTTTTGTGCTTATAAGTAGCTCTATGACATTGGGCACTGTTCGAAGTTATGATTGCAAGTCTATAAACTGTTATGTTTGTTCTTTTAATGCCCGGCCAGCTATTCCGACTCTTCAAGTTCCCATGCTGGAGATTGATGGCAAGAAATTTGGTCAGAGCAAAGCTATCCTGTGTTACCTGGCCAAACAATTTGGTAAGAGCACACCACTAAAGTAACGACTCCCGGCACTGCCCTCACACTTTTACGGTGGCCCGAAAGGACATCACAACTCGCAAATGTATAACGCCCACATTACTATTGACAAAAATATGCAACCTCACAAAATATGTATAGATATCTACGACAAAACTCATGGCATCGCAATGGACAAGTTCCCCTTTTTAATAGTGCCACCATACACTTTTGTTTACGCCCTTCTACTTCCGCATGGTCATTTGACATTCAACTTTTGCTTTCATTTATATGTAAACGTTATACCAAGTTCCTGGTTTACCTACACTCTCTCCATGACCCAGTTATTATTGCAAACCTATGCAGTTGAATAAACCGAACTAGTTTCCGATTGCTATACGTACCTTTATACTGTATAGGCATATATGTGAATCATATACAAAACTTGGACAGTCGACTCTCGTTATAACAAGGTCGCTAGGGACTGGACGATCTCTTTACATCAGGAACGATGTTATAATAGGACAGCAAAACAAAGAAACACTTAATAGCAGAAAACGAGATTAGGGACTTCAGAATTTGCTCTTTATAAGCAGAACCTCTTTACTAAGAGTTGACTGTATATCATGTTGCGGTCGAACAAAGTATTTAGCCGTCAATTATTAACCCCTGCACTGACGTCACGCGCGGTATTCTGCCCGTGCCTGTGGTCTGCCATTTTGGGAGTCAAAAATGCAAATAATAAATGGTGCTCAATAAACACACGTGGAATGTGCCTCCCCAATAATATGGCGCAGGCGATAGAAATATGACCAATTATGTAGATAATATGGACATTGTGCATGCGCACTTACACTAGCCTATTGGTTGGCAAAATGAGGGAACATCATGCCTTTTTGTATGGTGCCGATGGTGGCGTGACGCATACGTGTTGGTGCGTCTATAGTGCACAACTCTATGGCGTTTGCCCACCCCTATTGTCTGATGTACGCATGCGTGAGTGTAATTAGCATATTGCTTGGGAATATCTAATTGGTTTGTCGTGTGATGACGTCAGGTAAATTGGGTCACAAAGCAAGGACCGCCAATTAAATAGTGTAACCTGTGACGACACCACAAAATGTTTACCCAGAGCACCTCTGGACTTTCTAACTGCAGGCACAGTTTGTAAACAGCTCAGTGGAACAAACTATAAAATATTACACTGTGTGATTAAACCATAAGACTGTATCTACTTTTGATATAAAGGGTCACATCTCGAAAACTTGTTCAGCCGTTATTTTTACAATTGTGATTAGATTAAAATGTAAATCATTTCCTGATAATAGGCATTGAGTACCTTTGTCTGTCAGGAAATACCCTGGAATGTACAAAGTCAATTTATAAACAATGTGACATTGTCTATAATAATGATCTGCAACTGAAAACTAACACTATCGATTTGTGTGGCAGGTTTTTGGGGGAAGGACGACATCGAGGGTCTCTGTATCGATATGGTAATCGACACGGCTGATGACATCGTACCACCCTGGGATCTGATCTTCTTCGCCACATCCGAAGAGGAGAAGGTGATGACCATTATGAACCCAATCAGGGATGAACCCAATCGGGGGAAAAACAGTGTGGTAGGCCGGCCCCAAACCCAGCAGAGGAAGGGGGTTCTCGAAACTACTGACACTGGGGCGGGGTACGCTGGCCGGGACGGGGACGTGGACGTGGGCGCAAATCACCCGGTTGCATAGTATCAATTCATTTAAATTCAATTTGGTTTATTAACAACTCAAACATAACACGACAGAAGTTAAAAAGACTTAAATTGACGTGTTTACATTGTTTAAAAACACCTCTGAATCAAAACGGAGCATTGTTTAAAACCCTGCGAGAAGCGAATATTTTGTGATTTGCTCCGTGGAACGAGGTGGCTCACGCGGTAGGCGCATTATGTAATTAGTGAAATTGACACATGAAACAGCCACAGGGTAAAAACAAGCAGTAACCAGGTCACCTAGATATACCCTGAGGGTATTTCTGGTCAGGATTGTAAACAAACAGCTCTGGTTTCCATTCACAGACATGACAGACAGCACTAGCGGAACCGAGGAACGAGGTTGCTCACGCGGTAGGCACATTAAGGATTGCCGCCTTGGCACTTTGTGACAGCTGGCTTACCCGGTGAACGACCTCTAGGGCAAAATCGGTTCAGCCACTTTGTTAAGGGGTGTTCAGGGTTGGATGAAAATTAAGTTCAGCGAAAAAAAAAAATTTAAAAGTGTTTTAATTAACAAAATTAGAAAAGTTGTCCTACCGCTTGAGACCATCCGCTGACGGCAGGGTTAAAAACTACAGTATTAGATGAAAAGAGACGGGGTCTAACACGTGAGAGCTACACTGAGTACAATGCTCCCAAAACAGAGGTTGCAGCACCTACATGGCACAATATTTGGGGGTGTGTTTGCGTTTTATTGAGTGACGTCATTTTTTCAACGGGCGGGCGCACTTTCCCCCACTTCATCTGTTTTTATGATCCACTTATCCGACAGGCAAAACACACCAAGAACTTCCAGGAGGTGGAAGTGCCCGTCATCTACCAACGACTGACAAGACTGCTGGAGCTGGACCACGCAGGAGACTACTTCGTGGGAGCTAAGGTGAGGATTGGTGCTATAAAACACCATTGGGTTTCATTAAATCATTGGTAAAACTCCAGTCACCTTCTCATAGACCGCCATCTGGCCAGTGTTGCAGTCGTCGCCCTGTTGACTGGGCCCGGCACTGACCTCGAGACCTCCAGCATCGGCCCAGTACTCCTATGCCCAATTTACATGCATGAGAACGATTTCACAACATTATGCCGTCCTGAAATCTTACGCGTCCTTATTAGAGGACACAAAAGCTATGCAAACGCTGGGCTAGATCTTTGAACGAGACGAGTTAAAAGGGTAGATAGTAATCGCTTTTCAAATTATCTCTCTGTATTCAAGTTGACCGCAGCAGACGTACATTTCTTCGCCATGGCCGAGTTTACCGAAATCTACTTCCCGAACTCCATGGAAAAGTTCCCCAAGCTGCAGGCCCTTTTCGACCGAGTCGCAACAAACCCGGCCATAGCCGAGTGGCGGAAGATTCGCCCCGTGACATCTTGGTGAAGAGCACTATACGTGAACACACAACGTCTTTAGTAAATACCTTATGGGGGTAGTAATATAGTAGCCACTCCAGATGGTCTTCAAGGACTATGAGAACACCCGTTAATTTCTTGGGGATGCAGGAAACAGTCACCCCTCTTTTCTGACTCCATTCTACACAGAACTCTTTCAAAAGAAATACTGATTAATATTGAACAATAATGCTGATGATTTAGTAGATTCTTATATGTTTTAAGTTCAAGTGTGATTTATGTTGGGACGGTGGTTGATAGTTGTTTTGATACCAAATAACTGTTGCCTGGAATTAAATCAATAGCCAATAAATAAATGTAATTACACAAATCTGATTTTTAATTATACTTTAATTTTGGGTATGGTAATTCAGTGTTATATAGTTGTGTGACACTGGTTGTTTTTAATCCTGCGGGTTATGGAGGTTCTTAAGGGGGCCCTGCAATCAATGGGTCACTCGCCCATTTGTCCCCCAGTGTTTGTTTCCCAATTACGGTAAAATATTAACACGAGCTGAAGGAAGTTGATTCAGAAGAGGGCGCTATTAAACTTAATTTCTACACAAAAATCGCAGTGTGTGTGTGTTCTTACACATAATGTACACACACATTAACACACACACGTTTGTGAATCCCGCTTACCGAGGACGTCCTCGCTCTGTCAAACACGGATCCCTTTTGTTAAAGTCCTCGGTTAGAAGGGACAGACACGCTCACACACACACACACACTTTTGTGAATCCCACTAATCAAGGACTTATCTTTGTTCTCCCATTGTTTGGACATAGTTTTTGCGACTTTCCCTCAAAAACCCGGATACCTTTTTTTAAAGTCCTCGGTTTCAACGGGTAGACACGCTCGCCCACACACACCCTTACATATGGCAGTTACGGGGTACATCCATTGTTGTTCTATTATTCCCTTTTCTGAAGAAATACTCTGTGGGTACCACTAGAACAAAGAAAACCTTGTGGGGTAGCATTGTTCCATTATTAAAAGTACCCCGTAAGTTGTCATGGGGTCTTTTTTTTTTAGACAATGGAACAATGGACCCCACAAAACCGATCAGTGTGTGTGTGTGTGAGTAGGTAACCACATTCAAACCGGGGACCTATAACAAAAGAGGACAATAGGTCCACGGTTGCTATCACAAAGGAAAGCATTGTGGTCCACGGTTGCTATCACAAAGAGTTGAACAAAGGAGGGTCCACGATTGCAGGCTGTTACACACTTGTGTGTGTGTAACACATAATCTCCTGTCCCACCTAGCCGGCCAAGGGATTTGTCCGATCGTTATAAAAAGAGCATGACCTCAAAACTTTGAAAATGGGTAAATTCCCTCCTCATCCTGCAAACGAAACTGAAAGAAGCCCGGGTATCATGCAATACCGGGACTCCAGGAGGACGGGAATTTTTAAAAATGTATCCGCATGGTTGTGAAATCCAAGGGAATCCCAACTGCAAGCCGAAGGCTGGAAGACACGAGAAGATAAAAAACACATCAGATAATGAGAAAATTATGAAAAGAAAATTTGGTTGCAGAAAGATGTCGGGTTTGAGCGTCATTAACCAACGGTTCATTCACCCGGATAGCTACAGGGCAAGTCTGAGAACTTGCGGCGAAATCACGCGTGATAGTTCAATAGCTACAATTATTAAGCAAAAGTTTTGTTTCACAGAAATGCTGTTTAAACTTGTTTATAATGTGTTTGTTTATAATTTAATTATATTTTTAATACTTTTACTCTTCTGAATTTTGCGTTATAACGATCAAAAATAAGGTCCAAACCTCAAGGTTAAAACCTCAAGGTTTTTAAAAACTAGCTACACTTCTGCCGTTGATGGCGTACGTCAAAATGATAAAAAATCAGCTATACATAACGGAGCTCCCGCAAATGACGTAACATGGGTTGGGGAGCTTGTCGAGAATCTTTCTGAAAAGCACTAGAGACGGGTATTAAAATTATTGGGGTTTTTTAACAATTAAAATCTGTTAACTCTAGTCTTTTGATTGAAAACCTTTTCAATGGATTTCAGTAAAGATCACTTGTTGCCGTTTTCGATCAAGCTGGTCGTTCAACTTTCTGAAAAGCAAGACGGTCATTGATTGCAGGGATTTTATTCTGATGTTGGGAATTGAGAGGAGAATAATACCCACAATAATGTATATCAAAATATTAGTCATTAGATGATTATATGGAATACAAATTATGAAGAAAAAATAACCCCATGGTGTGTTACGTATACGAGTAGGTAGAAGTCGTATCCCCGGCCCGAATCCTCTCTGCCAATATTGTGTGGTCAGATCCACGCATCGCGTCTATTA
Organism: Leptasterias polaris; assembly: GCA_037783415.1. NCBI lineage: Eukaryota > Metazoa > Echinodermata > Asteroidea > Forcipulatida > Asteriidae > Leptasterias > Leptasterias polaris. Next base: position 1,338,150 of record JAZGTN010000153.1, on the reverse strand, counting down.
TAGAAATCCTAGATTTTTATAATTTATTAGTTTGAATGCATTTTTAAACACGCTTACCCAGTTTCATGCCAACACATAAGTGTTTAAACCCTCAAACGAGGCACCTGTTTCGGCCGAACGTACGTTCGTGACCTTGGATGTCGTGACTTCCATACGTAATAAATCACTTAATTAAGAGGGCTTATCTCCCATTTTCTAACCGCAGAAACTGTCGGCAAGACATCAATGGACTCCCAGCTAGTTGGTGAACAGATGTTTTCAATCATCTCTCTGGGCCCTCAGACTTATGGCGACTTAGCGCCCGAGTTGTAGTGTCATTGACATTAACCAGGCGACCATTGCTTGTGTACAAACCAATGGGGACATTTTTTGTACATGCGCAATGGAATGATTTTTTTTTCTCCACCCACCATTCCCATTTCACCGACCCCTGTTGATTGACACCCCTTCTAGACTGTGTGTTAGGGTACAGGGGAGGATATCATGGAGTATGGCATGGATGGAATTTATCACGTGGGTGCTGTTATGTTTTTGTTGACTTGGGGAAGTCGCGACCTCCCACGTCACTCGCTGCATGGTTTTAATCCAGTAATTTCATGCGTGCGCTGGTGTACTTGGTCTAACCATAGGGTCTGTCCTTGCTCTATGTTACAACGTTCACAACTCTCCCAAATCCTTCAAAATCCTTCTCGTGAAGTTGACTGATTGTGGAGAATAATATTGAGGACGGTATTCCCAATTAGTTGCTGCCACAGCGTCCCAGAAAGTCTCCGAGTTTTGTCAAAGTAGGGCCTACACTTTCACTGTTAACAAGACAGGCCTAAACTGATTGTCTGAGTGTGTAGAATTGATGACTGTATTCCCAAACAATTACTGGCATCTAGCGTCCCCGAAAGTCTCACCTTGGTACACTAGTACAATTATTAAAATATGGCCTAAGTTTTAACAAAGTATACATAAAAGCAAAGTCAAAGTAAACAAAAACTCGCTTATAAGTATTTTTTGTTATTTGAACCACGCACGATTCTTTCAATACGAGGATAAAGTCTCGTGTTTTTTAGGACATTGGTGAAGATCGGGATAATAGAGGTTGAAGCTCCCAAATATTGCCATCAACTATGTTGGGCAAGTGAGGGCGCTGTTTGTGAGACTCACAAAAGACTGTTTTAGGATTTCTCAAAATTCGTGCGATAATACAAAACAATATTCTGGCTGGTAGGCCTGTCTATTTCAATGACTAACGTCAGTTTTGGCAAAATTCTTAAAGTGTTTTTTAGTAAGCCGGAGACTATGAGGTTATGTTATATTATCGGGTTGTCTTTGTTTTGTTAAATTTATTTTACTTTCAAATATTCATGGCTAAATTAAAATTGTCCAATACAATATGATTTCCATAGCCATAAACTACGTTAAACTAAAGTTATTGAAGAATCAGGATCCCGCACACATAAAACTCAATTATGGTTTGGACCAATGGTTGGGACCAACTTGGTCCCTAAAGTTCAAATACGTGCGAGACTTGCACAGTCTACTGAAATCAGTAGCGGTTATCAGTAATGTTTATAAAGGACTTTTATCTCTCGACCTTTGACAGTATTTCATTGAATGTTTTTTTGTTGAGGATTGGTAGGCCTAAATGCATTAACTTTGCATATTTCAGAATGATCCCTTTACTTTGTTTTTCTCGATAAAAACCAACCCTGTTCTCTGTCTTTAGATCATTTTATAAGTGAACGTGATGCATTATTTATTTTTGGGGGAAGTTATAAAAAACTAAATATGGCTTTGTGTGCAGAACTGCTGATGTACCAACAAGGGAGGTCTATCCGTTCCACCGGGGAAAAAACATGATTCAATTGACCTCGAACAATAGCGTGTCACTGCAGCTCGTTTCGGGCGGGTGCGCCGTTGTCAAACATCATAGGCTGCAGTCGGATTACAGCCAATTGGCCGTGAATTCACCGTGACAAAAAAACAAAATGCCGAAGTACCAGTTGCATTACTTTAACGGCAGGGGACTTGCCGAGTCCTCAAGACTTATGTTCCGGCTGGCCGGAGTGGAGTTCGACGACTGCCGATTCGAGGAGGATGAATGGCCGGCGATTAAACCATGTAAGTTTTAGGGGAATGTTTATCATTAATAGATCGAATGTATGTCTGCAGTGGGCTCTCTGTAAAGTTTAAATGAACATGGTCAAAAACGCTGCTGGTACGTACGTGTCCTATTCGGAAGAGAGTGTACCCCCATGATGCCCATGCCCCCCGGCCGGACGCCCATCCCCTATTTGTAATCTGGACGTTGGATATTTGAATATGTTAGATTTTATTAGCTTTATTATGATAATGTCTAGGTTTTAAAAATATTAGTTTCCATTTACACGCAGACAATGTGTTTGCTTTTACATTCTCGGACAGATTGCTTGATAACAGTGGATTCAAGAGCACTGAAAAGGGGCTGAACTTGAAAAGCAGAGGGAAACTACAACTGTTTAAATTGCGGCCAGAACTGCCCTCTATAAAACTGGTGCACCCTTCCTTGCGCCCGCCTCTCTAAAATCTTACCCTAGTTCAGCGTTGCGTTTATGCACTTGAAAATGTATACAAATAAAGGAGTCGGGATCCGAAAGTTTAAATAATTAATGTTGATTAAGTTCAAAGGTATAATGTAGGCCTATATGGTTTGTTTGTTTTTATTGAAGAAGTCCTTAACGTTACCAATAACCACACAATTCATTATTTATAGATGATACATTTTTAGTTTTGTTTTCCTTTTAAACATCACAAAACGATTGTTAGAAATGTATGTGCACGTTATCAGGTGACCGTGGGCCTTTTAGATTACGGAAATCAGAGGTGTTTTTTATTAGGCTCGACCGTTACTTGCAAATTTCGAGAATTTCACCATCTATCTATCTTTAAACTAATGCGAGTAAGGTGTCTGTTTGTGTAAGAAAAACTCCCAGGTGCCTGTATGGATCGGGCTGCAAATTTCCAGAAGGCCCCTTTTCGGTCCGGTGATCATACTAAGGGGGTACGATTTATTTCCTTCGTATTTCAAAAATTGATTTATTTCACATAATTTTTTCGAAAGAGGATGAACGAACGCAAGGTACGAAAGCGCGGCTGATGAAATACGAAAACATGCGCAACAAAAACAACGTTCACGTGCGGCACAAATCACGTGCGGAACGAAAACCTGGCCCTTAACCTGGCAGCCAAGCCACCCGCGAACCCGGCCGCTTTCGAGTGGTAAGTAGATTTCTTGACAATTAACGTAGTATAAAAACCCCTTTCCACCTCAATGTAACCACTCAAAGACATTTAAATTTTCACCTGAAGTGTACTTAGGTTTTGACAATTTTCGATGAACATCAGATTCATACTTTTGGTGAACCTGACTGATTCGAGCAGGAAGGAAACATTTGAGGTCGATTATACGTTACGTTAGTTAGACCAAGGATGATCGGTGCCATTGATGCCACATTCACTTCTGCCCATTATTAAAACCGTTGTCGTTTTTTTCGCTCTGGGAAATTCAGGAAACAATCTGAAATGTCGCCGCTGCGTGGCACTCATTGTTGCGTAATGTCGTAACAATACTTTAGTAATAATATAAGGGCCAAAACATTCGTTGTGAATACAATAATGAGGCTGCTTTTTATTCGTTATGTCTTGGTGGTATGTTCATGCTGAATTTTTCATTACAACACCAAGTCTCTTGCAAAGGACAAAACTTAGTATTTGTTAGTCAAGAGTTAGTAAAACATTTCCTTCATCAAAAATGCATGAAGCACTATGTGCACCAATGAAGTTCACTAATCATTTGTTCTTACTTTATGTACATGATGTATGATGATCATTCCCAAACTGATTTAGCCATCTTTTTTCTTTTTATTTTAGGGTATTATGTGTCTTGTTTTATTGCACTGGGTCGCTATACTCCGTTTTTTTTCCATTTTTTTTTCTTCATATTTTGATATATGCACAGATGCAAAATTTTAGTATTTAAATAGCTTGACCGTTTACGTTCAGGTCCAGACATTTCTGTTCACAGTAAACCTGGTTATTTCAATAAACTTATATTTTCAGTCCCCTTTTAGTAACTGATTGGATCTGGTTGAACAAGAAAAAGTAATTTGGCATTATTAAAATATGACGTTTTGGTTCTTTTTTTTTACCTCAAATTTCAGGCCTAGCACTCTCTGTGACCTACCGTTGTTTCAAGTAAAAGTTTTGGAGGATTCCAATTACATCAGGAGGTACAGTGACTGGTATCTTGCGGTATCTTCCTGATGTTGTAACCCGGCCAGATTTCTGTGGGTTGTGTAATGGTGTCCCGTTCAAGAATGCTGCAACCAGAGATGCGATCTATCTGTCACTTCGCTAAACGTGGATGGATTCAACGTTCTTGTGAAAATACTGTGACAGTTTTTTTTTGCTGTTTTCTCAGCATATAGACACTGTATTCAGCTTGAACTTTCACTTGTGACTTTATTGTATCTTTCCTTATAATTTTGCCTATAAATAAGCCTTACATAGACAAAAACCAATCTATGACCCATACCTTTTAGGTAATTTATTACTAATGTTGTAACAAAGTACTGTTAGTTGTGAATGTTAGTTGGTGTTATGGAGGATTGGTACAGCCGACAAAAATAGTCGTAGACATGATTGATGTTTTGTGTGATCAACTGACTTGAAATAACAAATCTGTGACATTTTTTGCTCAACCCCTTGTGTGAGTCAGGAGGAAAATAGTGCAAAATCTGGCCCAGATTTCAACACGTGAATACATTGTCATTATTTTGGGTTCTAACAACCGAAATCAGCTGAAGTACGTTTGTTTTAAGGTTTTCAGATACACTTTTCTTGATTATGAATTTATATTTCACAGAAAAAAGGTTCAAGTGTGAACTTCATAAAGTTTTCAGTTCTGTATAATAACTTTAAGATATTAAAAGAAAACGCAATGTTCATTGTGGATTTAATATAAAGAAAAATGTGTGCAATAAATTCATGCAGCTGAAAGAAGAAACTTAGATTTAAATAAATGTTTCCGTAAAACAAGAAAATCAAATATGAAAGAGTTGTCATTTTGGTGGTAAACAGTTATTAAAATTAATTATCTGACCATAGGTTCCCTCAGTAGAAGTGTAAAATATAGTGATCTACTTATGCAGGTAGAATGCTTATACCTTCGGAGGAATGGAATAATGATTTAAAAATATTTGTGTATTAATTTTTTTTTTTTTAATTGGCGCTAGGACTGCTTGCCAAAGTGAAAAGTTTGTAAGACCAAAAAATGTACCAATGTTGGTTTTTCCCTCTCAGTAATTAGATGACTGATGTCAAAGTTTTTCAAACAAAACAAACAAAACCTTTTAAACAACGATGAAATAATATACTAGCAATAACTCGTGTACATAGTGTTCTCACGAGATAGTTATAGGCACCTCGATGTTTACCCAACACCGCATTCAGTTTTGTGTAGTAAGTCGGGAGCCATACATGACCATTTTGCCTATAGCGTTTCCTTACGCAGCAGTTGATTGGTTACATAGGCCAGATACAATCAGTTCACGGTTTGACCAATCAAGTTAGGGCCCTCATTTTACAAACGAGATATGGCGGACATTTCGATTCTGAACGGTAACGCTGACGAAGACGGATTCTTTAAGTGTTCTTGACTGTTTCGAGAATCCTTAGGAAATAAAGAATACAGCGAAAGACTAGTTCAATACTTTGTAGCTAACATCCCATTAATAGTAAAATTATTCTGCCCAATTCCGTTAACTATTATTAGGCAAATTACTTTTCTGGAGACCCTTATGAAGCACACGGATGCTTATGTTTTTGCCATTTTGCCTCATATTTCTTTATTTTGAACACAGAAAATTATGTCATAATTTTTGAAGCTAAAACGAAGCATTATAGCTTCGTTATGTGATGTTTTTGTTTTGATAAAATTGTTAATTTTCCCAATTAAAATGAATTTTTAACAACGTATCCTCCGAGCTCATTGTTTATGCACAACCATGACGGTCATCGCAGCAAATGAAAGGAAGCACTTTCTTACCTGGGCCATTGACTGGTTAAAACTATCAAATACCTGTACAAAATACTTCAAACTCGCCTTAAATACACCAGGGATACGCACGGTTCATAAAAAGTTTCGATTGTGTTTGTTACTATTTTGAGCAAAGCAGTAATTTTCGGTCAAAATCTGGGCTGAACTTTCAGTCATCCAACGTGTTTGAAAGACTAAAGAGTCACAAACTTACAATTTACAACAACCAGTGTACAGATGTAACATGGTTTGGAGTTGGACAGTCCGTCCATATTACCTCCCCGGGGTATCGGAAAATCCAGGATATATTCATTTTCCCATAAACTTCTCTCTATTTTGTTTTTAATCTTTCGCGAGTGCGGGTAAAATGATTGAGAACCCAAATGTGGCCTTGGCGCCCAGTAAACATTTGCTAAACTTCACTGAGAGTTCTTTGTTGTGCGAAGCACAAAAGGGCTGGGGGAAACATTTATTATATTTCATTCTCGACCATGTAGGGTGTCATGGCCGAGTGGTTAAGAGCATCGGATTCAAGTTCTGGTGGTTTAGTCATCGGGGTGTGGGTTCGAGTCCCGGTCATGATGCTTGTGTCCTTGAGCAAGACACTTTGCTATAATTGTTTCTCTTCACCCAGGGGTATAAATGGGTACCTGCAAGGGTAGAGGTTGATATTGTGTTTGAAAAAGCCTTCGGAGCGCCATCACGGCAGCCCGGGCTGCATACTCCCAGGGAGCTGAGAAAGATTAAAGGATGTTATTGGCCCAATGACCAGGGCACTAATGTAAAGCGCATTGAGACGTTATTGTGAAATGCGCTATATAAGAACTGGTTATTATTATTATTATTATTATTATTCTCCTGTTCACGCGGACCCTTAAACTATAGGTCAAAGAGAGCACCAAAGCTTCATGTGCAACTGAAGTTACAAGGACACGTTGGTGTTAGCCTTTATTCAAGGCGCTGAAGTGCACCCTTGGTAGCGTAAGCCTTACTTCTAAACATGAAACGAGACCAGGGTCCAATTTCATAGAGCTACTGAAGCAGAAAATATTGCTTAACAATTTTCCTCAGAGTAAAAATCAGCAGGATACCACTCACAGATGGTACACGTATGTGAAATGGTATTTTAGCTGGTAACCGTATTCTGGTAAAAACATAATTTTGTTGTGCCCGGCTGCTTTTTGTGCTTAAGCAGCTCTTACTATGAAACCGGGCGCAGTTCGAAGTGATGGCAAATTGATAAACTATTATGTTTGTTCTTTTAACGCCCAGCTACTCCGCTTCTTCAAGTTCCGATGCTGGAGATTGACGGCAGGAAATTTGGTCAGAGCAAAGCTATCCTTCGTTACCTGGGCAAAACATTTGGTAAGAGCACCTTGGAGACGGTTTCTGGCTCCCCCACTAAAGTAACGGCTGCGCATTCAGACTTTTATACGGTGGCCCCGAAAGGACACACGACTTGCAAATGTATAATGCGAACATTATTTGCAATATAGCATTATCGAGATCGGGTTTTAAGTACTTTATATTGTTGTGTGAAAAAGATGCGTCAATTGAGGGTGTAATTAGGCAAAAAAATTGTGTCTTTTCGTCTGTCATGAAACATCCTAGAATGTACAAGGTCAATTTGTAAACAATATTACATGGTATTATTTTATCTTCAACTGAAACTAACACTGTCGCTTTTTGTGGCAGGGTTTTATGGGAAGGACGACATCGAGGGTCTCTGTATCGATATGGTAATCGAGACGACTGATGACATCATGTCGCCCTGGGATCGCATCTCCTCGGCCACATCCGAAGCGGAGAAGGTGATGACCATTATGAACCCAATCGGGGGATGGGGTTTAAAAAACAGAGTACGGTAGGCCCTCCCAAACCCAGCATAGGAAGGGGTGAACCTACTCACGATATGGGGTGCACGGGTACACAGGGGTAGATGACTGGGGTTAGCGCTCTACGGGGACGCGGGGCGCAAAAACACCCCAGTAGGAGCCGTCTCTAGAGGACACAAAAAGGAAATATGAGTTAAGGATTAATAACACATGATGACACACAATGATATAATGTCTTCGATCCTATACGCAATATTCCAGGTCCTCATTTAATATGAATCCTTTTTGCATCTTTCTTTTCCATCTTTCCTGTGTCCTCATTACAATTTTCTTGTGTGTGACCACTAGGGACTGCTCCGTCCACTCACCCGGTTGCAGTGTTGGATGCAAGAGTTGCACTGAGTATTAAGACCCCTATGTGCCACATGGTTTTGGTGTGCCTGTGTTTTATTGCAATGGCTTCATTTCAAAGGCGGGCATACTTTCCCTAAACTGTATCCGTTTGTATGATCCACTCATCCGATAGGCAAAACACACCAAGAACTTCCAGGAGGTGGTGGTGCCACTAATGTATACACGAATGATGAGACTGCTGGAGCTTGACCACGGAGGAGACTACTTCGTGGGAGATAAGGTGAGGACTGGCATGGTGTATCATCCTTGGGTTTCTTTAAACCTTGGTAACACCCCAGTCACCTGGGGCCTTGTGATCACATCTAAAGGACACGCACTTTAAACTGATCATAGACTCCATTAATAATAATAGGGGGAGGGGGTTGGCAACCATACTGGCCAGTGATGTAGTCGAGTCCCTGTTGGCCGAGACCGAGTTGAATCTGACACCGGCTTAAGAGTCATCCAGCACTGGGATGCTCCTATAACTAATTCACGTGAGAACGATTATAGATTTTCTACCATTCTTAAGTTAGGTACGAAAGCCCACAACAAAATCTATTTTCTATCCGTTAGTACGGGTCACAATGCATCACTGATTCACCATCCGTTATTACTGATTCACCATCCGTTATTACGGATTTGCAATTGTGAATCCGTAATAACGGTTTGTTACGGATTTACAATCCGTTTTTACGGGTTCGCAATTGTGAATCCATAATAACGGAATATGAAAACCTTAACAACGGATTCGTGTTTGGACACAATACAACAATAGCTACAGGCTACCGGCAGATCTTTGCAAGGAGAAAATTTATTATATAGACTGCCCCCGAAATATAGTGATCGCTTTTCGTATTACCCCTCTGTATTTCAGCCGACCGCAGCAGACGTACATTTCTTCTCCATGGTTGAGTTTACCGAAATCTACTTCCCGAACTCCATGGAAAAGTTCCCCAAGCTGCAGGCCCTTTTCGACCGAGTCGCAACAAACCCGGCCGTAGCCGAGTGGCTGAAGATTCGGCCCGTGACATCTTGGTGAAGAGCGCTATAAGTGAACACACAACGTCTTTAGTAAATACCTTATGGGGGGAAGAGAAGTACAGCCACCTCGGATGGTCTTTAAAGGACTATTATACAAAATGCAATATTTTGAAAACACCTGTTAATTTTTTGGGGATGCAGAGAACAATCACCTCTCTTTTCTGACTCTACTTTACACAGAAATCTTTCAAAAGAAGTTGATCCATATTGAGCAACAATGCTCATGATCTTTGAATAGATTATTACTATACAGCAATCCTTCACCGGTCTTGAACTCTTGGTGGCAGCAGATACCGCCATTATTGCGGTGGTACCTGGGTGGTACTGCGCTGCCTAGCGACGGGTTTAAGCGATTTGCAAAGTGAAAGTCCAATAACCCGCGACTGATCAAATGATCGCCGTGTAGCCCAAACCTTATACCAGTCGCTAGGCAGCGCAGTACCACCCAGGTACACCGCAGTAATGGAGGCATATCTGCTGCCACCAAGAGTTCAAGATCGGTGAAGGATTGCTGTATAGGTTTTGAAATGTATGTGTGGGACGAAGGTTGATTGTTTTAATAGTGTCATGGATTGTGTGCGCTGAACTTCTCGTTCTAACTATAGAGTCTGTCCTTGCTCTATGTTCTAACGTTCACAACACTCCAAAATCCCTCAAAATCCTTCTCGAGAAGTTATCTGATTGTGAAGGAATAATATTGAAGACTATTTTCCCAATGAACTCCTGCCACCTAGCGTCCCCCCGAAAGTCTCCCACTGGTACCTAAACTTTCACTGTAAGCAAGGACATAAAAGCAAATTCAAAGTTAACAAAAACTCACTTTTACTACAAGTGTTTTAAATTATTACCAACCATTTACCATTTGTTAGTACGATTATTCCTTCAATACGAGGATAAAGTCTCAGCGTCCCCGAAAGTCTCTCATTGGTACACTAGTACAAATATTTTTCAAAATAGGGCCTAAGTTTTCACTATAAACAAAGAACATAAAAGCAAAGTCAAAGTAAAAAAAAACCTCGCTTATAAGTGTTTTCCGTTATTACAACCGTGCACAATTCTTTTAGTACGATAATACCTTCAATACGTGTTTTTTAGGACATTATTTGGTGAAGATCGGGTTTACAGAGGTTGAAGCTTCCAAATATTGCCATCACCTATGTTGGGCAAGTGAGGGCGCTGTTTGTGAGACCCACAAAAGACTGTTTTAGGAATTCTCAAAATTCGTGCGATAAAACAATATTCTGGCTGGTAGGCCCTAAATTACATCTGTAGGTTTTGTCTATTTCAATGAATATAACGTCGGTTTTGGCAAATTCTTAAAGTGTTTTTTAGTAAGCCGGAGACTGATGTCACCCGATCCGACTACCCACCGCTGCTAATAAGCAACGCTTGAGGGGGGGAGATGCCATACTATAAGCGTGCCCGAAATATATTATCATCTTACATAATATCACCCGCCACGCTTGTTAGCGAGGCCGGTGTCATAGGGAAATCTGTCCCCGGAGATTCTGTCCCCCATTTATGGGAAATTAACGTGGGCTGGAGAGGGATGATTCAAAAGAGGGTGCTATCAAAAGCAGTTTGTACACAGTTCTCCATATGGGGGACAGAATCTCCGGGGGGGACAGAATCTCCTGCCACACCGGCGTCGCGCGGTAGAGAATCAGTCACACCATTAGGCTAACTTACCAATAATCATTGATCGGCAGAATCTCTACCTAAGCACCTGAATACAAAGTGGATGTGTTCAATGTGATTCATCCATTGATGATTCGGAGACATTTTGGGGCGAAAACTTCCGCAACCAGAACTTTGCAGAAGAAGTCATTATTTCATGAGGCGGCCATGATGGCGGCCTCGCTAACAAGCGTGGCGGGTGATATTATGTAAGATGATAATATATTTCGGGCACGCTTATAGTATGGCATCTCCCCCCTCAAGCGTTGCTTATTAACAGCGGTGGGTACTCGGATAGGTTGCTGAGGTCATGTCTTATTCTCGGGTTGTCTTTGTTTTGTTAAATTTATTTTACTTTCAAATATTTCATGCCTAAATTAAAATTTTCCAATACGATATGATTTCCATAGCCATAAACTACGTTAAACTAAAGTTATTGAAGAATCAGGATCCCGCACACATAAAACCTTATGGTCCCGGAAGTTCAAATACGTGCGAGACTTGCACAGTCTACTGAAATCGGTTGCGGTGATCTGTATTCAGGACTTTTATCTCTCGACTTTTGACAGTATTGCATTGAAGTTTTTTTCTGGAGGATTGGTAGGCCTAAATGCATTAACTTTGCAATATTACAAAGTGAGCTTTTTACTTAGTTTTTCTCGATAAAAACCAATCCTGTTCTCTGTCTTTAGATCATTTTATTAGTGAACGTGATGCATTATTTATTTTTGGGGGAAGTTATAAAAACTAAATATGGCTTTGTGTGCAGAACTGCTGATGTACCAACAAGGGAGGTCCTTCTGTTTTCCACCGGGGGAAAAACATGATTCATTTGACCTTGAACAATAGCGTGTCACTGCAGCTCGTTTCGGGCGGGTGCGCCGTTGTCAAACATAGGCTGCAGACGGATGCTGTGCTTGTCTCATACTGTATCAGTAATATACCTTGGCCGTGAATTCACCGTGACAAAAAATAAATAAAAAATATGCCGAAGTACAAGTTGCATTACTTTAACAGCAGGGGACTTGCCGAGTCCTCAAGACTTATGTTTCGGCTGGCCGGGGTGGAGTTCGACGACTGCCGATTCGAGGAGGATGAATGGCCGGCGATTAAACCATGTAAGTTTTAGGGAAATGTTTATTAATAGATCGAATGTATGTCTGCAGTGGGCTCTCTGTAAAGTTTAAATGAACATGGTCAAAAACGCTGCTGGTACGTACGTGTCCTATTCGGAAGAGAGTGTACCCCCATGATGCCCATGCCCCCCCCCCCCCCCCGGACGCCCATCCCCTATTTGTAATCTGGACTTTGGATATTTGAATATGTTAGATTTTATTAGCTTTATTATGATAATGTCTAGGTTTTAAAAATATTAGTTTCCATTTACACGCAGACAATGTGTTTGCTTTTACATTCTCGGACAGATTGCTTGATAACATAGTATAAATGGATTCAAGAGCACTGAAAAGGGGCTGAAAAAGCAGAGGGAAACTACTGTTTAAATTGGCCAGAAACGCTACTGGAAATTACGGGTCCTATTCGGAAGAGAGTTTGCCCCCACCCAAATGATGTACGTGTCCCCCGGACGCCCCTCCCCGATTTGTAATCTGAACTTTCAAGGTTTAAACATTGAATAATATGTTAGGCCTAGATTTTATAAGCTTCAACATGATAATGTCGAGGTTTTTAAAACTATTTGTCCATTTACACACAGACAATGTGCTTGATTTTGCATTCACGACAGATAACCCTACAAAAACAAATGGCTTCAAGGGCGCTTAAAATGGGCTGAAAATGCAAAAGGAAACTACTGTTTTAAAGGGTGTGTACATTATTGGTATAGATTGAAAGTATACAAATTCACAGATTTGCACATAACTTACATGGTTTAAAGATGGTCATGGTGTAAAGCTTCCCTTGTATGTTTTTGCTTGAGATGCAATTAGTTTTTAGGAAATGAGTAAAACATCAAAACATATAATGGGGTTTTTCAATGTTTCCTCATGACTTCAAATACTGATTCAGCTTAAACTTTCACAGGATTGGTATTTCATGTATATATTGGGTCACATCAAGTGTGGAGACTGCTCTTTGACAATTACCAATGTTGTACAATGCATTGTCTTTAATTGACCAGAAGTGCCCCCTACAAAAACAGGTGCACCCTTTGCGAAAGCCCCCGTAAATGTTACCCTCGTCGGCGCTGCGTTTGCACTTGAAAAAAGGAGCCAGGACCCGAAAGTTTAAACAATTAATGTTGATTAAATTCAAAGGTATAAGCATTTCATATTATTCATTAAAGAAGTCTGCTTTCATCCCTAAATGTTTCAATAAACACACAATTCATTATATTTTGTTAAAAAATCTGCGATGATCAAAATTTAGATTTTTCTTTTAAACAGCACAAAACGATTGTTAGAAATGCACGTTATCAGGTGACAGGCCTTTTAGATTATGGAAATCAGACTCAGGTGGTTTAAATTTCTTTTTATTATAGGCGCTCGACCGTTACTTTCAAATTTCGAGAATTGGCGCCAATTTTCCTCTAAGCAAAAATCAGCAGGATACCAGTCACAATTGGTACACGTACGCTAATGGTATTTTATTTGGTAACCTTATTCTGGTAAAAGCATAATTTTGTTGTGCCCGGCTGCTTTTTGTGCATAAGCAGCTCTATGAAATCGGGTGAAGTCATGGCAAATTGATAAACTATTATGTTTGTTCTTTTAACGCCCAGCTATTCCGCTTCTTCACGTTCCCATGCTGGAGATTGACAGCAGGAAATTTGGTCAGAGCAAAGCTATCCTTCGTTACCTGGCCAAAACATTTGGTAAGAGCACCTTGGGGACGGTTTCTGGCTCCCCACTAAAAGTAACGGTTGTGCCTTCACACTTTATCATGTTGCAGCCATCTTGATTTTCTTCCATTAAACTCATTGTAACCAAACTGAGGATCGAGGGAGAACTAGTCTGGTTCCTTTTTGTACAGTAGATATTAGCATCAATTACTAATTATGTACACAGGGAACATGACCAAGATGGTTGTACAGCCAGTACCATATAAATAGTGTACCAAGTGACGACACCGCAACGTGTTTGCAGCAAAAAATGTCACAGAGCATGCCTGGACTTCTTAAAAACCAACTTGAACGAAATTTACATTATTTTTTGTTGTTGTAAATAGTTCGTAAAACAAGTTCGTCTGATTACAATAAACGCCGAGTTTCACGAAAAGCCCTTAAGCGCCTAGGAATCAAAACAATACTGTCAAGTCATACTGCGGACTCGTTTTTTCTAACCCCATACAAACGCGTATTACATGTTTTTAAAAAGGCATCTCAGAAACGAACAATAAGCTGATCAAAATATCTGAAAGTAGCAGTTTGTGGGTACAATTTGTAAACAGCTCAGTGGAACAAAATATTAACGCTTACATTGTAGGGATTGAACCAAAACGACAACAGTAAATTTTGAAGGACTTGGGGTGCCAGGGCGCCCTCTTTCCAACCAGTTAACCATTGACTCAGAAAATAACTTTTAACTGCTTTATTATCCTCTTCATCATGTGTGTGCCACAAAAGGTAAAACTGAAAGTACAGAAAATAAAATATAAATAAGTACAGTACAATGGATCTATAAAAGTACGAACAAGCTGATAAGAGATTTAACCCAATAAAATCAGGAATACATGTGATAAAAGTCAAACGATTACAAAATAATGCCCACTTATCTAAAGAAACATCACTACTTCCAATGCATGTAAACATCCTAAAGTTATTAAGTTTCTATCACACAAGACACTCCATGAAAATTCTCTTACAGAACTGTTCTCTCTAAATCTCAAAATGTCGTCAAGAAAACGCTGCTAGCTCGTCTGGAACTGTCATTTCAGCAACCTAAACACAAACAGCAATGCATATTATCTTTAATGCACTTCTGACTTACAGCGAGAGTAAACCCTCCATTAATAACCACCGATACCCAAATAAGGTAATAAACTCATGAATAATCATAACGTCGAAACAAAAATGGCGAGTGGACGGGAGCCTCCTTACACACAAAAACTAAGTCTTTGGTTTTACAATACACACACTTAATGTAGTTATACAAACATAAAATGGTCAATAATAACTTTCACTAAGATAGTAAACATCACTGAGCATAAAGGCCATAGACATCTAGCTCTCCATCTACACATTTAGCTTTAAGGCCTTGACATAAAAGGACATTCCAAGGAACAAAATAAGGGAAGTTTTCATGAATCGGAGCAAAATAATCGGTCAGGCCTAGAGTTCTAGCGGTAAAACATGTCTAAAAATTACACACTAAATACACAACAAATTATGAACAATAATCCGTAACACAATTATAAATAGATATCAAATAACAAACCACAAGGGAAACTGACTGGGTAAATTTTAATGATTTTGGGTTGAACAAGGAAAAATTGACTAGAGCGGGATTTGAACCAACGACCTCCGGATTGACGTGCCGGCGCTCTACCAACTGAGCTATCTAGCCCTATGTTGGCGGTCTTTGGGTTGAACAAGGAAAAATTGACTAGAGCGGGATTTGAACTAACGAATCCCGCTCTAGTCAATTTTTCCTTGTTCAACCCAAAATCATTAAAATTTACCCAGTCAGTTTCCCTTGTGGTTTGTTATTTGATATATTCTGATATATAAAAAAAGTCGCATCTCCTTATGGTGATCCCCTGGCTGCCGTTTCCCAGGTTGTATACTCGGGTGTGTGATCCTTGGCTACACGGCAGTTTACGATTGAATGGCTTCTGACTGGCACCCACCGAACAAGGATATGGACATAATAGGGAGACCGCCAACATATAATAGGGCTAGATAGCTCAGTTGGTAGAGCGCCGGTGTGGACGGAGATTTTGTCCCCCCGGAGATTCTGTCCCCCCATATGGAGAACTGTTTTTGATAGCGCCCTCTTTTGAATCAACCTCCTCCAGCCCACGTTAATTTCCCATGTGGGGGACAGAATCTCAGGGGGACAGATTTCCCTATGACCGGTGTCATAGGGAAATCTGCCCCCGGAGATTCTGTCCCCCATAAATTATGGGAAATTAACGTGGGCTGGAGGGGGAGGATTCAAAAGAGGGCGCTATCAAAAGCAGTTTGTACACAGTTCTCCATATGGGGGGACAGAATCACCGGGGGACAGAATCTCCGTCCACACCGGCACGTCAATCCGGAGGTCGTTGGTTCAAATCCCGCTCTAGTCAATTTTTCCTTGTTCAACCCAAAAACAATTATAAATAGAATCCTAAACTCACCAGTATTCTTCTGGAATCTGGTAATGTTAACAAAACGATATCAAAAAGTGGAAAAAATTTCATTTTTTCAGGCAGTGGTTCGACGAGATCAAAACTTCAGAAAAAGTAAACGTAGCAAGAGGGCGCTAAACCAAATTTTAGTGTCACTTAGACGGGCAGGGAAGAACATAACAATAATACTAGATACCAGTAACAAGAATCATGAGAAATGCTAAAACTTATCCACGATTTGAGAACAAAACTCTGCCATGTTTTAAAGTTCTTTATATCAGTTAGTTGTGTGAAGAGATGCTTCATTAATGAGGGTGTAAGGCTTGTGATAGGCATGACAATTGTGCACTTGGTTTGTGACAGGGTCTATATTTATCTTCAACTAAAAAAGTTTAAAAAAATCTTTGTGTGGCAGGGTTTTATGGGAAGGACGACATCGAAGGCTTCTGTATCGATACGGTAATCGACACGGCTGGTGACATCATGTCGCATATGTCACCCATCTATTTGGCCGCATCCGAAGAGGAGAAGGTGATGACCATTGTGAGCCTAACTGGGGATGAACCCAATCGGGGATGAACCCAATCGGGGATGAACCCAATCGGAGGATGGGGGTTCACAAACAGAGTGTGGTAGGCCCAAACCCAGCATAGGAATGGATTCTCGAACCTACTGACACTGGGTCGGGGTACGCTGGCCGGGGTTAGCGTTCTACATGGGGACGGGTTGGGTGCAAAACACCCGCTTGCAGTTGAAAAGAGACAATTAACCGTGAGAGCTACACTTGGTATAAGGCCCCCAAAACAAAGGTTGCAACACCTACATGGCACAAGATTTGGGGTGTAGGCCTATGTGTTTTGAAATGCATTACGTCATTTCAAAGGTGGACGTACTTTCTCCCACTTTCACCCGTTTTTTATGATCCATTTGTCCGACAGGCAAAACAAACCAAGAACTTCCAGGAAGTGGCGTCACCCCTAAATTATAAACGACTGACCAGACTGCTGGAGCTGGACCACGCAGGAGACTACTTCGTGGGAGATAAGGTTAGGCCTATCCTTATATAACCATTGGGTTTCTTGAAATAATTGGTAAAACCCCAGTCACATACGGGGCCTTTTGATCACTTCTAAAGGACACACCTCTTCTCATTAGTAGACAGCCATAGTCGAAGCCCTGTTGACCGAGTCCGACGCGGGCCTCGAGCCCTCCAGCTCCACGGACGGCCCAGTACTCGCATCCCAAATTCCATGAGATCGATTTCAGCTCATTTCTACCGCCCTCAATTTGTGTGCACTTACACGTCTTTATTTAATATTTAGAGACACAAAGTTACAAACGCTATATAATAGGGATAATCTTTACATTTATCAAAAACTAAAGCGATCGCTTTTCACAACATCTCTCTGTATTCCAGTTGACCGCAGCAGACGTACATTTCTTCTCCATGGCCGAGTTTACCGAAGTCTACTTCCCGAACTCCATGGAAAAGTTCCCCAAACTGCAGGCCCTTTTCGACCGAGTCGCAACAAACCCGGCCATAGCCGAGTGGCGGAAGATTCGGCCCGTGACATCGAAGGCTTCTGTATCGATACGGTAATCGACACGGCTGGTGACATCACGTCGCATACGACTCTCATCTATATGGCCGCATCCGAAGAGGAGAAGGTGATTACCATTACGAACCCAATCGGGGATGAACCCAATCGGGGATGAACCCAATCGGGGGATGGGGTTCACAAACAGAGTGTGATAGGCCCCAAACCCAGCATAGGGATAGGATCTCGAATTACCTACTGGCAGGCGGGGTACGCTGGCCGGGGGCGCTCTATACATGGGGTGGGCGCAAAACACTCGGTTTCACAGTATTAGATGAAAAGAGACGGGGTTTAACACGCTACACCTGGGTTTAAGGCCCCCAAAACAAAGGTTGCAACACCTACATGGCACAAGGTTATGGTGTGTATGCTTTGTGTTTTATTGCATGATGTCATTTCAAAGGCGTGCGCACTTTTCCCCACTTCATCTTTTTTTTATGATCCACTTTCCGTCAGGCAAAACAAACCAAGAAATTCCAGGAAGTGGCGGCACCCCTAAACTATGAACGATCTGACCAGACTGCTGGAGCTGGACAACGCAGGAGACTACTTCGTGGGAGATAAGGTGACGCCTTATCCTTATTATTATAGACATTGGGTTTCCTGAAATATTGGTAAAACCCCTGTCACCTACGGGGCATTTGATCACATCTAAAGGACACTCCCCATTTCATTAGTCAGCCATATTGGTCAGTGTTTGTCGAGGCCCTGTTGACCGAGTCCGATACGGGCCTCGAGTTCTCATGCCTAAATTCAATGAGATCAATTTCAGATCATTTCTACCATCCTCAATTTGTGTGCACTTTACACGTTCTTATTTAGAGACACAAAGTTACAAACGTTAATAGGCCATATTTTTACAACCAGACGATTTACCAAAAACTAAAGCGCTCGCTTTTCACAATATCTCTCTGTATTCCAGTTGACCGCAGCAGACGTACATTTCTTCTCCATGGCCGAGTTTGCCATATTCTTCTTCCCGAACGCCTTGGAAAAGTTCCCGAAGCTGCAGGCCCTTTTCGACCGAGTCGCAACAAACCCGGTCGTAGCCGAGTGGCGGAAAATCCGCCCCTTGACAGATTGGTGAAGAGCGCTATACGTGAACACACGACGTCTTTAGTAAATACCTTATGTGGGTAGCCACTTCGGATGGTCTTCAAAGGACTTTTTGCTACATAACTATCAACAGAGTACAATATTTTGAGAATGTGTGTCAATTTCTTTATTCGAATACCCAAATTAAAAAAATGAACGAGTTTCTCGTCCGGACTTTTTCAAAAAAGGAGGAGGCGCAGGGCTTTACTATTTACTATTATTTTTTCTATTTTTTGCTAATTTTTCCAAGATGGTCGCCATGCTAAATATGGCTGGCCAAGGTTATTTATTCACATTGTGCTATTTGAGTATACTGATGCAATTTATGCACCTGTGACAAAACAAATGATTTGTAAGACCCTTCACTGCGGAATCGCAGCACCGTCACCTTCGACTAGTTGCTGCCCGCTCTGAAAAGAACGCCCAGCTGGGTTTGGTGCCAAGACACTGATGATATAATTATTAAGTTAGGAGAATCACACTTTTAGCCCTCAACTAGCTAGAGACTGCACACCTGAAAAATATTGAAATGAGAAAGTTAGGAATTCTTGAGACAAAGCTGCTATTTTTGGCCTATCTAATTGGATTCAGGAGATTCAAAATATCAGAGATGCCACTCAGTTTTATCAAAAAAATCTGAAAAGTGCGTAAATTTGGGCAAGAAAGTCACAAAATTACTAAAAATATTGATTTTATTTATTTATTTATTTTTATATTTTTTTCTGAATAGTAAATAGTAAATAAAAGGAGGCGGCGGCCAAAAAGGAGGCGGGCGGGGACGACAAACTCGTAATTTTTTTTACTTGGCCTAATGATTACTCATTTTTGACTCTACCATACACAGAACTCTTTCGAAAGAAATATTAATTGTCAATATTTACCAACAAATCATTATACATAAAGGTTTTAAAGGCAATGTATACTTTGGGTATTTATTGTCAAATACTATCCTCAATTGGTGTCATCCAACATTATGCATAAAATAACAAACCTGCGAAATGTGTGTCCAAGTGGTGATCGAAGATACAAATGAAAGAAAAAACACCCTTGATGCATCGAACTGATGTGTGCTTTCAGATACCTGACAAAGGCTTCGTGCCTGAAGCCTCCTCAGATCCAAATGTCGGGGTAAAAAAAATTACCCTTTTCTCGAAAACCACATTATTTCAAAAGAGATCGTTTCTAACATTGTTTTTTAATATCCAAAGCTCTCCGGTGCTGTCTATCAAGTAAGTTTTTATGGTCATTTTTTTTAAATTTATTTATTTTATTTTTATTTATTATTATTTTTAATTATTATTTTTTTTTTTGGGGGGGGGGAATAATTACCAAAGGTATTCACACCCTAGGGCACACATGTTGTCAGTTCACCTAGCTTTCGGTCTTCCTCTCTGCCAGCGCGATCACCAACACATCCTTCCAAGAAATTCTTCTCAAGATTTCCCCCGTCTCTCCTAGCAATGCCTATATTATATACTCAAGCTTCTTCTTTAGTATAATGTCAACTAATCTTTTGGGGTTATGGACTTTCTCCAACACACTGATGTCAGTTGTTTGGTCTTGCCATTTTGATGTTTAGCAGTCACCCCTGCACCACAGCTTTTGTTTTCTCATTCTGTGTTAATGTCTGTATTCTGATCAGTACAATGCGTTGCTGAATATGCTGGTGTTCATTAGTTTGATCTTATCCGATTTGAGAGATTTTTTTTTAAATGTTCAGTTGCAGAAGAAGAAGTTAAGTTCTGAGTGTCACTTTAGCCTGAGCCCTTTAAACTACTTTAAAGCAATTTTTTTATCATGTGCTCAGGCCATTCATTAAAAACAACAACGTTTACTTCTCATAAACCGGTTAACATTACACACCACTATAAAGCTTGCATATGGGGCTACAATCATATCTAATTTTTTACCACCAACAAGGTTTCGGAAAAAACTTTGGTCATTTTTAAATTTGTAAAAATAAAAAAATAAAATAAATAGAGAGACAAGGAACTAATCTGATGGTGGAGCACTTAGGAAGAGTTTGAATTGTTTGATTGCAGGA
Organism: Leptasterias polaris; assembly: GCA_037783415.1. Classification (NCBI taxonomy): domain Eukaryota; kingdom Metazoa; phylum Echinodermata; class Asteroidea; order Forcipulatida; family Asteriidae; genus Leptasterias; species Leptasterias polaris. Next base: position 1,317,111 of record JAZGTN010000153.1, on the reverse strand, counting down.
GCTTTTATGGTAGATTCTGGCAGGATATTCCATCGACTTACGGTACGGGGAAGAAAGCAACTTGTGATACTCCTTGGTGCAGGTTGGAACTCTGTATGCATGGGAATTTTGTGTGCGGGAAGATTTGGCCAAGTTTTTTGTTTGGTACGGCATATTTACTGTAACTAAACCACGGTAGATTTTGTAAAACATGGACAGTCTAGCAATTTTTCGTCTCTCCTGCAAAGTTTCCCAGTTGAGACTTGCAAGCATTTCACCAACACTGCTCTTATGACCATATCGATTAAGTGCAAATCCTTGCTGCACGGCGTTGCACCATTTCAAGTTGTTTAGTGAGATTAATTGTGCAAGGGTCCCAGACTATTGAGCCATAATTATCCCATCAGTGGCCGGACAATGATTGATTTGTAAGGTAGCTGCTTGAAGGACGAGTTTTTGGCTTTCAGATTGCGCCTCAGAAAATTAACTGAGTTTGTTGCCTTTGAAACAACATTACTTATGTGTTGGTTCCATTTTAGATCTCGCGTGATGGTTACACCTAAATATTTAGTTTTGTTCACACGTTTAAGTTCCCGACCATAAGGTTTATCGCGATTCCAGAACCGCAATGCATCATGGGAGTGCATAGGGGGCAAATGCATACCGCAGTACACGATGTTCGCAGGCATGGCCTAGGCCCTGTGTAAACTAAAAAGTTAACAAGCTTATGATTTGAACGTCGCAACAATTTTATAAACAGCACAGTCGGTCGTCGTGCACCCAGGCTACCGATTTCCCGGGTCGCCCCCTTTTACTACACCCGACATGCTTGGCAAAACAGCGCCCTCTCTTGGTATTTTGCTAATCGCGATAAACATTATGAAGAAATTAGTTGTGGGTGATTGGCTTGCGGGTGATGCTTATTACTTCACACTTGTCAAGGTTGAAATTCATTTGCCATGTTTTCTCCCAGGTGGTAAGGAGATCAAGATCAGCCTGTAGTTTAAGGGCACAGGGTTAGGGTTAGGGTTAGGGTTACTTAAAGCAAATAGTATGAAAAACGAGGTATCCAAGCGCTAAGTTGTTGGATAAAAACTATTGTATACACCCCTGACTTCATTGTTCAAGGAGTGCTCCGCTGTTCTTGCCCCAGTATATTATGCTAAGATCTTTCAGAAATCACTGGATACTGGCTGCCTACCAAGAGACTGGCGTGAGGCAAATGTCACACCACTCTACAAGAAAGGTGACAGGAAAAATCCAGCTAATTATAGACCGGTATCTCTCACATCTATACCATGGAGCACATTGCTTGATAAGCATCATATACTTGCAGATATTCAACACGGTTTTCGCAGGGGCCGTTCGTGTGATACTCAGTTAGCTGCTTTAGTTGATGATCTCGCTAAAGTCCTTGATGACAGAAGTCAAGTGGATCTAATTATAATGGACTTTAGCAAAGCATTCGACACTGTTCCTCATCAACGCCTCTTGACTAAACTTCATAACATTGGAATCAGGAATAGTAATTTAAAGTGGATAGATTGTTTTCTCACCCAGCGCAACCAGCGGGTCGTCCTTCAAGGAGCTTCTTCCAACAAGTTAGAAGTTGCCTCTGGAGTCCCGCAGGGGACAGTTCTGGGTCCCCTTTTGTTTTTGGTTTACATCAATTACATCAATCACTATAGACAAAAAGAAGCTTGAAAGAATTCAACACAGGGCTGCCAGATTTACGGTTCACGATTACAGTCGGGAATCAAGCATCACTGAAATTCTCAATAAACTAGGATGGGAAACACTTCAAGACCGTAGGACTAAACTGAGGCTAATAACGCTTTACAAGGAGACACACGGGATTACACCAAACAACATCAAAGACCAAGTTAATATCCAATACTCAGCAAGTCAGGTTTCAACACGTCGATCCGGACCCTATTCGTACAAAGTCATCACAACAAACAAAGATGACTGTTATCACCACTCACTTTATCCCAAGACCATACCTGAATGGAATCAACTTCATCCTGACACTAGATCTGCACGGGACATTAAGTCTTTCAAGCTAGCTTTAGACTAGTCCCTAAACGTTGAAAATCTGATCGCAAAGGCCCACCCTAAAAATTAACTGCAGCACACCCATCCCCGACCATGTACGGCGACAACCCACATGGGTGTTTGTACATTAAAGATACAGATACAGATACAGCCATGACGTGACTCGTCAACTCTTGCCATTGCTCCTTACGACGAGCAAACGGGCATTCCGACACCACAACAAAATAAAATAAATAGCGACCTCTGTTGTTGGATATAAACTATTGTATACACCCCTGACTTCATTGTTGCAACAACGTTGTAAACAACGCAAAGCACAATACTATTACTAGACTACCGTCTCCGTCCGAATTTGCCCCTGAAGTTGAGAAAGAGTAAACTTTAGGATGATGTTTGCGTCTTGTTTGTTACGTTGTGAAGAAAACGGTTTCCCACTGGAGAATTTGTTCTAACTAATCAAAAGGTAGATAAATATTGTGCATTTTGTGTTAGTTGATTGGGCAAACCATAGAGCAAACGGAGGTCTCCTGAGTCCTTACAATGTTTAAAAAGAAGACCGTTGTTAATAAAACCATGGAGGAAGAAATAACGTAAGAGTAAAAAGAGAGACTTTATACATGTACATGTACATGTAGACAACACTCATATTATAATCATAATAAAAGCCGACAACTGCCAAGGCCTGACGACAACTGCCGACAACAAATTTTAAATGTCGGCAGTTTTGTCGGCAGTTGTCGTCAGTTGTCGGCTTTTAGTGTGACCGCTCATGACACTAGAGACGAGTAAAGTAACACTCAGTAAATTAGTAAGTAAGTGTTTAGTGTACTGCTAGTGCTATTAAAAATGGCTGTGGACTGTACTGTAGTAACCTACTATTAACTATAACCTAGACCCAGTATTAACTGCTGCAGCCAATGTCCATTCAACAAAGGCAGGGCCAAAGTCGTGTGATTCAGATGCAGCCCATACTTTCACAAGAAATATTAATAAATACTGTCAAAGTTCACTTAAAAGACGATCAAGGCACTTTACACAGTGTGAAAGGGAAGCCAATAAAAACATTCCAATCCAAATAACATGTTTTGTGCTTCAGCAAGTTTTTTGCTTTTTTAGTAACTCGTAACGGAAGTTTGAAATTGGCCCACAGGAACTTTCTTTAGCTGATTTAGTGCATACTGCATGAAACTGGGCATATTTTTGGGGAGAAATTTGTTCACTGATAATCAGTAATAATTTTCATTATTGTATAACTGGATCTTTGTACACAAGTCCAATCACACTTTCCTGGTCGTGATGTTAGTTTTCGTCTACACCAACTGTTTATGTGCAACAATAAACAACAGTTATTTTTTTTTTTAATAGATTATAATTTTGTGTCTCACTTTCCTTACTGCAGGTGTTAAATGATGGAAAACCATCTGGTTCTTGTTTCCATCTTTTTGGATGATGAAAACAAGATGAAGAAAGCATCTAAGGTCAAGGATGTCAGAGAAATCCAAGACCAAGCCAAGACGATGTACCCTGTAGGAGAAGCCTACTTGGAGCGCTTCATGGTCTACTGTAAGGATTTTGAGGAGTTCATTGATGTAGACAACAGCCACAAAGTAGAGGCCAAGGAAAAGTATCAACTCCATTTTAAAAGTCTGAAGAAAACTCCAACAGCGCTGGTACATACGAATGCATCATGTAGTCGTGGTTCCCCAGCAGTGGAGAGTATGACCAAGCAAGAATTTAGGCGTGCATCACAAATCTTCAAGAAAAGTCTCACAAAGTACCGCAGGGGGATCAATAAGTGTGCCCACAAGATTGCTTTGGAAAATCCAGAGCTTCTTCAGAACAGGGGAAGGCTGTTGAAGCTTTCCGAGGCGGCACTTGCTCGAAGTGGTTATAAATATGCCGGAAAGGGCAGGGCAAGAAAAGTTGCAAATATTGAGTTGATTCCAAGAGATGGTACTTTAAGCGAGCACTCATACAGTGCACAAACTGTACAGGCAGGTCCATTGGAGGGGCAGTATGTCAGCGACCAGTCAGGGTCTCAAACACCGGAGAAAAATCCCAGTGAACAGACTGTAGACCAGACTGTTGACTCCTCCCAGGTGGTTGCTAATTTAGAAGCCCTTGTGGACACCAGGATCAAAGATGACAGTTCTACCTTGTCTTCTTCAATCCAAGGAGGTGTGACCAAGGAGTGCAATCCCCAGAAAGGATCGAATGTGGAAAGCGCTGAAATGGCAAAACTGAGAAAGGCCTCTATGATATTCGGACGGGAGAAGAATATAGGATTTACAAGCTACCATATTCAAATGAACGAGATGGCATTCAGGGTCGCTTTGGAAAAACCCCACTTGTTGAATAGAAGAGGTATGCTCTTCCGTGAAGCTCAGAAGAGGCTCTACTACAGTGGCTACAAGTACACCCGATCTAACCAAACAAGAAGCAAGTTGTTCCAACCGGCTGGCATCAAGACAGAGAAGCCATTGACAAAGAAGGAGCGTGCAAATCGCATCGCAAATATTGATGTTAAGATGACCATTCTGAAGGAACAGGTGGTGCTCATCACTGGTGAGAGGACAAAGGTGGAGTGGCATGACCGAGTGGAGCACCTGGACAAGCAGATCCAAGAGCTGCAGGACAAGATCGTCGCCTTGGAGTCAGAAAAATGCAATCTCATCAAGAAAGGGAATACGATGAAACGGAAGTGGGCTTGGGAATTGGAGTTCACGGAGAAAAGAAAGCGCCCGGCTTCAAGGAGGAGAATAGATGCACACAACGGCGACGTGCAAACCTAACCAACTTTTCAGTTTTCACATGACATTATTTGTGTGAGACATGAAGTTTCTTGTCCACATGGCAGTTAAAACTCTTAAAAAATTTGACATTTTTAAAGATAATGCATGTTTCTTAGTCACATCAATACCTCAGTTCAATCATTAAAACATAAAGAATGTTAATATCGACGTTACTGCAATGGGGCGCCCTCACATAGAAGTCAAAAGGAAGATGCTCATTGACCCGTCCGGTGTACCCTGCTTACTTTTTGCATTTTTATTTTTGGTCATCATATTTTTACCTACTATAAGTGGCAGCATGATGACGTCAATGCATGAGGTCTAATCATTTGGATCATTTCAAATCTGGAAATCTTGGGTTGATGATCACTTAAAAATAATACAATACACAATTTATTTTTGTCTCACCTGCCATCAATTTCAGGTCAACTTTTCGGAAAAGACTTAGACGTTAATTATTGGAAGTCTGGATTGTTCTGGTTGTTCACTGAAAATATTTAAAATCTTTGTCAATTTTGGAGCGCATACTTTTCATAAGTTAAAACAAGTTATGCATCAACCAGGGCCCAATTTCATAGAGCTGCATAAGCACAAAAAGTAGCTAAGTACAACCAAATTGTGCTTACCAGAATAAGGATACCAGCCAAAAGTACCCTGTCACATGTACCATTTTTGACTGGTATCCAGCTCATTTCTGTCAAGCAGAAAATTGTTAAGCATTATTTTCTGCTTTAAAAAAACTCTATGAAATTGGGCAAGATAAGAGTTTGCCTGTTCTTTTGTTTTAGATATAAAAAAATACATTTTGAGAGAGCTCAGGTAGTTTCATTACGAGTGATGATTGTGGCTTTACAATTTATGATTTTTCATTTGTCGGGGAGTGGGAGAGGCTAGGGAGGGGGTGATTGAGCATAGAGATCCATTAAGCACTGAAAGTTGTGCTTAATAATTTTCTGCTAAGCAAACATTAGCAGGAAACCAGTCACAGTCAGTACATGTCGAACAGTATTTTGGCTGGTAACCTTATTCTGATACCGCTAAGCAAAGTTGTTTTGTGCTTAGCTACCTTTTGTGCTTTATGAAAGCAGCTCTATGAAATTGGACCCTGTTAGAAAAATGTATTAAAGCAATTACACTATGACTATCCTTTTATTTTAAAGAGGGCTTCAATTAGGTCAAATTCAATTAGCTTAAGATTCGCTTATTTTCCAATAGATTTAGTCCTCATGAAAATGGGGAACAATAGTAAAAAGGTTTAAAATGGGAACAATAGCCGCTATGTTTGATACCCTTCGAGTGCAAGTTTTGTCAAAATCCAAAAACCTTTGATGGCGTCATCACATTTGAAATACATAGTCTGTAAATTTTCTTACAGATATTTTTTGGTTTCTAGACGGAGTTTCGATGATATTCAATATTAATGGCATTAAATTTGACCTTTTGATTTTTGAAATTCCTGTTCGGAATGTACGGACCCATAAGGTTTATCGCGATTCAGAATCGCAATGGATCATGGGAGGGCAGAGGGGGCAAATGCTACAGTCGGTCGTCGTGCGCGAGTTCCTGGATTGCCCCCTTTCACTACACCATCATGCGCGGCAAAACAGCGCCCTCTCTTGGTATTTTGCTATTCGCGATAAACCTTATTGGTTTATGTCCAATGACTTGTTTCAAACTTCGCTCTGAAAGAGTATTGAATAAATTGGCATTTTGCACTATTTTAATGCGAGGTCAGAGACTTGTAATTTTGTCTCAACTTCTTTGATGAATGGAATCTCTGAATGGATGTTTATCACATTGCCTGCTTCATGCGAGTCGTTCATAACAAAATAAGGACTTTAAAAAAATAATTTTAATTGTTTTGTTTTGTCACCTGCAAGCAGCAGCTCTATAGATCTCGCCATTTAAAACACTGAGCCATGATTAAACTAGGTCTTGATTTTGTTCACTTATCTCATAATACTTGGCTTTCATACTCTGGGAATGATTTTGTCCAGCACCCATGTCTGATTGAACTGCCAAGTTCTATTGAACCATTTCTATCTCCATGCATGGGATAGAGCAAGTTTATTTTGAACTTGAAAAATGTATTTCCCCCAGCTTCAAATTCGAAAAAAGACTGCTAATTGCAAACTGCTACCCAGTACCATGTTAGATATGCGGCAGGATGTGTGCCCCCATAAAAATTAATTACTCCAACAAAAACACACATTCCACTTGAACAGAAGTACCTCCCCTCCTCCCTTGGCTGTGATCTAGTCGCGGCCGCGTCGAACGTACAGTGAATTACAAATAGTGACCTCTTTTGTCGGATATTAATACTAGTCTGCATCCCTGACTTCAAATAGATTATCTTGCCATGCCAACGCACAGAGAGAAAGTCGGGTACCATGCTTTGAGTCCAAGGACGTTTGAAAAGGTGGTCGTTTTCTCACAATTTAACGGTTTTTTGAGTCACATATTGACGGAAACGCTTTTCTTTGGAGAGTGTGTATTACAGGTAGGTCACTGTAGTGTAGCGTAGATCATTTCTGTTCATTTTCTATCTCGTTTACTTCACTCCAAACCTGTGTTTTTTCTTTGGAAAGATGAAGTCCCTAAAATGACGCAAAATACGACCCAATGACGGTCATGCTATAGCAAAGACGGGGCAAAGGTGCGTCAATCACAGCCCATGAAAACAAATGTCGTGCTTTATGGTTCAGATGACGGCCTTTTGAATAATTCGCTCCGTTTTTCTGTCCTAATTCTAGCATCTACCTCCATGGTTCCTTTCTATGGTTTTAGTTTACAAATAGTATCACTTAGGACAGGGTTTTTCACTCAAATTTCAAAAGCATAAAGTTTACAGTGAATCTGAAGAAGGATTTCAAAGGTTTTAGGCAGTGTTTAGTCTGTGTGGTTGAAGTAACTTGTTGGTTTAATTAAATAGTCTTGTTCCTTCGTCGTCGGCAGGATCGAAGAAGAATATGAGAACTTCATGCTTTTTGGTATAGGCCTATTTTAGTAGAATAAAGAAAAACTTGTCAAATAGCTTTTTTTCATGGGAAAGTTTTGGTAACAACACTAGGAAATTTCCCGTACTGTTTTTTTTTTCAACCCAAACTCTGGCCTAAATTTTCATTTATCATTCAAAGAGGGCTGTCGGTGTCGGTTCAGTGTATAACTATAATGCTGTTAAAAAGTCAAGCAAAAGAGACTTCAGCAATCGAACACTGTACTGTTAATGTTATGAATAGAGTAGAATCTGCAAATTTTTGAGTTTTTTCTCCGACAACACAAAAATGTGATACTTTTATAACTTGCCTCTTGTAATTGTAGGTTGTAGGCCTATAACTGCTTCAAGTTTGCTAAAAATGATGAAAAGTAAGCAAACCTACAATAAAAAATATTACAATTAAATGTTACTTGTTACATGTATAATGTTAGTGTTCTTTTACTTAAAGAGTACAGAAATCAGTTGGGGTCACCAGGGGCGTCGATCGCTACTGAAAAGTAGGGGAGACGGGCGAGCAAGTCTTGAAAAAATACATCTTACATTATTTGCACCCCACACCATTACTTGTACATTTAATTTCTGTGTTACACTTATTCCCTATTTTTTGTTTGACCAGGAGGCAAGTTACAGGGGGTGATATTTAACAATAACATCATCCGAAATGGGGTTTGGGCCTGGGTTTCCCGTATGTAAAACCGAGATTCTAACAAATACAAACATCATATTCGCAATCCTTTTTAATTGAAACCACATTGCGACAATTTCTTCAGTAAAATTGAGAGAGTTGTTGATGTTTTTGTTTCTTCTTTCGTTTTTCTTTTATTTTAATTTAGGCCTAGGCCTATATCTTGTTTTTAGAATAAAAAATAATAACACTTAACAAACTGCTCCTATTTATTTTAATGGATTTTACTATATTTTGTGCGTTTTGCGATTGTAACAAAATGTAACACATTTGCACTTGCACGCACACACAGACTTCCTTTGTGGAGGGATCGTGTACCGTACATTATAGCATACACAATTACGACGCTTTGAATGCTAACAAGGTATGTAAGCGGGATGTCTTGGACGAAACTTTTCGTCTATTGTCTGTATTATAGAAACGGAAATAGGCCCAAAATACCATTCTGCGCGTAGTCCATCAGAAAAAAAGATGAAAATGAAGAAAACATTTCACCGTTTGTTCGCTATTCTTTTATTTGAACAAAAATTGTAATGAAATATTAAATCAAGAAAATGGTGTATATTTTAATATTTTTTTGCATATTTCTAATGAACAGTCAATCAAAAAGTGGGGGGGACATCTGATATGCTGTCCCCCCAGTCTAAAAAGTGGGGGGGACATGTCCCCCCCGTCCCCCACCCATCGACGCCCTTGGGGGTCACACCCAAAACTAACTAAAAGCATAAAATTTAATCTCAGAAGTCCAGAGTGCAATATTGGGGGGGGGTGCACGGACATTCATTTTAATATTTTTTTTTTTTAGGGGGGGGGCACGGACTTCAGCTAGGGGGATACATCCATTCCCCTTCCTCGTTGCACCACCAATGACTAGGTACAAGGTTGTATTAAAGGTTGACTGTTTACCTTACTCCATGGTCGTTTATATTTAAATTTTCTTTTGACAAAAAAACATATTTTTACTTTTCAATATTCCTATTTTTGTTTATCACAGGCATTACATGTAACAATGGCAAAGCACCTGGTTCTTGTTTCCATCTTTCTGGATGACGAAAACAAGCTGAAGAAGGCAGCCAAGGTCAAGAATATCAAAGAAATCCAAGAACAAGCAAAGAAGTTGTACCCTGTTGGCGATGCCACCTTGGAACGCTTCATGGTCTACTCCAATGACTTTGAGGAGTTCATCGATGTGGACAAAAGCCACAAGGTTGAAGCCAAAGAAAAGTATGAATTCCATTTCAGAAGTCCAAAGAAAATGCAAAAAGTAGAGTCGGAGATAGCATCTACCAGTGACATATCTCCATCAGTGATCGGAAGATTGAGAGCTGACCCTTCACTCTTCAACATGCAGACTTGCATGACCAACCAAGAAGTGAAACTCGCATCTCAAATCTTCAAGAAAAATCTCACAAAATACCACAAGGGAATCAACAAGTGTGCCCACAGGATTGCCTTGGAAAATCCAGAACTTCTTCAAAACAAGGGAAAGCTGCTGAAGCTGTCCCGGGAAGCACTGAATCAGAGTGGCTATAAGTATTCCAGAAACAGCTTGGCCAGGACATCGAGTCCAGCCACTGCAACAGTTGAGGTGGTCTTGGTGAGAGACAAAACTTCAAATGAGCACTCGTACAGTGCACAAACTGCTGACGAGGCCGGACCGTCGGAGGCTAAGCAAGAATATGACCAACCTGAACCAGGTTCTCAAACACCGGAGAAAAGTTCCAGCGAACAGGTAAATGACCAAACTGATGACTCCTCCCAGGTGGTGGCTAGTTTGGAAGCCCTTGTGGACACCATGATCGAAGATGAGAGACGCGAGTTGACTTCCAATACATCGCCAATCCATGAAGCTGTGATCCAGGAGTTCAACTCCCCTACATCTTCAAACCAAGAAGGTGTGACCGAGGACAATGCCCTTGAAGACTTTAACGAGGCAGGAGTTGATTTGGTAGAACTAAGGAAGGTCTCCAGGATATATGGTCGGAATGGGAATATAGCTCTTACCAGCTACCATACTCAAATGAACGAGATGGCATTCAGGGTCGCTTTGGAAAAACCTCACTTGTTGGATAAAAGAGGAGAGCTCTACACTGAAGCTCAGAGGAGGCTCTACTACAGCGGCTACAAGTACACCCGCTGTAACCAAACAAGAAGCAAGTTGTTCCAACCAGGTGGCTTCAAGAGAGAGAAGCATCAAACAAAGAAGGTGCGCGAAAATCGCATGGCAGAAATCGACATCACGGTGAACACTTTGAAGGAACAGGTGGCCCTCATCACCAGTGAGAAGACGAAGCTTGTGATATCAGAATGGCACGAACGTGCTGACCAGCTCGACAAGCAGATTGGAGAGCTGCAGGACAAGATTGTCAGCTTGGAGTCAGAAAAACGCCAGGTCGTTAAGAAAGGGGAATGGTCAGATCGAAAACGGGCCTGGGCAGCAAAGCGCAGAGAGAAGAAGAGCAAAAAGCGTCCAGTATCATGGAGACCAGTTGAACAGGACGAGGCTCAGGTCAGCCAGTTGCTGGAGGACATGACTGAATAGAAATGACCTGCTGCAAAGAATTTAAAGACATTCTTCACATTTCCCTACTTTCTACTTAAAACTTCCAAAGAAATGACTTTGGTCATGGCTTCCTGATGTCAAAAATAAGTCTTGAGAATTTTGTAAGATATTGTGCTCTTTTCTTCACCTCAATGTCTCAGCATAATTGAGCAAAATGGAAAATTTCAATCTTGATTTTGATGGTTTGAAGGCCTACATCCATTGTGTAGTACAGTGCATTGATGCATCATTGAGCTGGAATTCGCTGAACTGTAAAGATTTACTTTCCATTTTTTTTAAAAGGAATTCAGAATTACTACAGTGAAATCAATTCTTGTGAAATTACTTTTAATGCCACCTCAACCCTCCTTTGCCCCAAGAAAATCTGGCATTTATATGAGACTGTTAGGTATGTTATCTGTAAACTGTGTAGTGCATTGTTTTCCTTAGCATTTTATTCCAGGTGAAAAGCAGGCTTCGGTTTAAGTTCATGGCGTCTGTTGCCCTGGTCGCCCCCAGGATAGACTTTTAGGCCTTCCAATAAGTCCTGAATAGAAGAAATTAAGAAATTATTTGCCTCTATTCCTTTTGTATGTCTCACAATTTGTTTGATGATGTGGGTACAAAAAGTTGATCCAACACATAGTTACTACCAACTGTCACATAAAGCTTGACCAGTCTGTTGGTAGTCCAAACAAACAACAGAAATCATCAAGTTCTCCTTAAAGATTTTATTCTTTTTTCAAAGAGGGCTATGTATCTTAATTCTGAAACAAAAATACTTTATAAACTTGTATTTGAGTTCATTTTTCATTCTATACAAAATTATTTCATTTTTATTTGTAGTTTTAGTGTTGCACTGACCATATTTATGTACTCATTATTTGACGAAAGAAGTTTGCCCGGAAGAAAACACTTGAATTGTTCTTTTGTAAGATTATTGTACATGTTTCCAAAAATGGCTAGTCATGTTTTTTTTAGGCTTTAGAGATTCATTAAAAGTGTTATTAATTTGATTTGTCGGCTGATTGATAACCGATTAGGATGCTGATGGAATGCTTGATTACTTGGAGATCAATGACGATTGATGGGTCGATGAAGGCATGTTGGTGAATAAATAGCTTGACTCTGTTTATTGGTAGATTGATTGATTGTCTTTTTAGACTTGTTAAAGATAACTTGTATGCAAAGCAAGCAACATTTAATTCACTATTACCACAATTCTTGAGAATTTTGAGGCCTATCTGTGCAGATCATCTACTTTAAAAACATCTTTCCAACTATATTTATTTCATATTAACAACACATTTTATAGGCATTGTGTCCCTTTAAATTTGTGTATACATGTGATTCTGAAGGGAAACATTGCTTTGGTCTATAAAAAGCATTTGTCATGGAATAAATATCGTTGCATTTTTTTAAAAAGTAGAACATGATCATTCACAAAAATATCCCCTCGAAATTGTGTGGAGTAAGAAATTTGGTTCATCTGGCTTGGTGTTTTTGCACAGCTGACGCTGTAAAACTCACTGCAATCTCAGGCTTGAGACCAAGACTATGTCGAGGACAAACTAGCTGATCCCTCACCTCTTTCTATCGACTCTTAATGCCGCAAGGCACAAACAATTCTATTTACATTTCATACACTATTTGGAAGAGTTTCTGCTAAAAGGGCAATAAAAAGGTGTTCACAACATTGGTAAGATTGAAAATATTCATTTATGATCACAGATTTACACATAACTTTACATGGTATGAAGTTGGTCATGGTTGAAAACTTGCCTTGAAACTCTTCAGCTTTTTGAGAAATTAATAAAACAGTTACTGATATTGTCCGGGAGCCTTACACACAATGACTCTCTAAAGAAAGTCAATAATTGCATGGTGAGGTATCAATGTATATTTAGATTGCGGTAACACCATGTGTATATCTACTTGCTAGCAACGGCACACCCAGGATTATGTTATTGGGTGGGGTCCAGGGCCCGGCCTTGCGGCCCCTGGAGCTCTTTGGCGTTTTAGGGGTGAAAAATCAAGCCTCTTTATGCATAAAATTAGAAAAAAACATACTTTTTAAGTACTTCTGATCCATATAAATCTTTTTAAGTTTATTTAAAAAATTTCCTACCAACTTTTCATCACTGGGCGGCAAACCCAGATCCTACAGATAAACCTTTGTTTTGCGAAAGTGGTGTCACATAATAATTTATATCAGATTACTGTTAAAAAATGAAATTATAAGTTTAACCAGAGCATAAATGTGATGTGTAATTTGGAACGGGTAGGATTGCAGACCTTTTTAAAACATCGCGGGTAAAAAAACATTACTATCCGGCGTTTCTCAAATTCAAGTGTAGTACTACATGTATACAGGCAATCCATAAGGGGGGAAAACCATTGAATGCCGGAACGACGTGAGATATATTTTATCCTGGACAAATTAGCCCGTTGGTTTCAAATGCTTAATATGTTATTGTTGCAAGTTTAAACAATTTACAAGGGAGTTGTCATAAAATGTTTCACCTCGCACCTCGCGTTATCGAATCTCCCGTATAAAAGAGTAATTTGGCAGGAAAAAAAATGCGAATGGTAAAGGAAGAAAATAAAATACTGCCACCGGAAATAAAAACTAAAAGCTACACACACATTTGCGACTTTTCTCCCTCGGCTCTTTTTTCCTTCTCCCTTCCTCCCCTCCCCCATTTTTTCTTTTTCTTTCTTTTCTTCCCTCTACCGCCCCCGTTTTTTTCCTTTTTTTGACCCTCTTGGGGGGGGGGGCTCAAGCCCCCCCCCTTGGGTGCGCCGTTGCTTGCTATTTGTTCTTTGAGAACTTGTCTGTTATTTATTCTACTGCCATGGAGTAGATTACTTTCGCTTTGTGGATCGAGGGGACTCCTCATTATTAACTACACTGCTGCGGAGTGAGTTCTTAATTGGTCTCAACGTTTCGACTAGCTCGCTCTAGTCATTGTCAGAAGACTGATATTTATTGGCCTAATACTTCCACAATATGTTTAGAACTAAAAAACTCGCCAATTATTTAAATAATCTCAGTTTTATATAACTCCCTCAGAATACAATGAACATAAATATATTATTACTTTCTTTTACACTCTTGATGGGAAAATGTTTATCTGGAAAAACTTACTCTTATCGTGGTCTCGCCCACCAATGACGCCTCTTCCAAACCTACACTCTGAATATTCATGAATCGATAATTACATGCATGATATTTGGCCCTTGGAAAAAAGTAGGGATATTTCATTGAGTACAAGGGCTGATTTTTCCAAGGGTAACACAATCGGAAAAACAACTTAAGTAAGAAAAATATCATGCCTGTAATTAGCTTAATGGAGACTCTGACCATTGAAAAGCTTCCTTCTCTCAAACAAATATTTCATGAAAGGAACTTTAAATTGAATATTCATAAAAAAATACCAACTGAAATCCAATCAGTTTTTCAGGTAATAAAATATTTCTTTGAATATTCATCAGAAAAAGCAAAATTCTGATCCATTCACAGTCTATAAAAAACCCATGAATATTTATGAGGATTCATGTACTCTATTAATATTCATGAGATTACCGTACAATTATTCAACATGCAGTGATGAAAACCCTTCACCTGTTCCAGCACCAATTGAATCAGTCTCCACTCAAATAAATATTCAACACAATGATTATTCATGAGGTTACTTATATTCTGCATTGAGGGCTCGACCAATGATAAGTCTTCTAATCTCACTGGTTCCTGCCCCGATCTCATACAGCTTAGCGTCTCTTAATAACCGCCCAGTTGGGTAATCGTTGATGTATCCGTTACCACCTGGTTTACAAAAAAGAAGAAAATGGGAAAACAAGAATTAACCTTTTGAAACGTAAAGTTATGATGAACCTTATGCCTTGACGTCCTCCAGTCACCATCTTAGAGGTAAAACGATAATGAAACATTGGAAAAAGCACAGCTATGTATGTTCGGCGCAAAGGATTGGTCAATGAGCAACCTTCTTTTGACCTCTAGCCCTAAGCGCCCTACTCAAATGACATCATGTGTATAAGCTGTACGGAGTGATTCATTGAGCCCCATCACACAACATAAGGGTCACTGGTCATCTCCAGCCCAGCCCCTTGCTAATTATCAAGTTTACGAAAAGCCACACACATTATATGCAATGCAGCTATATACTATAAGACGACAGCTGATTAAAGCCTGCCTTTGTGATTGGAAAATAAATTCAAGAGGATGAGCTTAATAATATATATACTATGCAAATTATATTCAAATAGGCATCACATCAACCATACTCCAAACATGTTCAGAGAGGGCGCATTATGCAGCCGATCCAGAAACACCCGAGGCAAGTCCCTTCTTTTTCACGATAGGTGTCTATGCGCATTGCACAATGCACAGGGCTAACAGTTTTGTGTCCTAACAGAAAGATGCCGGATAAAAGTTAAGTAGCCCTTTCATGTTTGTGGACAAGCCACCATCCACAACAATACAAGTACATGGAAAGGTCTCTGGGGTCATCCAGAGTCACCGCCTGTTTAATTCGGCATTGCTCTCTAAACAACTACAGTCAATGGTGCTTAAAGGGTGTGTACAACATTAGTAGTTGCCAAAGACCTGTATCCACACATGATGGAGTGGAGTGTCGTGGCCGAGTGGTTAAGAGCACCGAACTCAAGCTCTTGTGTTTCTGAGAGAGTGTGGGTTCGAGTCCCGGGATCGTGACACTTGTGTCCCTGAGCAAGACACTTAACTATAATTGCTTCTCTCCACCCAGGGGTAAAATGGGTACCTGTGAGGGCAGAGATGGTTCTTGTGATTGATTTAGCCTAGTAGCGCATATATTGCAGCACAGGCTGTATACTCCCCAGGGAGCTGAGATGGTTTAAGGAATGAAATAAATGGCCCAGTGACCAGGGGTAATAAGGAGCGCTTTGAGACGCCCTTGGGTGTGATAAAGCGCGATATAAATCCATATTATTATTATGATGTGACCTAACATATACATGAAATAACAAACTGGTGAAAGTTTAAGCTCAATCGGTCTTCGGAGTAATGAGAAAACAGTGAAAAACCCCATTATATGTTTTAACTTTTTTTCAAACATCGGATTTTATCCTGCAGGATAAAGACTATTGTTTTACTCATTTCCTAAAAACTATGGCATTTCAAGCCAAACTATTTTTAGGTAAGTTTTCCAACATGACCATTTTTATACCAGGTAAGTTATGTGCAAATCTGTGAACAGTTATATTGTCAATCTTACCAATGTTGTACACACCCTTTAACTTGGCAGTTATACCACTAGCTCTTCCATTGAGCTAATTGTCTTGGATTGGAGACAAGGGTTTGTTTAGAAATACAAGCATAATAGAAGAGATGTGTACATGTACATGGTGTACTAAACCATCATTAATAAATAACTACATATCCACCTGAAATTCTAGATGTCCTATAACAAACAAAACTGTCTTACCAAGGCACTGTATAGCATCAAGCGCTACTTGTGTAGCATTCTCAGCTGTGTACAGGATGACTGCAGCGCAGTCTTTGGCACTAACGAACCCCCTGTCTGCTGCCCTCGCTACGTTGTACACGTATGAGCGACTGACGTTGAGCCGTGTGTACATGTCAGCCATCTTGCCCTGCATCATCTGAAAAAATCCAAATGAAAAGAGAAAAACATTCAATCTCATATCATCCACTTTGGGGTAAGTTCCCACAAACTAAATAAAAACCTTGGGTTGTTGAACAAAGAAAAAATTACTAGACTAGAGCTGACCCGGATAACGTGCAGGCGCTCCACAAACTCAGCTACCTAGCACTATGTTGGTGGTCTCCCTATTTTGTCAATATCTATATGTTTCCTTGTGGTTTATTACTTGATATTTGAAATGAAAAGTAGCATCCCCTCAAGGTGATCCCTCTGCTGCGACTTCCAAAGTTGTAATGTTAACTAGAGTGTGGTCCCTGGCTATACGCCATATCTTCTGACTGGCATCCCCAAACAGAGATATTTACAAAATAGGGAGACCACCAACATAGGGCTAGATAGCTCAGTTGGTAGAGCGCCAGGATAATAATCTGGAGCTCGCAGGTTCAAGTAATTTTTCAACCCAAAATTATATAAAATTTACCAAGTCAGGTTCCCTCGTGGTTTATTACTTGAAATAAAAATCTATCAGCAAAGTGACTTATTTGATAAAGAAGCATCTTAAAAGTTGGGCACAATTCTAGGCATGAAAAAACATTCCCGTAGCTCACATTCCAGTGTACCACAAATATGCTCTGCTGGACTGTGACATTATGCCGAACTTCTGCAACAATCCTAAACAAAAGAACGTTCCAGCCCTCCAGTGGTCTATGTATGCCCACTGGATTGCACAACAACTAACCCATCCAATTACAAACCAGAAACACCGGGGATAACCCCTACTCTTCTACAATAAGTGATCTGGATTCTTTTTTGTGCACTACCAATCCTAGTACACTGGACCCACAGCATAATGTCCCATCTGAAGAACAAAGCATGACTCTGCTGGACTGTGACATTATGCCGAACTACAGGAACAATCCTACTTGGAACGTTCCAGCAGTCCAGTGGAATGCCCACTGGATTGCACAAAAATAACCCATCCAATTACAAACCAGAAACACCGGGGATAACCCCTACTCTTCTACAATAAGTGATCTGGGTTCTTTTTTGTGCACTACCAATCCTAGTACACTGGACCCACATCTGAAGGACAAAACATATAATTATGACAAAGCATCTTGCTCAAGGACACAAGTGCCACGACCGGGACTTGAACCCACACTCTGCCGATCAGAAAGACCAGAGCTTGAGCTCTTAACCGCTCAGCCATGACACGCTACATAATAAGCTTAACCCAACAACGCTGTGCAAAGTGTCAGATAAAATATAAAAAAATCAATTCAGAAACACATTTATAATAATAATAATGATAATAATAGTAATAATAGTAGCTTCTTATATAGCGCTCATATCCGTCACTCAGTGACGCTCAAGGCGCTTCAACAGTCAGTATTTTGTAGAGTGTCATGGCCGAGTGGTTAAGAGCATCGGATTCAAGTTCTGGTGGTTTAGTCATCGGGGTGTGGGTTCGAGTCCCGGTCATGACGCTTGTGTCCTTGAGCAAGACACTTTGCTATAATTGCTTCTCTTCACCCAGGGGTATAAATGGGTACCTGCAAGGGTAGAGGTTGATATTGTGTTTGAAAAAGCCTTCGGAGCGCCATCACGGCAGCCCGGCTGTATACTCCCCAGGGAGCTGAGAAAGATTAAAGGAATGTTATTGGCCCAATGACCAGTATGTAAAGCGCATTGATACGTTATTGTGAAATGCGCTATATAAGAACTAGTTATTTATTTATTTATTTATTTATTTATTTTCCTGAAAGGTATGTGGAGCTACATTTTGTATGAGACCTATTCCTTTACATAGCACCATGTAATGGTTTACAAGGTGCTGTGGCGCAATATGCAGCCAATCAAACCAGGAACACCGGGGCGAACCCCTTCTCTTTCTGATAAGTGCACGGGGTTCTTTTACATACATTACACAACACACGGGACCAACATCCAAAGGACGCAGCAATATAATGGTTAAGTGTCTTGCCTAAGGACTCAAGTGTCACCACCGGGACTCGAACCCACACTTTACTTATATGAAAAATAACGACAAGTACATGTATTTATGGAGTAAAGCAAAAATAACAATAAGTAGCAAAAAGCCGGGATAAATGAAATAAATAGAGTATGGGGCTGTTCTGAAAACCAGATCTACATGTATCAGAAGGTATGTTTTGGTTACCTGGAATTCTCCGATGGGTCTACCAAATGCTGTTCTGGTCATGAGGTATGGTACAGAAATGTCCATACATGCCTGCATAATGCTGGAAAGGAAAAAGAGATTTTGTGTTAAACACATGGCATATTACTACATGTAGAGTGGGATTTGAACCCACGACCTTTGCCATTCACTAGACCACCGAGATTGCCTGGTAGGTAGAGACAGTTTGAATTTGAATGCTTTACATACATCGGTGTATGGGTAGAACCAGATAATATTTGTTATCCCCGATGCAAATTTAATATCATAACAATGTGTAGAGGCCATGGGTTTTTACTACCCCCCTTAATTTTTTGGTTCCATTATGTATTGTGTTAACTTGATGACTACTATTTCATGCAAGTTACATTTTATACAAGTTGGTGTGTTTCAACATGAAACAGCAGCTGAGTTATGTAACATCCTGGAGATTAGAGGATTAGAGTACTGGTGAGTTGGCATCCCATGCCCCTTCAAAGCCATTCTTTTATCTGATGTCTTGAAGAGAACATTGTTTTAAACAGGAGACCAACTCTCAAGTTTCCTTTGTGTTTCTTCTTCAGGAGTCAAACCCCCACATTTTAATGTACCTCCGAAGGTGATGTTTTCTCTTCACCTTGGGCGGGCAACAAATGTTTTAATTGAACCATTAAATAATACCAATAGATGCAACAACAATGTGAAGAAAAATGAAAGGTAATTTTAAGCTACATATTAAGAGAATACAATGAGGATAAAATACGAAACACAAAATTAATAATAAACATTCAAAAGACAAGAGGGTTTGTGTATAAAAGTGAACCTGTGAAAGAAGCATTCAATATTGAAACATCAAAAAGAAGCAGTCAAAACAAGAGGTGTTCGCGCAGTTATACAAACACCTAAAAATCAACAAATCATGAAGTTAGTAACTGACAAATCTAAAACACAGTTTTCATGTATAAATCTGGTGTTCATACAATCAGGCCTGTGAGTGGACCCTAAAAAAAAGAGCTGAAACACTACATGATGTAAGAATGATCGTGGAATGTCAAGTGAGCGCGCGTAACGCATTTACGCTGGATTAATTGGGGCACCCCATTGATCCAGTAACTAGGCTTATTTCACATTATTGTAGTTGTACATTATTGTTGCCAAGCATATATACATGATATAAGGCCAAAAAGTATAAAAAACGGAAATAAAAAATCGGCAAAAAACCCAAAAACGGATATCCGCTTTAAAGCGGAGATCTCACAGGCCTGTACAATTAAATATGCAAACAGTTACAATAAACAATCCACAAGATTTAAAGATGCCAATGATTGTGGCATTGCTAAAAGAATGGAAACAATTCAGCAAATGAATAAAAGCATTGTTTGATACAGACAAATCAATGCAATAAAAATACACATAAATTCGGACAAAATTTGTCACGGCAAATGCAGCGTTTTTATAAGACACAATGTCCAAAAGAAAGTTTACATTTTAAAGAATGTGTGGGTCAGACAGCTTAAAGTTGTCACCATTTGCCTTCATTTTTTCTCAGCAGTCACAGACGCACAAATGTAAACAGGTTGGTGGAAAGACATTTCATAGTAAATCCTACCACCCACAATTCCATATTTCCTACAAAACCAAATACAACAATTACAACAATGATGTAATTTCCCTTTAACCCAAAACGTGTAAACTCACCCGATGGGTCCACCGGATAAGATCAATCTCTCCAAGTCTAATCCACTCATGAGGACATAGACACCTTTATTTAAGGGTCCCATCACATTCTCAACTAGAAAAGGTAGATACAAAAACAATGGATTTAACATCTGAAATTTAACCACAAACTGTTGATCAGTGCAATATGGAGACTGTATTTGTGTGTCGTTGCAGAGGGGTCAAGTGCACCGGTCTCAAGTTTTGTTGTCGTCAGAGTGCACCAAAAATATACCCCAAAACAAATTTAAAAACAATATTTGAAGAAGAAAGCCTCTTTCCCTGGTAGTACAGTTTCGTAATAGGATAAAACCACCATAAACTCTACGCCCAAAACAGAAGGACTTGACCTACCTGGTACCCTGCAGTTTTCAAACACCAGCTCCGAGGTGTTGGAGCCACGCATACCGAGCTTGTCCAGCTTTGGTGATGCACTGAATCCCTCAAAGTCCTGTGGGTCAAAGGTGAAAGGTCACTCAAGGGTTGAATGTGTTCATGTATATATATTGTGTAGATTTATTCGACACATGATATCATACTGCAGGCTGGCATAGTTTATCTATCATTCAAAACCACAGTGGACGAAAATGAATGGTCAGCTAGTAGGAGGGTTGACTGTGTACTGTATCAATGCATTCACCACATGACATCATACTGCAGGCTCGCAAAGTTTATCTATCATTCAAACCACAGTGGACGATATTGAATAGTCAGAGAGTAGGAGGGTTGACTGTGTACTGTGCAGATACATTCACCAAATGGTATCATATCCAAGCTGTCATAGTTTATCTATCAATAGTATAATTCAAACACTGTATTACATTAAATTAATGTTCCGATAGGAGTTTTAAACAAGAATAGCCATTCCACCTTTGCAATAATTTCTAACCTGGTGGAAAGGTAGTCACAGTGACCATAAGTTAAAGTCTCACCAAAGGGTCTTATAACCAGAATTTTGGGTACAAGGAGTCCAAATTTAATGCAAATCAGAAATATGGGCGTCCAGATTAGAGTGTTTCAGGTTTGAAGGACACACACATGCCCCTCTGGCTTACACCTTGTCCACCATACATGTAGATCAGATCATTTGCCATTCATACTGTAGGGAGCCCAAGTGCGCCCTCAGTGTTGATGATTATGAAAAGTTAACTTTGGGGTCGCGACCTGTAGCCTCTTTCTCTCTGGTAGCATTTGCACGAGAGAGCACATTATTTTATCTCTGTATTTCTCTCCATTTTGTGGGGAGCATGGCTCTGGCCATGCTCCACATGCCATTCATTTGGGAGGGATAGTTTCGTAGAGCTCTCAGTGAGTATTATTTTGTCTTGAAATATCTTTTGAGTTGAGAAATATTGTGATTTATAGGGCTGTTTCAATCGGTATATTATTGTAAACTTGTGTGTTGTAGCCAGCCTCGTGTTGCGCTGACCTTTTGCCCTTTAGCTGTACATAAGTAACAGTGTGCATTTGTAATGTACATGTACATGTATGCTATTTTGTAGTCTATGTGCTGTATGGCATTGAATTAAATCAGTACAGGAGATCATTGTTTTATATTTAACACGTCATCATGTAGAATTTGTTACTTGTATCTATTGTCTCTTCTTGGTGAATCCTCGTCCTTTATAAATAGAGGACCGGCCTCCTTCCCGTGTCTCTACAAATGGCGTCATAGACAGGATTGAGTGTTCGCCATTTGATAAAATGTTTTCATCAATGGATTTACGGTCTACGCCTTTTTAACTTGGAGTAGAACTTTTCGGTCACGCTTTGCCGGGGATTCGTTAAACCCGGACTTTAGATTTCCTTTTGAGGATCGATGTAATCCTTTTCGCTTACAATCGTCGCGATCTATGGATGTGATGGTCACCATTTAACTTTTTGCTTTCCCTATCGACGTGAGGACTTCATCAACGGATTTATATTTGTTAATTTACATTGTATGTTGTGCAACTTGTATTGTAAAATTCTATCCAAGTAGAATTGTATGTTATATTTGACATTTTCATCCAAGCTTATTTGCAGATCTGTTTTACATTTAAAAGGCAGTTGTGTCTCAGGTGGATCTTTTAAAGATTCTTTTAGAAACAGATAATTATATAGCCAGTTGTAGGCATGTTCTTTGGATAAAGTGGTTTTGAGTCAAATGGTTTTATTTTTGCACTCATATTATTGTAACTTTGTAAGTCTTTAGCTAACTGCATTTTTCTCTTTGCACCTGTGTGAAGGGTGTACATTTTATGACTTCCTGTGTATTTCAATTATCTTGGCATATTATTGTGTAACTTTTAAGTCTTTGTGAGACTGTACATCAGTTGGAAATTTTTGAGTAGCAATTGTATTTTTGGTCTATACAGTGTTGTTAGACAATTTTGGACTTGTGTTTTTATTGTCTGTCTGTGGGCAGACTGTTTTGTAGGTCAATGATTTAGGCCTCATATTGTATTTTGACAAGTCATATATTTTAATGTACATTGCTAATTGTTATTCCAACCATGTCTTTGCCAGATTCAATTTTGAAGTCAAACAGTTTGTTAGCTAGAACTTTAGTAAGTGCCCTTGCAGATTTTGTATGTGAGGATGATGAAGTTGTAAATCATGTTGTACGTATACATGTAGTGGATAGCATTGAAACTATACTAAATGATAGATTCACTGCCATTTGTAAGCTTTTTTAAAAGCCTGGTGAAGACAGGACTGATAAATTGCAGTCACCTGACCCCGTTACTTTTTCTCCTGCGATTTCACATATGAATGATGTATTTTTTGAGGCTGAGCCGCTTATTATTAAGCCAGTTGTTACAGAAGCTGCTAGTTTTTGTAATGTAGAGGTGGCAAGTTTTTGTCGCTCCTACTGTGAATGTTTTTAGTGATAGCCACCATGTCAGCTTCAATAGCCACTCATTTGGTTTGCCAGATGGCAAAGCGAAGGAAAAAGTAGGAAAGTCTCTCTTGTATTTAGGGGTTGCAATTTATTTTCATGTATCTGTACCGGTCTTGGCAGTTGCGGTGACCATCGGTGGGCCCACAGTGTTTTTCATCTTGGGCCAGTGGCCAAGTGCAATAACTTAAATTGTCTAAAATGGTGATGAAAAAAAAAAAATTGCAAAATTTGCTTTCCCATTCTTTGCTTTTGTGTAAATAGCAGAGGCTGCCTGATCACTTTAGGTGGCGGGATCGGACAAGGCGTATTGCCACCTCTCCGAGCCAGTGTTATTTAGGCCTATTTTGTAATTTTGTATTTAAAGTGAAGCTTTTTCACCATGCTACATTATCTTGTGTGCATACAGTTAATTGTATCTTGTACTTTTAAATTGGGATCTTTATGTGAGTTTCTAACACAGGTTCATCTTTATTGCTCTTATTAGAGTGTTCTTGGAGAAATTTAAGTGCTATTTTTATTATGTATCAATCACTATATTTATGGGTTTGGAGTCATTTTGTGTAAACTTCAATTTGAAATTTGGTTTACCCTAAGTACGTATAGTGACGGGTTGTGTTCAGCATTTACTGTCTGACAAATTATCAAGATGTGATTGTGTGTATTTTTATTGACTTCCCATTGCTATTATTGTGGCCCTACGTACTTTAAGTGATGGGCGTTGCTCTAATACAATTTGATAGGCACCGGCATATTTGTTCAGTCAGCATTTTATTCCTGTATAAGGATGATTCTGAAGTTGGTAGTGTATCCAGCTCTGTGTTCTCCTCAGTGTATTGAGACAGTTTGCTTGACAATGTTGTGCCTTATAAACAGTTTAATGAGGAATGTAATGTAATTGATTGATATTTTTAGCGCTATATTGTCAACCATCCCAGTTTATTCTCCAGCTCCTCTGTTTTTTGACCTGAATTAGAGCTTTGTATGATCCTACTGCTACAGATACAATCATTTTTTGTGTGAACTCTCATAGAGATCACTGTACATGCATTGTTTTTGAACTATTTATATTTTTTTGTATTCACAGATTTGTGATGTACTTTTCATGGTACAGTGGATTTTGCCATGTAGTTATATTTTTAGGGACAAGATGTTCCCATGATTATAGATACTGACTTTTGGATGATTATGGCTTATGGCTTATGATATTAAGGCAGGTACTTTTATCCAGGTGGATATTCTGATTAATCAAAGATTGGCTCATCGAGTTATTTGTGGCATACTATGTACTTATCTTTCACAATTTTCGTGCATTTCCGAATGTATTCCCTGAAAATTTCTTGTGATGGGACTTTAAGTTTCCTAATTTTAGTGTAGTGGCTAAGTGGAATATTTTTGTCAGCAATTTTGTAGTTTGGTGTATTCCAACTATTTGTGCTCACCGTTTTATGGGATATTTTTGTATAACCTTTTAGAGTGAGATTTGTTTGTCTGACACTTCCACCATGCACACTGCCAATTATAGGACTATTTTCAGGAAATTACTGTTTTGTGTAAAATTCCCTACTCACATGTTGCTGCCCTAAGTACTGTTAGTGACATGCGGGTTTCATTATTTCAAGTGTAGATGCTATTTGTTGGTAGAGTTGTTTCCTAGCCAGATATGGTTTAAGGGTGTTGAAGTTGGTTGTTATCCAACTCAGTTTTTGTTCTCACAGTGTGGATGAGACTTTTTAATTATTTGTACCATGCTTTCGGGGATGTATTTAGTAATTGAAAATGTTTGTCTTATTGCTTTCAAAGTAAGATAAGTCATGATTGCCACCCACATCCATTCCTATCTTCATTGTGAAATTAAACTATTTTGCCTGCATTTTTAAATCCAACTGTTCATATTAGAGTAGAGATTGCCTGAAGTAAGGTTAATGATGAATGTGACTATATATAATTCATGACTTGTTCATGCAGTTTTAATACTAATTGTATACCAAGTGTAGTGTTAGTCTTAGCCCACCATTTATTTATGTTGTATTCTCATAGTGTGTGGTTGCAGTATCTTTTTAGAGACAAGCAATTTCCCACCATGTATCAGTGTATTGAACTCTGGTTGACCTCAATGTATTACATTGTAACAACTTTGTTATTTTGAGATTGGGTCAAAGATTGTACTGATACTTTGTGTTTACATGTGAAATTGTCCAGACAGGTTTTGTATTGGGATGTAGATCTTACATGATGTTTGAGCAGACTTGGTATAGGTTTTTCATGGGCATTGTTTTATCCAATGTACATGTACGTATAAGGCCAATGTAAGTTTATTTTTAGAAAACCTGATTTAATGTCTGGTTATATTCTTTCAGTGGATATAATTGTATGCAATGTATTTTCCTTATGTGTCAGGAAATGTTTTGTATCTTGTGAGGTTATTGAATCTCAAGTAAGTCAATCTGTGACATCGAGATGCCTTGGGTTTAAAGTTGTAAACCATATAAATACGTATTTTTTCATAAATCCTTTCAAGGTCGCACTTTTATTTGTTTGTTTTGGGACCACTCGGGTCGCGTGGTCATAAAGTAGGGAACCTGTAGGGAGCCCAAGTGCGCCCTCAGTGTTGATGATTATGAAAAGTTAACTTTGGGGTCGCGACCTGTAGCCTCTTTCTCTCTGGTAGCATTTGCACGAGAGAGCACATTATTTTATCTCTGTATTTCTCTCCATTTTGTGGGGAGCATGGCTCTGGCCATGCTCCACATGCTATTCATTTGGGAGGGATGGTTTCGTAGAGCTCTCAGTGAGTATTATTTTGTCTTGAAATATCTTTTGAGTTGAGAAATATTGTGATTTATAGGGCTGTTTCAATCGGTATATTATTGTAAACTTGTGTGTGTGTAGCCAGCCTCGTGTTGCGCTGACCTTTTGCCCTTTAGCTGTACATAAGTAACAGTGTGCATTTGTAATGTACATGTACATGTATGCTATTTTGTAGTCTATGTGCTGTATGGCATTGAATTAAATCAGTACAGGAGATCATTGTTTTATATTTAACACGTCATCATGTAGAATTTGTTACTTGTATCTATTGTTTCTTCTTGGTGAATCCTCGTCCTTTATAAATAGAGGACCGGCCTCCTTCCCGTGTCTCTACAATACCTTTTCGATGATGAACGTCGTGATACCATGTTTAGCTTCTGCAGAGGAGTCAGTCTTAGCATAGACCACCAGGACGTCGGCGTCTGGCCCGTTTGTGATCCAAAACTTGGTGCCGTTCAGTACGTAATGGTCTCCTACGAATAAACAATTATACAAATTTTATATGCGTAAAATTATTTGCTCCGAAGTAGACTTCAATGTTACAACTAGCCATACAGAGGAAATGGGGGTAGTGAGTGCTGTGGTCGGGCCGTCTAGATCACTGGACCCGAGTTCTGGTTTTGAAAGAGTGTGGGTTCAGGTACCAGTCTTGGCACGAGACAAAGTGTCCTAGAGCAAGACACTTAACCATTATCGCTTCACCCTTCCGATGGGACGTGAAGTTGTACTATTATTATCATTTTATTTGCAACCACAGAGCACGTCAAAATATGGCTGGATTTAAATGCAATAGAAAAAATTACCAAAGTGCTAACAATACAAGATACAATAAAATAAATATTACTTAAAGGCACTGTACACGTTTGGTAATTACTCAAAATATATATTAGCATAAAAACTTACTTGGTAACGAGCAACGGAGAGCTGTTGATAGTATAAAACATTGTGAGAAACGACTCCCTCTGAAGTAACGTAGTTTTTGAGAAAGAGGTAACTTCTCACTAAAATAATAAAAGACTTCTGGCCAGAAGCCTTTTATTCCTATCTGAAAGCACACTAATTTGTACAACAAGGGTGTTTTTTCTTTCGTCATTTTCTTGCAACTTCAATGACCAATTGAGTCCAAATTTTCACAGGCTTGTTATTTTATGCATATGTTGGGATACACCAAGTGAGAATACTGGTCTTTGACAATTACCAAACGTGTTCAGTGCCTTTAAGTACCCAAATTGTGACAAGCATTTAGTGAATAGAAACGGTAAAAGCCATAAAACATGCATCATATTCATAGTAAAGAAGAATGATAAAATACACTTCAAACCCTAAAAATATATACAATAAAAGCAGTGATAAAATATGACTAAAAAGGAATATTGACCAGAGAAGACTACATGTACTTAGTTGGCAGTCATAACATATTATTATCAGGGCTTAAATGAAAGCAACAATAATTATTATAGTTATTAAGACTGCAAATTAAACAGACACCAAGGAACGAAACTGTTTTTCAGTCTATTTAGGCTTGTAGGTCCCACATAACTAAGAATGGTCTCGTGGGTTTGAATCCCACCCAAGTAATATGCTTGGTTTTTTTCACAGGACTCTGGAAAGTACTGAATAGAAAGTGCTAAACAAAGATCGGTGTATGGGTAAACAAAAAATGATATTACTTTTGTTATCATAAAGTCAAGCTAAAAATGTTGCCTATAACATTTTTCTGTACACAGCGAACCATAGACGTACCTTTCTTTTCTGCCCTCAATCTCATTGACACAACATCTGATCCACTATTGGCCTCACTCATAGCCAACGCTCCCATATGTTCACCCGAGATCAACTGCAAAAAGTAAAGACAAACTCTTGTACGTCTTAGATTTAACACTTATATGATATGTGATGAGCACTTTATACAAATGGAATAAAAGAGAGGGCGATGAAGTCTAAAAAAGCCTTTTCAAACCAGTAGGGTCTTGGCCCTGCAATAAAGGACCGAGCCGAAGGCGAAGTCCTTTATCGCACCGCCTTGACCCAGCCAGATTTTATAAAATTGTGTTTTGATTTCACTTAACAGACTAATGTTTGAAGTTTGGTTCTGAGGAGTGCAAAGAGCTCTCCTAAAAATAATAAAGGAAAGCAATTTATAGCTCTCCCCTTTTCCTTAAAATGAAGGACTGAAATGAAAGTCTTGTTTTATTAATCATAAAAAAAAAAAAATCACGTTAAGAAAAAGTTGCATTCACCTTTGGAAGGTATTTGGCTTTCTGCGCATCGTTTCCATTGCGTACAATCTGATTGACGCAGAGGTTAGAGTGCGCTCCGTAGCTGAGAGCGACTGCTGCCGACGCCCTGGTCATCTCCTCCATGACTATACAATGGTCCAAGTATGAACCCCCTGTACCTCCCAACTCCTCTGTGAAGACAATTTGAAATTAGGAACAACTTTTTCAAATAGGAAACACAGATCTTTTACAAAATACAGAGCTCAAAATATCACTGACATGGAGTCCAGTAATGTTCAGCAGTTCTGCGCTCGATTTCACAAAGCACACCGAGACTCATCTTGAGACATGTTGTCAATATTACCGAAGTGATTTGTATTGCGATATCACACTTTGCTTAGCAAGTAGCTGGATACACGGCTGAAGATCAATCTTAGCTCTTTGCGAAGTCAACCCCAGGGCCTCTTTTCACAGCACTGCTTACATGTACTGCAGAATTTTACACTTACAGCCCACAGAATTACTTACCAAACAGGGCACCATAGGCCTAAGTACTTCATTGGGCCCCAGGAATCTAGTGTTTTTCCAAACACAATCTTTTCAAGATTGAATAATGTATACTGTTCAATACTAAACACTTTCCTAAAAGGTCAGCAGAACACAAAAGAAGTAAGCCTATTCTTTATAGGTCTTGTAAAAAGTATTTCTGTTCAGAGATTTTCTTAAAACTCAGAGCCCAGACAGGCCATCATTACTTACACATTACTGTTGGGCCACTCCATAAAAGTCCAAAAAGTAAAAACAGACTTTAGAACTTCCCCAGTCCAGTCCAGTCTCCCACAATCCTTTCCTAAGTTCTGCCTAAGCTTGATAGACTCGGTTAGGGTACGGCACATTTGTGACGGTACCCATGCTTAACTTTAAGGCAACTCTTTGGAACATGTTCCTCCGTTCAACTCACCAGGCACAGTTAACCCAAGTAGACCAAAATCACCCAATTTCTTCCAGAATTCCTGAATGATAAATGTGAAGAAGATACAACAATTAGAATTTCACAAAGAGTTAAGATTGATCTTAAGTGCAAATCCATCTTAATTGCTAAGGAAAGTGTGATGTCACAATACAAATCACCATGGTAACACTGACAACTCATCATAAGATGAATCTTAGTGCTTTGTGAAATCGACCCCAGGCCTATCCATCAGAAGTCAAAACTTTTGGTTGGGATGAAAGACCTTGGTTAAGACACACACATCACATAAAAACTGCCTGAACTGAATATCGGCTCAATCTTATGAACAAATCTCATTTATTCAAGTAGATCTGTTGTTTCCCCCTCACTCCCTGGTTTCTAATGTTGGCAAACATGTTTCATGTTTCTAGCTTGATAAAATAGAATTAGCTGTTGCAAACTGCTTACCAACCAAAAGGACCTGTGGTATAAATGCAAAAAATAAGTTTGTGGCCTGACGTTTCGACCCTAGCAGAATCTTTCTCGAAGGCTAAATGACAACACAACACACATAAACATGTTTACAAGTGTAACAAGAGCAGTCAAGTGGAAATACATGAATAGAGAGAGAGAGAGAAGCAGAAAGCATTCAGAAAAAGCAGGGGGTAGACAAGAATCTAATGACAAAACCCAAATCATGATTTTTACCATTTTCAGTTTTTCCAAACATATCTTATTTTCTATGAGAAAAAAAGAAAAAAAGAAAAAAAGAAAAGAAAAATGAAATCTACAAGTCAGCCAGTATTATTTAAACTGAAAATGGTAAAAATCACTCCAAGTAGTCCGAATGGCTAGTTCAGTGTTGAAAAAAATCCCAATTTAATATGAAACATTGACCGGTGAAAAAGGTGATGGACTTGTGGAATGGACAAGCTAGCTGGTCCTGCTGGCCAGCCACTAAAAAGGTTAAGGCCCAAGCCCTGTTATAGACTTGCTTCCTTCTGATGAGGCCTCCTCGGTCTTATTATTTTTATTAGTCTGGTTTATTAAAACTATTGCACTTGTAGCTAAAGGCTAAATTGAGGCAATGCATATACATCAAGATAAAAAAAATTACAGGCTCACTACACAGAACAAAATTAAGTGTAAAAAACCCCACAAAATCCGCAAAACAATATAAACAATTAGGAAGTCAGCACTGTTGGCATTTCAAATGTTGACAAAATGTAGGGAATCGGACTCTTTTTAAAACGGTTTTACACTTCACTTGAGATAGTTTTTTCATCCCCTCTGAGTTGATATTGCACATTGGAATTTCTTGGTTGTGCTAACCAGTCCCTAAATGAAAGAGAGTCTTTTGATAAGATGGCAAAATTTTACAATAATTTCCTTCTACAATCTTGTAATAATAATAAATTATATTAACCCTCTTGCTGTCTGACCATTCAATACCATTCACTGTGGTTTTGAATGATAGATAAGCTATGCCAGCCTTGCAATATGATACCATGAGGGAATGCATGTACACAGTTAGTTCTGTGCACAGTTGTGCCACCATACACAACTTTGGCAGTTGAATGGTTTCAAATGGTTGGTCAACTCACTTGAAAATGTTGCGAACAGTAGGAGGGTTAACCCTAACTCCCAAAGCGTTTTTACTAGAATCCATCCCTAACCCAACACATTCCAACAGCTTATACTACCATGAGATGGGAACTGTACCCAATCTTAGGGGGACGATACACAACCTAACAAACTCCAACAGGCCTTTTTTGTTTGATTTTGTTGGAGTGTGTACACTTGGCATATGCAAAATTTGATCAGTGAAATCACACAGTACCCAACATAACATAATCCAACAACTATCTCATTAGACCATGTAGGAAAGAGCAATGCCAGACATGTACATTTCACACATCCACCATACCCACTCAATCAAATTCCAACACCATTACTTTTCAGCAAGGATACACAATCCCACAGAATCAAACACCCAATCCTAACTTCACTGTACTTAACCTAACAAAATTAAACACTTTGCCCTGTTTGAATTTGTAGGGTTAGGGATTGTTAGGGTTAAAGAGATGATTGATATAAACATAACAGTCTGATTATGATTTAACATAAGAAACGATGGATCAGTTCTTACCCTCTGGTTATCGAATGTGTTCTTGACGTCAATCTCGGCAGCCTTGGGGGCAAGTTCATCTTGGAAAAATCGAAACACAGATTCTCGAAGCTGTATCAAACAAAATGTTGTAATTATTTCTCCACAAACAATCACCAGAACCTCAAAATTTCATCTTTGAGAGGGCAAGGCCATTTTTATTTATTAAAGGTAAGGGCACTTCCATTGGAAAATCTATGAGAAAATTTAGAAGAGACACCAAGGCCAAGACATGGGGCAGATTTCGCGATGATTACAGGCGCTGGTAACCATGTACAATTTCACAAGACCGCAGGGCTTGTAGCTAAACATTTTTACTGGGCCAGAATTTATTTCACAAGACCAGAAGCTTCACGAGAAATAACTTTCTACCCAGTAATTATTATTATTTTTTTTTAAAACAAGCCCTAAGAGAAGATCGATCTTATTTGTGTTGCCCGCCCAAGGTGAAGAGAAAACATCACCTTCGGAGGTACATTAAAATGTGGGGGTTTGACTCCTGAAGAAGAAACACAAAGGAAACTTGTGAGTTGGTCTACTGTTTAAAACAATGTTCTCTTCAAGACATCAGATAAAAGAATCGAATACATACAAAATCAAATATAATACTGAATAACTAAACTCAAAACTAAACAATACCCATAACATATCTTAGAAACACTCAAAGACCTGGCTAGTCTATTTACATTTTCTGTACTCTGTGTGTTGTGTCATCAACTCAAATTAATGCTTTGGGAACTTAAGCAAACTCCAACTTTCTATTCCCAACAATCTATAATAAACCAATTTAAAGAAACACATAAAGGTAAGCGGATAAAGAAAACACTTAAAAGAAACACCTTCTGATACTGGTGCACAGTCCTGGGTCTAATATAAACACAGTTCCTTGTGACTTGACAAAAACAAAGTTCCTTCTACCACAATCTTAAACCGCTTCATAGCCTGGCACTTGCCTCTCACATCATGAACCAAATGGACAGTTAACACTAACAGAGGCTTTCCAAGGCTATCCTATCTACCAGGCCACCACTGACCACAGACCACAGACCTCATGGCATGAAAGTGTTAATTAACTAGCAGACATTAGGGTGCCACACTGGGTCTAGGTACAGTCCCCATGCCCTACTGTACATACATGTAGGCATACATTTGTGTGTTACATAAATGGCATCACTACACTTAGAAAGTTGAAACTACAATGACTTTTCCAACTCAAAATACACCTGGGTGGCAAGTAGTTCAAAACAAATCTTAATATAACTAAATCATATGCAATACTGACTTTAAAAGGATCAAATCAATAAATCCTACAAGCATAAGGAAAATGGTATAATAAGCAAATATAAAGACATCACTCTCAGTGAGAATCCATTAAACTGAACAAGTGCTATATGCTTGAAACTTAACTGAGTCGGCTCATAGTTGATCAAAGTTTTGGAAGCAACCTTACTTATTTATGATCCCCAAAAGTTATCAAAAAGGGACACAATGTTATCTAAACAATATAAAGTAAATATGACTTTAAATAAACTCTACATACCTGAAGAAGAAACACAAAGGAAACTTGTGAGTTGGTCTACTGTTTAAAACAATGTTCTCTTCAAGACATCAGATAAAAGAATGGCTTGAAGGGGCATGGGATGCCAACTCACCAGTCCTCTAATCCTCTAATCTCCAGGATGTTACATAACCCAACTGCTGTTTCATGTTGAAACACACCAACTTGTATAAAATGTAACTTGCATGAAATAGTAGTCATCAAGTTAACACAATATATAATGGAACCAAAAAATTAAGGGGGGTAGTAAAAACCCATGGCCTCTACACTCTCCCCTGGAAAATTAAATGTTGTCCTCAACATTTCTAAACGTAAAATTGATCAAAGCAAAATGGCAAAAACAAAAACAAAATTCTTAAAGGTTAATTCA
The DNA here is from genome assembly GCA_037783415.1 of Leptasterias polaris. Taxonomy (NCBI): domain Eukaryota; kingdom Metazoa; phylum Echinodermata; class Asteroidea; order Forcipulatida; family Asteriidae; genus Leptasterias; species Leptasterias polaris. Next base: position 1,283,544 of record JAZGTN010000153.1, on the reverse strand, counting down.
ACAACGGAATAGGGAATATGAAACTTCAGAAACTAAATTATTCAAAGCTTACCACCAATAACTAATCATGTCCAATCTGCGCAAAACTTCCATCCTAAATTTGGATAAATGACACAATGTGTGCAACTCTAAAAACAAAATTTGGCTATTTGTTACCCATCACTGGTTGATGGTGGTATGGTGATGAGTACCAGGGGTGCCATGGTGGCATCTGCAACTGCGGATAGGGCATCATCATAGGGGAAGTCCAAGGCATGCTGGCAGGTTGTGGGCACATCATCAGTGGTACTGCTGGAGGTGTATTTGTGGGATGCAGCCATGGATGGTGGTAGTGCGGGGTACTTCCCGCAGTCACTGCACTCACGTCATGTGGACCTTGCTGCGGCTGACCCAAATGCTCATAGGCCAGTCGCTCTGGGGGCTGTCTTTGTCTTACCGGGTAGGTTCGTGCATCCTCCTGGATGGTAAGGGGAGCTGTATTGAGGTGGCATTCTCGTTCTGAAGCTGGGGCGACGGAGTCAGAAGCTGCCTCTGGGTCCGATGCATTCACTGGGTCCGAGGGCAGGGGTGGAGCTGGTTCATCCATGATGGGTTCAGGAACGATGACTGGCTCAGGAACAATGGTTGTCTCTGGAACGGTGACCGGTTCAAGATCATGTACTGGTTCTGGTTCAACAGTCTGTTCCAGAGTGATTGCTGGTTTCGGGAAGACTACTGGTTCCGCTGCAACCAGTGGTGTAGGGAAAATCACTGCCTCAGGTGTGGAACATGGATTGGCTGCTGTGTCATCTTCAGTCATATCACCGGCTGGGGTGAATAACTCAGCTTCATGGTTCAATGGTGCAGTGTGTGTCACAGGGGGACATGGCGCCATTTTCTGTGTGGGGGCCGAAACTGGGGGTCTGGACTGTTGTGGCATCTGTCTGAAGACTGGAGTTTGAAGATGGCCATTGTATTCATCTTCAGAATTGTCAGTGTCGCTGGTATTTGGTTTAGCCCGTGGTGCTGGCCTGCTTCTGGTGCGGGGTGTTTGCACACAGCGAGGTGTCCTCGACTTAGTCGGTTCGTCACTGATGAGGTCATTACAGGGTAGCAAGAGATTTCTGTGAAGAGTTCGTTTCCTGCCCGTCCCCTTTTCTGGATGCAGCTCGTACACTGGGGAGTCATCACTTAGTTGTCTCACCACCGTATGGACATCACTTTCCCAGTAGGCTCTCAGCTTGCCAGGCCCACCGGTTTCGTTGAGGTTCCGCACAAGTACTCTATCACCAGGTTGAAGGATAGTGCTGTGTGTCTTCTTATCATAATGGTGTTTGCCACGGGCAGATGACTTGTCGGCATTTTTTCTTGCCACCTCATACGCCTCTTCCATCTGTCGTTTCCAGCGCTGACTGTAGTCTTGATGGTCCTTCGGTGGTGTTGTTATTTGTGACAACCCAAAAGCCAAATCGATGGGAAGTCGAGGGGGGCGTCCATACAGAAGAAAGAATGGAGAGAATCCAGTGGTGTCGCAACGAGTGCAGTTATATGCGTGTACCACTTTGTTCAGAGATTCTTTCCAGCGGGACTTCTCTCTCTCGGGCAATGTACGGAGCATCCCCAGAAGGGTCCGGTTAAATCTTTCCACTTGGCCATTTCCCTGCGGATGGTAGGGGGTGGTTCGTGAGGGCGTGATGCCAGATAGGTGTTGAAGTCTTCGGAATAGTTGATTTTCAAACTCTCTTCCTTGGTCATGGTGAAGTTTATGCGGGAAGCCAAACCTCAAGACGAAGTCATTAAAGATCTTCTCTGCAACCGTCTTACCAGATTTGTTAGTTGTTGGGTATGCTTGAGCAAATCTTGTGAAATGATCCATGACGACCAAGATATATTCATACCCTCCAACACTCCTCTCAAGATGGAGAAAATCGATGGAGACCATTTCAAATGGGGCTGTGGTGATTATGCTTCGGAGGGGCTCTCTGGTTTGTCGATTGGGTTTCTTCTGCTGCAAACATCGGCAGACGTTCGTCACGAAGTGTTCAATGTCTTTCTGCATACGGGGCCAATAAAAACGATCTCGTGCGAGGTGGATGACCCGTTCAGCCCCTAAGTGGCCCATTTCTTCATGAAGCTCCCTATAGACTATGCGGTGGTACTTACGAGGAAGGACGAGTTGGGACCTTGCACCTGCTCTCCGACATAACACTCCGTCTTCGTCAATACTTAGCTTGGACCAGTCACGAAGAAGAATGGTAGTATCTGGATGTTCTCCTGCCCGCGCTTGTCTATCCGGACGCTGTCCCCTGTCAACATGGCCAAGAACTGGACCGATGATAATATCAGCATGCTGAGCTGCCTTCAGTTCTTCCTTACTTATTTGATGGGTTGATACTGTCTCATCGTCAGGGCAGGACATGTCCGTTGTAATTGCTGTTATCCAAGGGCAGAAGACAGACTTTCTTGCAGTAATTGCCTGGGTTGCTGCACTAATATGATCATTACTGACCTCCCTTGTACACTGAGCCATGTACTCATCAAAATCAAGTGGTATACGAGACAGTACATCAGCATCAGCGTTGTTCCGTCCTGGGCGATACTTTATCGTGAAGTTAAAATCAGCAAGTTCTGCTACCCAGCGGTGTCCTGTTGCGTTGAGTTTGGCCGAAGTGAGGACGTAGGTGAGTGGATTATTGTCAGTATACACGGTGAAGCTGGGTGCATAGTACAGGTAATCCCGGAACTTCTCGGTGACTGCCCACTTCAAAGCCAAGAACTCAAGCTTACCCGAGTGAAGATGGTAGTTCTTTTCAGCTGGGCTGAGTGTACGGGACCCATAACCAATTACCCTCTTCTTGCCATCTTGTTCCTGGTAGAGAACTGCTCCCAATCCGTCATGAGAGGCATCGGTATGCAAGACAAATGGTTTCTCGTGGTCTGGGAAACCCATAACTGGAGCGCACAATAGACACCTCAGCAGACGATCTAAAACTGCCTGGTGGCCGTCTAACCAGGCGATTGGTTGCCGTGATGAGACTTGCCCTGCAGTGTTTTTCTTAGGAGTTCCCCTGGTTGTTTTCTGAGGTCTCTTTTTGTCAAAGATATCTTCAGTGCCTGGTTTCCGTAGCAGCTCGTACAGCGGCCTGGCGATGCTGGAAAAGTTTTGGATGTATTGTCGGTAGTATCCAAGCAGACCCAGCATTTTCCTCAATTCACCAACCGTGCCTGGTTTCTTCTCTCTAAGTATTTCAACGGCCGCAACATCAGCGGGGTCCATCTTGTATCCTTCGCTTGATACAATTCGTCCTAGGTAGCGGACTTCCTTCTGGAAGAGGCTGCACTTACTAGGTTTCAGTTTGACACCCTTTTCCTGCAAGCGACGTAAGACTCGACGAAGATACTCCAGCTGGTTTTCAAATGTGTCACCATAAACCAAGATGTCATCTAGATAAACCACAGCAATTTCACCAACCAGTCCTTCTAGACAAGACTCCATACATCGCTGGAATACGGCGGGGGCATTTGTAAGGCCAAATGGAATACGAAGCCACTCATATAAGCCCCAAGGGGTGATGAATGCTGTCGCTGCTCGACTCTCTTCTGCCATAAAACCTTGATGATAGGCCTTGCCCTGGTCGAGTGTTGAAAACCAAGAGTTTCCTCCAAGACTATCCAGGACATCTTGAATACGGGGAATAGGTTGTCGGTCTGGTATTGTCTTGCGGTTAAGTTCTCTGTAGTCGATACAAAGACGGAGAGAGCCATCTTTTTTTCTTACGCACACCACTGGAGAAGAATATGGAGACTCTGACTTTGAGATCCACCCTCGTCTCATTAAATCTTGTAAGTAAGATTTAACTTCTCGATAAAGGGGTGGGGGTATCGACATGTATGACTTCTGGACCGGCTGATCATCACGTAAACGGAGGTGCATTTGCAGGTCTCGAATGCATCCTAAGTCGTTGTCATCTCGGGCAAACGCTCCTGCCTCCTCCTTTAACATTTCAGATGCTAGTTTACGCTGTTGTTCTGTTAAATGGCTAATATCAACAGGGGGAATCCATTCATCACCGTCCCTCATAGATTTGATGGAGCTCACCTGTACTTCTGGTTGGGTCGGTTCTGGGTTTACGCACTCGTATGGTAGGATCTCATCAGTGTGGACCAGGCTGCCAAGGGGGGTACTTCTCCTGAGCACCACACCATGGTTTGCGGAGTTGGCTATCAGGATGGGGACCTTACATGACGAGCCTTTTCCAAGTTTGATTACAGATGGCTGAGGCTGAAGTTCATCAGGAAACGGTGCTGTAAAGTCTGGCTCGAAGAGAACGGCGGTACCCACCATTGAGCAGTTCGGGTATACCCGGCATGAAATCTCCATAACACTTCGCTTAGGGATTGTGACATCTCTCCTACCCGCTCTAACACTACAAATGTTGCTCGGCAACTCTTCTTTGATGAGGTTGACCAAAGCTCTGACTTCCCTCTTTGCTATTGATGGAAAGGCTGCTTCAACTGCTTGGACTGGACTGGAACCAGAATTATCCATTTTGACAAACTCCTCAATAACGTTGTAACCAATGATCGGGACTCCAGTAGCTGATTGGGTGACTAACATTGGTACTCTGATCTGTTGATTCCGCCCTGCTACCAATTTGAAGGGGACTTCAAGCCAGCCTTTAAAGGGGATGGGGGAGCCATTCGCTGCTGTGAGGTTGAGGTTCTTGGCACCAAGGAGTTCTGAAAGGGGCCGAATTTGTGAATTTGGGATGTTTGTCATTTTCCAGTCATTGGGGATGATGGAAACCTGTGCGCCAGTATCCCACAATGCCCTTGTCTTGACTCCTTGGATCCAGCAGTTTACCAAACATCGTTTTCCTACCAGTCGGGTCACTTTGGTTTGTTTTGACGGAGAAATTTGACATACATGTACATGGGACTTGGTGGCTGATGATTGTCGGGTTACTGCTCGTCCCGCGGCAGTAACCTCTCGTCGTTTCCCGCCTGGTAGTTCCTGGCCTGACGACATCCCCGGGCGAAATGTTCACTGGAGCCACATCTGTAACAGTGGTTGCAGTAATCACCATTACCTTGTTGTTGGCAGCCCGGACAACCTCGGCGTCTCATCTGGGTGTTCTGTGGCCGTCTTTGATCACGCTGCCGTCTTTGTTCCTGGGGTTGATTTGAGTGAAGGTTATTCTGTAGGCCCGTTAGCTGTTTTTTTAGGTCGGCTATTTCAGCAATCCCAGCTTTCAATTCTGCAAGGTCGGTCATCAGAGTACCCGACTTTGGTTTTCTCTTTTCAGGTTCATCGCTGGTGTTCTGCTCAACAGCCTTGACGGAGGCAGTCCTTGGCTGGCCCAACTTCTCCCTGCGCTCAGCTTCATGGCTAGCTGCAACATTGAGCCTCTCGAAGAGAATCTCGTCAGTTGTAGTCTTGTCTTCCAGAAAGGGTCGTAGTTCGCTCTTCACAGCATCACATCTCAGGCCTGTCAGTAGGGTATGCAGGAACATGCTCTGCACCAGGTTGGGGTCGTATTGTAAACCTGATCCAGACTCCTGGCATGCGAAAACCACTTTCTGCTTCAGGTCTAGGGCACGGACGAGGAAGCTTTGTGGCGACTCTTTGCCGTCTTGCACCAATCTAGATAACTGGTGATATAACTCTGTGGCATCCTTCTCCTGAAAGTGGGATCGTAAAACCCGACGAAGAGTGGGAAGGGTCAAGTCCTTCCTCCCCTCTAAGTAGCTCCTGAGAGATGAACCCGGTACAACGGCCCTTATCACTGCCTCCACCACCTCTCGCTCAGGATGACCCTTGGTAAGGCCAATCTCCATTTGGTGAGCAAGACTCGAAAATGATAACCGGTCTCGTTGTCCCAGCTCACCAATCTGGCCTGAGATTTTGAATTCTCTCCGAGCGAGGGTCAGTAAACTGTTGGAGCTCGTTGTGGTTTTGAGTGACATGACTGGCTTCTGGTCCGGCGTGGGGTTTTGTGCTTCAACAGCATGGGGTAGGTCAGCAGCCTGTGGTGGTTCGCCAGCCAAGGGCTGGTCCTCTGGAACGAGCCCTTTGATGAATTCGGACAGCTCAGTGAAGTCGGACATCCCTTGGTCTTCCATCTCATCGACTTCGTCTCTGTTGAGGTGACGGTTTATTTTCCTCATCAAGAGCTGACGGCTGTCCTCCTTCCCATCTATCTCCTCATATCCTGGTATGTTCAGATGTTTACATACCCTCAGTAGATGGGTCTGTTCCAACAGACTAACCTGGTTAGTGACTTTCTGGTACGCCTGTAATGATGACTCGGCCATGACAACTCTCTTTGACGCTCTGGACTTTTCCTGGGTTTCAACTCTTTCTGGTGATCCCCTGGCACTTCTCCACTCGTCACTAGGTTTCCTGACACTGTCACTTCTTTCTGTTGGTATACCCTTATCAGTTCACCAGGTAGTGCTTGATTAGACTCATCTACTTATTCTCTGCTCCGGTTCATTGTCGCTGGACAAGCGTTGTCATTCCGCCTGTAGGTTGGTGATGCAGGGAGAACACACTTGTCCCTTCGTGGTCGCCAAATGTTGCCCGCCCAAGGTGAAGAGAAAACATCACCTTCGGAGGTACATTAAAATGTGGGGGTTTGACTCCTGAAGAAGAAACACAAAGGAAACTTGTGAGTTGGTCTACTGTTTAAAACAATGTTCTCTTCAAGACATCAGATAAAAGAATCGAATACATACAAAATCAAATATAATACTGAATAACTAAACTCAAAACTAAACAATACCCATAACATATCTTAGAAACACTCAAAGACCTGGCTAGTCTATTTACATTTTCTGTACTCTGTGTGTTGTGTCATCAACTCAAATTAATGCTTTGGGAACTTAAGCAAACTCCAACTTTCTATTCCCAACAATCTATAATAAACCAATTTAAAGAAACACATAAAGGTAAGCGGATAAAGAAAACACTTAAAAGAAACACCTTCTGATACTGGTGCACAGTCCTGGGTCTAATATAAACACAGTTCCTTGTGACTTGACAAAAACAAAGTTCCTTCTACCACAATCTTAAACCGCTTCATAGCCTGGCACTTGCCTCTCACATCATGAACCAAATGGACAGTTAACACTAACAGAGGCTTTCCAAGGCTATCCTATCTACCAGGCCACCACTGACCACAGACCACAGACCTCATGGCATGAAAGTGTTAATTAACTAGCAGACATTAGGGTGCCACACTGGGTCTAGGTACAGGCCCCATGCCCTACTGTACATACATGTAGGCATACATTTGTGTGTTACATAAATGGCATCACTACACTTAGAAAGTTGAAACTACAATGACTTTTCCAACTCAAAATACACCTGGGTGGCAAGTAGTTCAAAACAAATCTTAATATAACTAAATCATATGCAATACTGACTTTAAAAGGATCAAATCAATAAATCCTACAAGCATAAGGAAAATGGTATAATAAGCAAATATAAAGACATCACTCTCAGTGAGAATCCATTAAACTGAACAAGTGCTATATGCTTGAAACTTAACTGAGTCGGCTCATAGTTGATCAAAGTTTTGGAAGCAACCTTACTTATTTATGATCCCCAAAAGTTATCAAAAAGGGACACAATGTTATCTAAACAATATAAAGTAAATATGATTTTAAATAAACTCTACATACCTGAAGAAGAAACACAAAGGAAACTTGTGAGTTGGTCTACTGTTTAAAACAATGTTCTCTTCAAGACATCAGATAAAAGAATGGCTTGAAGGGGCATGGGATGCCAACTCACCAGTCCTCTAATCCTCTAATCTCCAGGATGTTACATAACCCAACTGCTGTTTCATGTTGAAACACACCAACTTGTATAAAATGTAACTTGCATGAAATAGTAGTCATCAAGTTAACACAATATATAATGGAACCAAAAAATTAAGGGGGGTAGTAAAAACCCATGGCCTCTACACTTGTCTTATGGGTTAGTATATTTTGATGCTCAATGGAACTGTATAAATACCAGACTCAAAGTCAACTTTTGAACATTATGTCTTTGTGGTAAAGATATTACACAGCTAGCTATTATTCACTAAAAAAACACAAGACTACCGGGCTTGTTAGATCATGAGTTTACTGGCCCAGGGCTAAAATCACTGGCCTCGGGTCTGCGGTCCAGTGTTAAATTCGAGCCCCTGTGGTCACACATTCAATCATGAGCAACGTAACTTGTACGGGGCGGGTCGTTTGAAGAATGGTTTAATAGAAATTACAAATTGTTTGACGTAATCAGTGTGCCAGTAAACAGCCGTTGATTTACATCCTTAACGCAGCAGCAGCAAACCCGACACGTGACAAGACAACATGGTCTACGCACCGCGACGACAACGCAATGGAAGGGAACCCCTCCATGTTGTTGATACATGAACCAAAATAAGTAGGGCAGACTGAAACGTGACAAGACAACATGGTCTACGCACCGCAACGACAATGCAATGGTGGGGAACTCCTCCATGTTGTTGATACATGAACCAAAATAAGTAGGGCAGACTTGACATCAAGTTTCTTCGGTGTATACTTAAAAATCATCAATTTGGAGCACAGAAAATTAGTACAATTAAATACCTTGTGTTGCACCATTGAAGTAGGCAATTTTCAAGCTATTTTATTTTTTGTTGTTGTCATTTTGGGGCATTTTTCGTAGATGGGCGTTTGGAAAATCATAGCAAATTGACGATCGCGTTGAGAGAGCAAGAAATTTGCTTGGGGGCTAGTAGGACCAAGAATAATTTCGAAAAAAAGAAGTACAGATACAGCAACCCAGTTACTGGGTCTATTTTAGATTGAGCTCTAGTCTTCGACAACATAGTTGCAATAATCGTAACCCTCCATCCTCTGCGATCATCGTGACGATGGAGGATTGTGATTATCGCAGCTATTGACAACAAGCCAAGACCAAATTAGTATAAAACTTCCCCCTCAAAATAAAATAGTAAAACAACTTTCCTAACGATATTCGATAATGTCAACTCTAATCATTAGCTATGTTATAGGTCGCGCGATATTGGCATTTCCTATTCTGGCCGCACACAAAAAAGAGGTGTTTCAAATTAATGTTGCTTCGACCTAACATACTGTCTGAGCTTCAAATTACTCCTGTAGGTCAATAAAACTCTCTTCTTTCATAATTCTTTTGAAAAAAGGCAAAACTTTACCTCACTTTTTCACGCATCAAAAAGATTCAGAGCATGGTCACCGACGTGACTACCGCGAGCGCAGCCATTTTTGAACTTTTTTGATAGATAAATATGGTTACAGTTTTCCAATTAATAACGCGCTCTCTCGACTTCTAATCGAAAAATACCGCCATCTATTGATAGAGAGAGGATTGGAAAGTTTACGGTGCTTTTTTTCCCGTTTCAATCGGTGAAGAAATAAGGTTTTTATGTATTTGTTTACCATTTTGGGAAAAATGTTGACTAAATTTCCTATTTTAAAGGAATACATTCAGCGACGGTGGGGTATGCTGTCAAACATATCAGTAAAATCCTTGTCCATTGGGTTTTGTTCCTGCGCGAGGTCGCGCATGCAATTTATGGAGGTTTTAATTAAACCAAGTACTCGGTGAAATCTCATTTTTTAACCTTTGAGTGCGCGTTAGGGATAGGGCTGATAAGCTTTAGTAGTGTGTGTGGTCTTAATTTAACAATCTCTGTACCTCAGTCGGCGACCAGAAGAGTACCGCGTGTTTGTTGTCTTTTGGAAGGCATAACTCATTAACGAAAGCACCTATGACAGTGGGGTTTGCACCATTGAATTTCTCCTGAGGAGACCTTTAATTTGATATAAAATTTTAATATATTTGAAAAAAAGAAATTTTTACTATAACATAGCTATAATCATTATTATTCATAATGTCACTCAACTCAAGTTAGGTTGAATCACCGACGCGGACGTTGGTGGCGCTATTTTTATGCCTAAATTAACCTCACCTTGTGTGACCGCATCACCACCGAACCCGTATAGCAAACAATATTGGGGGTGCGGAGTGATCTGATTTTCACAGCTTTGTGATAGGGCTGCAGCTCAATGGGTGTCATCTTAGATTCATTCATAAATTTCCGATGTTGTGATAAAAGTTTCGTCCGTGACCTGTCAATTCTTTGCCTGAAAAAATAGTTAAATATCGCCCCATTTTTTTCAAAAGAAGTTTGACACGTAATATCTTGTATAGGGGTACCTTGTCGGAGCTTTAATTGTCGAAATAAGAGATTTACGGGGTCTAGTCGACCTAGGTAAAGTTTAGTTTGTGACAAAAGAGCGTGTCGTGGCCGAGCGGATAAGAGCACCGGATCCAAGCTCTGGTGTTTCTGATCAGCAGAGTGTGGGTTCGAGTCCCGGTCGTGACACTTGTGTCCTTGAGCAAGACACTTAACTATAATTGCTTCTCATCACCCAGGAGTAAATGGGTACCTGTGAGGGCAGAGATGGTTCTTGTGATTGATTTAGCTTGATGCACTACATATTTGGCAGCACAGGCTGTATACTCCCCAGGGAGCTGAGATGGTTAAAGGAATGACACAAAAATGGGCCAGTGACCAGGGGTAATAATGTTGAAGCGCCATGAGCGTCACTGAGTGACGGACCTGAGCGCTATATATAAGAAGCCACTATTATTATTATTAAAATCACGTTGCCGAAAAAAGTTAGAGGTTCTCGAACATAGCCATGCCATAACGGCGATGCGTTGACCACCGAAATGGACGGTCATACTCCACTTGTTGAGGTATGTAATTTGACTATATTTTGGACAAATACAACTAAAGACTTGTTATTTGAGACAAAGTGAAAAAAATTGTATTTTCGTTGGAAAACTGCGGCCATTTTGAAATTGGGCGGTTGTTTTGAAAAAGCCAAAATAAAATGTTCATCAACTCATAAGCCAATGTTTTGACAGGAATACTTGTGTATAAATTTCCCATATGTTTCAATTGTTTGTACAGATGTATGTATGTATGTATCATCAAATGGCATGGTCACATTTTTTTCAGCCAAAGCGACAATCATTTTATTTGAGACAAAGTGAAAAAAATTGTATTTTTGTTGGAAAACTGCGGCCATTTTGAAATTGGGCGGTTGTTTTGAAAAAGCCAAAATAAAATGTTCATCAACTCATAAGCCAATGTTTTGACAGGAATACTTGTGTGTATAAATTTCCCATATGTTTCAATTGTTTGTACAGATGTATGTATGTATGTATCATCAAATGGCATGGTCACATTTTTTTCAGCCAAAGCGAAAATCATTTCAGGTAAAAAGTACGACTTTAGAATTGTGATAACTTCAGAACCGCTTGCGCTATGAAGCTAGGAGACCCCTTGTTTAATAGCAATTTGAAAGCTCTTTCAGAAAAAGCAAATTCTACAACTATCAAATCAACTTTGAAATTTGATGATTCTACCTACTCGATCAAGTCAAATCAAAGCTTCAGTTATTCTATATATATAATCACAAAGCCAAAGGTTCATGCATGGCTTCAAGAACTGAGAACAAAAAGCACACAAATTTCAGCATGGAATTTTCTTCATCAATATGTCATCTATTCTATGTCATCTATCGAATATTTTCCCTCCTAAGTCCTAGAAGTAATGTCCGGAAACTGGGCACAGCAAAGATTAGATTCTACCTGTTTTTGTTCGTCAGTAAGCCCGGATATGTTATCATCAATGTCGACGTAGGTCCCCTGCCGTCTGGAGGGTACTCCATTCTGCAACGGAGTCACTACTCTCGAAATACACGGCAAAATCCGCCTGGATAAATTGCTAAAATTTTTCACTAACGCTGCCATGGTTGTTCTGTGTAGTTTCTTTGGAACTCTACCGTGTGGTATAGTTCCTACCTCCTCTTAACTTGTTTACTACCACTGATATTGCGTAAGGTGAGATACCCGACTATGTTAGATAAAAAACAAAAGTGATATATTGGTGGCGCTGTTTATATTTCATTGCAAAAACTAGGAAACCAACACAGTTTATTAAAAAAGACGCTGTAAAAAATTCAAAATATTCATTTCAAGCTCGAAGGATGTTCAGAATTTGACAATTTGGCCTCCGTGTAATTTCAGGCCCGCATCACACAAACAATTGTAGACGTAAAGCCCGGTTCATACTTCCTGCGAATGCGAATGCGAAGCGAATTTTGACGTCACAGGGCTGTTTTCGCCGCGAATAATTCGCAGGAGTTGAACACAAGTCAACTCTTCCGAATTATTCGTTGCGAATTTGTGACGTCAAAATTTGTATCGCATTCGCGTTCGCAGGAAGTATGAACCGGGCTTAACAAGTGGTTGTAGATTATATGTTTAAGTAATTAAAGCGCTTGACAATTGACCATGAATGACTGGATGGACCATGAAAGTTTCTCGGCAGTATGTGTGGGTACCGGTCAACTCGGTCCGAAGCCAACTCGGTCCGAGTCAACTCGGTCCGAAGTCAACTCGGTCCGAAACCAACTCGGTCCGAAGTCAACTCGGTCCGAAACCAACTCGGTCCGAAGTCAACTCGGTCCGAAACCGACTCGGTCCGAAACCGACTCGGTCCGAAACCGACTCGGTCCGAGACTCGGTCCGAAACCGACTCGGTCCGAACTGAGTATAGTCAGAGCGGGGAGGTAGATTCAAGCATGATTCAAGTACTTAAACACGGAGCAGGCCTATTGTTTATTGAGGCTAAACTTAATAATTGTCTTTTCAGAAAAACGTGAATTTGGACACAAATAAGTCTCTCACACAACAATCTGGCATGATGAGATAAAGTTAAAGTGCAATTCTTTAATTATCCATTATTTTCATTTTTAAAAAGGCGGAAAAATCATAAAGAGATATCCATTTGTTCATGATAAAAACTTGCTATGCTCCCGAAAAGGACAAAGTCTTTTTGATCTCATAAAAACATAATAATAGAGGCATACGTTCCGCTACGTTCCTTATCATATTAAATATAGAACAAGCACTACAATTTACCAAAAAGGAATATAATATAATTATTTAGTGAACGTTTATGGTTTATAAATTATTTAAAAAAATTAGAATGCATTTTGCCCAATAATTTTTTATTCAACATGTCACTCACTGCCCAAAACAATTCACGATAATCAAATCACTTTCAGCTGAATATTATCATACAGTGAAGACCCATTTTATATGATGGTTATTAAAATGTGGCTTTGAGAAATCTATGTAATTTAACAAATATGTGTTTATGAAAGATATTTTAACCTTTTGTGGTGTCTGTGTTGTTTTATTTTATTTTTTAAAATTAAATAATCATAATGGGTTTTTTAATTTCTACAAATTATGCTTAGGCTCTCTACTATTATTTCATAATTATTTTCGAGGGCCTAACAATACCCAACTTTAAAACAAATAAAATAAACATCTGTTAAACTTAAAGCAAAGGGGATTCAATTATTAATGTTTGTTATGATGTTTTTTAGAAACATACAAAGACACAACAAAAAATACTCGAGTTGAACATTTGCTCACATTTTTTTCAGTTGAAATGTATTGCCTAACACATTTTTCAAAAGTGAAAAAACATATTTTGAATAATACAACTGCAAGTTATAGAGCCATACAGAGTCTCACATAAAACTTGTAGTCACTGCAGACATTTGTTTCATGTAGGCTTCACCTAAACAGTGGCGCTATTGAAGGCATCGGTGCACATTCATCCTGTTTTAATAGATGTTTGCATACTTCTAATAAACAAAGGAAGGTTTATTAGGACATCAGTTGATACAATTGCAGTAGTTAATTTTTCCAATTCAAAGAAATAATAATAATAGGTCAAATGCCAATTACTTCTTGTCAACCACACGTGTCGTGGCCGAGCGGATAAGAGCACCGGACTCAAGCTCTGGTGTTTCTGTTCAGCAGAGTGTGGGTTCGAGTCCCGGTCGTGACACTTGTGTCCTTATTAAGCAAGACACTTAACCATTATTGCTTCGTCCTTCGGATGGGACGTAAAGCCGTTGGTCCCGTGTGTTGTGTAATGCACGTAAAAGAACCCAGTGCACTTATCGAAAAGAGAAGGGGTTCGCCCCGGTGTTCCTGGTTTGATTGGCTGCATATTGCGCCACCAGCACCTTCTATGTAAAGAAATAGGTCTCAAAATTCAAAAAGTAGCTCCGCATATATACCTTGCAGGAAAATACTGACTGTTGAAGCGCCTTGAGCGTCACTGAGTGACGGATATGAGCGCTATATATAAGAAGCCACTATTATTATTATTATTGTTTATTAAAATTTTCGGACCGAGTTGACTTCGGACCGAGTTGGTTTCGAACCGAGTTGACTTCGGACCGAGTTGGTTTCGGACCGAGTTGGTTTCGGACCGAGTTGGTTTCGGACCGAGGTTGACTTCGGACCGAGTTGACTTGGACCGAGTTGACTTGGACCGAGTTGGCTTCGGACCGAGTTGACCCATAAGCGTATGTGTTCGTGCATTGACGTTTCTTAGCAGATATAGGCTCCATTTAGGCCCTTCGTTTTTTAAAGAAAAAAAAGGCGATACAAACGCTTGGTGGCGCTATTTAGATTAGGCCTAATCTAGGAAAACAACACAATTACTCAGACGCTGTAGAGCCCCCCCCCCACCCTACATATAAAGGGGGAGAGGCTGGGTTTTGCTCATCTGTTGTGAACTCTGGTTTGGCTTCGTATCTTGTAGGCTAACCTTTCTTACGAGTGACCTTGTACGTGTAGAACATTTCTGGAAGGCAATACTGCACTGGTCCAATGGGAACTTTTTAACGGTTGTTTCATAACTTCCACATAAGAGTTATGAAATTAACAACAGGACAAGTTTAAGATGTGCCCCTTTCTTCATATAGCAATAGTTTTCAAGATTTTATGTTTTCTTCCATTTGAAATGTGTACACAATTCGTGCCTGCAGGAAGGTCCAAGCTCTTTGGCTCTGGCGAACATGATTATATCTATATTTTGATTGTTGCCTTCGAAGGCCTGCAATCTAGATTGGAGACGCTATAGTTTTTCGGTCCCAGCGCCTATGTGCTTGGTGCCTCACGTCCAAAATACACGTACAAGAGCGTAGGGGCCGACACATTTTTGTTTGGCACCGTACTCGCACTATATAGTTCGTACTCCCGCGCACTCGTTGCTGTTATTTTGCACGCATGGCATATCATGGTAGGCCAATTTTGAACTCTAGTCTTTCAAATTCTTCTCTTACCAGCTTCTTGTAAATATTAAAGTTGAATGGGGCACACATAAACACACAGACTATCCTAGACACGCACCCCATTAATTTTCCCACGGAATGTTGATTTAACGAGCTCATTATTTGAGGGTCAAATTAAACAAAATATATATCATTGTTCAAGCGCTGCTTACAGATAAAGATCTCAATTAAAATACATGTCACTGAACTCAACCTTGGCCATGCTTTAGTTTCGCTTGTGGTACGGACATGACATGCAGCCACTCATCAATCATTTCCCATCTGTGAAAACGTTCTCTCATTCCTTCCCTATGGATGTTATTTTAATGTTGCCAAATTTGTCTTTATCTAGGTTATCAAAGTTTTGCTGAACGGAAACGAGACTGGTGGTTTGCTTGCGTGCACACGGCTACATGTATGATTTCACTCTTCCCCTTACACACTGATCTCTTTCCGGTGAGCACATGATTGTCACAAGACCCGGCTCACAAACAATTGAGTATTTCTTCTGCTCTCAGCAGCCGCAAGCAGTTTGTTCCCCCACCACCACCCCCACCCCCACCCCCACCCACACCCCACCCCCACAAAATCCACATGTTTATTTGGCTGGATTCGAACCCACGCCATTCTTAATTGTAGAGCAGATGTTACATCACTTGGCAACCGTGAGGCCAAGACTCGATTTCACAAAGAGCCGATATTGATCTTAAAATGTGAATCAATCTTACACTGCTAAGCAAAGTGTGAAACTGTGAAGTCACAGTACCAATCAATTGTGTGGTAATACTATGCAAAACTCATCTGAAATCGACCCTGCCAGATCGAGTACTGGTAATAGTTCAGTTTGTCAATTTGGCACTGGCACAAGGAGGAAATACACTAATACAAATAATTTTATACGGAGCTGTTTTCCAATTCTTAAGAAAATATATAACTTGCCAGCCAAAGAAAATCAAACTAAAAAAACCCACATGTTCTGATGTTATCACACAATCGATAGTTCCTGTTTGCGCCTTTTGTGAGTCAGATGTGTTTTTTGTGCACTGTGCGCATTTTAGGCAACTATACAGTAAGACAATGCACCATCAACCTTGTCCTAGGATGGTCGATGTTGCTGGGCCACGGTTTTTGTTCAAACATGCCTTGCTCGCTCACCGATACGGTGAGCTGCCCATGGTAGCGAAGTTGGTACGTACCGATACGGTGCACTGCCCATGAGAGCGAGGCTGGTATTGGTACGCGCCCATGGTAGCGTGGCGCATCATAGCTTTACATGCGTTTTGACTCCCCCAAAATGTCCAACTCAAAACATGGCGGATAATTGACAGACAGTAGGCGCGTATGACGTCAGTGCAAGAGGCCCATACAATACAATGACATACCAAACACTACAGTTAAGTATAAAGAGCAAGAACTGAGCCCGACTCAGAGTTTTACGGTTGTCCACCTGGGAGAAGGTGTGATTCCGACAGCTTTAAAGATTGACCTTGCCTTCATCCAAAGATCCACAGCTATGTTATTTTTGTGTGTACTTCGACGGTGTCGTTTCAAAGCATTATCAGCATGCAGGGCTTCAGCTGAGATCAGGCTTCCGGAGTCCCGGACACACGTTGGGGACATGTGTGTGATTACCTGGCAGTACTAACAAAATATACACCTGGCATCATTTCAGTAGGGCGCCCTCGCGCCTATGGGTCAAAAGCAGGTTGCTCATTGCTCAAGGAGGCCGCACGTTTCCATTGTTAATTTAGTCATTGGTGTACTTCTACAAGATGGCGGCTTGGGACTGCTCTCCTTGGGGTTAATGACTTTTGTAGGGCGTAAGGCAAATCAAGCCCAGGAAGTGGAAGGAAATCTGGTAAAATTGTAAATAAGAGGAACTATTTTGTCTTTTAATAAGCTCCAAGTTTTATTAAATGATTATAAGAGAACACTTCCTCAGTGGTCCTCATGCGAAGTTTTAAAGACGTTAACGCTCCTCGAAATACAAAAATACACTGCACAAAACTGTGGTGTTAAAAACTGACACCATGGGTGTTGTTACAATAGATGCCGAAGAGAAAACCACCATAGGGTGTTAAAATAACACAAATGTAATTGTTTTAGCAGAAATTAGTGTTATTTTAACACCCTAATGTGTAAGTTATGATTCTTTTTGGGAATCTATATGTGACAACACCCATGATGTCAAGTTTAACACCCTATAGTTTTTTTCAGCGTATAGCACTAATATCATTTTGGCGGCGGCGCGGGATTCTCGTTAATCACTAGTCATGCACGGACTATATCACATTTTGAATTTGACATGATGCACGTCAAAAGTGAACAAAACCCTTTGCAGTTGTTAGTATCAAACACGAGTTTCTACGATGGTTCACAGATGCCGGTTAAATATTAGTCATTGTTTTCATAGAGAGAAGCTGACCGAATTGGAGGTTACAATGGGAAGACTGTTCCGAATCCATTCTCACGAGAAGTCATCAAGTCAAGATAGTTGTGATGGGCTGTGATGGACTTAACTGTACTCGCGAAAAGGCCACCTTCGGCGACCTTTTCGCGAGCCTGTTAGTTCCCTGTTTCAGTAAGTTTTCGTGTTTTGAATGCAGAAAAAAAGAAAAACAAAGAGAGAAGTTTATGGGAAAATGAATATATCCTGGATTTTCCAATACCTCGGTGAGGTAATAATATGGACTGTCCAACCTCTAAAATCAATGACCATGAAAACTTACTTGGTGAGAAGCACTGTAGCTGTCAATAGTGTAAACTATTTTGAGGAAGGATTCTCTTAGAAGAAACATGGTTTTGATAAATTTTCACTCCAAAACATTCCGTCATAAGTATTTAGAAAACGCGCACTTTCCTTCCGGGTAGAAAACGCCGCACTTTCCTTACGGGGGCTTCAGCCATGCGGACGGATTCCGAGCCAATGAGACCCGGTTTCGAAAAGGGACATAAATTCCGACCATTGCCGAGACCGTTGTCATCGATCTCAGCGATTCGGCGTGCTCAGCAATCCGGATGACCAAATACGGTAGCATTACGTCATGCCATGCCAGCGCACAGGAAGCTAAAGTAGTCCAGTAGTGCCGTCCTGAGTCATGTTGCGGTACTGTCAACGTGTATTGTAAACAACCCCTTCTTGATATCTGTCTGCAAGCACTGAACAAGTGATTCGTTTGTAGGGGTGTACCCTACTAAATAAACGCCCATAGCACAAGGCCTGTAGTGTAAAATGCTAAATATTAAAAAAATACTTTAAACTTGCCCAATGACTCCTGAACTTTTATCCTCTGCTCAATTTGACATGGGTTGTCCCAAGTCCCATCGAGTTATTCTTCATCCAAATAAAAACACCCCCACACTGTCTTGTCCGCCGATTTTGCCACCCAGATATTCGGGCACGTAACTAATGAGACCGCGACTACAGCGTGCTAAAATGCCCGGCTGTCACCTGGATTATGAGTACGCTTACGCCGGATCGCTGAGATCGTGACACCGTCAATTCGAACCACGACCGTGTATCATTTTTGTCTCACAAGGTTCCCATTCGAAATTTTCTCGAAGGTTTTGTGCACATCCGTCTCTCGGCAGGACCCGAGAACCCCCCCCCCCCCGCCCCCGTTTTAGGACTGCACCCTGTGGAATCAAGTCAGACAATGAGTAGGCGTAATACTGAGTATTTTATTAATCACAGTTGTGGGTAAAATTAAAGACAAGAAATTGACACTTGAGACATTTTTGTAAAATATTGCGATGCCAGTTTGTCTTTCTGTCTAAATACCATAATTTACTTTACAAAATATGCTTTACTGTACAATTTTCAGCTGTTGGGTTAATACATAAATAAGAACAAATAGATTCATTTATAAAAAACAAACCCCAAACTCTTAGAGTTGAGGAAAGATTTCTTGACAAGAATTTAGCTTCATAAAAGTCCTAAAATTTAAATAACGGATGTTTGATCACACTTTACGAATAGCTCGAAGCAAACCACGCGAGAAATGCGACAACTTGCGACGAGAAGCCATTTCGGTCCGCAAGGGTGCCCGGTCTGAGCCGAACATTTGGTTGTGCTACATTCAGAACGAAAATGGCGCCCAGCAGCCACGTGACCAAAGGAAATCGGTCTATCCATCTATGTCGCAACTTTCTCAATACATAATTCTGGCTCTATCCAAAATACACATGTGGCCTTTTTTCTTTGTTCTGCTTGTCACGGTTTTATAACCTTTTGAGGAGCCGTTCAAACATCCGATACTTACATGTCACATGGAATTACATACAGTACATCAATAATTATAGGATCGAAATAAACTTTTGAAGAATATTTAATCCGTTTAGCTTACTTTTATATCAAGATTAACAAATATTCCCGAAGATTTTTCGGTCTGAAATTCTGCTATGTGGGAGTAAATTGAAGCCGACACACAGTCTCCTATTTCGATATCGAAATTGACATTTCACGGTCAACCCTTTATACATATTCTTTCTGTAATAGGGACTCGAGATAATTTGTCTCTGCTATGTGGGAGTAAATTGAAACCGACACACCGTCTCCTATTTCGATATCGAAATTGATATTTCACGGTCAACCCTTTATCATTAGTTATTCTTTCTGTAATAGGGACTCGAGATAATTTTGTCTCTACCACAGTGCCCTTTGTTTTAGAAATTGCAAACAAACATTATACAAAAAATAACGGCAGTCAAGGCATGCACAAGTTCAAAATTGACTTCACAAACTTTGCTTTGTTCAAAATTTGAACCTCCACAGACCTTTGCCATCTGCCATTTTAAGCCCACGATGTGCGGTGTTACTAATACAAAATGCGTACAAATTAATATGGCCCTGCCAACACATTGTCCGAAAATTGGGCCCAGGACACTATAACCTATCTGTCAGCAAACAAACAGCCAAAATCCCCACCTCGTGCTGAAACAAGCAAAATAACAACGTTTTGGAGGCCGTAGAGTATTTTAGACATGGGAAAGGTAAACTTTATGCACACGTCTATGGAAGTCGCTCTAACGTAGCAAAAGAGCTATTATTTTTAAAGGCACGGTACACCATTAGTAATTACTCCAACACTTAATGACCATACAAACTTACTTAGTAAAGAGCACTGGAGAGCTGTTTATATTATACAACATTGTTAGTAACTTTGAAGTAGTTTTAGAGAAAGAGGTAATATTTTACGCCAAATTTGAGTCTGAGAATAGCTTCATGCATATAAAGCCCGTCTCAGGCATCTGGAAGCACACAATTCTATGCAACAACTTGTTTTTCTTTCTTTCATTATTTCCTTGCAAATCCCATGACCTATAACAAATATTGAGCCCAAATTTTCACAGGTTTGTTATTTTATGCATTTATGTTGGAATACATGTGAGAATACTGGTCTGTGACAATTACCAAAAGTATACACTGCCTTTAAAAGCACATTATTAACGTACATAAAATCATCCACCACATTGCCTTCTACTATTAGCTTGTGCTCCGGCTTCGAATTGGTGGCTCCGTCTTTACTTTTGGCGCAGTGTACATTTTGTATACGGTGATCAAACGGATATCAGAGCCGGAGCCTAAGTCGGGTTTTTGGGGGGAAAGGCCACTGAATCGTTATTAGAGACTTTGCACAAATCTCGACTTGGGCTCCGGCTCCGGATTGGGCTCCGGCTCCGGATTGGGCTCCGGCTCCGGATTGGGCTCCGGCTCCGGATTGGGCTCCGGCTCCGGATTGGGCTCCGGCTCCGGATTGGGCTCCGGCTCCGGATTGGGCTCCGGCTCCGGATTGGGCTCCGTTATTAGTGTTGGAGCAGTGTACATTTTGTACGGTGTTTACAACATCAAACGAAGACCAGAGGAGCCGGACACGAAGCATAAGCCGAGGTTTGGAAAAAGCCCGTGGTGTTTTCAAAAGTGACCACCCAGTTTGCTGATATTTTAGTCTTAATATAAAGTGTTCGTTGAAAGCTAAGGGTTTACTATAGCTTAAGAATGCACTGTTTAAAAAAGACATATAGTTTATACTGTACCATACCTTTAAACAGTTGAAACATTTAAATACAGCTGAGCTCAAACACATATAACTCCACATTTTTTAAAACAAGTGCCCTTTTTTTATTGCGAAAGATAAACTATATAGGCTTACTTATGGATACAATTTGCATATTATTTGCAGGCATCTTTCGAGATTCAAGTTTCATCTAAGTAAAAACAAAAATCTTTACTCATCAACGTTGCAGCCTATTATAAATGCCGTCCCATCAACACTTTCTCTCTGCATAAAACGACTTGTAATAATCTTTTGTTATTACAAAGCACCATGACCTAAAGGTCAACAGTTAATACAAGGTCGGAGGTCACCGGAGGTCATTCCTCCCCTATGCAATATCATTAATGGAAAAGCTAATACTGGTTGGGTACTCTATTTTCATACTATGACAAAAGGTGATTCTTAAATGTAGAAAAGAAATATGGTGAAAAATAGTTTGAGAAATTCACAGTCCACCAATAGTATCGGGAAGGGGGTAAAGGAAAATCAACCTTTATGGCGTATTCAGCTTCAGCAAGTCATGGGGGAGAAGCCATTAATCAGCCCACCACTAAAAGTGACAGCGGCACGCTCAAACAAACTGAGCCGTAAGCTGTTACCTATTTAAGGCTTTAGCCACGCAACTGGTCGTCTCCTTAAAAAAAAAGGTGACTTCAAGGTATCAGCCGGAACAAAATTCAAATGATGTTACTTTCCAGCGTCATTTGCCCTAGCCACAATTTTTCCCCCCTTAACCCTTCCCCTTTAACGTAAGCAAAGGAAAAATATATATATATATATATATATATAACATGACATCCATCGGTACCGCATAGCCTTTAAACAAGGGGCATTTAAAATCACGGATAACATAATCCATGCTTGAAATTTAAGTCTAGCATGCAGCTGTGGTAGCGCACTTTTCCCAGTCCCCACGCCATTTTAGGCCTATGCGAATTTGCGCGAGCTGTCTGCTTGACCACAAAGGCCATTAGACCCTACCGTTTCTAATCAGTATAGTTTAACTTTGTTTCTTTCAGTACTACAAGGGGTTAGGGGATAGGGGATATGGTCAGGGGTCAGTCCTCGGTCCCGTTCTTTCTTCTCTGCCAAAGCTTCGGACAGCGCGGCCAGGAGATGGACGGGATCCGGAACGGCCATTCGTACTCGTTGGGCACCACGCCGTCCACCTTGGCTTCAAGGTAGTGGAAGAAGGGGAACCAGACTCTAACCTTGTAGAAATCACGGTGGAGATAGGCCCTGGTGTTGGCCAGTGTGTGGTAGTACAGGAAAAGAAGAACGGTAACAATGATGGCGACCAACACGTCGACGGTGTAGTGCTCATGCGCGGCTACTATGAAGAAGAGCCCGGATGCTGCGGTGACCCACACTAAGAAGTGCATCAGACGGCACTTGCTTGGCGTATCTTTTTTTTTAAACACACAAAAAACATTAAGTGAATTCGTTAGATTCCAACCGATCAGAAACAAGATTTAATTTACAAGCGGGGCTTGGTTGCTATTTTAGGCTTTTAACCAACCTCGTTCCCAGGGGTGAAGATCTCGCCGCACAATGTTTTCGCTCATAACAATCCCTAAACCGGATAAAAAAGAGTAGGACACGTTGCGCAAATACGGATACGGCAAAAGGTGGATGCATATTGTTGCAGAATATAATCACGAGGTGAAATCTGGACAATTCCATTTCACTAGTTTGTTTTAAAAAAACCAGATTTCACCCTGTGATTATATCATTCATCCAGTATCAAATTTGTTTGTTTGTTGTAGCTCACAAATAAAGCCTTGCCACGTGCAATTGTTTACGGTAAACAAAAAATAGACACGAAAATTCGTCCAAACCGCACTCGGTTAAAACCTTTAAACAACGTGGACGACTCCATAAATTATACACCACGTATTTCTGTGTTTAGCAGCAAACATTTATGGTTAGTGTTCTTCATCATAATGTCATGCTGTCCTGTCAGGAAAATTGTGTAAATCGTTTAGGTTCGCATAAAAAACAGAAACAAATCTATAGTATTCTAATGTCTTTGTGTACAAAATCTTGGGCTGCCAACGTCCCAGCAATGGCGGCACGGCGTGACTCCCATTAATTTTTTGAGCGTCGCGACAGTATGCTCAAATAAAGAATGACCACGTGACGTGTGTTCCACCAATCAAATGTCAAGGATTGTGTGTGCGGTGTATTTGGTAGCAGTGAATAGATTACATTGATCTCTGTTACATTTAAATAGAGATCCAAGATGGAATGCACATGACGTCATTGATCGCCATCTTTGATGACAAACAATGAAAACGTGCACGCGTGTACGCGCTGCGCACGACTCTCAGCCAATGATAGCCTTTCACGCGTGCACGTTTCATCAACGATGGCGGCCAATGCACTCTGGGATATATGGCTGGTTGGATGGTACACGATCCCTACTGCGACGGTTTCCATGTTAATGGCTCCGGAAACTGGGGGCAAAATGAAACTGCATATAACACGAGGGTTAAGGTAGTTCATACCGTAAAACACGGGGTAGCATTAAGTTAAACACTTCACATCGAGATCACGGTGGGGAAAGGTGGCAAGTATGCCAGCGGGTTAGAGAAACAAACCACAGTCAAAAATTCCCACACCGGGAAAAACAAAATTCACAGCCAAGTCCCATTTAGGCCTACTGTCAAACGTCAACAACGGTGCGGTGCACCGCCGGATTGCTCGAGGGCAATTAAGAAAAGGGGTCTCTCGTTGAACCATGGAGCTATAGCTGCACGATTGCACTATTCAATTCAAATAACACCGTTGTTCCTTTTAGTACGTCACCCTTTTCACCAATAAGACCCCTGGGAACTTATTCGGAAATATCCTTTCGGCCAAAAACCTGTTGGCAGGCGCCGTGGAAAACTACAAATGCCCGGGCGAGACTATAATATGAGCCCTGAGGTCCAAGTCATTGTTTAGTTCCAGGTTGTTAAAGATTTCTTGCAAATGGTCTTTATAACAGATTGTAAAATAAATTCCCCATGGCATATAGTATTAAAAACCATTAAGAGAACGGATGTACAGTAGACACAATGTGTACCACACTGTTGTATACGATTATTTTTATCAGTTTAGCATCGTCGGCCATTTTGGCGACAATTAAAACACTTTGCACAATTTACGCCGTGCCCGAATTTGCGGCTGTGCATACGGCTGGATCACTCCATCAACATGCGTTGGAGCTTACGGACTGCCCTCAGCAATAGCCACAAACTGCTTTTTGTTTTAAACTTTGTGTAGTGACACAAGTAAAAGTCCCATCTTCATTATGCAACCGCATCGTTTTCACAACAGGCCCTTTGCGAAACCACTGCTTGAGCGCGCTCCGGCTTAAGGCAGGGGCGGATCCAGGATTTTCCAAACGGGGGGGGGGGGGGGGGGGGGGGCGTGAAAATTTACCAAGCAACAAATGGTGAATGCAATTTGTGGCGCCTACGAGCGCATAATGCGAACCCCTAACGGCATGGGCCGGTTCCGGGGCCCGCAATGCTACGAAACAGGATTTTAGATGCTCTGTGGTACGATCTCATGCAATATCCGACCACTTAAACCAATTTTGTTTTTGCAAGATCATTATTAAAACATTATTTTCGAGTTGGGAGTCATCGATTTGAATCGGCCATCCTGAGTTATAAAATCAAAATGCAGGCTACAACTTATACTTATTCAGGGGGGAAAACTGTTGGCGAGTTAAACGATAGTGCAATTTTTAATATAACCAAATAGGGTCTCTTTGTCATTTAGTTTTCACATACTTGAGGATTAAAATGTGACACAAAATAACAAGCTGTGCTTGTCTTCAGTGACAGCGCGATCGAGCAACAATAACATTAATGTACGACAAGGTGAGGGTAGGCCTACTAGAGGCCTAGCCCCCTCCCCCAGCCCTACATCGTTGTACTATCTGCACAATTGATAATGACTAGTTTGAAAGAAACACAACGGATATTTACCCTCTTTCTTGAATACGAAACAAATCTGTGATTTTCTAAACAGAGTGAGACACCATGATTATACGATGCTATGTCTTCACTAGCCCCATGGTAGGGCCAATCCACTTCGTTCGTATCCTTGCCAATTGGGCCTAAGCATCATTGCAATCCTATTTTGTGCCCGATGTAGTTTTTAATTGAAACTTACCGATCGAAACTTACCGATCGAATGCTACTGTAGGCCTACATTCGGCCGTCCATGCCAACCGGCGCACTTTGTTTATCAACAAAAGAAAGGTCTATATCTTTCCCAGACGGGCGTGAGATGCGCACAGCATTACACGTATTTCACAAAACCTTGATTGCGCTCGGCGCGCTGACTAAATCAGTCTGGTCCCCATTAAATATCAGCAGTTGATCGTCTAACTGTTGTGGATTGTTGAGGGAACCTGACAATGGTTTTCCCGCAAGTTAATAAGTGGGGAAAAAATCACACTCGCGACTCGAAAAGCAAACAATTTTCCCAAAAGATCTGTGATGTTAAAAAAAAAAAAAATCAGCATTAGGGCCTTCTACAAGTACAGTAGCATTCAATCGGTACGTTTCATAACCCGGATTAAAAATTAAATCGGGAACAGAAAAAAAGGATGCACTGGGCCAAGGATACGAAGTAGATTATCCCTTTTCATGGGCTATGTCTTCACTAGTTTCCGGAAGTTCGTATTGTAAAAGTCACATTGTATTTACCGTGCGCGAGTGCTGACTTTCCATCCAGAAACTTCTTTGCACAATGTACACACACACAGGTGGCATGCATGGTCGACTCACGATGTGGGTGAATGATCTTCACGCCCCCGGATCCCCGCGCCAGGCACGTTCAGTGTGTGAGAAAAACACGCTTCCACACAGTACACAAGATTCACGTGAGACAATGTCTGACAGTGAAATAATAGTGGTCCACAAATGAAACAAAGTGTACGAGGTACGGATTTTTAGTAGCTTTTTGAAATAAAATACTAGGTAGGGCCTATGTCATTAATTTTGTCTCTCCCTCACTTTTCTCCTTGATGGTGTTGTTGTTGTTGTTTTTTTTTCTCAAGCAAAAGGGGGGCGTGCGCCCCCCACGCCCCCCTGTATCCGCCGCTGTAAAGTTCCGTCAGTTTTTTGGAAAACGTGTGTTTTGGTTACCGAGCTTCAAACAGTTCGCGCGGGGCCTAAAGCCGTAGCCGGGGTTTTCGAAAAGGGTGTCAGTATTACCAGCCGAGGCTGATGTAAAAAAGGTAAGGTTTCTGCGTCAAAAGAAAGGGATCAGGTTGGCCTATATCCCGTGCCTCTAACCCTCTGTGGAGCCCAGTTCGAATCTCGCCTACACGGGTTCAGAGCCTTGCATAGGTTGGGGATTCAGTCCCTGCATGCCTAATTACGTGGGTCCCCCACCCAGTTTGGTTTTCCCCTCACATTTCTAGTAAAACTTGTTTTCAACATCTTCTGTTCAGTATTCATGCCTATGGGTTTAAGTGCAAGGTTTGGTTCTAAAGGGACCCTTGCGTTTCATTACCGGAAAGAAATGCTAATAAACAACAATTCTGTCATAATTTTTTATTTTTTTTACAAAAACAAGATGGCTTATTTTAACAACCTGACACTGTCATTCATTGCATCTGATGAAGTAGTTGTTGCTACGAAAGCTCATGCATTTTTTTATGTAATTAGTTAGTCTTTAAGTGCTACCACTACCCTCCTTGTTTTATCGATTAGACTAACACGGCTATTAATTTTTTAGAATTGTCTACACTGTCATTGTGATTGTTAAACCAAGTACAAACATGGAACAGTGTGTGTTTTAATGTCCCGTAAATATGATGCTCGTGAAAAAGACATTGGTTTATGGTAGAGCCGTGGCTAGATTAACGCAGGAAGGAAAGGGGTCAAGGTTTACTTCGACGAATCATGGTAGCAATACCAATCACCCGATAAAGACGAATTTTATATCCCAAGTTTCCACCGCCTACAACACGTGGGGAGCCCGACTCTCAGAATAGCGTCACCCCCATTTGTCGATGGTTGATGACCTCATGTGGACCGAGTCAATTTTTTAAAACATTAATTTTGTTTTTCTCTTCTCTTTTCAAGAAAGGTGAAATGCTGAAATACGGTAGCCATACTGGCAAAACAAAAAACTCCCATGGAATTAATTTCGAAAGGAAAATGAAGCTTACATTCAATGAAGAAGAGACAGAAAGCAGTTATTGATACAGTATGTCCGCTGTACATGTAGTCACCACAGAGCTCTTTTCTGACCCCAGTCAGTGTCATCCCCATACCGATGGAGACGCTCACGGCTCGGCCGAGCTTACTCCAGACACTGTCGTACATCTAGAAAAGATATCAGATATTAAGAAATTACAAAACACTCCTTTTTGTGAGCTCTTTCTTTAAAAATAAATTAAGTCATCAGCTTTGATAAGGTAGTAATTTGCCTAAAATGTGACAATATGTTTTTTTAAAGTTGCATGGACCGCTTGAAGATAAGAAAAAATTCGTTGCGCGCTGGATGGGGACTTCATTCAAAATCCACTCGCTGCCACATAGGCCTATTCACAATAACATTATTCTCAATCCTTCTGTTTCTGACTAGTATTTAAAAAATGGGCACCTTGCCTTCGAATTGGGCACTTTAGGAAAGATGTTACACGTGTCAAAGTAAAATATAATGATTCACACAAATATCCCTCGAAATTGTGTGGTTGTTTTTTTTCTTCGTGAACTAACACGGTCCGCCATTTTGTCGAGCCAAAAATGTGGTTCTACAAAATGGCGGACCGTGTTAGTTCACAAAGTAAAAGAAAAACCACACAATTTCGAGGGATATTTGTGGAAATCTTTATAATCTTTCCAACCATTGTCAATTCATGATAATTAAACGCTTTGATAGCCCAAAGCGCCCAATCCGAAGGCGATCTGTCCATTTGTATACTCCACTGCATGCTTCCTACCTTTCTGCCACAATGCACGTGGTAACCCGTGACGGAGAGTGACGTCACTAACATGGTCAGGCACCGCATCGTCATAGTGAATCCGATAACGACCAAGCAACGTCTCAGGACGATTAGTCTGGTGACAAATGGGGAAAAGAAAACACGCATGAAGGGTTTTTCGTACAAAACAACCACCATTCTAACATATTGGGCTTACCCTCACGGAGTCCCCTGAAATTTCAACTGAAATTCTGCTTTGTTTACATAATAGTCAAGCATGACTTAAATGTATAGTTCATAAATGGTGGATTTCTTCTTGGACAAATTGGAAACCCATAAAATATGCATTGTGAATGTAATACACTTTACAGACTTCCGGGTCTGAGTTGACGGGATTCCAGGTCGATGCCAAACTCATCGCTGACCAGTGTTGTAGTCGAGTCACCTGTGTCGAGTCCGAGTCCGAGTCTCAAGTCACTTGGGTCGAGTCCGAGTCCGAGTCCCGAGTCACTTGGTCCGAGTCACGAGTCACTTGGTCCGAGTCCGAGTCCGAGTCCGAGTCCGAGTCCGAGTCACGAGTCACTTGTTTCAATATTGATTGCAAACCAAATGTCGTAAAATAAGAATTGGAAATGACAAAATAAAACACATTTTTTAAAAACAAAGTTCTGTTAAAGTTTTTGTTAAAGTTGGTATAACCAAAAGAACCAATACGGGGCGGAACGGCAGATGCCATGATTAAAAAAAAATTGTACTACTTTTTACTAGTGACGTGACCAAACTTGACGTCGTGTGTGTGTGTCGACCATGTGTAGAAACTGGTGCAAACAACACACAGCCATCACAGTGCAATAATCACGAACACTATTACTTGCAACACCATACGACAGTGTACTTATTTATTGTGCTAGACGTTAACTCCATGTGCACTCCGAGAATGACGATCGGATCATCGGAATTGTTTTTAATATTTAAAAAAGGTATTGTTTGTGAAAATACGTGACTCGAGTCACGAGTCCTCGGGGACAAGTCCGAGTCATGATAGTCGAGTCCGAGTCCGAGTCCGAGTCTTTTGCAGACGTGACTCGAGTCAAGTCCGAGTCATCGAAATTGTGACTCGAGACGGACTCGAGTCCGAGTCCTGGACTCGAGTCATACAACACTGTCGCTGACTCAGAAACTCAGGTAAAAAAAAGAAAGGTTTGAGCTTGAATGCTGGGGTGGGCCGTATCCGAATTGGCGGCTACAGATACAGCTACGGCTGTTGCTAAGGGTGTTGCTAGGGACGTCCTATACTTCAACGCACGATGACGCGGAAATCTAGCCGTAGCCGTATCTGTAGCCGTTAATTCGGACACGGCCTCAGTTAGACCTACTGGGACCCGGAACGGGTAAATTCTGACCGGTTAATTTAAAGAATGGCACAGAGTGCCCGTTAAAGCTCCAGACAGAAACCGACACTTCCATTTCATGACAATTATTCCATCAGACTATTGATTACTTGTGAAGTCCGCGATCGTGTCTTGAGGGCAGGCTCAATCCTTCCAACAACGTACAGAAAAGGGTGACCTTTTGGTCGCCTATATAAAGACGCGCCCCTTGGCAGGGATCCAACAAAAATATAATTTGTTTAGTACTACCCGGTTCGCCATCACTTCCACCACATTAGAATACACTACCAACTATTACGATAAATGTAGATTTCGAAGATATAAAAAAGGTTCGTTAATATCATTCACACCAAATAGCAACAACAATTGTGAGGTAACTTTTACTGCATGGGGATTATTAGTTCTTTAGAAATGTGTATGTTATTCATTTGTATAACATTGCCTGACGTTTCGACAGGCCTTTTTAGCCTTTGAGAAAGGCTCTGCTATGATCAAAACTTCAGGCCATTAACGATTTGTTTTGCATTTATAACATGGTTGTCGATGTTTACTTAAATTTTTAACTCTTATCTCTTTAGATACACCTGTAGGACACCACCTCAATCTTCCTAACCACTCCATTTTTGACATGAATTTACAGGGTATTGAGGCACTAGGTAACTGCAGAGAGACTGTCCGTCTGAGTAGGGAGAAATTGTGGATAAGGCGCATAAAGACCACTCAGCCCCATGATTTGAACATCCAAGAATGAAATAACTAATAACCTTTTGTCTTTGCCTTCTCCCTTTCCCCCACAGATATCCATATTTTTAGTCTGCCCTATTAACTAATTATTTACTTTTCATTATTTCCAACCCTCCATTTTGTCATTTGTGTTTCCAACTTCTTGTGGTCAAGCCATCCCCTTCCCTCCTTTGTCTCCGTAATCCCTGCTTACCCCCCGCTTTTTCTGAACGCTTTATGCTTTTCCCTCTCCACACTATCTATTCATGTGTTTCCACTTGACTGCTCTTGACAGCCTTGTATCCATGTATGTGTGTTGTCTTGTCATTTAGCCTTCGAGCTCGGGTCGAAACGTCAGGCCACTAACTAACTTTTTGCATTTATACTACAGGTCCTTTTGGTTGGTATGCAGTTTGCAACAGCTAATTCTATTTTCTCTTATCTCTTTACCATACAAGTTTAACTTGTTACTGGTACTGTATTTAAAAGGGCTCTTCACAAGTGTACAGTGTGCTATATGTTGTGCATACACAACAAATGATTAGATTATTATTAGATTACACCATATAGGTCGCTTTGGTTGGCAAGCAGTTTGCAACAGCTAATTATACTTTTTAATTTTTATAAAAGCCAGTGATCCATGACTATTTGGACGGACGTGTAGATTAAATCCATTCGCCAGGTATCATTTCCCCTGAGCTTGTTTTTAATCTCTTTTGGGGAGTGATGGGGGTCAGTGGAGATTTTGCTGACTTCTCCCGTCGATCAAGTATCTCCCGCGTCCGGGTAAGTTTCCACGCTTGTCAGGTTCGTCAATAATTCAGATCAGCTTGACAAACCACGTCTAAAATGAACCCCGTGCATTATGAACGGGCACGAATTACAACATTGTGGTCATTCCAATGAAAGGTTACCATCACACGTACACTTTCTTCATCTGTTTACTTTAATTTTAACGTTGATGTATTTATCGGGCTGCATCGTTGCCAAACATTTACGTAAAATTTACGAGTAGGCCTAATGTTTTTTACCCCCACCTCCCTAAAAAAAAAAGGGCACGGGAATCGACCGTAGTTGTTCACCCAACGCATGCTGTAATTGTACTGGTACCTTTTCCACAGAATTTGAAGGGATCTGATACAGAGTCAGAAGATAGTTTTCTTTAACGTGTTTGGAAAACTTGTCGAAAAATTGACATAAACGTATAATTTTCCATTACAAAAGAATCGCCATTTTGTTATCATTCATATTATAGTCTGTAAACAGACCAAAAAGATAATTTTCCATTAAAAAAAATCGCCATTGTGTTATCATTCATATTATAGTCTGTACACAGACCAAAAAGATATGTTCACGGACCCTGAATAAAACAGTGCCCCTATAGGGGGTCGAATAAGCTTGCATACAAAATACAACACCGGTTGCTGCCAACTTGAGAAGGAGTGCGCCGGATACACAAGTTTGTCGACCTCTTGTTGACCCAGACGACTGGCACTGCGTGTGTCTCATGCATTAACGGAGATAGTACCGGTAGTTTTACACGACCAAGACACAACCTCATCAAGCAGAAATAAAGTATGTGTGCTTTAATAGCCAATGCCGCCCGTTGACGAACGAAACAATCCTCTTTTTATTCATTATGACACAACAGCAAATAACCGCCAATAACAAGCGGCACTTGATGGGGTTAGTTCAAATTCCGGTATGAAAGAGTATCAGATAAAATGACATTTTACACCGTTTTGACGTGAGGTTACAGACTTGTATATTTTTCCAGACTTTCATGAGGACTCTATCTATTGAAAAATGAGCGCATCACAAAAATAAGTTTGACATTGAAGCCACTATTTAACCTTGGCCTACATGGGTCTACAGTTTCAGACGACCCAGTTCCCACAGACACTCGGCTCGTACGAGGTCGACGGACTGAATAGTAAGTTAACCATTCCGCAGGCTGGCATGAAAAGAGAAATAATAATTCAATTTCCTCGAAGATGGAAAATGGATTAAGTATGCAAACTTGTGCAAGAGCGGTCTGGAACACACTGAAAACAAATCGTCGAGTAATAAGTGTGGACACACCAGGGAGCACAATATTGTTAGCTGAGAAAAAACGCCAGCTTAGATGGTGTACTTTTTGTTTCAAAAAACGCCAGCTTAGATGGTGTTCTTTTTTTCAAAACATGCCAGCTTTAGATGGTGTACTTTTTTCAAAACACGCCAGCTTAGATGGTGTACTTTTTTTCGAAACACGCCAGCTTAGATGGTGTACTTTTTTTCAAAACACGCCAGCTTAGATGGTGTACTTTTTTTTTAAAACACGCCAGCTCGTAGATGGTGTACTTTTTTTCAAAACATGCCAGCTTAGATGGTGTACTTTTTTTCAAAACACGCCAGCTTATTAGATGGTGTACTTTTTTCAAAACACGCCAGCTTAGATGGTGTACCCTTTTTTAAAACACGGCAGCTTAGATGGTGTTCTTTTTTTCAAAACACGCCAGCTTAGATGGTGTACTTTTCTCAAAACACGCCAGCTTAGATGGTGTACCTTTTTCAAAACACGCCAGCTTAGATGGTGTACTTTTGTTTAAAACACGCCAGCTCGTAGATGGTGTACTCTTTTTTCAAAACACGCCAGCTTAGATGGTGTACTTTTTTTCAAAACACGCCAGCTTATTAGATGGTGTACTTTTTTTTCAAAAACACGCCAGCTTAGATGGTGTACTTTTTTTCAAAACACGCCAGCTTATTAGATGGTGTACTTTTTTTTCAAAACACGCCAGCTTAGATGGTGTAATTTTTTTCAAAACACGCCAGCTTATTAGATGGTGTACTTTTTTTACAAAACACGCCAGCTCGTAGATGGTGTAATTTTTTTCAAAACACGCCAGCTTATTAGATGGTGTACTTTTTTTACAAAACACGCCAGCTCGTAGATGGTGTACGTTTTTTCAAAACACGCCAGCTCGTAGATGGTGTACTTTTTTTTCAAAACACGCCAGCTCATAGATGGTGTATTTTTTTTTTTCAAAACACGCCAGCTCGTAGATGGTGTACTTTTCTTCAAAACACGCCAGCTCGTAGATGGTGTACCTTTTTCAAAACATGACAGCTTAGATAATATGGAGTTCTTTTTTTTCAAAATACACCAGCTTATATGGTGTACCTTTTTTCAAAACACGCCAGCTTAGATGGTGTTCTTTTTTTCAATTCACACCAGCTTAGATGGTGTTCTTTTTTTGCAATTCACACCAGCTTAGATGGTGTACTTTTTTCCAAGAAAATGTGAATAGCGTGTGATTGTGAATCATCACTACGGAGCCCCGTAAGTGCCATCCTACTTTTTGAGATCCGGAGATAATTTACCACAGAATGATGACTTCATAAACGTAAGATGACAGCATCTTGAGATGATTTATCTCGTGATGACGACACCTCGAAAGTAGAATGTCGTCTTTCCGATAGATTTTATCCTAGGATGTCGACATTCTGAAAAGTAGGATGTTGTCTTCCTGTAAAAATAATCCATCTTGAGTTCTCAAAATTTTCGGGATGTTTCCATCCCAATATGCATTTTCTCGGGAAGTCGACATCCTACGTACAGTATGTCGTCATCCTTAGATAATTTATATCGTGAAGTCGTCATCTTACTTTCATGGTGTCGACATTGTAAGATGAAGCCTTGTCACGAAGACGTCTTTTTAATTCAGGATGTCGACATCCCGAGATAAATCATCTCGGGATGTCGTCATCTTACGTTTATGATTTTACATCCTGCAATGAATTATCTCAGGATCTCATGTCGGATGGCACTTCCAGAGCCCCTTACATCACAATATCACATGGCTATAATGTGACCTATACTCTTGGCCACATTTAAAGAGTAAAATGTATACCCTTATATAGACCTTTCCTTTACAACGTCACAGCCCGAGTTTTTGCCAACCGAGGTTGAAAAACTGTGGAATGTCATAGATGCAAAACAAAAACAGAGGAGGCATTTTATTTATTTAACAAATTGTAGAAAATGTTGAATTTGGTTAAAACTTCTGCATTCGGCCGTCCATGCCAACCAGCGCGGTTTGTTTATTAACAATGGAAAGGTCTATAGTGTTACATAAAAGTTGGTCACAATTTCACTATAGACTTATAACTTGATATTAATTTATAGAAACTTGATTATTCAAAATACATTCATTGAAACAAGCGTATTCTGTTGTGTGGTGTTCTGTTTTAACTTAAGTCCTCATGAAGGAAACGGTTCACACAAAACCATCAAAAACGTTGGCCCTGTCAAGGAAAAGCAATATGATACACGTTGCTTAAAAATGAACACATCGCCCCAGACAGACGCCCTATCCTACCGCCTCTTCAACACGAAGCACTGTATATGCGGTCAGCTGGAACGAGCACCAGCTTGTGTTTTGGAACAAAGCAATATAATCATAACACAAATATTAATTTTACTAATATCATTGTCAAGCGTTTTAACATATACCTACATAAACCATGACTCGTTAACGCTAATTTTAACGAGACCAATTAGCACTTACCAACAACATTTACTTAAAATTGCGGTGATTTAATATGCATTCACTATGCGCTCATTTATTTTTCGTTCGTTGGGCTCGGATGCGGGCAATCTCTCAGCAATTCTTCATTATGAATATTTGATGACATGCAAAGCTTTGGAAACTGTTGTGTTGATTGTGAGTAAATTCTAACCTTATAAAAAAAAAATCGACCTAACTGTTTTTACTGAGAGACAATTCGTTAATGATAGTGTTCTATTTGACCTACTTAAAAACATCACACGCGGCTACCGTCTGCTGCGCTTGCTATCGAGTCAAATTGTATGTAAGAAACATTATGGTAAAATGCCGCCTAAAATGCGCACTACATTGTGTAACAAGCTGGAACATTGACTCCCAAAATGGCGCAAGAACCAAGATTATTGTGATGATGACGTCAGGTGATTTTGGCCAATAGGAGCATCGGCACGGAAAAGTGGGAACTTAAACATGATAAGAAAGAACTATTTAAAAGCTTTTTGCCACTACAATAACTGATGGGTGGTTGATGAATGAGAAATATGAATTTTGTTATCCAGATGCTTAGTTTATTATGCATTTTCTGTTAAAGGGACACACTGCCTTCGGATTTGGGCGCTTTGGGCTGAAACAAGCGTTTGCTATGAAGTGGATATGGTTGGAAAGATGTTTGGAAAGAAGAATATAATGATTCGCACAATTAATATCCCTCGAAAATCTTGAACTAACATGGTCCGCCATTTTGTAGAACCAAATTCTTGACTCCACAAAGTTACGGACTGTGTTAGCTCACAAAGTAAAAGGAACATCATTCAATTTTGAGTGATTTTTTGTGTGTGAGTCCGAAGGCAATGCGTCCCTTCAACAAGATATATTAGCTTCCGTTGCAAGATTTTGTTTTGCTTTTTGGGATGGCTCATAAATTATACAAAAACTTATGAACCGTGGCGATGTGTCATGTTTGTTTTCTTTTCCTACTTTACACGATAGCTGCATGCATGGTGTACAATTTCCCATCTACACACTATATTAATATCTTTCCTGTAAAAGTGATATTACGACTATTGGGTTTCATTCCCTCTGGAAATACGTTTAAGTGGTGGCATTTTTATAGTGCTGGAAAAAATAATGGCGGTCACAGTCTCTCATGCACGTCGTATGCGCACGCGCACGTCCGTTCTAGGGAACATTTTGGTGACCCCGACCAGGGTTCAATTTCATAGAGCCGCTTAAGCACATAATGTAGCTAAGCACAACCAAATGATTCTTACCTGAATAAGGTACCAGCCAAAACACCATGTCACATGTAACATCTGTGAGTGGTGTCCTGCTCTTTTCTGCTAAGCAGAAAATCGTTAAGCAAAATTTTCTGCTTAAGCGGCTCTTTGAAATTTGCCTGGGCCTCGAGGATTTTATAGAGTCGCTTTAGCACACAAGCTCAGCAAAACAAAAATATGCTTACAAGAATAAGGAAACCAGCCAAATTATCATTCCATGCATGCATGATTTTGACTGGTATCCTGCTCATTTGTGCCAAGCAGAAAGTTGTTACGCAATATTTGCTGCTTCAGCTCTATGAAATTGGCGCTGATGTTTGAGCTTTAGTCAACGGTTAAGCATGTTTACGTGTTCGGTTTCAACCGCGGTGACGCAGCCGTTCTGGCAAAGCCGTAACCGCGTTGTATTGGCTCAGTTAGGCTTGATTTCCGAAATGGCAGATTCTACAAACTTACGAAAAACGAGAACGGAGTTCTTTGTAAAAGAAAAAAACCCTTGAAGCGTACCAATCCAATAAAGTTGATAAAATTATAAAGACTAATAAGTCCATACATATTACCTTAAAAATAAAACGACGGCTGTACATTTTGAGAACATTAATTTTCAAGAGATGTACCTGAAGCCATGAAATGGTTCTTGTTACCGGTTTTTGGTTTTCGCGAAGCTCTCGAAATGTTAATAATGGTCAATGGACTTTGTAGTCAGAAACCTGTTTCTGGTCAGGGTCGTCAAGACATAAAAAAAATAAAAAAATAAAAACGCCCTTATCGTGTACGTACATAATAACTACTATGTACATACACGATAACTATTATGTACATTCACAATAACTACTATGTACGGTACGTACACGATAACTATAATGTACGTACACGATAACTATAATGTACGTACACGATAACTAAGGAATTATCGTCTACGTACATGATAATTAACATGTTCATACACGATAGTTATCGTGTACGTACATGTTAGTTATCAGGTACGTACATGATAGTTATTTTGTAAGTACACGATAAGTGCGAGATTTTGTTTTATTCATGTGGCGGCTTTACGCTTCCGTGATTAAAAAAAAACAACATTTGAGACGTCATGTTAAGTTATTTATAGAAGGGGGAAAGGTTTATTATCATGTACGTACACGAGGTTATTGTGTACATACATGACAATGGTCATGTACGTACACGATAATGATCATGTACATACTTACACGGTAATGATCATGTATGTGCACGATGTTTAATGTGTACGTACATGATAATACATAAAACATTTCGTGTATGTACACGATAACCGTTGTGTACGTACACCATAACTTTAAGAGTTATTGTGTACGTACACGAGCGGGATTTTTTCATTCATGTAGCAGCATGCTACGCTTCCGTAGTAAGACACGCACCATTATCTCTTCATGCAATTTGAATCCCAAAATGGCAGATCATGGGCAGACGGTATACGTTACAGTGTGTGACGTCAAAGCAATGGGTGTCCATGTACATGTAGATCATTTTCACTCTGCCAAACGTCCCCGTTATCTTATCGAGGCTGGTGTTGAGGCTAATTAGTCTGACCTCTTTTTGACTTCATTGGAATCCGTATTTATAATTGACATGCCACACACAGGGAACACTACGGAGAATGGTATACTGTGTAATATACAGGTCACAACAGACAATGGCTGACGTGTTAGCAAATAACGAATGAAGAGTTAAAACAAAGGTTAAATACAATGGTGCATGATTCTGGTTACAATTCCCCCCCCACCCCCCAAATCATGATCGATTTTTAATCTGTAAGTTTTTTGTAAACTTAAAAGAACTAGCATCTACTGCCCCATGTGCGAGAAAACGTACTCATATTCCCAATTTATATATCAATATACAGGTTGGTTGAATGGTGCTTGTTTAGTTAAAGTATGTTTGTTTAACATTTAAGGAGGCTTGAATGTCCTCTTTCAAAAATAAAAATGGAGCCTAGTTGGCTTTTTAAGGTGTGACATTTTATAAAAACATCACCTCCGCCTATGAACAGCCCCCTTCGTCCCCCGCGCAAATTATAGCGTTGGTCCAGATCCTCGTTCTCATGAAAGTACATCTTGGGTGCGAGTTAATTACAGAAAATGATCTGCTACTGGGCCAAATAATAGTAATAGTAATAATGTACGAGAAACCTAACCAAGCGATCCATATGCCTGGGAGACACACACCGAGCTGTCTATAGGCACAGGCAGTCAAATGCACCGTGTACCGTCCTCCGCCGCTTTTCACGCTCGGAATTCAAGAGCAGATGGGTCCTTGCGTTATTTAATCCCATTTCGATATGAATACGCAATAATATTTGCCGACTGAATATTACTAATTCATAACTTTAGCAGCCCCTTTATCGCACTTGGTTATAATTGGTCACCTGTGACATCAGCTGTCCTATATTATAAGAAACTACCATTGTATTTTTATTGCTTTGATATCAATTTATCAATTGTCATTATCATTATTATTATAACTTAAATTTGGTTTTGTATTTGATTGATTTATTTTTTTTATTGACAAAATAGGGAGACCGCCAACATAGGGCTAGATAGCTCAGTTGGTAGAGCGCCGGCACGTCAATCCGGAGGTCGTTGGTTCAAATCCCGCTCTAGTAAATTTTTCCTTGTTCAACCCAAAATCATATATTATATGTGTATATATATATATATTAATTTTTTTTGGGGGGGACAAATTTGGGGTTTTGTTTCTTCACTTGTTATTTTGATTGCTGCAATTTAATTTAAGATTTCTTCAAAATGCTATTTTACTCGACTGTATTTCAGACGGTCCCTATTATGGAGGATTAATGGTAGGAACTTTATAATCATTTGGGAGTTAAAATTAAAAAACCAATCCATTTGTCTGTATGAAAATTACCAATCTTGGCATATTATATTCTTATTTGAAGTGGTTTATTTTGAAGTGGTTTTCCATTGAGCTTTTACCTCATTAATAAAACAGTTTATCAAATTCCAACGTGAATGAAAACACGTCTTGAAACATGACTAATTAGCCTACTCGTTATTCAAAACCAAACGAACTCGCCTTTCGACCACAGTACGGTATTTTATCATTGTATTGCAATCTCGAATATTTTGTTTCTTCCTACAGAATGCATAATTTATAGCTACTTCTGGTCACATGGGACTACGTGACAAAGATGGTTCCCGTACGATAACGGTGCTCAGCACATCCGTCTGTGCCTGGGTCGAAATGGAAGGCAGCGCATGGGAAAGCCTTTCACGTGGTCTCAAAATTAAAAGTGGCCCCTCACAGTATGTCGTTTAATTACTCATGATCGACCATTTGAATGTCTTCTGGGTGTGTATGTCTACACTGCTATTATTTTGTTTTACAGAAGACGAAGTGAGGTTCAATCGTACAGTTCAAAACCGGCACGCTTATCTGCGGCATATCTAATGGCATCGTACCGTATCCGTATTGATTGAGCTGAATGGTCGACCTCGTGTAATGAACGAGGTTGTAATTCCTAATCGTCCCCGCGGCTCTGATCTGGCTTGGTTGAGGGAGCGATGAACAGGTTTGAGGCGGGGGGCTTCGAACAATAATATACACGCACGAGATTGCAATTTCTAATCCTACCGGCGGCTCTGATCTGGCTCGGTTGATGGTGAGGTGAACATGGGGGAGGGGGAGGGCATGAATAATACGCACGAGGTTAAAACTCATCGCACCCTCGGGTTTATGTAACCGGTATGAATAGGACGCCCCCTAATTTTTGACTGCAATTGTCCATGTAGGCCTACGTCACCATGGATAAATATTCACCACATGTAAATTTTCCTCAATTCAAATTCAAATGAAACACCTTCGGCAGAGTATAGTTTGATGTTATTCACATTCTGGTAAGTCGAGTCAACATCCAGAATGAATTGACACTACCACGTGACAGTATAACCATGGAGCAATAACGAAAGCCGAGTCCTATAATATTTCATATTCCGACACAAAACCCCAAAAGGGTCACAACTACAACAGTTTCCGTATGTAGACAGATCCCCAACTCGGCGGGGGATGACATGAAATGTTGTATTGAAACAAGCACGAGGTTGCAATCCTACCCGCGGCAGCTAAGCGACAGTGTACATGAACCAGTACATTCATAACGCATGGACATGGACTGTGCACGTCTCGCGCGTATTTGAACTTCCGGGACCAAGTTGGTCCCAACCATATATTGAGCTTTACGTGCGCGCGATTCTGTTTCTTCAATCACTTTCGTATAATGAAATGGTCGCACAATTCGGCCGTGATTGGCAAATGGGGTTTTAAAAAACAAACATTAAATA
Source organism: Leptasterias polaris (assembly GCA_037783415.1). NCBI lineage: Eukaryota > Metazoa > Echinodermata > Asteroidea > Forcipulatida > Asteriidae > Leptasterias > Leptasterias polaris. The sequence goes on along the minus strand of JAZGTN010000153.1, from coordinate 1,243,051 downwards.
AATAAACACAATTAAAACAAGCATCCTCGTTTCAAGTAAATTTTTTGTTGCAATGTTAATTCTAAACAAACTATTTGTACTTGTTTTAGTGTACAAATTGGAGTTGTATTTATAAATAATCGCTATGGGTATTTTTCATTTTCAAGAATTGTGTAGACGCTCAAAACTTGACAGTCCATTGTCATATTATTATGAACTAGATGCGAGCACTCGCTATGTCTCGCATGTAACTCTGCTGACCCGCCCCACTGGGCACAAATACGAATATCAACTTGGAAAATGACTGCTTTGTGGACTGATAAGTGTCCAGTGTAATAAGATCGGTCAGCACCATTGTCCTTATTCGCAAAATGACTTCCTATAGATGGATTGCACATGACGTCATTGACCGCCATCTTTGATGACAAACACTGGGAAAAGTGCACGCGTGTGTACTCACTGCGCACGACTCTCAGCCAATGATAGCCTTTCACGCGTGCACGTTTTCATCAACGATGGCGGATGGCGGCCAATGTAGGGGGTCTATTGTTGGGACGTTTCTTACGGTTGTACCTGCTATCCAGTGCTTGTTTATGTACAGGTGTACAGCATAATGTACGGACAGCATTGCCACGTCAGCTCTCACTCAATATCAGTTTCTGAGTCGTATGACCATCCATAGAGCTAGGATCATGGACGACATGCTAGACGATGGTTTACAGACATCGGTGGGAAAATCCCAAACAGGAACACTACAGCATAATGTACAGGCTTTGGCCTGCCCACTTCCCCTATTGGTTATTATATACAAGACACTATAGCGGGACGAAAGTTTTTATGTTCTACTTCAGTTTCCGTTTTGTTCCCCATTCAATATGGTCACAGAGCAGTGCCATCCCAATGATTCCAAGTATTATAGGCCCGTTTCGAGTATATCAAAATATTAAAAACTCTTCTAACATACAGAACACAAATGAAACAATTGAGGTTTGTTCTTGTTTTCCCACCATGTAAAGTGTCGCAAGTTCTACTCACAAACCAAAACCGATACATGACACCACATGAAACCATCATGATAACAACATTTCCAAAGACAATCTTGAGTCAGGACAAAAGAGCGAACGCTAAATGCCCACCTCCTGCTGTCTAACGATTCAAAATGGAAACCAGAAGAAACGTTGTGGATTATTATGTTTTTTCCCCAGCACTTTGTATTGATCTTTCAATTTCATCTCCTTTTAAATACAACAAAGGATAAGGAAGTTCTTTATCCAAACACTATACAAGAACAATATGTAAGAAGTGCGTGTTTTCCCTAGAGATGGTTTTTTACTTGAATACAATTAGCTATACATTTGTTAGCGGTGATTCATTACAATGCGATGTGCATACGCAAAACTCATCAACTTGACGTCTGTAGACACGAACTTATTAATATTCATAGATCCACCCGATATTTACATCAATTCATATCTGTCAGACTAATGCTTTAGATCGTACATCGAACACCAAGTTATTTCCGTTTTTAAATCACCCTACAATAGAGTCCTTCATATTCAATTGTGTGCCATAAAAAACCCTTCTCTTCCTAAACTGCTTCCCATTGTTCCCATTGATGACAAACATTGGGAAAAGTGCACGCGTGTGTACTCACTGCGCACGACTCTCAGCCAATGATAGCCTTTCACGCGTGCACGTTTTCATCAACGATGGCGGATGGCGGCCAATGTAGGGGGTCTATTGTTGGGACGTTTCTTACGGTTGTACCTGCTATCCAGTGCTTGTTTATGTACAGGTGTACAGCATAATGTACGGACAGCATTGCCACGTCAGCTCTCACTCAATATCAGTTTCTGAGTCGTATGACCATCCATAGAGCTAGGATCATGGACGACATGCTAGACGATGGTTTACAGACATCGGTGGGAAAAACCCAAACAGGAACACTACAGCATAATGTACTAGCTTTGGCCTGCCCACTTCCCCCATTGGTTATTATATACAAGACACTATAGCGGGACGAAGGTTTTTATGTTCTACTTCAGTTTCCGTTTTGTTCCCCATTCAATATGGTCACAGAGCAGTGCCATCCCAATGATTCCAAGTATTATAGGCCCGTTTCGAGTATATCAAAATATTAACTAGACTTAAATTTTTGTTGCATAACAAAAACGAGGTGTTCGGCATGATATTAAAATGTTGGTCGTAATACATCCCAGCTGTCGTATTCGTAATTTTAAAAAAGCCATCACTTGTCAAGTAATGGACAAAATATATGACAAGTACTGTACACAAAGTAAATTGCGACGTTTTTTTGTAAACGATGATATTTACATAAATCTTACAATTTTCATCGCCGTGTCTGAGAGACATACTCAGCGGGCCTAGAGCGCCTTCGGCAGGCATGGTCACGTCGATCAACGTGCCGTCGGTCTCGATGTTTGATGAGAAGCGAACCAATTTCGATCTTTTTCAGATTGAGTTTAACCTTTTAGCCACTGGACCGCCCAGCCGCCCAAAGTGATACACCATAACATGCGGTAGGAAGAAACACTCGCAAGCTTGTGTATTGCAAGAATAAGTAACATCAAAATAAAATTAAACAATGGCAAACGTTGATATAAATAAATTATAATTTCCCTCTTCACGCATGACTTGTACAAATTGTTATGCTAATGTTGCATCACCAAAACCACGCTCATTTGTAACAGCAAAAAGGAGTAATTTTCCTTCATTAGGATGAAACTATCAAAAACTATTTGGCTAAGCAATTAATCAGTATGAGCATTTGATGCCAGATAAAAGGCTTCAACAAATATTGTGTTCATTTTAACCTTATGAAAAGTAATCACCATAAAAAAGCTTTAACCCCCCTAATCCCTGCACCGCCGGAGTTTGCTGAAACGATGTTTAGATTTCAAGACACAAGCAATACATTAATTGAATTGTGGTTCAAATTTTCAAAGGACACACACGGCTAATATTTAGGCTCTTTGTACAGTTTTCGTATTTTTCGTGGATGTTGTCATTGAATAACATAAATATTTCTAGTACGAAGGTGATAAGTCCCTAGGGAGCAATATAAGTGCCTTTTATCTGGCATCAAATGCTCATACTGATTAATTGCTGAGCCAAAACCACGCTCATTTGTAACAAAAAAGGGAGTAATTTTCTTTCATTTCGATGATACTATCAAAAACTATTGGCTTAGCAATTAATCAGTATGAGCATTTGATGCCAGATAATTAATTGCTGAGCCAATAATTGCTAAGCCAAAATGTCATCATCATTAGCATTTTGAATTTGTACAAGTCATGTGATGTGAAGGGGGAATTTACAATTTATTTATATCAACGATTGCCATTGACTTGACCTATGTCTACCACAGACTATCTAATTTTATTTTGATGTTACTTTTTCTAGCGACACACAAGCTTGAGTGTTTCCACCTACAGCATGTTATGGTGTATCACTTTGGGTGGCTGGGCGGTCCAGTGGCTAAAAGGTGAAGTCAGTTATTAAACGTCATACATATTACTAAATCAGGTGGACATCTCAGTGATAACTCGTCTTCTGTTCGTTGTTTACCATCAAACCATCAGACGGGCAAAAGGGAAATCACTTAAGTTTAACTTCGCACGAGTTAACGATAAACTCATCGTGCCAAACACCATGTTTTGTTCGATGACGTTTGACATGTCCAGCTGCACACATACACAATACATGGCTGGACTACACACAAGCCTCGTGGACTTACGACACTGTCATCAATGGAGCGGAACAGCCAGCCACACACAGCGCTGTGTAGTTAACATGCAGGTTAATACATACGTGGGCTTTATCGTCCGATTTTGAAGAAAATATTCAAAGGCAAACTTTGACCTTCCGGTATGACCAGAAGAAGGGGTCATACGATTTTGGCGTTAACTTTTCAAATATAGCCCCAGTCTTGATCTATCAGATGCTCAATTATGAATATCATAGTTGTAAAATTCAAAGTCATACAGCGTATAGCAAATGGTAACTTTTTAAACTTAAAAACCTTGTAATTTGACACCTGATGACGTCACCATGACGTCACTGAAGCGGTTTCATCTCCTAATGGTTATCTAACTATATGTAAAGTTTCAAGTTTATATGAGCTTGGGAAGTGTGCTTTTGTTAGCGGACAATCGCGGGGGATAAGAAGAAAAAGAAGAAGTACTAGACTTAACTTTTTGTTGTATAACAAAAAAAGGTGTTCGGAATGACGTTCAATTTGGTCGTAACACATCCCAGTCTGAATACATGCAAGCTACATTTCAGCTTGACCAAGCATACTACTCAGTATATAGATCTTTAACCTGCACCTTTAAGGTGACGTCATGTCACACTCGATGACGTCATCGTGGTGTGAACAAATTTTGTGGAAGTAACATATCCCAACTTTTGTTGACGTCATGACGTCACTTGTCTTATTTTGTTGACGTCATGACGTCACTTGTCTTATTTTGTTGAACCAGACTCTTGCTCGACTATAACACCGTTAAAAAAAACTTCAAAAAGTGTGCCACTTTTAAATTACAAGGCACTTCCTGTTTCTTCCTGTTTCGACCGGAAGTAGAGGTCAAGTCATGTCACGCACACAATAAAAAATGAAGACCTATATTACCTCTATATATTTCCGCAAAAAGCAACCGACGGTCTCATCATCTTGATTTGATATGGATTTTGAAAGATTAAAAATTTTAATGTTTAAAAACCTTGTAACTTGACACCTGATGACGTCATCATGACGTCATTACTACATAATGGAGGGTTTATTAAGGTTCTAACATGGTGTAAATTTGAATTTGATCAGATATACAGAAGTTAAGATTTTTGCCGGAAATTGTTTTTTTGAAGAATTACACAAAGGCAAACTTTGACCTTCCGGTACGACCGGAAGTAAAGGTCATGTGAATTTGGCATTAACTTTTCAAATGTTGCCCGTGTCTTGATCCATCATATGCCTAAATATGAATACTGTAGCTTTAATATTCAGAGACATACAGGCATTCGCATGAGGTCACTTTTTAAACTTAAATGGCTTGTAATTTGACACCCGATGACGTCATCATGACGTAACTGAAACGGTTTTATCTCCTAATGGTTATCTAACTACATGTAAAGTTTAAAGTTTATATGAGCTTGGGAAGTGTGCTTTTGTTAGCGGACAATCGACAGAAATTGTTAATGTTTAAAAACCTTGTAACTTGACACCCGATGACGTCATCATGACGTCATTACTACATAATGGAGGTTTTATTAAGGTCCTAACATGGTGTAAATTTGAATTTGATCAGATTAGTTTTAATAAGATTTTTGCCGGAAATTTTTTTTTTTTGAAGAATTACACAAAGGCAAACTTTGACCTTCCGGTACGACCGGAAGTAAAGGTCATGTGAATTTGGCGTTAACTTTTCAAATGTTGCCCGTGTCTTGATCTATCATATGCCTAAATATGAACACTGTAGCTTTAATATTCAGAGACATACAGGCATTCGCATGAGGTCACTTTTTGAACTTAAATGGCTTGTAACTTGACACCTGATGACGTCATCATGACGTAAATGAAACGGTTTCGTCTCCTAATGGTTATCTAACTATGGTAACAATTTCAAGTTTATATGAGCTTGGGAAGTGTGCTTGTGTTAGCGGACAAGCGACGAAGAGAAGAAGAAGAAGAAGAAGAAGAAGTAACTAGACATAATTTTTTGTTGGAAACAAAAAAGAGGTGTTCGGTGTGACCTCGTGTTTCAAAGAAATGTTATAAACATGTCTGTGTATTAAATATTGTATACTTCTATAGAGTCTTTAGAATGGTGGTTCTAAAGATTTGACCAAACTTTTTGGATGTAACACATCCCAGCTTGAGTACATGCAAAGTTTCCATTTGATCACCAAAGTTGTTCTGTACATATAGATCTTGTAAAACACTACCTTGGTGGTGACATAACATGAAAATGGATGACGTCGTGAAAACGTCACTCAACATTATATCCTTGTAGGACCTTCCAAGTCTCATGCAAAATGAAATTCGATTATAGCTTGCTTTGAACTGAAGATATGTAACTATTGGTCAAAATTTCAAAAATTTGTATAAAAACAATTGATGACGTCATCAAGTCGTCACTCTAACTTTAAGTAGTCAATATCACTGTCTTTCAACATGCCAAGTTTCAACTCAGTCGAACTTGTGGTTTTGTAAATACACGGCTTCAAAAAGTACACCTTTAAGTCGATACCACGTGACACACGATGACGTCATCAATCTAAAACTTCACACATATGTTGTCTGCATGAAGTTCATTATGTATACCAATTTCGAAACGATTATCATAAACTTCGCCACAGACATCTAGTAAAAGTGTATTTTTAATTGTTTTCAACCTGCCGCTAGAGGGCGCTCTTGACTTTTATGACGTCACTTGTCTTATTTTGTTAAACCAGACTCTTGCTCGACTATAACACCGTTAAAAAAAACTTCAAAAAGTGTGCCACTTTTAAATTACAAGGCACTTCCTGTTTCTTCCTGTTTCGACCGGAAGTAGAGGTCAAGTCAGGTCACGCACACAATAAAAAACTAGACTTAACGTGTTTGTGACAACAAACACTAGGTGTTCGGGTATCGCTGGTGGGCTCACTGCTGTTTTAATGCGTAAGCTGTATCATTGAATCGCTGAAAACAATCCTGATAGCTTTTGAAATATTAGAGAAAGTAAAGAAAGTAAAGAAATAAAGGGCTGCTAAAAATTTTATAAATTTTATAAATAACAACCTTTTGTTTAGCCAAATTTGAAAACCTATGACATCATTATGAAGTTAGAAAGTTTTTAGCGAGACATAGGCATTTAAATATGTGCCAAGTGGAAAACAAAGATGAACTTACAAAAAATATAAGCAAAAGAGTACATTACAAAAAATATAAGCAAAAGAGTACATTATTTAGATTATTTTGAAAGGGCAAAGGGTCCATTGTCAGTTCATAGTCATACAGAGGAACATTTTTCCCACTTCCCCTTCATCTTGGCCACAGATCTTGAAACGAGCCTTTGAATGACACACAAGTACAACTTTTCAGTATTATGTATTCCATTCAATGTAGTTTATTTATTTTTCAATGGTTTTTCGAATCTTTATTGATTAATAAAAAAAACACTATTTTATGCTATTCATGTTGACATTATTAAGTAACATTTCTGAAAAGTTTTTAACAGGGTTTAAAAAACAGTGAGTTGGATACTCAATAAGTATCAGTGCATGAATCATTGATTGTTCTAAACATATGCACTGACGATGATGTCATTAAAACAAGTCAAGTATGAGCTACGGTTGCATGTTTTAAAATAGCTTGTTTGATTTTTAGACATTGATTGTCATACAGAACGGTTTGTTAAATTTAGAATATTAAAAGAAAAGACTTTTGTTTATGATAATTATGCAAGGCAAAGACAAAGCATGAGGACGGCAAGTCTAAGCCTCTTGAATTTATTCTAATAACATAATGAGTTATTAACTGATGCACCATAGAGGTAGATCTACCTCTATGGGGCATCATACACTACAACAACGGGTGTGAAACTTTCACTGTACACCTTTCAGGCACTGGATGCACTGATGATGTCTAAAAAATAAGTCAAGTATGAGCTATTGGTTGCATTTTTAAAAATAGATTGCTTGATTTTTAGCTATGATCTTTATACAGAACGGTTTGTTAAATTTAGGATATTGAAAGAAAAGGCAAGTCATGAAGACGGCAAGTCTAAGCCTCTCGTGAATTTTGACTAATAACCTAATTAGTTGAGTACTATTTCTACCTGTATATGGTGCATACTCAGCGAGGAAATTAGGAATGCAACACAACAACGAGTAGGAAATCTTTCACTTGGAGAGACCATTTGGGTACTGGATGTGCTGTATTCTGAAGAAGAAAAAAACAATTATAAACAAAGTAAGACTGACGGAAAATTAAGTCAAGCGGAAACTGTTCAAATAAATACAATTTAAGACCTAACAAAAATATTTTGTCATTGTATAATACTACTAATAATTTATTGAATTTATATTCCACTCTATCCAGGACCAATAATATTATTAGAGTAATTTGTTAGTGGAAGGTGCACATACTGTTTTTAAAGTTGACTTATAAACAAAAGATTCTTAGAAAAATACGAAAGCCCATTAGCGCCACAACAAAAATTTTTAAATCCGTTATTACGGATTCGAATCCGTTATTACGGATTAGCAATCCGTTATTACGGATTAGCAATCCGTTATTACGGATTAGCAATCCGTTATTACGGATTAGCAATCCGTTATTACGGATTCGCAATCCGTTATAACGGATTCGCAATACGGATTCGCAATCCGTTATTACGGATTCATAATACGTTAATTACGGATTCACTCGAGGATCTCTCGATGGCGCTATTTGCGTTGGACAGATGGTTTATTCTGCCTAACTTTTATTAAGCCCAAAGGACGACTCGCAATCCGTTATTACAGATTCATAATACGTTATTATGGATTCACTCTAGGATCCCTCGATGGCGCTATTTGCGTTGGACAGATGGTTTATTCTGCCTAACTTTTATTAAGCCCAAGGACGACGTGTTCATAATTTTATGTTTCATTAGTTTTGTTTAAGTAACTGCAAATCTACGAAAGCCTATTAGCGCCACAAAAAAAGAAAAATCTAATCCGTTATTACGAATTCGAATCCGTTATTACGGATTCGCAATCAGTTATTACGGATTCGCAATCTGTCATTACGGATTCGCAATCCGTCATTACGAATTCGCAATCCGTCATTACGGATTCGCAATCCGTCATTACGGATTCGCAATCCGTTATTACGGATTCGCAATCCGTTATTACGGATTCACTCGAGGATCCCTCGATGGCGCTATTTGCGTTGGACAGTAATGGTTTATTATATTTATTATATTCTACTTTTAAACATCTTTCCAACCATCCTATTCATTTCAATTCACTTCATAACAAACGCTTTTTATAGGATAGTGGGATAGGTCCGGCCTTTCTTAAACCACGTGTTTTTTTCGTAAAGACACAAAGTCAAATTTCAACGGTTAGAACTGTGTATTTGTAAACATGCACTTCAACTTAGTTCAATATTTTGCTGTAGTAGTGGTTCGTGTACAATGGTTGCGGTCAGTCTGGTTGCGGTGACTCGATTTGCAGTTACTTCATGTACTTAAACAAAAATAATGAAACATAAAATTATGAACACGTCGTCCTTTGGGCTTAATAAAAGTTAGGCAGAATAAACCATTACTGTCCAACGCAAACGCCATCGAGGGATCCTCGAGTGAATCCGTAATAACAGATTGCGAATCCGTATTGCGAATCCGTAATAACGGATTGCGAATCCATAATAACGGATTGCGAATCCGTAATAACGGATTGCGAATCCGTAATAAGGGATTGCGAATCCGTAATAAGGGATTGCGAATCCGTAATAAGGGATTGCGAATCCGTAATAACGGATTGCGAAGCCGTAATAACGGATTGCGAAGCCGTAATAATGGATTCGAATCTGTAATAACGGATTTGATGGGTTTTTTGTGGCGCTAATGGGCTTTCGTACAAATCGAGTCACCGCAACCATTGTACACTTAATGAACCACTACTATGTACAGCAAAATATTTAACTAAGTTGAAGTGCATGTTTACAAATACACAGTTCTAACCGTTGAAATTGTAATAACTTTGTGGGTCTTTACGGGAAAAAAACGTGGTTTAAGAAACTGAAAGGCCGGACCTATATCCCTCTATCATATAAAAAGCGTTTGTTATGAAGTGAATTGAAATGAATATGGTTGGAAAGATGTTTAAAAATATAATCAATATAATAAACCATTACTGTCCAACGCAAATAGCGCCTTCGAGGGATCATCGAGTGAATCCGTAATAACGGATTGCGAATCTGTAATAACGGATTGCGAATCCGTAATAACGGATTGCGAATCCATAATAACGGATTGCGAATCCATAATAACGGATTGCGAATCCATAATAACGGATTCGAATCCGTATTTGATTTGTTTTTTCTTTGTGGCGCTAATAGGCTTTCGTAGAAAAACCTTGATCGCAGGGTTTTTAAATATTCATGTCATAATACAAGAGTTGACGGAAAACATTCATCAATCTGACAAGTGACACAGCCAAAAATCATGCCCGTTTCCAATTGCCCAATTTTACCTCTTCGTTCGACAATCATACTACGTTCCTTAATAGTTTAAAAACGTCACCAAAGTGGCCACTTGATGATTAAGGGTAAACTTTATAACAAAACTGTGCATTAAATAAAAGAATAATTTTGAAAAGCAATGATGTTCATCGTACGAAGCTTACCGTTTAAATTCCCGTGTTGCACTGCATGCAGAGATAAAGACATGCCGTAAAGTCCCGGTCCAACTCGCCCTTCGCGAGCCGGTTTCAAGTCCGTGCTTCTCGGTATTATGCGAACAAAACATAACGCCAATGTTGGTCTTTTCTGCTTGCATTTTCTCACATAATTACAAGTCATACGAATCACTGAAGCAGGAGGTCATCTCAGTGAAACTTCGTCTTCAATTCCATATTGATCATTAAGCCATGAGAAGGGCGAATAGGGGAACAATTAGACACCGAATCTGAGCAGATCAGGTCTACATGTATAACGTTAGTACGCCATTGATTTGCACTACATTGAAGTACACAACACCTAGCCTTCAGTAAAGACGTACACACGATGATGTCAACAAAACAAGGTAGCTGTACGTGTTGATTATTTATAGTGTCCCCCAACAAGCGTCTTGACTAGCAAGCCTACCCACCGTTGCGCAATGGAATCAGTCGCGAGGAGGTATGCCATGCTGCGTTAGGCAATCGACGGTCCCTTCGTCTTGATTTGATATAGATTTTCAAAGATTAAAATTGTTAATCTTTAAAACCTTGTAATTTGACACCTGATGACGTCATCATGACGTCACAACTGCTTGATGGAGGTTTTATCAAGGGTCCTTACATGGTATAAATTTGAAGTTGATCAGATATACTGAAGTTAATCATTTCGCCGGAAAATTGTACCAAGACAAAATTTAAAGAATTTCACAAAGGCAAACTTTGACCTTCCGGTACGACCGGAAGTAAAGGTCGTGTGATTTTGGCGTTAACTTTTCAAATGTTGCCCGTGTCTTGATCTATCATATGCCCAATTATGAATACTGTAGCTTTAATATTCAGAGACATACAGGCATTGGAATGAGAGCACTTTTGGACCTAAAATGGCTTGTAATTTGACACCTGATGACGTAATCATGACGTCACAACTTACTCGGCTTCTCCTAGTTATGTTCTAACTTCACATTAAGTTTCAAGTTGATCAAAGATTCGCAAGTATGCGTTTGCTTGCGGACAAAGCCCACTGAGAGGAATAAGCAAAACAAAGAAGAAAAAAAAAAAAAAACTAGACTTAACGTGTTTGTGACAACAAACACTAGGTGTTCGGGTATCGCTGGTGGGCTCACTGCTGTTTTAATGCGTAAGCTGTATCATTGAATCGCTGAAAACAATCCTGATAGCTTTTGAAATATTAGAGAAAGTAAAGAAAGTAAAGAAATAAAGGGCTGCTAAATTTGTTATTAATTTTATAAATAACAACCTTTTGTTTAGCCAAATTTGAAAACCTATGACATCATTATGAAGTTAGAAAGTTTTTAGCGAGACATAGGCATTTAAATATGTGCCAAGTGGAAAACAAAGATGAACTTACAAAAAATATAAGCAAAAGAGTACATTACAAAAAATATAACAAAAGAGTACATTATTTAGATTATTTTGAAAGGGCAAAGGGTCCATTGTCAGTTCATAGTCATACAGAGGAACATTTTTCCCACTTCCCCTTCATCTTGGCCACAGATCTTGAAACGAGCCTTTGAATGACACACAAGTACAACTTTTAAGTATTATGTATTCCATTCAATGTAGTTTATTTATTTTTCAATGGTTTTTCGAATCTTTATTGATTAATAAAAAAAAAACTATTTTATGCTATTCATGTTGACATTATTAAGTAACATTTCTGAAAAGTTTTTAACAGGGTTTAAAAAACAGTGAGTTGGATACTCAATAAGTATCAGTGCATGAATCATTGATTGTTCTAAACATATGCACTGACGATGATGTCATTAAAACAAGTCAAGTATGAGCTATGGTTGCATGTTTTAAAATAGCTTGTTTGATTTTTAGACATTGATTGTCATACAGAACGGTTTGTTAAATTTAGAATATTAAAAGAAAAGACTTTTGTTTATGATAATTATGCAAGGCAAAGACAAAGCATGAGGACGGCAAGTCTAAGCCTCTTGAATTTATTCTAATAACATAATGAGTTATTAACTGATGCACCATAGAGGTAGATCTACCTCTATGGGGCATCATACACTACAACAACGGGTGTGAAACTTTCACTGTACACCTTTCAGGCACTGGATGCACTGATGATGTCTAAAAAATAAGTCAAGTATGAGCTATTGGTTGCATTTTTAAAAATAGATTGCTTGATTTTTAGCTATGATCTTTATACAGAACGGTTTGTTAAATTTAGGATATTGAAAGAAATGGCAAGTCATGAAGACGGCAAGTCTAAGCCTCTCGTGAATTTTGACTAATAACCTAATTAGTTGAGTACTATTTCTACCTGTATATGGTGCATACTCAGCGAGGAAATTAGGAATGCAACACAACAACGAGTAGGAAATCTTTCACTTGGAGAGACCATTTGGGTACTGGATGTGCTGTATTCTGAAGAAGAAAAAACCAATTATAAACAAAGTAAGACTGAGGGAAAATTAAGTCAAGCGGAAACTGTTCAAATAAATACAATTTAAGACCTAACAAAAATATTTTATCAATAATACTAATAATTTATTGAATTTATATTCCACTCTATCCAGGACCAATAATATTATTAGAGTAATTTGTTAGTGGAAGGTGCACATACTGTTTTTAAAGTTGACTTATAAACAAAAGATTCTTAGAAAAATACGAAAGCCCATTAGCGCCACAATTTTTTTTTTTTAATCCGTTATTACGGATTCGGATCCGTTATTACGGATTAGCAATCCGTTATTACGGATTCGCAATCCGTTATAACGGATTCGCAATCCGTTATAAGAGATTCGCAATACGGATTCGCAATCCGTTATTACGGATTCATAATACGTTAATTACGGATTCACTCGAGGATCTCTCGATGGCGCTATTTGCGTTGGACAGATGGTTTATTCTGCCTAACTTTTATTAAGCCCAAAGGACGACTCGTAATCCGTTATTACAGATTCATAATACGTTATTATGGATTCACTCGAGGATCCCTCGATGGCGCTATTTGCGTTGGACAGATGGTTTATTCTGCCTAACTTTTATTAAGCCCAAGGACGACGTGTTCATAATTTTATGTTTCATTAGTTTTGTTTAAGTAACTGCAAATCTACGAAAGCCTATTAGCGCCACAAAAAAAGAAAAATCTAATCCATTATTACGAACTCGAATCTGTTATTATGGATTCGCAATCAGTTATTACGGATTCGCAATCCGTCATTACGGATTCGCAATCCGTCATTACGGATTCGCAATCCGTCATTACGGATTCGCAAACCGTCATTACGGATTCGCAATCCGTTATTACGGATTCACTCGAGGATCCCTCGATGGCGCTATTTGCGTTGGACAGTAATGGTTTATTATATTTATTATATTCTACTTTTAAACATCTTTCCAACCATCCTATTCATTTCAATTCACAACAAACGCTTTTTATAGGATAGTGGGATACATGTAGGTCCGGCCTTTCTTAAACCACGTGTTTTTTCCGTAAAGACACAAAGTCAAATTTCAACGGTTAGAACTGTGTATTTGTAAACATGCACTTCAACTTGGTTCAATATTTTGCTGTAGTAGTGGTTCGTGTACAATGGTTGCGGTCAGTCTGGTTGCGGTCAGTCTGGTTGCGGTGACTCGATTTGCAGTTACTTCATGTACTTAAACAAAAATAATGAAACATAAAATTATGAACACGTCGTCCTTTGGGCTTAATAAAAGTTAGGCAGAATAAACCATTACTGTCCAACGCAAACGCCATCGAGGGATCCTCGAGTGAATCCGTAATAACAGATTGCGAATCCGTATTGCGAATCCGTAATAACGGATTGCGAATCCGTAATAACGGATTGCGAATCCGTAATAACGGATTGCGAATCCGTAATAAGGGATTGCGAATCCGTAATAAGGGATTGCGAATCCGTAATAAGGGATTGCGAAGCCGTAATAACGGATTGCGAAGCCGTAATAACGGATTCGAATCCGTAATAACGGATTTGATGGGTTTTTTGTGGCGCTAATGGGCTTTCGTACAAATCGAGTCACCGCAACCATTGTACACTTAATGAACCACTACTATGTACAGCAAAATATTTAACTAAGTTGAAGTGCATGTTTACAAATACACAGTTCTAACCGTTGAAATTGTAATAACTTTGTGGGTCTTTACGGGGAAAAAACGTGGTTTAAGAAACTGAAAGGCCGGACCTATATCCCTCTATCATATAAAAAGCGTTTGTTATGAAGTGAATTGAAAGGAATATGGTTGGAAAGATGTTTAAAAATATAATCAATATAATAAACCATTACTGTCCAACGCAAATAGCGCCTTCGAGGGATCATCGAGTGAATCCGTAATAACGGATTGCGAATCCGTAATAACGGATTGCGAATCCGTAATAACGGATTGCGAATCTGTAATAACGGATTGCGAATCCGTAATAACAGATTGCGAATCCATAATAACGGATTGCGAATCCATAATAACGGATTCGAATCCGTATTTGATTTGTTTTTTCTTTGTGGCGCTAATAGGCTTTCGTAGAAAAACCTTGATCGCAGGGTTTTTAAATATTCATGTCATAATACAAGAGTTGACGGAAAACATTCATCAATCTGACAAGTGACACAGCCAAAAATCATGCCCGTTTCCAATTGCCCAATTTTACCTCTTCGTTCGACAATCATACTACGTTCCTTAATAGTTTAAAAACGTCACCAAAGTGGCCACTTGATGATTAAGGGTAAACTTTATAACAAAACTGTGCATTAAATAAAAGAATAATTTTGAAAAGCAATGATGTTCATCGTACGAAGCTTACCGTTTAAATTCCCGTGTTGCACTGCATGCAGAGATAAAGACATGCCGTAAAGTCCCGGTCCAACTCGCCCTTCGCGAGCCGGTTTCAAGTCCGTGCTTCTCGGTATTATGCGAACAAAACATAACGCCAATGTTGGTCTTTTCTGCTTGCATTTTCTCACATAATTACAAGTCATACGAATCACTGAAGCAGGAGGTCATCTCAGTGAAACTTCGTCTTCAATTCCATATTGATCATTAAGCCATGAGAAGGGCGAATAGGGGAACAATTAGACACCGAATCTGAGCAGATCAGGTCTACATGTATAACGTTAGTACGCCATTGATTTGCACTACATTGAAGTACACAACACCTAGCCTTCAGTAAAGACGTACACACGATGATGTCAACAAAACAAGGTAGCTGTACGTGTTGATTATTTATAGTGTCCCCCAACAAGCGTCTTGACTAGCAAGCCTACCCACCGTTGCGCAATGGAATCAGTCGCGAGGAGGTATGCCATGCTGCGTTAGGCAATCGACGGTCCCTTCGTCTTGATTTGATATAGATTTTCAAAGATTAAAATTGTTAATCTTTAAAACCTTGTAATTTGACACCTGATGACGTCATCATGACGTCACAACTGCTTGATGGAGGTTTTATCAAGGGTCCTTACATGGTATAAATTTGAAGTTGATCAGATATACTGAAGTTAATCATTTCGCCGGAAAATTGTACCAAGACAAAATTTAAAGAATTTCACAAAGGCAAACTTTGACCTTCCGGTACGACCGGAAGTAAAGGTCGTGTGATTTTGGCGTTAACTTTTCAAATGTTGCCCGTGTCTTGATCTATCATATGCCCAATTATGAATACTGTAGCTTTAATATTCAGAGACATACAGGCATTGGAATGAGAGCACTTTTGGACCTAAAATGGCTTGTAATTTGACACCTGATGACGTAATCATGACGTCACAACTTACTCGGCTTCTCCTAGTTATGTTCTAACTTCACATTAAGTTTCAAGTTGATCAAAGATTCGCAAGTATGCGTTTGCTTGCGGACAAAGCCCACTGAGAGGAATAAGCAAAACAAAGAAGAAAAAAAACAAAAAACTAGACTTAACGTGTTTGTGACAACAAACACTAGGTGTTCGGGTATCGCTGGTGGGCTCACTGCTGTTTTAATGCGTAAGCTGTATCATTGAATCGCTGAAAACAATCCTGATAGCTTTTGAAATATTAGAGAAAGTAAAGAAAGTAAAGAAATAAAGGGCTGCTAAATTTGTTATTAATTTTATAAATAACAACCTTTTGTTTAGCCAAATTTGAAAACCTATGACATCATTATGAAGTTAGAAAGTTTTTAGCGAGACATAGGCATTTAAATATGTGCCAAGTGGAAAACAAAGATGAACTTACAAAAAATATAAGCAAAAGAGTACATTACAAAAAATATAACAAAAGAGTACATTATTTAGATTATTTTGAAAGGGCAAAGGGTCCATTGTCAGTTCATAGTCATACAGAGGAACATTTTTCCCACTTCCCCTTCATCTTGGCCACAGATCTTGAAACGAGCCTTTGAATGACACACAAGTACAACTTTTAAGTATTATGTATTCCATTCAATGTAGTTTATTTATTTTTCAATGGTTTTTCGAATCTTTATTGATTAATAAAAAAAAAACTATTTTATGCTATTCATGTTGACATTATTAAGTAACATTTCTGAAAAGTTTTTAACAGGGTTTAAAAAACAGTGAGTTGGATACTCAATAAGTATCAGTGCATGAATCATTGATTGTTCTAAACATATGCACTGACGATGATGTCATTAAAACAAGTCAAGTATGAGCTATGGTTGCATGTTTTAAAATAGCTTGTTTGATTTTTAGACATTGATTGTCATACAGAACGGTTTGTTAAATTTAGAATATTAAAAGAAAAGACTTTTGTTTATGATAATTATGCAAGGCAAAGACAAAGCATGAGGACGGCAAGTCTAAGCCTCTTGAATTTATTCTAATAACATAATGAGTTATTAACTGATGCACCATAGAGGTAGATCTACCTCTATGGGGCATCATACACTACAACAACGGGTGTGAAACTTTCACTGTACACCTTTCAGGCACTGGATGCACTGATGATGTCTAAAAAATAAGTCAAGTATGAGCTATTGGTTGCATTTTTAAAAATAGATTGCTTGATTTTTAGCTATGATCTTTATACAGAACGGTTTGTTAAATTTAGGATATTGAAAGAAATGGCAAGTCATGAAGACGGCAAGTCTAAGCCTCTCGTGAATTTTGACTAATAACCTAATTAGTTGAGTACTATTTCTACCTGTATATGGTGCATACTCAGCGAGGAAATTAGGAATGCAACACAACAACGAGTAGGAAATCTTTCACTTGGAGAGACCATTTGGGTACTGGATGTGCTGTATTCTGAAGAAGAAAAAACCAATTATAAACAAAGTAAGACTGAGGGAAAATTAAGTCAAGCGGAAACTGTTCAAATAAATACAATTTAAGACCTAACAAAAATATTTTATCAATAATACTAATAATTTATTGAATTTATATTCCACTCTATCCAGGACCAATAATATTATTAGAGTAATTTGTTAGTGGAAGGTGCACATACTGTTTTTAAAGTTGACTTATAAACAAAAGATTCTTAGAAAAATACGAAAGCCCATTAGCGCCACAATTTTTTTTTTTTAATCCGTTATTACGGATTCGGATCCGTTATTACGGATTAGCAATCCGTTATTACGGATTCGCAATCCGTTATAACGGATTCGCAATCCGTTATAAGAGATTCGCAATACGGATTCGCAATCCGTTATTACGGATTCATAATACGTTAATTACGGATTCACTCGAGGATCTCTCGATGGCGCTATTTGCGTTGGACAGATGGTTTATTCTGCCTAACTTTTATTAAGCCCAAAGGACGACTCGTAATCCGTTATTACAGATTCATAATACGTTATTATGGATTCACTCGAGGATCCCTCGATGGCGCTATTTGCGTTGGACAGATGGTTTATTCTGCCTAACTTTTATTAAGCCCAAGGACGACGTGTTCATAATTTTATGTTTCATTAGTTTTGTTTAAGTAACTGCAAATCTACGAAAGCCTATTAGCGCCACAAAAAAAGAAAAATCTAATCCATTATTACGAACTCGAATCTGTTATTATGGATTCGCAATCAGTTATTACGGATTCGCAATCCGTCATTACGGATTCGCAATCCGTCATTACGGATTCGCAATCCGTCATTACGGATTCGCAAACCGTCATTACGGATTCGCAATCCGTTATTACGGATTCACTCGAGGATCCCTCGATGGCGCTATTTGCGTTGGACAGTAATGGTTTATTATATTTATTATATTCTACTTTTAAACATCTTTCCAACCATCCTATTCATTTCAATTCACAACAAACGCTTTTTATAGGATAGTGGGATACATGTAGGTCCGGCCTTTCTTAAACCACGTGTTTTTTCCGTAAAGACACAAAGTCAAATTTCAACGGTTAGAACTGTGTATTTGTAAACATGCACTTCAACTTGGTTCAATATTTTGCTGTAGTAGTGGTTCGTGTACAATGGTTGCGGTCAGTCTGGTTGCGGTCAGTCTGGTTGCGGTGACTCGATTTGCAGTTACTTCATGTACTTAAACAAAAATAATGAAACATAAAATTATGAACACGTCGTCCTTTGGGCTTAATAAAAGTTAGGCAGAATAAACCATTACTGTCCAACGCAAACGCCATCGAGGGATCCTCGAGTGAATCCGTAATAACAGATTGCGAATCCGTATTGCGAATCCGTAATAACGGATTGCGAATCCGTAATAACGGATTGCGAATCCGTAATAACGGATTGCGAATCCGTAATAAGGGATTGCGAATCCGTAATAAGGGATTGCGAATCCGTAATAAGGGATTGCGAAGCCGTAATAACGGATTGCGAAGCCGTAATAACGGATTCGAATCCGTAATAACGGATTTGATGGGTTTTTTGTGGCGCTAATGGGCTTTCGTACAAATCGAGTCACCGCAACCATTGTACACTTAATGAACCACTACTATGTACAGCAAAATATTTAACTAAGTTGAAGTGCATGTTTACAAATACACAGTTCTAACCGTTGAAATTGTAATAACTTTGTGGGTCTTTACGGGAAAAAAACGTGGTTTAAGAAACTGAAAGGCCGGACCTATATCCCTCTATCATATAAAAAGCGTTTGTTATGAAGTGAATTGAAATGAATATGGTTGGAAAGATGTTTAAAAATATAATCAATATAATAAACCATTACTGTCCAACGCAAATAGCGCCTTCGAGGGATCATCGAGTGAATCCGTAATAACGGATTGCGAATCTGTAATAACGGATTGCGAATCCGTAATAACGGATTGCGAATCCATAATAACGGATTGCGAATCCATAATAACGGATTCGAATCCGTATTTGATTTGTTTTTTCTTTGTGGCGCTAATAGGCTTTCGTAGAAAAACCTTGATCGCAGGGTTTTTAAATATTCATGTCATAATACAAGAGTTGACGGAAAACATTCATCAATCTGACAAGTGACACAGCCAAAAATCATGCCCGTTTCCAATTGCCCAATTTTACCTCTTCGTTCGACAATCATACTACGTTCCTTAATAGTTTAAAAACGTCACCAAAGTGGCCACTTGATGATTAAGGGTAAACTTTATAACAAAACTGTGCATTAAATAAAAGAATAATTTTGAAAAGCAATGATGTTCATCGTACGAAGCTTACCGTTTAAATTCCCGTGTTGCACTGCATGCAGAGATAAAGACATGCCGTAAAGTCCCGGTCCAACTCGCCCTTCGCGAGCCGGTTTCAAGTCCGTGCTTCTCGGTATTATGCGAACAAAACATAACGCCAATGTTGGTCTTTTCTGCTTGCATTTTCTCACATAATTACAAGTCATACGAATCACTGAAGCAGGAGGTCATCTCAGTGAAACTTCGTCTTCAATTCCATATTGATCATTAAGCCATGAGAAGGGCGAATAGGGGAACAATTAGACACCGAATCTGAGCAGATCAGGTCTACATGTGTACGAAGCTTACCGTTTAAATTCCCGTGTTGCACTGCAGCGATCGATAAACACACCGGTCCTACTCGCCCTTCGCGAGCCGGTGTCAAGTCCGTGCTTCTCGGTGTGTGAAAAAAACATAACGCCAATGTTGGTCTTTTTCTGCTTGCATTTTCTCACATAATTACAAGTCATACGAATCACTGAAGCAGGAGGTCATCTCAGTGAAACTTCGTCTTCAATTCCATATTGATAATTAAGCCATGAGAAGGGCGAATAGGGGAACAATTAGACACCGAATCTGAGCAGATCAGGTCTACATGTATAACGTTAGTACGCCATTGATTTGCACTACATTGAAGTACACAACACCTAGCCTTCAGTAAAGACGTACACACGATGATGTCAACAAAACAAGGTAGCTGTACGTGTTGATTATTTATAGTGTCCCCCAACAAGCGTCTTGACTAGCAAGCCTACCCACCGTTGCGCAATGGAATCAGTCGCGAGGAGGTATGCCATGCTGCGTTAGGCAATCGACGGTCCCTTCGTCTTGATTTGATATAGATTTTCAAAGATTAAAATTGTTAATCTTTAAAACCTTGTAATTTGACACCTGATGACGTCATCATGACGTCACAACTGCTTGATGGAGGTTTTATCAAGGGTCCTTACATGGTATAAATTTGAAGTTGATCAGATATACTGAAGTTAATCATTTCGCCGGAAAATTGTACCAAGACAAAATTTAAAGAATTTCACAAAGGCAAACTTTGACCTTCCGGTACGACCGGAAGTAAAGGTCGTGTGATTTTGGCGTTAACTTTTCAAATGTTGCCCGTGTCTTGATCTATCATATGCCCAATTATGAATACTGTAGCTTTAATATTCAGAGACATACAGGCATTGGAATGAGAGCACTTTTGGACCTAAAATGGCTTGTAATTTGACACCTGATGACGTAATCATGACGTCACAACTTACTCGGCTTCTCCTAGTTATGTTCTAACTTCACATTAAGTTTCAAGTTGATCAAAGATTCGCAAGTATGCGTTTGCTTGCGGACAAAGCCCACTGAGAGGAATAAGCAAAACAAAGAAGGAAAAAAAAAAAAAAAAAAACCAAAAAAAAAACCCGAACAATAACAAAGAGTTGTTCGGGGTTTACCCCGAACACCTAATGAAGACCCATAATTACCTCTATATAATCCCGCAAAAAGTAACCGACGGTCTCTTCATCTTGATTCGATATGGATTTTCAAAGATTAAATTTTTTAATTTTAAAAACCTTGTAACTTGACACCTGATGACGTCATCATGACGTAATTGAAGCGGTTTCATCTCCTAATGGTTATCTAACTATGGTAGAAATTTCAAGTTTATATGAGCTTGGAAAGTGTGCTTTTGTTAGCGGACAAGCGACGGAGAGAAGAAGAAGAAGAAGAAGAAGAAGAAGAAGAAGTATTAAGAAAAAAAAAGAAAAAACCGAACAATAAGAAGAGGTGTTCGGAGCAAGCTCTCCGAACACCTAAAAAAAAAACGAACAATAAGAAGAGGTATTCGGACTTTTCATCGAAAATGCAAGAAAAAAAATGAAAGGAAAAAACACCCTTGTTGTATAGAACTGTGTGCTTTCACATGCCTGAGAAAGACTTCATGCCTGAAGCCTTTCTCATGTTCAAATTTTCGGGTGAAAAATTACCTAAAACTAAATTACTTAAAGGGTGTTGTTTTGAACAATGTTCTATAATATCAACAGCTCTCTAGTGCTCTTTGCCAAGTAAGTTTTTGTGGTCATTAACTTGTGGAGTGATTACCAAAAGTACACGCTACCTTTAAATAGCTGAAAAGAAATATTCTGTTTTTTGTGTTTTCGTGAAAGGTATGCATAACAGTTCCCCCCCCCCCCCCCCCAGATATGTGTTTATTAAAAGGAATTTTGACATGGCTCCTGTATAGGAAGCAATCAATCTCGACCTCTTCATACAACTTATGACGTCATCAATTTTAACAGCGCCCTCTTGCGGCAGAATAAAAAGCTTCATGTATAGTGACAAAGATATATGGCAGATCACGCTCGAGATCATTTAAAGCTTAGCACTGACTAATACAAGGTCCAGATGAGAAACACCAATGTCGTCATCACGACGTCATCAAGTGTCAAGTTGTATTGACGTCAGTTTTCTATCTTTTGAACTCAAATTGGCACAAACTACGGCTAATTATGTTAAACACAACTCTATAGAGCGTTGAGCAAAGTTAAGTTCTGTTATTTTGAGACTTCTAACAATTAAAAGATATACAAAACAAACAACGAAACAGCTACGATGTATACTCGCACGCGACTAAAATGACTGAACTCTAAATAGGCATACGCTATTTATTATCTTTTGGTTTCTTTTGAATGCTGTAGTTCCGTAATCAAACACATTGGATCCAGTTTCTACATGATCTTCTTCGTCCGGTATACCTCCCAGCAGGCATCTCCATGAAACAACAGTAGGGCCTATACTATTTCAAGGTTACATTTTCAAAAAAGACAAAGAATTTTGGAAATGTTGATATAAATTTAACATTGTTATCGGTGATGCCGTAGAATTGTTTAACAATTTATTATATTATTTGTTCAACCCAAAATTATTAGGATTTACATAGTCAGTTTCCCTTGTTGTTTATTACTTGACATTTAAAATTAAAAGTCGCATCCCCTTAAGGTGATCCCCTGGCTACCGCTTCCAAGGTTGCATCGTAAACTTGGGAGAGATCCCTGGTTTTACAGCAGTACAGGTTGAATGGCTTCTGACTGGCACCCCGAACAAAACACCATAGTAGACCGCCAACATTAGGGCTAGATAGCTCAGTTGGTAAGCTGGTGTGTTAATCCAGAGGTCGCAGATTCACTCACTCTGGTCAAATTTTCCCTTTTTCAACCCTATTTTTATTTGTTTTAATTAACCCGGTCAGTTTCCCTTATGGTTTTTTACATGAATACAATTAGCTATACATTTGTTAGCAGTGATTCATTACAATGCGATGGGCATACGCAAAACTCATCAACTTGACGTCTGTAGACACGAACGTATTAGTATTCATAGATCCACCCGATATTTACATCAATTCATATCTGTCAGACTAATGCTTTAGATCGTACATGAACACCAAGTTATTTCCGTTTTAAATCCTCCTAAAATACGGTCCTTCATAATCAGTAATGGGTGTCATGGCCGAGTGGTTCAGATCATCAGATTCAAGTTCTCGTAGTCATCGGAGTGTGGATTCGAGTCCCGGTCATGACGCTTATGTTGTGGTGAATTGTGAGAAGCGTTTTTAATTCCTTAAATTCTTTTACTGCACCTCATCAGGTTTGCTAGTCCAGTGTTGTTGACTCGAGTCGGTGACTTGGACTCGAGTCAGACTCGAGTCGCCAATTTCATTGACTTGCGACTTGACTTGACTTGAGCAAAAATGACTCGTGACTTGACTTGACTTGAGCAAATATGACTTGCGACTTGACTTGACTTGAGAAAAAATGACTTGGTTACAACACAGGAATATTAAATGTGAAGTTATACGTTTACATTTTTAGGGTTCGGATAAATTAATGTCGAAACAATTCACTCGGAAGTTCCGCAAAACACGGACCACATTGCGATCACAGTTTACACAACGCACGCGGTCACGTCTTTTCCAATTAGAGGCTCCTAGTCTTTGTTATGTCGTTCCTTTATGCGCAACAATAAAGATAGGAAACATTGAACGCTAGAGGGCGTTTCAAAACAATGCGATACCATTGGAGTAAAAGCCCTCTATTGGTGAAATATCCCACAACACCTGTTTGAAACGCCTTGACAAAAGACTTTACGTGTCTGCGCATGCTCGGGGAAAAGGGTTTTTCCCTCGAATTGCAATAATCACCATCGCTGGTGCGCGAAAAAAACGTGTACAGAACAATGAGCCACTGGTATTCACGCAAAAGCCGTCGACAGTATGGTCTTCAAAGCACATTTCCTCGGAAATGTTAGCTTGTTTACGGAAAACTGCACAACATATAGGCTTTATTTTACAAAAATGACACCATTTTGGACATTTTGGATCAACCGAAAGATTATTTAAATGTAAAACGTAAGATTTGTTTCTTTTTAAATATATTTTGTTTTGTTGTTTTGGGGAATTTTTTGCGGGGTGTTTGTGCATAGGATAGTCAAAATGCTGTGGTGGTGAAGACGCATTGCTTTAGATCACATCCGTGGTTGTATTCAACCTTAGTTTTTTCGGGGCTGTATACTCCCCAGGGTGCTGAGAAAGATTAAAGGAAAGTTATTGGCCCATTGACCAGGGCACTAATGTAAAGCGCATTGAGACGCTATTGTAAAATGCGCTATATAAGAACTAGTTATTATTATTATATAATGGCCATAGCTTTCTCTCCCATAGCTACTTCTCATTGTTCTCGTTGTATACAATGCACGAATTGTTTTCACATTATATATTTATCTTGTTTTAGATCGTACATAAACACCAAGTTATTTCCGTTTTTAAATCACCCTACAATAGAGTCCTTCATATTCAATAGTGTGCCATAAAAAAACATTCTCTTCCTAAACTGATTCCCATTGTTCCCATTGTATACACTAAATTGTTTAGACATCTGTAATATCATGTTGTTTAAAGGTATTATACAGGATTGGCAGAGCTGACAAAATAATCACAGACAGTGTTCATGTTTTGTGTAATCAACCACATACATGAAAGAACAAACCTGTGAAAATTTGAGCTCAATTGGTCATCGAGGTCACGAGAAAATAGTGAAAAGAGACCTTATGTGTTTTCTGTTTTTCAAACATCGAGTTTATTATCGCGCGCGATAAAAACTATTGTTTTACTCATTTCTCAGAAACGATAACATTTTAGGCAGAAATATTTTAAGGAACCCTTTCTACCATTACTTACTTTAAATCATGTAAGTTATGTGTGAATCTGTGAACATTTGTGTTTTTCGATCTTACCAATAGTGTACAGGGCCTTTAAGTTATGCTTGTTATTAGTTTTCCTCAAGTAACCATACTTGTCTGTCTACTCCAAATGTCTGTCTAGTCTATTGTCCCTTTGGCGATCTGTCTCGTCCTATAGGGTGATTAATTTCTACAAGTTTCGACTTACTGTACTTCATCTGCTTCCTTACTCCACTTTCTACTATACTGTATAAAACACTCCATGACACCATCAAAAAAAATCACACGGTAATTACACCAACAAGCACTTTTTAAGTGCCCGTTTGATATTTGCGTGTAATACATTTTTTTTGAGAACACAATCACTCTTAAATCGCCCAAACCATTCGATATAGGGTCATTCCGTGTCAACTCACCTGGTGGGTCGGCAGGCTCCGTCTCAGATTTTGCTATTTTTTCCCCCAAACATTCCCCCAAGGGTGCCATGAACACACCAAATTTAAACCCTGCCCCTTCAAATTTACTTTTTGTGTTTTGTGCATTTTTAGAGGCCTATTTATATCTACAAATTGAGATAAGAAATTAAGATATGTAACTGCAAATTAATAAACAGGGTACCTGGTACCCCATCAATTGGAATCTACTGTCAAAAGTAGCATAGGACATTTTTATATCAAGGCATAGGTCTTTAAAAACTGACATTTTAGCCCGCGGAATGATTTTTCGTCATTTTTGAGACCCCCTAGTGCCTAAGTGAAATGTCCGATTGCTTTTGTATTACATTTGGTTATAAACTAGGTGTATATATGTGTGACCTGATATAAGGATAGACCAACCACACCTTTGATTGGTATTTGGCAGGGGTCTGAATGTGGGTCCGGCTGTAAAAATGCAAAAAACACGCCCTTTTCAAGTGGTTATTTGACAACGTGGGACATTACTGACAGATTTCCCAATTTTTCCCAATAATACTTTGTATCCAGTCTACTTGTGTGAGAAAAAAAAAAAAATGACTCTCTCCTCCTTCATGTAAAAAAAATAAAAATGAATATGACTAATTTAAGGTTATTGTTGTGCATGCAGTTTTGGTGAAATCACTTGTTTACAAAAGAGCTGACAGAGCCTGCCCAACTTTTCAGAATTTTAGGTGATTTGAAACGGAATGACTCTATAAACTTATAAACCCTTGTAACTAAATAAAATTAATTCTAGCCAAATTTCCTTTGAAATTAGCCCATCAGATCTGTCTCTATTTATACTTAGTTTATACAAAATGGTTCATTTCACCTAGTAATTAGGTCCAAGGCTAAGCAATTGCTATACAATTCCTAAGGGAAAACTGGGAGAGCTGGTCCTTGATGGATTTTGTGAGTGAAAAAAAAACCCGATGGTAACAAGTTGGCATGCTAGGTGTAGTTGGGGTACTTGGAATTTGTTGTATATATATAAAATAATAAAACAAATGGCGGAGTAATGACTGTCTAATTGAAAACGGACACTTGTTTAGTGCCTGATGGCACCATGCAAGGTGAAATTGACTTCAGTAAATAATTTGTTAGTTTACTTTATTGTTGATTAGTTACAATAAATTATCTTGAGTGAGCAATATGGCAGTATGGAAAAAAAACCTTTAATGCTCTGTGGTCGCCAAGTCGTATCGAGACGTGGTGGTCAGGTCTCATGAGGAAGTGAACCGCGGCTCAACCAATTTGTTGTTGAAATGTATGCTTCTAAATTTGCTAATGTGATATTCAAGCCCTTTCTAATGCATTTAAATCAGCGCCAGACAGTTAAAAAAAATACACCAGACAATCTAGAGGTTGAGATAATTGAGTCTTTTTGGTTATCATGTTAAGATATAGCCTTGTCTTGGTTTTTTTTCAGTGTGGCCTTTTAGAGACTAGGCCTTTTGTGGTACACTGGACCCGTGAGTTTCGGGGAAAATCAGTTCACCCTGTAACATATTGTTTATAAAACACACACAGATCATTCATTTAAATTGTTCACAATAAACACAAAATAGACACGGAAAATCGTCCAACCCACACTCTGATTTTAAAAAAAAAACCTTCTAAACAACGTGGACAACACCAACCTTGTCCGGTGCATCGTGACACGGCCCTTGTTTTGTTGGGACGGACGGGCGGGACCGGGAACGATCATTTTTTGAAACGACGCTGCGAAGCTCCGCAGCGAAGTGTCGCAATTAAACGTCCTCTATTATTTTATAAATTATAGGACTCCTAATAATCAATTTTTGAGCGTCACGCGTCGCGGCAGTAAATAAATGGCTAAAATAAAGTATGACACGTGACGCATGCTCCATCAATCATAGTGACAAGGATCTATGTATGTGGAATACAAAATATACATTATACTGGTGCCGTCTTAAATGTCAAAGTCGGGGAAATGGGGAAATGAAATTTGGAGACACCTTTGGGTTCATCATGGCTTTATATAGAGCTTATTGACGTCATCAATCCGCCATCTTTGAGGTGAACCGATGATAAATGGAAACGCACAGAATTGTACGCAGAGCGCACAGGATTGGCCAATGAACAATCTCCTTTTGACCTCTAGACGAAATGCCCTACTCAAATGACGTCACGTGCTTAAGGCCTAGTACTATTGCCGCATCTATCACCAAGTGTCAATTAATTATTATTTTTCTTAAAAACAACGTTCGCAGTTTGTGCAGGGTGCAACTGTATATAGAAGTCGAGAAAATTTAGCCTTACCACGAATAACCCTCTGCAATATGAATAAGTCATGAATTTATTCCGTTGTATCGCTCACATACCATATCGATCACAATTGCTTATTTGGATTGCCCCAATTGCTTTACACTGAAGGCCAAGCATTCTTAATGTGGTGCACCACTTCGTCAAAATGGTAGGCCTATAGACCTTTGTTGATAAACAGACCGCACTGGTTAGGCATGGAAGGCCGAATGTGAGTCATTGCGTTGACAGATGTTTAAACAAATTCAACATTTTCTGCAAACTTTCAATTAAATCGAATACCTCCCATGATTGGTTGGTTTGTTTCAAACAAATTAAACACAATTTGTGAATATTTTTGTAACATTGTTACAAACTGTGGCTATCTGTTTTTGTTTTGCATTCATGGCTTTTCATAGTTTTCGAACCTCAGTTGGCAAAAACTCAGGGCTGTGACGTTGCAAAAGAAAGGTCTATCATAAGTATACACAGCTAAGGGTGAATCAAAATGGCCCGGCAGTTGCGCGTTCTTATCGACTGTGGTCTGGGCTTATGCAACCGCAGCGGGCTCGCAGCGTGTCGCGCTAGTCGGGTCGATGATTTTTAACCCCGTAAACCCGTTATCAAAAGGGCGCCTAATGACCCGGAATGCCTAGCTCACACCAACGTAGACATGAACTCATACATATCCCCCTTGACTTCAAGAGAAATCACAGACTAAACAGTTAATAGCACATTTTACATTTACAACATGGTTGTTGGTTTGTTTAAAGGCAAAGTATACCTTTGGTTTTCCGAACCGTTCGATTTTTGTAATCCTACATAAATGTAGATAAATACAATAAAATCCCTTGTGGTTTATTATTTGAAATACAATAAAACTAACCTGTCAAAATTGGTCGCGTTTTTTAGATATCGCCGAACTTGGACCGGAGCGAATAGTCTCCACGCAGGAAGAATAATCCCCAATAGGAATACACAATCTGAGAAACGTATCTGACAGTGCACTGTCTCTCAGATTCAAAGTTTGGTGCATAAATTTAACTTGTATCTTTTTACATAACCAGTGACATTACTTCGAAGTGAAATGTTTTTCAAAATGCTTTTTACTATCGAAAGTTTCTGTGATTGCCAATTATTTTAAGAGTGATTACCAAACGTATACATTCTCTTGAAACTTGCAAACGAAACTAAAATTGAAACTGATGTTGAAAATACTCTGAACCCTTAGGTTATATACGTTGCTTTATTACTTTCTAAGATGGGGAGTCAGAGAGGGATGATTCAAGTCGGGCCATCGATATGAACGTTTTTCCAAACTTCGGCTTGCGCACCGGCTTCCGTTTGATGCTGGGATCGTGCAAAATGTCCACTGCTACAAAATTCATTCCAATACTTTATCTATCTAGTTACTGAGAGGTTTGTTTACTTTTACTATCTTGTTAATTAAACTATTTCTGTGACTACAATGTACTCGCCTTCGGCTGGTACTATCCACGAATCTACACTTTCTCGTCCAATCTCCTTAACTGAACTGTGGTGGTTCTGAAAAGAACCGGTGCAACAACACAATATACATGGGTTTCGTGAAAACCAGCGATCAAAATGTGTCGCATAACTACTGGGGGTCTCCATCCATGCTCCAACCAACAATTATAGTTTGCTTTAGTAGGAGACTCCCATCACTTAATAATTGCATTGTATCTAAAGTACCGTATGTGTACTATTGTTGTGTAAGCAAACTGATTGATTGGAAATAAAATGAACAGCTGAACTGAAAGGGGAATTTAGATGCCACGCGTTTATATTGGGCTTATTTGAACTGCAGTAATTGACCCAATTCAACTGACATCTTCATTACAGTAATCTCGGGTTGCGCCATTTTGAGAGTCAATGTCAATGTGTGTGTTGTATCATGGATGTAGGAATTTGTATAGAGTGCTTTGTGCTTATTAGGTAAGGAGTGTACACATTTTACCACATAATATTAAACGTGCAAATAAACCTTAAATATGACGTCGTTTGAGTAGGCCTAGGGTGCCCTCGGCTAGAGGTCAAAAAGGAGTTTGCTCATTGGTCCATCCTTAGCCTGAACATCTGACGTCACACTTCGAGGCTATTATCCTTGTGGATATTAGAACAGGGGAACAATCTAGTCCATTCTGCCCCTGCGCAATGCGCGTGCAAAGAAAGTGTGTGTTTTCCATTGTTTCACCATCGCTTTACCTCCTAAAGAGAGCGGCGTGAAGACGTCATTGCATAAAATCGTCAATGAACATTGATAAGAGGTCGATGACTGCCAAAAGTGGCGAACTTGGCAGACGGTTTCCGCTGCGTGTCACGTTCGTGCAAGGGTCAATACTCATGATATGTTGCGGGTTCTGCGGTGCTATTTCATCAACCTCTCTCTTGAAGGAACTGGCCGTACAGTGAACTTTAAAAGAACTGTGATTAGGCATGTACCCCTAAAATTACCGAACCCGAGTTCGATTTCTCAAGTAGCTATGATTGGTTTTTAGAAGGAACTGGCCGTACAGTGAACTTTAAAAGAACTGTGATTAGGCATGTACCCCTAAAATTACCGAACCTGAGTTCGATTTCTCAAGGAGCTATGATTGGTTTTTAGGTCGATATCAATTACTAAGCTAAGTGTCGGTGTCACAATACAAATTACGATCACCTCTGGAAACAAGGTTGACAACAATGGTTTATAAAATGTTAGAATCAAATAAGCATCATTGTTGCAGAGTTTTAATTTCACTTTAATATTAATTTATAAATTTATTGTTCTTATCATCCAAACTAAAACTCATTTTATAAATATTGCAATGATTATTTTTGTCGTTCAGATTTTTTCATAAAAAGAGCCTATATTTTAAAAGCAAAGATTTTAATACAGAAAAAACTAGTTCTTGGTTTGACTTGTTTTCTCGTTTCGACACGTGCGAGACTTTAGGCCTATATAACACAGTGTATTGACACTGGAGATTTCAACGCACCCCACGTCGATCCCTGTATATCATGATTAATTTAGGTCAAGATATGTTGAGTGCTTGAAACTCAATCCTTCAAAAGACCTTCAAGAAAAATTGAAGAAAAAAAAAATAACATCGACTACGCAGGTCAGTGTATGGGTCAATGTATGTACATGTACAGTACATCAGAGCGGAGCTGAGATAGAGAGAGAGAGAGAGAGCCAGGCCATACATGGGCATTTATCTTGTTATAGGGAATCGACGCACACGCGCACGGGTATAAAAGTCCCCGGGCAATTGTTTGACTGACCGCGTGAAGTACCAACCCAAACACGCAAGAACGGGAAACCCAGAAACCCCCAAGGCAAGGTTCACCGCGGAAGCTAAGCTCATTCACGGGCTATTATAAGCGACTTCTGTTTATTCAGGGATATGGTACCGTAGAAAATGGCAAAACTTATTTTTAATTGTGT
Source organism: Leptasterias polaris (assembly GCA_037783415.1). Taxonomy (NCBI): domain Eukaryota; kingdom Metazoa; phylum Echinodermata; class Asteroidea; order Forcipulatida; family Asteriidae; genus Leptasterias; species Leptasterias polaris. The sequence goes on along the minus strand of JAZGTN010000153.1, from coordinate 1,211,653 downwards.
TGAATCTAGGGTTTCAGTGGCAAACAAAATAACTGGTTCTATTTTCCAGTGAAATCCGGGCTCACGTTTTCGAAAAATATAGGTGTACCATAGGTTTTTACATAGGCCCAATTGACGTGCAAGCCTACACTTTACCATACGTTATTATTTCCGGAAACAAAGATCTAATGTTTTTAGTTACAGCTTTAGATGTCAACCGTATACAGTTTTGAGCGTAATAATCTACATTTTGTTTCATACAAATGGTGAGTACGTCTTTGAACATGTTGACAACTGGTAAAGAATTATCTTAAACTCTCCCAGATCTTTCCCCATCCAAAATAGGCCAGGCACTCCCGTGCATGACGTAACAAAGTTGGAAATTGTAGCAAGCGGCCCCCAGATAGGAATATAATTATTCATGGCATGCGTACTACTGTTGGGCCAACTATTTATTTTTCAATTAAGGCATACGGGCTGGAATTTGCACTCATAAAAAGTACATAAATTGATAACTTGAATGACCACCAGGTCCTCAGTAGCATTAATGTAGATATCAGTGGTGACTTTTGGTGAGTAGCTTGACAAATTAGGAATCCGTATAATATGGGCGTCGTGAAAGAGTCAAGTTACGTCATGCAAGGAGTGCCCGACTTTGTAGGCTGCCCTGCCAAATACTATTTTGTCTATTGCTTGGAATAATTGGTAAAGCTTTACAACTACGCAACTATGGTGTTCCATATGTGCCACTCCTTCCGTCGCCTTTTCAATTTTGTCCGTCGCCTTTTCAATTTTGTCCGTCGCCTTTTCAATTTTGTCCGTCGCCTTTTCAATTTTTTCCGTCGCCTTTTCAATTTTGTCCGTCGCCTTTTCAATTTTGTCCGTCGCCTTTTCAATTTTCTTCCGTCGCCTTTTCAATTTTCTTCCGTCGCCTTTTCAATTTTGTCCGTCGCCTTTTCAATTTTGTCCGTCGCCTTTTCAATTTTCTTCCGTCGCCTTTGAAAAGGCGACGGACAAAATTGAAAAGGCGACGGAAAGGAGTGGCACATATGGAACACCATACGCAACCATTTACAGAATTTCCTCGTACATTTTCGAAACCAACAACAACGACAACAACGAACAACGACGAAAACAACAACGACAGCAGCAGCAGCAGCAGCAACAGCAACTACGTCAACAAACAACAGCAAAACACACAGGCCTACATAACAAAATTAGCATTTCAGATGAACATAATAATTATTTCAGAATTGTTTTGGTGCCCGTTCCGTCTTCATTACCAAATTTGTCTCAAGGTTACAAACCACCGTGTTTTCTTCGTGTCGACGTTTCCACTATACTTTTGGATGACGTTCCACTGTACTTTTCTCTGTACTTTGTGGACTGATCGTGCGGGTAATTAAGCAGAGGTGACTGTGGTTGAATATCTCATGATATCGCTGCATGTACCAGACTGGTCACAGTACATAAACACTGTTCATGCCTGTTAGGGCTCATTGCTGCATTAAAATAAACATTCATCAATGTATACTTGATATAGGTACACTCGTTTATCATTTTGTGTTGTACGTCCGAAAAAGAGAGACAGAAAATTACAGAGAAAGAAACAAAAAAACAAGTGAGGTTGGAGGTTTCGCTCCATCTCCAAAGTGGGGAGAAATTAATTATAAATATAGAAGAAGAAAAAAAAGCATCCCAAATTAAAGGTAGATTTTTATACAAAGTTATTATCCTTAAAAAGTTCAACACCAAGTCTTCAACGAGCTTACCAATGAAATTCAGTGGTTATGCTTAAGCAAAAGCAGTATTATGTTTTTTAATGTGTCTTTTGTTTCCCGGGGATTTTGTGCAAGTTCATTTAAGTATTTTTTTTTAAATTGCTGCATGCAACTGAACTGTGCAACGGTGATTTGCAGTACTTGACTGTACTTCATACAATCCGCTTGAGGATCGGTCCTGGAATGATCGATGTACACGAACAATTAGTGATAGAGCAAGGGGCTTTGATACCGATGTTTAAAAACGCCTAATAAGAAAAGTCCACTTGTACCGGCATCATTACTTGTAAACTATTAAGCATTTTGCCCACTGACGTTCATGTGTTAACTATTTGATGGTAGATCATTAAACTATGTGATGGTCGCACCAAATCCGTCGTGGTTGTCAAATTGGGTTTCTAAACAATAAACACCCTCGTCCCAAATTAATGTTTTATGTCAATGTTAACTTTAACAAAATAGTTATATTATATGCAAATTGAAATTGTACTTATAACAACATTGCTATAAGTGTTTTTTTTTCAAGAATTGTGTATACATGATTTGAGTTTATAGTAAAGTGTATGCCCAGTCTTCGTTTGAGTATTTTTCTCGTTTTCGATAACGCGCGAGACTTGCACAGTCTATTGTATCGTGGTTGCATTCGGTGTCAAAATGAATGTTGTTGGAATGGACGGGTATTTTAGACGAATCACCACCAGGAATGAATACCAAAATGGCACAAGCCCGCCTATAATAGTCTGGCGTTATTTATACAGTCCGGAGATGAGTCCTCATGGGATCGCTTGCATCTGCCGAGAGGTCGGGCACCGTGTCAAGAGAAAATGAGGAGCGTGTTACAGACACTTAAAATTGCCCAAGAAAGATTTCACATTAGTTCGGCAGTTTTCAGTGTTTTTAAACCCCCCAAAATATACATTTACTTTATTGCTGATATACCGACGCGTATATAGGCCATGATGATGATGATGATGATGATAGTCTATGTCGTGTTCTGGCTGTGCGCAATCACAATATGGAATACAAATTATCATAATCTAAAATGGGATCTGACTAATACGGATATTGCCTTTCAATAAGGTGTCATCATCTTTTATAGCTTACTAAATGACAGTAACAATTTGTATTTTCTCATTTTAAAGCAAACATTGAAAAGGACCCAGCCTTGTGAATTTCACTGCAACTAGTAATTGGCCGACTACCCATTTCTGTTCAGCAACACTTTCATTTGCTTACACAATTTAGTGCTTTACTTAGACAGACACAACACCTGGGCAAAATTGTATAAAGCTGCCGAAAATACTGCTGATCAAATTACTTTACTGACTGTAAAAATGGCAAGGTACCAGACATTAGCAGTTCACAATACACCTTGTAATTTGGCTGATAACCTAATTCTGCCACGCAACATTTGTTTCCCGGTCTAAGCAACTTCAAGTGGACTACCTCATTGGACTCATGTGTGGAAGAGGTTTGTCAGGGCTTTGGAATCTGACAGACTCCAGTTGTCCAACCCTAACAGCTGTCTAATACATTTGAAATGCAAGAAGCCCTACTTTCATATTTATTCGATGAACCGATGAGTCACCGTACATGAGGTGAACTCGACCCCCAAGTTCACGCGAGCGCCTTGCAGCCAAAAGAAAGGCTGATGAACCCGGCCAAGTCTTCACTGAACGCAAAAACACGCACGTAAGCGTGCGCGGCCAGGCGTTTATATTCTAAACATATTCCAAAATGGCGAACCTCTTTTTAATTTCTCTCGATCGACTAAATCTGATATCTACCGAGAGGATATTTGTCTGTGGTCGTCGAGCGTTGGCCTGTTAATCAATTTCACGGAGCAAAGAGAAAGAAAGCGTTTTAGTATACATTACTTATAAGTGGTATCCTAATGATTGTTTGCAGACAGTCGAAGCTGATTGCGGCAGTGTGTTCTTATGCAAGTAAATGTACCGTAACGCGACCCAATTCCTTAAGCTGTCATAAAATAAGCATTTGTTTTACCAATTCAAGCGCAAATCAAAAATTTTAATCAGAAATATACAGGGCTGATTCAGTCAAACGCATAGAGTTTTAGCTGTATGGTCACATGCTATGTACATCATACGGGTCCACAAAGGGAAATTACTCAAAATTGACGGGCAATTCCTGCATATCCGTGACAAAATCTATGAGCTTGACAAATTTATGGCATCGATCCAAGATGGCGGAATGCACAACAAATTATGTACTTATATTCGTTTACGAGGATTAGTGAATAAGGAAAATCCCCCCTCTCGATTTTGTCCAGTCATTAAATCAGTGATAAGAACACACTTTGCATAAACCTGCTGCACGCAGCATTAACTGAACAGAATTACAAACTGTTATACTTGCCATAAAAAACCCAAAGGGGTGCCCTTTTGTCCTTCTTTTCTATCGTATAGACCAATGTAACCAGTAACACCACATTTTTTCAAAAAGGGGGCCTGAATTTTTGGCAGGCACGATTTGTACACAGCCCAATGGAAGAAGACATTAAGTTATATATTTTTAGGCGATTGCACTGTCCTATTTCATCAACTTTTGATATGAAGAAAAGGGTCATATCCCATCTTGATATCTACTTAGCCTTTATATAAATAGTTCTACATAAGTATTTTACTAGACATCTCAAAACTTGTTCAGCTGTAAATTTTTTAAATTCTTCAAATTGTGAGAAAATTATGACACAAAATATAAAATTTCCCATAATGACCAGTGCAGCATCTCGCATGCCACAAAGGCCCTAGAATGTACAACGTCAATCTGTTTGTAAACAAAGGTAAAACGGTTCATAGCTACGTGCAGTTTTCCCTGCACTTTATGCATAAATGTCAACCTTTTTCCTTTATAATTCTTTGAATTCTGATAATTTCTTTCCTAAATTTACCTGTATACGGTTATTATTTTATATTACTTCATTTTGATATCTAGATATACACATATTTCTACATAAGTATTTTTCTAGATATACCTATCTCAATTATTTTTTTCGTGAGCTTTTTTTGTAACACCTTGGTGTTGTTACTTTGTATTTTATTGTAACACGAAGGGCCCAACACACATTTTATAATATAATTCTGGTATTTAAGCCAAAGCTACTCCTCAACGACAAGTGTGCTGGGTTCTTTAACGAGCACTACAAATCCTAGTACACGAGACCACGGCTCAATGTCCCATCAAAAGAACAGAGCAGTGCTGGTAAATTATCTTGCTCAAGTGTCAAGTGTCAAGACCGGGACTCGAACCCGTTGTTTGTGACTGGTCCCCTGTTGATGTGGTACATTGTTTGTGACTGGTCCCCTGTTGAAGTGGTACATTGTTTGTGACTGGTCCCCTGTTGAAGTGATACATTATTGTTTGTGACTGGTCCCCTGTTGAAGTGGTACATTGTTTGTGACTGGCCCCCTGTTGAAGTGGTACATTGTTTGTGACTGGTCCCCTGTTGAAGTGATACATTATTGTTTGTGACTGGTCCCCTGTTGAAGTGGTACATTGTTTGTGACTGGCCCCCTGTTGAAGTGGTACATTGTTTGTGACTGGTCCCCTGTTGAAGTGATACATTATTGTTTGTGACTGGTCCCCTGTTGAAGTGGTACATTGTTTGTGACTGGCCCCCTGTTGAAGTGATACATTATTGTTTGTGACTGGTCCCCTGTTGAAGTGGTACATTGTTTGTGACTGGCCCCCTGTTGAAGTGGTACATTGTTTGTGACTGGTCCCCTGTTGAAGTGATACATTATTGTTTGTGACTGGTCCCCTGTTGAAGTGGTACATTGTTTGTGACTGGCCCCCTGTTGAAGTGATACATTGTTTGTGACTGGTCCCCTGTTGAAGTGATACATTGTTTGTGACTGGTCCCCTGTTGAAGTGATACATTGTTTGTGACTGGTCCCCTGTTGAAGTGGTACATTGTTTGTGACTGGCCCCCTGTTGAAGTGATACATTGTTTGTGACTGGTCCCCTGTTGAAGTGATACATTATTGTTTGTGACTGGTCCCCTGTTGAAGTGGTACATTGTTTGTGACTGGCCCCCTGTTGAAGTGGTACATTGTTTGTGACTGGTCCCCTGTTGAAGTGATACATTATTGTTTGTGACTGGTCCCCTGTTGAAGTGGTACATTGTTTGTGACTGGCCCCCTGTTGAAGTGATACATTGTTTGTGACTGGTCCCCTGTTGAAGTGATACATTGTTTGTGACTGGTCCCCTGTTGAAGTGATACATTGTTTGTGACTGGTCCCCTGTTGAAGTGGTACATTGTTTGTGACTGGCCCCCTGTTGAAGTGATACATTGTTTGTGACTGGTCCCCTGTTGAAGTGATACATTGTTTGTGACTGGTCCCCTGTTGAAGTGGTACATTGTTTGTGACTGGTCCCCTGTTGAAGTGGTACATTGTTTGTGATTGGTCCCCTGTTGAAGTGGTACATTGTTTGTGACTGGTCCCCTGTTGAAGTGGTACATTGTTTGTGACTGGTCCCCTGTTGAAGTGGTACATTGTTTGTGATTGGTCCCCTGTTGAAGTGGTACATTGTTTGTGACTGGTCCCCTGTTGAAGTGATACATTGTTTGTGACTGGTCCCCTGTTGAAGTGGTACATTGTTTGTGACTGGTCCCCTGTTGAAGTGGTACATTGTTTGTGACTGGCCCCCTGTTGAAGTGATACATTGTTTGTGACTGGTCCCCTGTTGAAGTGATACATTGTTTGTGACTGGTCCCCTGTTGAAGTGATACATTGTTTGTGACTGGTCCCCTGTTGAAGTGATACATTATTGTTTGTGACTGGCCCCCTGTTGAAGTGGTACATTGTTTGTGATTGGTCCCCTGTTGAAGTGGTACATTGTTTGTGACTGGTCCCCTGTTGAAGTGATACATTGTTTGTGACTGGTCCCCTGTTGAAGTGGTACATTGTTTGTGACTGGCCCCCTGTTGAAGTGGTACATTGTTTGTGACTGGTCCCCTGTTGAAGTGGTACATTGTTTGTGACTGGTCCCCTGTTGAAGTGATACATTGTTTGTGACTGGTCCCCTGTTGAAGTGGTACATTGTTTGTGACTGGTCCCCTGTTGAAGTGGTACATTGTTTGTGACTGGCCCCCTGTTGAAGTGATACATTGTTTGTGACTGGTCCCCTGTTGAAGTGATACATTGTTTGTGACTGGTCCCCTGTTGAAGTGATACATTGTTTGTGACTGGTCCCCTGTTGAAGTGATACATTATTGTTTGTGACTGGCCCCCTGTTGAAGTGGTACATTGTTTGTGACTGGTCCCCTGTTGAAGTGATACATTGTTTGTGACTGGTCCCCTGTTGAAGTGATACATTGTTTGTGACTGGTCCCCTGTTGAAGTGGTACATTGTTTGTGATTGGTCCCCTGTTGAAGTGGTACATTGTTTGTGACTGGTCCCATGTTTAGATTTATTTTGCAGATTATAAAGTGTTGATTTTGTTAGGTGAATACGCCCCCTTTTTGGTTTCACGTTCAGTGTTATAAGTTTATCGACCTCTATCAAGCTGTCCACCCTAAGGCGGTGCTTACTGTGTGTATAGCTTAATGGATATAGATTCCTTGTTATACCAGTAAAATGAGCCAGACTTTTTTAAAATATCTGTGACACATCCAGCTACGATGTCGATTTGTTTGCGTCCTATTTGAAAAACAATATGGCGGCGCGAGGTGTATTCACGCGTATGATAGGCTAAACACAAAACAAAAGCACTAACACAGAAGCATTTTCTAATGCTGAGCTCAAAACGTGACTCATATAAAAATAAGACAATCATTCAGTTTTTGTCACATCACAAAACAACTATGTTTCGTGACTCAATGAAAATGATGTTCGCAGACATGGCAGAGTTAACACACACAAAATTCCGTAAACTCAAGTGTCGATATGGGCTTGCAACACTGCGAAAAACTAATGAATTTGAAAAATAACACGTTTTCATATTTATGTTGAGATTCAATTGCCTATTGACCTTCAAGGTTCCGTTCAGTTTCAATAACATTTTAGTTGATGAAGAAGAATTGAATACCATTACTCATGTAGACTTGACTGGAGTTGATATTGGTGCTTCCCGGGCCACCGATCTGCTTTTTCGATCACCCAGAAAACGGCAATTTCTGTTTGCCTTAAATAGACACACAGGCTTCGTTGCGGCTATTTTGGATACACAATAGACCCAACATAACTCTGAAGGTCTTCCAGGAGTAGAGTAGAGTAGTCCATGACAGAAACCATCAAATGTAATTTCCCCCATCTTTTGGCACTTTTTGTTCTCTATGTTTTTTATTTAAATAAGATTATTGCTACCACATGAAAACCAAATTTGTGATAATCACGGTTCAGTTATGTACAAATTATTAAAACAATTTGTGAAAAAGTCAAAAGTATATGGGTGGATCGTGGTCACCCTCCGGTCCACAACCGTCGGGAGGATTGGGGGGGGGGGGGGGTACGAATATCGCAGCTACTTTTGACTACATCACTAAATAATACGTAAACGGTTAAACGGTATGCTCTTTTATCTTTTGTTAGACATTGTACATTTTGTTCAGATTTCACAAAACATAGCCTACTTTTATTGATATGACATAGTAATAGAACATAGAATTATTTGCATCTATTAATTATAGATCTAGTTGTGGTGTATTCTAGCCCAACTCATGTGATGTTTATGTTCAGAGCCCTTTGTCATAGTATGAAAAAAACGTTGTAGTTGAACCCCCAGAACCTCGTTGGTATAAAGGAAGTTCTTCTCAGTTTCCTGAGACGGTTCAGTGCGGAGGGAGGGAGGGGGGGGGGGCGGGGATCCTCCGGTCAGTCACAAGACGGTAGAGTTTGTTTGTCTGGTCTTATTGCTGTATGTTTGTGTGTGTTTTTGCTGGGATTGGTTTGGCACCTTGCCAACACTGAACAATTTATTAAACCCTTTGAGATTGGTTGGTTTGTTCTGTCTTATTGTTATGATAGTTGGACTGCGGTCACATTCTGGAATGTTCTTAAAACCAGCCATTCAAACAAAGAAGTTGCTAATTCAGTATGTCCCACTGTAGTTTATGTTTGTCAATCCTTGATGGCCATTGTTTTGTCTCTTAGTCATAATGCACAACAATACAGTATTTGTATACGGCGCATATTCCTGTGGAAACAGAAAGGCACCTGAATGTCATGAGAAGAACATGATTATCAAAATGGAAATGCAAGCGTTGACAAGGTATTTCATTTTCGGCTGGAAGAGAAGAGAGTGATGTTGTGAGTTTGTCTGACGATTTTCTGGTTCAAATGTTTTGGTTCAAAAGTTTTGGTTTTTGGAAAAAGCCTTGTCCCCGCAACTGGCCAATCGAGACCGGGGGAGGGGGTGGGGGGGGGGGGGGGGGTAGGTAGCCTTTATGTTGCTAGCTTGACAGACATTGTCTGTCGTCTGTATTTATGTCTATTCCATACCATCAAAACGTTCAACAAATTCAACAATGTTTTTGTTATATGCCACGGTACACTCTAAAAACTCTAGGGTCAGAAATGACCCGGATTTAAGGGTCAGGCTGTCCCGTGCAACTGGTCAAAAATGGAATTCGGAATCGGAATCTGCGTCAGTTTGCCCCATTAGGCCTATGGGTTATCTTGACACATATTACAGGTCATGCTGCCCCAGAAATGGGTCTGATTCCGGGCCGATTCTGACCCGGAACATTTTTAGAACGCAATTGATGTAAAAGGTTTAAACCTAAAACAACGGCACTTAATGTAAGTTGAGTTTAGTGTCGTACTTTTGAAACATTCTCCAACCGAACCTTGGCTTTTCACGTCAAAAATATATTGCATACATCACGACAAAAAGAGGAATACATGAATTAGCTGTTTTGTGCCAGCTGTACTATTCAGACCACTTTTCTGGGTTAGGCAAAAACATAGACGTTGCAGACGTCTTCCTTTATTTTCTTTTCAAAACAGGCCGGCTCTGATTTTGCGGCTGGGTCTCAGGCTCAATTTCACAGAGCTACTTAGTCAGAAAAATATTGCTTAACGATTTTTTGCTAAGAAAAAATCAGCAGGATACCATCACAGATGGTACAAGTGGCAGGGTATTTTAGCTGGTAACCTATGGTAAGCATACTGTTGTTGTGCTTCGCTGCTTAAAAAACTCTATAAAATTGGGCACCGGTTGCCACGCGTTGAAACGATAGGGGCGGCACCCGTAGCATGCGCAGCGGCCGACGCCGCTGCAACGTCACAGCCCGAGTTTTTGCCAACCGAGGTTGGAATAATTATGGAAAGCCACATATGCAAAGAAAAAAACAGATAGCAACAGTTTGTCACAATGTTACACAAATATTCAAAAATAGTGTTAACATTGTTGAAAATATAGCAACCAATCATGGCAGTTCTTTTATTTAATTGAAAGTTTGCAGAAAATGTTGAACCTGGTCACAACATCTGTTTAAAACACGATTGAGTGTTTTGCTAACAATCAGCCGTCCATGCCACCAGCGTGGTTTGTTTATCAACAATGGAAAGGTCTCTGCAGCCAGATTTGTTTCTCTTCAAATCTCAGTTTGGTTCCAGTGGTTTAAAGACCTTTCTTTTGTTGATAAACAAAGTGCGCCGGTTGGCATGGACGGCCGAATGTTAGCAAAACATTCAATCTTGTTAAAAAATGTTGTGACCAAATTCAAGATTTTCTGTAAAGATTCAGAACGGAAATACCTTCCATGATTGGTTGATTTGTTCCAACAAATTCAACACTATTTTTGAATATTTGTGTAACACTGCTACAAACTGTGGCAATCTGTTTTTGATTTGCAGTTATGGCTTTCCATACTTTTCCAACCTGGGTTGGCAAAAACTCAGGCTGTGGCGTTGCAATAGAAAGGTCTATAGCTGGCACATCCGAACATTTCGACGGATACAAATAGAGACACAGGGAGCCAGTCTGCGTCAAATATTGCAGCGATGCAAGATTTGACCGAGACTGGTCCCACACGTCTTTTTATGGGGTCCAACGTGGATCCCGTATTACTCGCTACCACTACTGGGCCACACACTGGGGCCGATTTCACAAAGAGTTATGATTGATCGCTGTGATATAGATACTGTTACGAACCTCACATTGATCCATATGCATTTCTAGCGCCCTCTTTTGAGTAGCCAATAATTATCAACGTAACAACTTAAGATCAATGTTCGATTCGATATAGGCCTAATATAGAATTGCTAGCTTGCAACTTTCACCAATCTCACAAGGACTCCCCGTCCAGTCAGCACATTTTAATGCCGGACCCTCGATCGTCCGAGCATGGTCCGAGGGACCAGTGCTACACCCGCTCATGTATATTCAGTGCCAGAGCCTTGTGAGCGATCTCTAAGCCACTCCCTCAATCAGCTAAGAATAGCCAGTACTTTATCACGGCGCAATGCTTTGTGTATTACTCTTGCCTGTGTACAAAAGTCGAATGCCATAACGATGTGCGTAATCGGTGTACTACACGAATCCCATGCCATAACGATGTGCGTGATCGTTGTACACGAATCCCATGGGATTATCATTGCGTCCCCACCCGCCACCTTTCTTTTGTTGATAAACAAAGTGCGCCGGTTGGCATGGACGGCCGAATGTTAGCAAAACATTCAATCTTGTTAAAAAATGTTGTGACCAAATTCAAGATTTTCTGTAAAGATTCAGAACGGAAATACCTTCCATGATTGGTTGATTTGTTCCAACAAATTCAACACTATTTTTGAATATTTGTGTAACACTGCTACAAACTGTGGCAATCTGTTTTTGATTTGCAGTTATGGCTTTCCATACTTTTCCAACCTGGGTTGGCAAAAACTCGGGCTGTGACGTTGCAAAAGAAAGGTCTATATGGAA